>OZ024742.1:292335754-292368254 GCA_964016885.1 Eledone cirrhosa
CTCTCACTCTCTATCCTTCTCTGGAAGAAATCTGCTGTATTTAGACCTAAAAAAGAGATGGGCTCAACCAGGTTTAAAAAGAATGTCCTGGAAATGCTGGAAGTTACAAGACAAAAAGGATATCAAGATCTATGGAGTTCTTAGTTCCTGGACTTCTGTTTACCTCTGCAAAATTGGGAAAACATTATGCATGCCATTTCGCTAACAAATTAAATACATGATAATTTCCTGTGATCAATAAATAAATTACTAATCATGCCTACTTCACCAGAAATACAATATGGAGTCTCTGGTATATGAATCCGAAGTCACATTGACCTTGACACACAAACCTACAGAAGTCAGGCCTATGTGGGAATGTTGGAAGGCAGGTTTAAATACTTTTTCCTAAATCATAAATCAACTTTCAGATGCCACGATCCAAAAAATAATACCAAGCTCAACAGCCACATATGGAAATTGAAAGACAGCAGTGTGGACTTGTCTATCAAAATGGAAAATACTGTCAGGATCCAGATCTTATTCTAATGGTTCCACAAAATATTAGTTAGGCACAACTGAGAGGTGGAATAATCTAAAGAACTAAAAACCTCTAATACTTCCACAACTCAAGAGATTTCTTCAATTATTGCCGCACACTACTAAATTCATTCGTAAACAATGGAAAATCCCACCTACATTGTTTGAGCTTTCATCATTTCACTTTCTTTTTAACTTTTCTCCTCGTCACACTTTCATACAGAGACTGTTTTTTTTTTTTTTAATATGGTGATTAAACTGGAGAACTTACATACTGTTGGCTTTCCTAATCCAAAAACTAAAAACTAATTTGTATGCAGTGAAACAATTGTAGTGAATATGCCATATTTAGAATAGTTTAATAAATTTATATATTCCAACTATTATTACAAGTCAGGTGCTCTCACATCTTTGGCTATTCAATTGGATGGTGATGATGATTATGATGATGACTACATGTATATGTATGTATATATATAGATATATATATATATATTTCCTCTGTGAACATATCACAAAGTTGCCAGTATGTATATGTATATTATATATATATATATATATATATATGTGTGTGTGTATATGTGCATGTGTATATGTGTGTTTGTGTATATGTCGATATGTCTGTGTCTATGTTTATGTTTACTGTTTGTCTATGTTCTGTAATTTATTGGTTTCACAAGAATGATCGATAACATAAGAACAAGACTTGAAAAATATAAATACTTAGGTCGATATGATTGACTATATCTCTATAACCCTTTAGCACAAAAATATAATGGTAAATATAGAGTAATGTAAATGCTAAAGCATTCAGGTAGTGCTCCAGCATGGCTGCAATCTAATAACTGCAAAAGTAAATAAATAAAAGAATAAAATACCAATCTGTTTGTCCATCATAGAATATTCTGAAAACCTCCACGGAACCTCAACTGCCCAAATATTTTTATTAAATCATAAGCAGCTGGGCTAAGACATTGAATAAACCTTATAGTACAGCATGGAACAAATTTGGCTAATTCCTGTAGAATCAAATTAGAGTCTGGGAGAATTTGTCTTCCTGCTTTGTTCAGTTAATTTTGCTCCAACCAGCACAAGAGACATTTGTATTCTGTCATGTTTAACACAATTTCATTTCTGTTTGACTAAGGTCGTTCACTTAGTTTCACTGAAGGATTAGTAAGAAATGGAATGTATTATTTTGGCTTTAGAATCTTGGAAGTCAATTCTATTATGCATGGCACCATACATACAACTAGACCACCGCACCACCACTATACCAGCACCATTCCACCACCATAATGGCAGAAGTAATTAGTTTTGAAATACTTTCAAAGTCTTGTTGGAATTCACAACCCTTTTCACATGCAAACATACACAATCATACAGACTCACAGACACAGACACACAGACACGGACACACGCGCATGCATGCACACACATACACACACATATGTATGATAGGAGTAATACACTAAATACACTTACATAGAAGCATACATTCATGAATAAATAAATACATACTTGAATATACACATATATATATATATATACATGCACACATCCAGACACACACACACACACACACATATATATATATATATATATATATATATATACTCAAACATATATATATATAGAGAGAGATTACAATAATCAAAGTTCAGTTTAAATCATTTATTTGCTTACAATTGTTTCCTCCAAACCGAGGTTTGGATTCTTCGGAGCAACTATTTAGTGATCTATAACATACTTGACCTCCTTTTCAACACAAGAGACATATAAAAACATATGCACATATTGATCCACAGTGGGATGACATCCATCAAAATGATATAGCATGGCAATTTACATATAAAGGTTAAAGGATAAAAATAAAAATAAAAATAAAAATAAAAATAAAAATAAAAATGAAAATAAAAATGAAGCATTGGCAGTTTATGAAGATAAAGCAAGAGGAAAGTTTAGAGTAGTCAGTGTATGAAACAATCTCACGTGTAGCATGCACGCGTGTCTTATTTATACAGGATTAGAGTGCGTCAGAATGTTATTTGCAGGGTCAGGCAGTTGAAGCAGGCAATCGATATTATTTCGCATACACCTGTATGATATACAGTCCCGAATGTAGAGAAACACCAAAATATCAAAAATTTCAAACATATTATAAACCATATTATATCGTAGGCAAAACAGTAGCACTGTCTTCGCGCACACCACCACTCACATAATCCATGAGACGCAATATATAGACCACGGGTCTATCATATAATTCACGATGGTTCAGCATATGACCAAGTTATAAACCGTATCTTGTTGATTCTTAATTAATAGATCATGTTGTTTAGTTTTGTGTGATGATGTTATATTCCGGAAGTGTCTGTATGACCAAGGGGAATTAATGCGTAAGGGGAGGTAACTAGCTGGTTTTCTTAGTTAAATTTATTATCCTAAATTACATTAATGGTGTTTCAAATAAGTGCCTATCATATGATGTTATAACTAATTTCTAGATTATGCTACTTATTTATAGGTTACAGTGTTGTCTATTAAGAAGTACTAAGGTGTATATATCAGGATGATTACCTTCCATTAGGGGGTGTCAAAGTAACAAATCACCAGACATAAAAAAACAGAAATAGAAGAAGAAATAATACATTTTTCAACCCTCCTTTCAATCTAAACGTCTCTACCAACCTACCTAGGGCTTTCTTCTCACTACTGGATAAACACTGCCCATCCGGTCACAGGTACCATAGCCTTTTAAACAAAAACACTATTAAAATCTCATACTCTACTACGCCTAACTTAGCATACCACATAGCTAGTAGCAATAAAAGAAAAATTAATTCTTACTTCCAACAAACTAAATCACAACAGACGATAAACCTTCAAAATAACATTCAAAATAACATTATAGCAACTAACCATAATATCAATGGAAATAATAGTATTGGTACTAGTGTAAACATTAACGCTGCGAACGACAACCCACATAACCATAACCCTATAGCTAACATCCAAACTTCTACACAGCATAGTAACCGGCAGACTAGCACCCAGAATAATTGTAACTGTAGATCAAATAGAACCTGCCCTTTAGATAAAAAATGCTTAAACAAGGATATCATATACTCATGTACAGTCACAACTAGCAACTCTTCTGAAACCTATATAGGCTCTACTTCTAACTGCTTCAAAACTAGATACAATTCGCACCTCCACTCTTTCAAAAAACACAGTCTAGCCAACTCCACTTCCCTATCTAGCTACATACACTATCTAAAAACTAAAAATAAAATATATACACTTAAATGGGAAGTGGTAGGTAGTGCATCATCGTACAAACCACCTAATAAATTTTGCAACCTCTGTCTACTAGAGACCCATACTATCATCTTCTCTAACCATAATCTCCTTAATAAAAAATCAGAAGTGTTCGCATCTTGCCAACACCGCTTCCGACACTCTTTCCAAAACTTTAAACCCTATATATAACAATGTCAGACTGGAACCGTCACCACCCCTAGCAATTAGCATCAGTAGCACACCTTACACCTCATCTCCACACCCATTTATATACTCTAAGGGTAATACTGGCAGCATTATAGTACCATCTACCCTGGGGATACCCCATGTACTTCTAATTCTGATATCTCGGCCGTGGACTACTTAAACTGCATTGCACAAATATATGATTAATATAAACTGTAGACACGGTATTGGTTGTGCTAACATAGTCCTGTGCATGAAGTGCCACCATGAGATAGATTGATGATTAAGTAGGTAATCTTATTATTATGTGACTATATATTCTATACGATCAGTTCAATGAATTATGCACAGGTGATACATGAGTTAGGAGTTTCTGTGTTGCTTGATGACCTGATTGGTATATTTTGATGAGAGAACTGGCCCCCGGACCACCCTGGTGAATTTACCGGGGATGCAGTCATACAATGACCTGAAACTTGCCGGGAGTCTTGTATGATAATAAGACCATTATTAGTAGTGAGACCCATATAATTAATTTTGTAGTCTGACTCTTCTTATAGATTGTCCAGGTGTGGCACTCCATATTAGACTGTAATCATCATGATATGAACTCCTTTAGTACTTATTAATAGACTCCACTCTAATTTGTAGATAAGATACCTAATTTAATCTATATATGGGATGGGAGTTTATGTATTGCTTGATGGCCAGACTGGTGTCTTTATAAGAGAGATTTGATCTCCAGATTGTAATCATCATGATATGAACTCCTTTAGTACCTATTAATAGACTCCACTCTAATTTGTAGATAAGATACCTAATTTAACTTATATATGAGATGGGAGTTAATCTATTGCTTGATGGCCAAACTGGTGTCTTTATATGAGAAATTTGATCTCCGGACCAACCTGAAGATATTCAGATTTACCAAGGATTCAGACATATAATGACCCAGAGCCTACCGGGAGTCATATATAATAATAGGACCATGCCAGGTCCTGCAGGAGGTATTACATTTACAAAGAACTTTGATTTGGGGGTCTGACTCTTCTTATAGAATGGTCAGATATGACACCCCCTAATGGAAGGTAATCATCCTGATATATACACCTTAGTACTTCTTAATAGACAACACTGTAACCTATAAATAAGTAGCATAATCTAGAAATTAGTTATAACATCATATGATAGGCACTTATTTGAAACACCATTAATGTAATTTAGGATAATAAATTTAACTAAGAAAACCAGCTAGTTACCTCCCCTTACGCATTAATTCCCCTTGGTCATACAGACACTTCCGGAATATAACATCATCACACAAAACTAAACAACATGATCTATTAATTAAGTATCGACAAGATACGGTTTATAACTTGGTTATATGCTGAACCATCGTGAATTATATGATAGACCCGTGGTCTATATATTGCGTCTCATGGATTATGTGAGTGGTGGTGTGCGCGAAGACAGTGGTACTGTTTTGCCTACGATATAATATGGTTTATAATATGTTTGATATTTTTGATATTTTGGTGTTTCTCTACATTCGGGACTGTATATCATACAGGTGTATGCGAAATAATATCGATTGCCTGCTTCAACTGCCTGACCCTGCAAATAACATTCTGACGCACTCTAATCCTGTATAAATAAAACACGCGTGCATGCTACACGTGAGATTGTTTCATACACTGACTACTCTAAACTTTCCTCTTGCTTTATCTTCATAAACTGCCAATGCTTCATTTTTATTTTCATTTTTATTTTTATTTTTATTTTTATTTTTATTTTTATTTTTATCCTTTAACCTTTATATGTAAATTGCCATGCTATATCATTTTGATGGATGTCATCCCACTGTGGATCAATATGTGCATATGTTTTATATGTCTCTTGTGTTGAAAAGGAGGTCAAGTATGTTATAGATCACTAAATAGTTGCTCCGAAGAATCCAAACCTCGGTTTGGAGGAAACAATTGTAAGCAAATAAATGATTTAAACTGAACTTTGATTATTGTAATCTCTATATAACTACTCTGTAAAACAACCGATGTTATTACATTGAGCTATTTATCTTACTCGTAATAAGATAGTAATTAATGACTATCTTTCACTATTTAGGGTTTGTATAAAAAATATATTACCATAAAAGGTTTTATTACATACATAACCATAAATAGTATCCTTAATACTATATATATATATATGTTTGAGTATATATATATATATATATATATATATATATATATATATATATATATGTTTGAGTATATATATATATATATAACTATATATATATGTGTGTGTGTCTGGATGTGTGCATGTATATGTATGTAAACTTTTGAAAATAAAGCCTTCATAATATTCTTCCTTTGGCTAAATTTATTATTTCAGAACTGTCTTTTATTGACTTACTTTCATCTAGTTAAGGAAGCTCCTTGACATAAACACACACAAACACATACACACACACATACACCCACACATACACCCACACATACACGCACACTTATATATAGCATATGTATATATAAACAGTTTGTCCCCCAAAAATGTATGCATGCTTCAACAGCATTCTAATAAATATTGCCTGTACAGGTAATCAAAGTGTGTATACATTTTTTGGGACACCCTGTATATATATATATATATAAGTATGTACACGTACATACATATATGTATACAGACGTACAGTAGTATGTATATATATATACATACATGCACACATATATATATGTACGTATGGATTCACCGAACATTTATTATAATGCTCGGTGTGTTTATAAACAAACAACCCGTATTAAGCCGTAGTGTCCAGCAACCATCGTTGCTCGTTTGTTCAACACTGACAAAGGAACGCTGTACTAATTTCAAGCTTATTAGCTATCGTCAGCAACGTATACCTTCCTGCCAGATTGTTGAACGTATATACTTACCTTATGCATATTAACGAGCATTATAATAAATGTTCAGTGAATCCATACGTACATATATATATGTGTACATGTATGTATATATATATATACATACTACTGTATGTCTGTATACATATATGTATGTACGTGTACATACTTATATTTAAGTAACAGTCGTACTAAGAGTGGGAAATGAAATTTCGTTTCATTTTTTCCGTTTATCGTTTTCGGTGCACCCGACGATTAACCCACTCGATATGCAAATTGGGCTACTCAGCCATTAATATGCATAAGGTAAGTATATACGTTCAACAATCTGGCAGGAAGGTATACGTTGCTGACGATAGCTAATAAGCTTGAAACTAGTACAGCGTTCCTTTGTCAGTGTTGAACAAACGAGCAACGATGGTTGCTAGACACAACGGCTTAATACAGGATATTTGTTTACAAACACACCGAGCATTATAATAAATGTTCGGTGAATCCATACGTACATATATATATGTGTGCATGTATGTATATATATATACATACTACTGTACGTCTGTATACATATATGTATGTACGTGTACATACTTATATTTAAGTAACAGCTGTACTTAGAGTGGGAAATGAAATTTCGTTTCATTTTTTCCGTTTATATATATATATATATATATATATATATATAACAACACCACACGGAATCTAACACAACCAGATTCCTGATATACCAACTGGACCGCCCACTCTGTCCACCGCCTGCCAACTGCGAGCTGGAAGAAAAACTCTTGAGGCTAAAACATTCCATATTTAACATCTTATGGAAACAGAAGAAGATAGCCCAAACCTCTCCAGGACGCAACAACTCACCCTGAAGAATCTGCGGAATAGGGAACTCATATACTTACCACCCGACAAAGGTAAAGAGTTTTGTGTCATCTCTCTTTGAACACCTAAGCGACAACGAACTGTATACAGAGGTCCCGGACATAACTGCAGCCCAGATCGAAAAACAGGCCAACTCCATCTGGTCCGACATCTGTAGTAGAAGACAACACCCAAATAAATTTAAGTTCAATTACACCACTAGAAATAGCAGACTGCCCACTTTGTATCACCTCATCAAGATCCACAAGAATAGTACTAAGACACAAATATACCCATCGTCTCTAGCATAGAACAGCTCCTATACAAAATCTCCTGGCTCCTCTCCTAGGTCCTCAAGCCTCTACTCTCCACCTTTCCCGGGCATGTCAGTAGCTCCGACGAGGTCGTACGTAGACTACACCAACTCCAGCCAGAACAACTTAAATTAAATAGATACGCCTTTAGCCTCGACATTGTCTCCCTCTACACTACAGTCCCCGCTCATCCAGCTGTCGATTTATTGACGGACTGCATGGTCACCGAAGATGTCCACTGCTACGGCCTCCATCCGACGGACATACACCAGCTTTTATCCTTCACAGTGGACAACACGTACTTCACCTTCCACCACCACACATACAGACAGACAACAGGATTACCCATGGAATCCAGCCTGTCGGGCCTGCTGGCCATCACTTATATGAACCAGCTGGAATGCCGAGCCCCCAACACCTGCCATTCCTATACCTTCTTCACCCGATATGTAGATGAGATACTCATCCTTACATCATCCCGTGAAGAAGCGGATAAAATATACATGACATTCTCCAGCATGGACGCCAATATAAAGTTCAGCATGGAATACCCCGATGACTACGGATCCCTAACCCTATTGGACTTCCAACTCAGGGTAACAGAGAAAGGCGACATCGACACCTGCTTCTATAAAACAGCCGCCAGCAGGGACCTGTTCGTACATTTCAGATCAGCCCTCCCAGTCAGCGCTAAGTTCGGATACATAAGGAACGAACTAACACGTATCCAGAACAAATGCACCGATGCAAGAGACCGGGACACACACACCACACATTTCCTGGAAGTACTTAAACTGAACGGATACCCGACGTCCACCGCGAACCGTGCCAGAAACAACAGAGGACACCACACCCGAGGCACTAACACCTGCTTCCTGAAGCTCCCACACTTCAGTGACAAAATAACAACAGCCATCCGCAGAGCTATCAGACGAGAGAGACTAGATATCCAGCTAGCCCACTCCGGACCTTCTCTACGCGGACAGCTAACCAAAAGACACTCCACCAGACATGACAGCCGCTGCAGGCTAGCCAACTGCCCCATCGACGACACAGACCTATGCCACCAGGCTTACGTCGTATACAGATTAGAGTGCGACAAATGCAGCAATTTCTACATAGGTAGCACCACCAGACCACTTCATATTAGAATAAAAGAACACCTCAACACTAACGCTTCCTCATTTAAGAAACACCTAGTGAAATGCAAAAACACCGACAAAAACATAATAATTAGGATAGAAGCTAAGGAAAGAAACCTCGGCAATCTTAGAATTAAAGAAGCACTTATTATAGACAACACACAACCACCAATCAATAACAGACTAGAACTTAACACCCAATTTTTAACATGATAGAGCACCTAGTCCCACACTTACACCTCCATGTACCATCTCACACACACACGCTTACACTTTCACTTATTCTCTCTTACAGACACACACACACATAGACCAGTTTTAACATGATAGAGCATCTAGCCCCCACATTTACTTATAAACATGTCCTCTCACACTCAATGGCACACACATGCACACACACACGCATGCTTACACCTTCACGTATTCTCCCACACACACTTAGACAAACCCTTTTAAAGGGAGACAACCCTTTATCCACCTAACCTTCACTCTTTGACATTAGAAATAGAATGGAATTTCTTTACTATTTCCTGTCAGCATGACTTGGCAAGCTAATTAGAACACTGGATTAACCCCTTTACTTCCCTCCGAAGAAGAGATATTATCTCGAAAATTAAGGCTATTCAAATAAATTTAAGGTAAAGGACTAATTGTCAGCAATATCTTTTGCATTTGTATTTATATTTGTATTCTATATCCAAAACCTGCATTGTTCTGGCCTTCTAACTCCAAACGTTTATATATACAGTATATATATATATATATATGTACACACACAAGTATATTGGACCCCCATCACTTCCAAGGACGAATGTTCCAATTGTTTGATCAATGGAAAGAGTTATATCTATAAGTCAAAGGGTCAATCTTGTCACACATTGTGTCACACTGAATCTCCCAGAAAACTACAGATCTAATGACACACGTGGCTTTGAAATGCTCAGTCACATGTATGTTAATTTCACAAGGCAGGCTGTTTAATTAATCAAATCAACTAGATTATTCATTAATGTAACTGACTAAAGTCTAACGTATATACACAAACACACATATGTATATATAAATCATCGTCATTTTACGTCTGCTTTTCCCTGCTCCCACCCTTGCAAGCAGGGAAAAGCAGACGTAAAATGATGATATATATATATATATATATATATATATATATAGGCATGTATGTGTAATTCAAGGAGCTAGCTTTGTCACCCAATGTGTTACGCTGAATCGCTTTGAGAACTATGTTAAGGTTGCTTGAAGTTAAAGCATAATTGAAGGGGAACCAGAATAGGGGATGCAAGGTAAGAAGAGCTTCTTTACAAACCCAAACTTTACACAGACCGTCTTCAATGTTTATCGCAAAATCTTAACAGAGCCCCCTCCCCCAACAAATATTAACAATAGATCTTGCAGATGTGGAAACCCACACAATTGCCCATTTAATAAATTCTGTAAAAAAGATATAGGTCCATTAAGATAGACCAACTCTTAAGATAGAGACACTACACAGTTCTCACCTCAAATGAAGTTAAAGCTCGCATTATCCATCACTTACAAACATTCAACAATCTGAACAAAAAAATGTCAGGTACTGCTTTAGCTAAGCACATTTGGAACTGAAAAGGCTGACATGCCATAATCCACCACATGAAACATTAGATGGGACAAACTTTATAACCTAAAATTGAAATTCATTTCCCTTTATATATTCTATTTAATGCTCACAAACCCCTCTCCAACAAAAAAAAAAGAGTTAACTACATATTGTGTATATGCAGTAAATATTCTCTTCTCAACAAAACAGAAGAACAACAAGATAACCAGAAGATTTTGAGAGACAAAGAGAGAAAGAGAGAGAGAGAAAGAGAAAGAGAGATTTCATTTGACTTCTACATAAACTACAGAGATATTGGTGAGAGAATTAATGAAAACATTAGATTTTTAGTCAGATTTCAAATCTAGAATACTATATATGGTTTTTCTCCAACACTTCCCCTTGAATTAAGTCAGGTTCAATGTTTATCTCTATCTATATTTTAACTTCAATGCTCCAACACAATTCATTTCTATTGCATTTCTAATATGTGAATGTTTCGATACTATCTTTCAGAATATATCTAATAATTCAAACTTCCTGATTTATCTTCACCAGATAAACACTAACATCTTTTTTTTATTTTAGAAATTTTTTCCTGTTTTTTTCAAGTCTGCTCCTTATTTTATCCGTCTCTTTTTATGTTGAACCCCCAAGTTATGGGACATAAACATAGACACAAATATAGATAAGTTTCTTTTATTTGCCACTAGGGCATCAAAAGTGGGACAAGTACAAAGGGGGGAGTTTACACAAAAAGGCGTCCTCAATAAGGAGGAGGCAATAACAAAATATAAAAATAAAATAAGATATAACAAAAAATAAAATTTTTAACAAAATCCTCAATAGAGAGGAGGCGCCTTGGGGGGTCGCACACACCCCCGAAAAAAGTGTGCAACCCTTTTCCTCAGGAGCACAGAGAGGGGGTGCTCCCTCGTTCCTTCCTCTTTTCCACCTACAGGCTTATGTAAAGAGAAGGCCCATTCACACGGGCCATTCTCGCCACTTTCACCCACCTTTCATAAAAACGACTGGGGTGCAGCACCTCTCTCTCCATCCTGATCCTTCTTCCGAAATGATATCGGAAGAAACGGACCATTTGTTGGCCAGAGAGAAAGGTGCCTGACCTCAGTCCTTTCAGACGCGTCCACCATACAACCTCTTTCGCCATGGCTATTACGCACAGAAACACCGCCTCTGCTTCATCTTTGAAGGGGGGAGGCGGCTTGATCATTACAATAGACTCGGTGGTCAACCGGATCGGTCCCACCCTTGACAGCAGTTGTTCGACATAGCCCCACAGATCGGCTACGCCCGAGCAGTGTACCAATGCGTGTGCAACGGTTTCCTCGTCGCACACGCATCTGGGACAGATCTTTTTGGCGGGGTCCCTACCCGGGCGCCCGTGTCTGTAGAGCCTTTCTCGAACGGGTAAAGCCCCTCGGTAGCACTGCCAGGCCAGGGACTTCTGGAAGTTGTCCATGGGTCCCGGGCTGAATGTCCTACCGAACAGGCTGGCCAGTTCGTCCTCCTCCATGTCTAGGGCTTCTCCGAGGGCGTCGTCGCACCTGCTGCGTACCAGCCCTCTATAGAATGTTGCGGTGGAGTCTCCACTGATAACCGGATCCGCCTGCCAGAGGGCGGTGAGCGCCTGGGCACACTCAGTGTGCCAGGCGCCCAGTTTTCTCGGTCTTTGCTTGACCCAGGATTGCAGTTCGGTGAGTGAGACGAGTCTGGGAAAGGTTCGTCTCACAAACGAGGCCCACACCGGTTGTCCGGTGAGGAATACGTAGCCTTAATGCGTGTTTACGCATCATTAGCCACGGCATCCTCAGCCCTCCTTTCGAAGGGTGTTGACAGCAGATGGATCTCCTCACCATAGGAGCCCGCCCCTTCCAAAGGAATTGGAAGAGCGCGCGCTCCATCTTGGTGAGGGTTTCCCTTGGGCAGGGCACTACGGTCAGGCGGTAGTAGATGACGGACGCTATATAAGTGTTCGCCACCTCCGCCCGACCTTTCAGGGATAGTTTGCAACTGGCCCACTTCTGGGTCAGTGCAAACACCCTGTTCGTAACCTCCGCCCAGTTTTTCTCCACCTGGAGGTCCGGTCCGAACCAGACCCCGAGCAACTTCACCGGGCCCTCCGTCCAGCGTCCGACGACGCCATCGGAGGGCATCGGTCTGCCCCTCCACGTGCCGAGTTGCAAACCGATCGACTTGTCCCGGTTCAGCTTAGCCCCTGTGAACTTTTAGTACTCCTCCAGTAAGGTGCCGACCGCCTCGATTTCGGAGGCCGTCGACACCATTACTGTCACATCATCGGCGTAGGCTGACACCGCTTTCCGCAATCCCGGTTCCAAAGGGATGCCCTGCAACAACTCCAACTTCCGCAGTAGTGGCTCGAGAGTCAACACATACAGAAGGGAGGAGAGAGGGCACCCTTGTCGGATGGACCGCGCGATTTTGAACGGCTCCGAGAGATAGATAGACAGAAATACATATAGACACACATATATTAGATATGTGTATATATTTATATATGTTAGTGCAGTCTCGGTTAAACACTCTGTATTTACACAGATATAACTTTATACATATATAGATAGATAAAATGGGAGTTACCAGTTAGACGAGTAAGACCATATTCAGCTAAGTACTTGATACTTGGGAAAGTAGAGTGTATGTATGGTGAAAAGTTAGTTCTCAACAGCTGAGCTCGACTGTTAAGCATTAACTTTTCATTATCTCTATATATATAAAATGGAAGATGTCTGTCTGTGTGTGTGTATGATTTTTATGCATTTCCACATTTCTCTACCGATTTTGATGATTTTTTTTCCAATGTGCTCCAAATTTACCAACAATGGTCGACGCATAATAAACTTTGCCAAAAGTTTCCTGCTTCTATGAAAAAAATCGATAAAACTAAATACATGCTATAACCCTCTCTCTACTACCCTAAAAAATCGATGAAACTACATACATATTGCAACTCTCTTTAAAAGGTTCATCCCTCCCTCTACTCCCCTCTCAATCTCCTCTGCAACTCTAACAGTGACAAAACTTAAACTTTGAAAACTAAGCAACACATCAATTTATACAACAACAAACATAGTCATGACGACGCTCACCATTACATTTTACATATAAATAACAAATATTCAAAAGCAACAGATGAATTTATACAACACACGTAATCATAACGACGCTTAAGCATTTATTTACTTGAATCTCAACAAAGACATTATATTTTATTGTCCTTTTTGTAATTCTTTTTCTTTGTATTTAGCAATATGAGACAAAAAAATAATGAGAAAACTGTTTTCAAGAACGTCCGATTTCGATGATTTTTTTTCCAGTGTGCTCCAAATTATCGCCCCTGTTTACGCTCTTTTGAGCTTGGACGGGCTTGACTTACAGGTTTGACCTACTATTTGACGTGCATTCTTCATACAACTTACTTAGTATTCACTTTCCACTTATTCACTGTTCAATTGAAATTTTTGCTACCCCCCCCCCCCTTTCCTTGCTTACCCGTATTTACTTTCTTTGCCTCAATAATCATAATTGAGTGGAATCAATAAGAGTACTTTAAAGCAATTAAACTCCGAGCAACGCCGGGCACTTCTGCTAGTATATATATATAAGGGCGGTGGATTGGTAGTATCGGTAGAGGGTCGGACGCTATGCTTTGCAGCAAAGAGTTACGGCCCTTTATGATCTGAGTTCAAATCCCGCTGAGGTTAACTTTGCCTTTCATCCTTATGGGTCGATAAAATAAAGTACCAGTCACGCACTGGGGTCGATTTAATCTACTTCCCGCTCCCCCAAAATTGCTGGCCTTGTGCCTATATGAGAAACCATTATATATATATATATAAATGTAAGTATGCACACGTAGACACATATATATGCATACATATATATATGTACACACACACACACATATATATATATATATATATATATATATATATATATATATATACACACACATATATACATATACATATGTATGTATGGATTATATCGAACATTAAAAATAATTTTAGATTCGTTTGTAAACAAAGAGCCCGATTTGAAGCTGTGCAGTGCTGGTGACCGATCATCACCTGTTTGTTCAACACTGGCTTTGAGGAACAATCAACATGTTTCTGGGTCATTACTCTTGATCAGGACTGTATACCTCTGCCAATCTGTTGAACAGTTGAAAATATATCATGTTTTCTTAAGTACACATCGGCTGAGTAGCCTCATTTGCATACCGGGAGAGAAATAAGATTCTAATATATATATATATATAACGAAGGAAATGTGGTAAGGAACCAGGTCGACCATAACGCACCAAAGTACTCAATACTTAGGGTAGTAGAGTGGGTAATAGGAACGAGTAGGACCCCGACGGCTGAGCTCCAGAATTAGCCGTCGAAACGGCTTGAGCTCAGCCGTCGGGGTCCTATATATATATATATATATATATATATATATATATATATATATATATATACAATGATATTAAATAAATGGAAACTATATTTATAATACCATATTTATTTTATTATATATATTTCAAGGGTAACCAAGACAACATTGGTATGCTTTCATCAGATAAAATACAAAGTTTGTTTTATAAATAGAGACATACACCTGAAAATCATAACTTATCGGAAATTCATAACTTATTGGAAATTCACTCCAGTAAATTGTAGAGTGCTTTAAATCAGTTATAAACATTTATGTTTGTCGGACTTCCAACAAATTAAATACCACTTCTACTTATATATATATATATATAATCTGGTTTCAGAGAATTATCTGACCAAAACCATCACAACAACACTATCAAATTTCCTATCTAATTTATGGTCATCAATTTGTGTGTTGGTGTATGTATATGTGTGTGTAGGTGTATGTATATGAGTGTGTAGGTGTTTGTATATGTGTGTGTAGGTGTTTGTATATGTGTGTGTGTTGGTGTATGTATATATGTGTAGTATGTATATGTGTGTGTAGGTGTATGTATATGTGTGTAGATGTATGTATATGTGTGTGTTGGTGTGTGTATATGTGTGTGTAGGTTTGTATATGTGTGTAGGTGTATGTATATGTGTGTGTTGGTGTATGTATATGTGTGTTTAGGTGTATGTATATAGGTGTGTAGATGTATGTATATGTGTGTAGGTGTATGTATATGTGTGTGTAGGTGTATGTATATTTGTGTGTAGGTCTATGTATATGTGTGTGTAGGTGTATATATATATGTGTGTAGGTGTATGTATATGTGTGTGTAAGTGTATATATATGTGTGTGTAGGTGTATGTATATGTGTGATGTAGGTGTATATATATGTGTTTGTAGGTGTATGTATATGTGTTTGTAGTTCTTATTTCTACTTTTCATTCTTTATCTTGCTGCCCCTCTCCCTCTTTAGTTAGCTGTTCCCCAACTCCCTCAACCTGAACTGTATATATCTATTTAATGAATTTCCAAACCACTGTTTATGAGGATATATGGTAGAATGGATGTGCTTCTTAGCAACTACCATTTCTTTTAGAGACACATCATCACATGTTAGAGCTGATACATCAATTAAAAGATATTTCTATTCCTGGTGGTCTTTGACAATAACATACGGTAGCTTTGCCAGTAATTTTTAATATTCCGTACTACATGTAACATTCTTGTCAGACATAAAACAACACTATAGTTTCATCACATTAAAAATTAAAATTTTTACTCTAAATACTGCAAATTTTCACAATCTGAACACAAGTAACGACACAATAAACATTTAAATTAACAAACCTGCTTTTAGATAATTTTCAGCTAAATCCTTACAGTTAACTCCCAAGTCTTTGCATATTGGCATGTTATACACCTGGACATATACTCACACCAAAAATGAGGGCAAGGATACGTCTCTTGTTTCTAACAAGTCCCTGAGTTGTTGAACAATAGATCTGCCTGCTCAAGAAATTAAAGTGCAAGTGGCTTAGCATTCCACTGACATGCACCCTTAACGTAGTTCTCAGGGAGATTCCGTGTGACACAGTGTGAGAAAAGGCTGGCATTTTAAATTACAGATGAAACTCATTTTTACCAGCTGAATGCAATGGAGCAATGTCAAATGAAGAGTTTTGCTGAAAGGTAGAACACTTTGCTTGGAATCAAACTCATGACCAAACACCCTTACCTCTAAGCTATGCACTTTCACTATATCAAGATGTAGTGGACAAGGAATTCGCTATTGATACATTTGTGTAAAAAGAAGCAGGGAGCTGTAACTTCCTCTGAAATAAGTCTTGAGTTTGGGAGTAGCAACTTTACAGTCACTACACATAGAAAGGGGAGACTACTTGTAATGCTTTACTTCCCTAGTAAAGTTAATGTATGTAGTTAATATATAGTGTATATATGTATATAGACTATATATAAACGTATATATAGTGTCTCATTTCATATCATCTGTCCTGTAGTCTAGTGGATCGTTGGAGTGCTACAGTTGACTTGGCAGCCAGCACCATCCATTCCTCTCTCCTCTCTGCCTTCCATTCTGGGATGTTGTCCTCCCATCTCTTTCTCTGTCTATATATAGTATATACACAGTATATATAGTATATACACAGTAAAAAGGTGAGGTGTTGGTATCTGACCATAGAATTCTGCCTTAAATACTTCATCCAATCCATACCAGCATGGTAAAAAAGGACGTAAAACTATTGATGATGATAACAATGATAATGCTCTCTCCATATATATACATATATATATATATACACACACATATATACATATATACACACACACATATATATACATATATATATATATATATATATATATATATATATATATATATATATATATATATATATATATATATATATATATACACACATATATACAGCATTGATAAGAGCAGTGTTAGGGATAAATATTATTTAATTGTAAAGGCAACTATGTAACCCAATAACTCTAGTTTATTTTGTTGATGAAGATGATGATTATGATGCTTATGGTGATGACTTTGACAATGACGATGATGGTGATAAGGGTAATGATGATGACTGACAGTAATCTATTTAAAAAATAATTCTCTTTATTATCTAATATTTCCTGATCTAAAGTGTGATAAGCTCTCCATGTTGTTTCAAGTCAACAATGGATGACACATTAGTAACAAACTATCATGGATACATCTTTTATGAAGCTAGATTTCCCTACAAGTATTTTTAAAATGAAGAAAAGCAAATAGATTGTGGATAGGTATATATTTACTGAAGATGGTTCAGTCAATATTTTTTCCTCTGTAATGCAGCATATATTATCTGAAACCAGTTTCTGTTCAAACATCAACATCATCATCATCATCATCGTTATCATGATCCTCACCACCACCACCACCACCACAATCACCACCCCCACCATCACCACCACCACCACCACCACCACCATCACCACATCACCACCATCACCACCACATCACCACCACCACCACCACATCACCACCACCACCATCATCACCACCATCATCATCACCACCACCACCACCACCATTATCCTCACCACCTCCACCTCTACCACCACCACCACCACATCACCACCACCATCATCACCACCACCACCATCATCACCCCCACCGCCATCATCACCCCCCCCCCCCCACCACTATCATGGTCATCATCATCACACATATTGATTGTTATTGATTTCTCTGGTCTTCCACTTCTCATCGATCATGATCAGTTGTTTGTTTAAAACATCAATGTTTGTTAGACACCAGCAGCCAGTAAAAGTTGCTATCAAAATGGTTTACAACAAATTCCCGTGGCAATTAAACATTGTTTCAATATATCTTCTATATTCACTGACCACTTTCAATTAGTTGTGCTACAAATGTTTAAATAAATTCTTTTTTGTTTTAAAAGCTTATTTTTTTAATGAGATTTTCAATGAATACATTAGTA
This sequence comes from Eledone cirrhosa, assembly GCA_964016885.1. Lineage (NCBI taxonomy): Eukaryota > Metazoa > Mollusca > Cephalopoda > Octopoda > Eledonidae > Eledone > Eledone cirrhosa. The sequence goes on from OZ024742.1 coordinate 292,354,544, forward strand.
TTCTCTTAAATATAACTTTATCCTATGCTATGAGAGTTTATTTGAAATTTATGAAGGTTTTTATTACTGTGAAATCTAATTATTTTGAAAATGAAGGAATTCTATATTCTACTAAGCTGATAGTCAAAAGTTTTTAATCAATGACATATTTCATTTTATGCACTATTTTGTATAAATATCTCTTTTTTATGGAATTTTTTATACCCCAATGAATTATGTGATTTTTTCATGGTCCTAGCAGACTAAATAGTGAATGTATTAGTCTGTACAATGGAGAGCAGTATGTGCTGAAAGAACTATTCTATTTTGAGAAACTCATTCTTACAGGTAGTTATCTCTATGTCAATGAATGTAGGGAGGTAATTTAGAGACCCAGAGTTCTAGATGTTTACACTACTAAGGATTTGAAAAGAAACATGATAGTTTTCAATAAAATTCTTTTTGTCATTTCATAATTTGTGTTTAAGATATCTTTAAAAGATTTCATCTATCTTCAAATAAGTTGTTGATAGATTAGTTATCAACAAAAGTATGTGGTCTGGTGGTTAGTGTGTTTGGCTTATGATCATAAAGTCATGGATTCAATTCCTGAACATGGCAATGCATTGTGTTCTTGAGTAAGATGCTTCGTTTCCCATTGTTTCCCATGATGGGTTGGTGACCACTATCATTAAAACATCAAAGAAACCTCCTATGAGATGGAACCATTTTAAGAGGCCAGCTAAATGTACAAAAGTAAGCTGTAACAACATCACGATAGGGTTGGAGATTCTATCATTAAAATACCTGAGAAACCTCCTCTGAGATACAGCCTTGCAGGAGGTCAGCTAAACCTGCGTAATGTAATCTGTAACAACAACATGCATATGTGTGTGCATGATGGGACTGAAATCTCCATCATTAAAACTCCCCCCCAAATCCTTCTATGAGATGCAACCTCGCAAGAAGCTAACAAAACCTACATAAATGTGAGCTGAAAGAACAACATATATGCATATATATACATTTGTTTGATAGGACTAGAACTCTTATCCTTAAATACCTGAAAAACCACCTATACTGTATGACTTTGCAGGAAACCAACTAAGCCTATATATGTGTGAGCAGTAAATATCACAATATGTCATCAGCAAAAAATGTTTGAATTTCATATGATGATGATGATGATGATACAGCGTAATATTATAGTGCAGTAGCTGTTTTGTACCAGGTAACCCTAACATTCTCTGTTGGTGCTGGTTGTATGTCATAATGTGTCATGAATGAGCAATCACATTTTGTCAGTAATTATAGCCCTGCTAAATGAGTGATGAAATTCAAGCTCCTACTAAAAAGAAAAGGAATTGGTTTCAACAAGATAAAAACGATAAGATAGCTACAGTAAATACTGTAGCATTACTCTGAGAAAGGCTGAGAAATGTATATTATCATCATCATAATCATCACTGTTTTTACATCCATTCTTCCATGCAGAGCTTCCCTCATCTTGTTAAGTTCTTTTGTCATAACTTCTATGGGATTCAGTGATTTCAGATCAGCTCTCACCACATCTGCCCAAGTCTTCCTTGCTCTTTCTCTTTTGAAGCTTCCCTCCTCTGCACAAAACATATATAAAATATATTTTGATATGGTTCAATCTATTGTTGATATTGCTCATTATATATCATCATCATCATCGTTTAACATCCATTTTCCATGCTATATTCTTTATTATGGGTAATTGGTGAAACTCCAGAGTAATAAGACTCACAATATATATATGTAATTATGCATGAATTTCTGATGGGTGTTGTAGAGATGTGAACACAGTTAAAAAAGAGTAATCAATACATTGTTAGTGTATAGGCATCTTTATTTTATATGGAAAAGACTTGTACAGGAATAGAACTGCTCATCGGGTATGTAGATTTAAATCAAAATATTTCCATTCTGCTGATTACACACATACAACATACTGATGCTGCAAGAAGAAGAGACTTTCTTTAGAATCATCCTGTTCATGTAATAGAATTGAGTGTTCTTAATTTCTTAATGGTGACACCTACAGTAATTAACAAACATTAGTAAATAACTTAGAGTATATATCCTCATCATCATCATCGTTTAATGTCCATTTTCCAAGAACACAACACACAGCTCTTTCCAGGAATCGAACCAATGACATTATGATTGTAAGCTCAACACCCTTACCACTAGGCCATGTACCTCCACATAAAAACAGACATTAACAGCAAACATTAAATGGTGATGATGATGTCTATGTTGCATGATTTATTCAGTCATAAATAGGCAGAGTCATTAAAACATTGGACAGTATTTGTTCCAAGATTCTGCACTCTCTGAGTTCAAATCTTGTTGAGGTTAACTTTGCCTTTCATCCTTACAAGGTTGATAAGAAAAGACCAGTCAAGTACTGATGTTGATTCTTCCTCTATATCTTTATATTTCTCCACCACCCCACTCTCTCTCTTCTCTGTGTTCAAAAACCTAGAGAGGGAATGGGTTCCATCAGATTTAAAGTGCCCAAGACATGCAGCATGTTACAACAGTGCCCCTTTGACACCATCATGAGTTATGGACCCATATATACATACATACATACACACACACATACATACATACACACATACAAACTCCAAGATAAGAAAACACCAGGAAGAGACATGATTGTCGGCTACTGGCACAAAAAACTGATATTCTATCGGAGGTATCTTACTGACCTCTACCAACAAGTTCTTAAGGGAGATACACTTATACCAGAATGGTTGACATTAGCACAAACATTACTGGTCCCCAAGAACAAAGACACCCACTTGGAAAAAAAACTACCGACCCATTGCATGCCAGAACCTGATGTATAAGATGTATACAGCCTGCTTGAACCTATTCCTCCAAGATCACTGTGAAAATAATAACATCATCACAGATGAACAAGCAGCTTGAAAGAGAGGGGTTTGGGGATGTGCTGAACAACTCCTAATCAACAAAACTGCGATGTCGGAGGTGTGACAACTTAGGAGGAATATGACTACAGTCTGGCTGGACTACAGGAAAGCTTTCCATTCTGTTCCCCACTCTTGGATTATAGAGGCCCTCCAACTTGCTAAAGTCCCAGACATTATTGTCAGAGCCATAGAGAGGCTGTCTTCTTCTTGGGCTACTATCCTAAGGTTAAAGACAGAGAGGGAGGACTCTATTTTCACTGATAAAATAAAATATTGCAGGGGTATATTTCAGGGGGACAGTCTCTCTGTGATATTATTCATCTTGTCATTAATCCCCTTGTGCTTCTGCTCAAGAAATGTGAGGGATACATCATTGGCTCACAGGAGGACAGAAATACTAACCTAACCCATAATTTCTTTGTGGACGATCTGAAACTCTATCCCAAGAACATGGATGGGATGAAGAAAAATTTTGACCTGGTTACAACGTTCTCAAAGGATATAGGAATGGAGTTTGGCCAAGATAAATGCTCATACATGACTGTAAAGCGGGGAAAAACAACAACCCAATCTAGCAACATTGTCATCAATGACCTAACTGTTTCACCGATATCTGATGACTGCTACAGATATCTGGGGATAGATGAGAACATATCCTATAATGGTATCTGTAATAAAGAATGCGTAACCAGGGAATACTACACCCGATTAAGAAAGATCTGGTCATCGGAACTCTCTGCACAAAACAAAACAGTGGTTCACAATGTGTTTGCTGTGCCTGTCCTAACACCAACGTTTGGAATACTCAATTGGACGATAGACGAAATCCGAGCAGTTGATATTGGAACTCCAAAAATACTGAACAACACCGGAAACTTCCACATCAACAGTGACATAGACCGCCTTTACTTGAAACGTAAGCAGGGAGGCAGAGGCCTAACATCAGTCCAGACAACATTTGAATGTCGCATCATATCTCTCCGACAACATCTACGAACCTCGAAGCGTAGGAGCCCGTTTCTTGAGCAAGTCTATCTGCATGAAACAGATGAGATCATCAGAGTTGGGAAGGAACTCCTTGAGAGATATTCCCTGTGTGATAATCAAAAACTCACACCCAGGGATGTCGCTCAGCAGTATCGCAGTGAATCCATGGATGAAAAACTGCATGCCTATCAGCAAAAAATCATGCATGGATATGTTGCCAGGAAGCTCCAGAGTGAGAGTAATATAGATAAGGAAAGTAGTCTATCTTGGACCAACAACCGCTATATTGGTTCCCACTTTGAAGGATATGCTTTTGCAATCCAGGAACAGGAGATTAGCACGAAATACCTGATTCACAAAAGAGATAGGGATGCAGGCAAAACACCTAGATGTGATAACAAGTGCAGACTCTGCAGAACTAACATCGAGGATATCACCCATGTCATCAGCAGCTGTCCAAAGATGTCATCACGGTACTATCTATCTATGAGGCATGATGTAGTGGCCAAAACACTGTACAGTGCAGTTCGTAAAAAAGATAGCCCCGATAATAAACACATTAAAAGCTACACCAATGTGGAAGACATCCATGTACATAATATGAAAGAGTACTGGTGGAATGTTCCAGTAAAAATCCCAATAAAGTGCAGACATAACAGACCAGATATCATGATATGGGACAGGGAGAAGAAAAGATGCACAGTAGTGGAAATTAGCTGCCCAGCAGATGCCAATATAATATCAAAGATTAGTGAAAAGGAGAATATTTATGCAGAACTGATGAGAAATCTGCAGATACTCCACCCTGATTACACCTTCAGATTTATGCCTGTGATTATTGGGGCACTGGGATATGTTAGTAACTGCCTCAATACAGAAGCTAGGCTTCACAGGAACAGAAAGAACACAACTAGTTAGGAAATTACAAGTACAATCCATTAATGGAACAGTAAAAATATGTAAAACATTCCAAAAATGTTGCATCTAATAACTGCATATACACATGTACAGATACAAAGCATATACACATGCACACATCCAACTCAAAACATCCACATCCACACATACAATAACATCCATATCTACACATGCATGCAGACATGCATGCATACATACATAATCTACCTAGTTGATGTTGTGTAAATTCCAATGAGAGAGTCTTGTGTCTATGTTAGAAACCAACTCTCTCTCTATTGGTAAAACTTTGTGAAATTATAAAACCAGAAGAACATACATACACACATACATACATATACATACATACATACATACACTCATACATACAATAAATGTAGGCTATGTAAATCAAAGATCGAAGATGTTAGCCACATTGTTGCTAACTGCAAAAGAATGATGTTTTGTTATTACCTCCCCATGAGACACAATGTGATAGCTAGAACCATCTGGAATGCACTTAGGAAAAGAAAATTAAAAACAAATGAGGAGGAATATGTTGAGATAGATGGCACTAAGGAATACTGGTGGAACCTGAAAATAAAAACTGCCACCAAATTAAAGCACAACCGGCCTGATATTGTTGTTTGGGACCACACATTAAAAACGTGCTCTGTTGTAGATATCAGCTGCCCACTTGATGTCAACATTGTAAGAAAACTAGAGAAGAAGAACATCTATGGACCATTGATGCGGAGTTTGCAGATCCAGTATCCAAGATATACCTTCAGCTTCATACCCATTATGGGAGCTACAGGTTATATACCAACCCGTTTGGACCAAACTATGACTGAACTTGGATTTGTGGACAAAGAGCGCAGCTCCCTAATTCATAGACTATAAATGGCTATGATAGCTGCACCTTCAAAATTTGCAAAACATTCTTGCGATTCAAGAGATGACAATTTTTTGCCAGGAAGGTGGCCGATCAAAAATGTATTCGAAATTAAGAAAAAGCGAAACAAATACATATATACATACATGATGGCTGCAACTCGATTTCGAGTAATGCCATCGCTTGATACTTAAGCATGAGCATCACAGTCGTGGCTTTTTAGTCCTGTTAGGGACTTGCCTATGGCCAGCAATGCCATGCATCACAAAAAATGTCACATATCAAGCGATGTCTCTGCTTCAAGGTTTTTTAAGTGAGGAAAGACTTTGCATGGGGCCAATCCCACTCTCCGAACAACAAATGCATTTACCCAAATGAAGAACATACATACATACATACATACATACATAATTTGCAAAACATTCTTGTGATTCAAGGGATGACAATTTCTTTTTTTTTATAACCTTGCCACCAGGAAGGTGGCCAGTCAAAAATATACTCGAAATAAAGAGAAAGAGAGAACATACATACGTACATACTTGCATACATGCATACATACATAATAGATACATACATTCATAATAGATACATACATACATATATAATAGATACATACATACATATATAATAGATACATACATTCATAATAGATACATACATTCTTTTCTATGTTATTCACATAAAGATGTTGTCATAGCTCAGATTAATTCAATTAATTTTGAATTACATGTTGAAATCTGTTTTTGATAAATATTGTGTTTTTGTGTTGATCATATAAGTATGGTATAAAGCGCATATATATCTTATATATATGTGTGTGTGTGTGTGTATGTATATAAGTATATATGTATATATATATATATATATATATATATATATATATATATATATATATATATATATATATATATATATATATGTATGTGTGTGTGTGTATGTATATATATATATATGTGAATATATATATATATACTCATACACATATATATGTGTGTGTGTGTATGTATATATATATATGTGTATGTATATATATATATATACTCATACACATATATATGTATATATTACATTATATATAGCATCATCATTTAACAGCTGTTTCCCCTGCTAGGACAGGTTATACAGATATGCACACACACATATATATACATCATATGTATGTGTGTATGTATGTATATACATATGTATGTGTTTGTGATATAATTCAGAGACAACTGAACAAAAAAAAAATCAATATTTCCAATTGAAAAACATATATGCATAAGTGTATCTAATATTAGATTTTTTTTTATAATTTCAACTTAACCAACTATAAAAAAAATTTTCTAAACTAATCTAAATTTTATTTTCTTGAACATTTTTCCTGGCAAGATTTTGTGTAAACATCTAAAAAATAAAATATAATGAAGAAATTTGTATAAAGTGATCTTTGGAATGAAATGATATGTACTTAGCATGATGTAAGTAATCATAGGTGCAGGCATGGCTTTGTGGTTAAGGAGTTTGCTTCCCAACCATGCAGTTATGAGTTCACTCCTACTGCATGACACCTACAAATTTGTTATACTATAGCTTCGGGTTGACCAATACTTTCTAAGTTGACTTTGGTAGAAGTAACAACTGAACAGAAGTCATATATATAAATATACATATCATCATCATTTCATTTTACGTCCGCTTTTTCCTGCTTGCAAGGGTGGGATGGAAACTGATTCTGGCTTGATTTCTACAGCTGGATGCCCTTCCTAACACCAACCTCATTTATAGTGAGTGCTGGGTACTTTTTTTTTTCCGTGTCACCTACACATCCACTTTACAGTGTGGGCTGGGTGGTTTTTTTTGCTGTGGCACCTCCACAACCACTTTGCAGTGGAATGATATGGACTCCAGTCCCTATCATCTCATTTCTACAGCTGAGTAACTGGAGAAATGTGAAATAAAGTGTCTTGCCCAAAAACACAACACATCACCCGGTCTGAGAATTGAACTCACAACCTTTCGATTGCAAGGCTAATGCTCTAACCACAAAGCCATGTGCCTCTATATATATACATATATATATGTATATCACCTTGACCGACCAGTCTGTCGGGCGCCAATCGGTGCCTCCGGTCACAGCACATAGTGCTGTTTTAGCCATAAAATAATGCCATCCCACTGGCTGGGCGAGCAGGCCGGTACTCATTTCTACAGCTGAGTAAACTGGAGCAATGTGAAATAAAGTGTCTTGCTCAAGGAAACAACACATCACCCGGTCCGAGAATTGAACTCACAACCTTTCGATTGTAAGCCCAATGCTTTAACCACTAAGCCATGTGCCTTCACACACACACACATATATATATAAGTAGAGTGTTCCTTTATCGGAGATATTAGTGAACCCTCTAGCGAAATTTAAAGCTTTCACTAAAAGAGTCTGAGTAATAGATGGGTAGAAGTCTACAATGTCAAATTGGGTGAATCTAGAACTATTTTTATCTTTAATATTATTAAAGCAATGTACTACGGAAGAGCTATTTTTCCATTGGAGTAATTCAGACTTACTTCTAATATGTTTATTTATATTATTTAATTTTTTTTTTCTAGCAAGACCGATTTCAGTCTTAGCAGGGTTGATTAATCTACAACTAGGACGATTAATAAAATCAGGTTAGTGATCTTTGAGGGTGATATAGGCATTACGTTTAGCAAGATTTTTAAAAAACTAGCTAATTCTTAAGCTTCCTTATTTATAGTATTATAGGTGTTTATATTAGCTATTTGGTATTTAGAGGTGATGTTATCTGTTAAGAGTTGGTCATGTAAGTTATTATTAACTTCGTATAAGTTTTTAGTTTTGTCAGAGAAAATGAACTTATTTTTAGAAGATTTGAATATTGAAATATCGTTAGATAGCTTAGATTGAAAAGGGTTAGAGTACTTACGGAATTTGATTTGGTTGATTAAATTAACTAAGTCTAGTTCAATAGCGGTCATATCTTTTAATCTTTGCGGGTATTTATGAGACTTGATATCTAAATATTCTGTAGAGTCCGTGTTAAAGTGTCCATCGAAAATCAAAGCTTTCCATCTCATTCTTTTAACAATTTTCTCTATTTTGCCTATCAACATTTTAGTGTAGGAAGTGTTAGAAGGTGTTGGGATATTATTGATGGAGTAATCCAAATGATGTCTATCCATGTTAAAAATCCTTTTGACTGAAGAGTGCTTTTATTCTCATATATTTTTCATTTTTTTTTATATATGTATTGACCTTCAGCCTGACACTGCTTTGACTGATACACTCCCTTCCCTGTATATATCACTCGCATGTATGTGGTTGCGCGTGTGTGTGTGTTTATACGCGTGCTTTCATACTTGTATGTGTATATATTTCAATCCTTAGTACCTGAGTCTGGATGTACGTTAACTCTATTATCTTACAATTTCTTTTTCAACATATATTACACACGTATTTGTGGTCACACATACACTGATATGCTTGCCCTCATATATGTACTTACGCACACATTTTTTCACTATACACATGCATTTGTACATACACACATAGGTACATTTGTGAGTGAATATACACACATTTATACACATACCCCAACTATATTTCCTTATTTTATTTTTATATATCTCTTGCATTACTTTTATTTATATATTTTTTTGCCCGTTAAACTTTTGCCTTTCTTGAGGAGATTTTTCAAATATTTCACTATGTTTTAAATTGCCTTGTCCGACAAACCTCTGGTAATGAGGTAATTATATTGTATTCTTTATTATGCACTAGCATTAAAGCCCGGCGTTGCTCGGGGTCATTAAGTTACCAAAGTTAGGTTGCACCACCCATTTTATGGCAGCACTTTTTTGTCTGCCAGGCACTGGGTGAATGAATTGCAGACCTGGAAGCATGAGCTGCGCTAGCAGTGACAATTGTAGTTTCGCCTATGGATATTATCTCTGTGCAAAAAAGTGTTGAAATTTATTGTTTCACAGTACTTGCGCAACACGCGCGTAGACGATGCCAGCCGAACAACAGAGCTGCGATGGAGTTGTTCTGCATGGTTGTCTGTGTGTTTTATAAATTTAAGACAGTAGGGAGGGTTGTGATATGAGGGAGAGTTAGATGTTGTTTCTAGCAGGTTTAGTGACCTCATAGAAGATATGTTTTCTAAATTTAAGACAGTAGGGAGGGGTGTGATATGGGGGAGAGTTAGCTGCTGTTTCTAGCAGGTTTAGTAACCTCATAGAGGATATGTGTTTTCTAAATTTAAGACAGTAGGGAGTGGTGTGATATGGGGGAGAGTTAGCTGCTGTTTCTAGCAGGTTTAGTGACCTCATAGAAGATATGTTTTCTAAATTTAAGACAGTAGGGAGGGGTGTGGTATGGGGGAGAGTTAGCTGCTGTTTCTAGCAGGTTTAGTGACCTCATAGAGGATATTATTGTTTATCATTATCTATAAAAGGCAGATTGTTGTTGTTGTTGTGTGTGTGCACATGTTCCATGTTTATACATTTGCACAATTTCAAACCGATTCGACTCAAAGTCTGTAAGAATCCACGTTCGTTGAGAGGTTTTAAAAAAGATTTATCGCTTGTTGTTGAATAAATGTATCTGTTGCTTTTGAATAATTGTCGTTTGGTATGAAATGTAATAATTGTTTCTACTTTTTGGGCACAAGGCCAGCAATTCACCAGTACATTACTGGTACTTTATGTAATAATAAACGTTCTCTCTCTCTCTCCCTCTCACTCTCTTCTCTCTCACTCTTCGGCAATCACGCACGTTGTTTAATTGCTTTAAATGTTGTTAATGAATAGTCGTGTATTTGTGGTTATAAATCCCGCACGTTGTTTAATTGCTTTAAATGTTTTTTTATCATTTGAAGTGAGTGTGTGTTTGTATGCGTTTGGAAATAAATCAGTAAGTTTGAAGTATAAAAGAGAAAGTAGCAAAATGTGTGGGTTGTAGATAGAGGCAAACAGATGATATGAGAGAGTAAAACGGACAGTATCACCATCAAGCTTGGAAAGAGAAAGTAGCAGAAAGTATGAAGTTGTATAGATTTTGAATGGTAGTGGAAAGGGTTTAGCAGTTTAAATGAGAGAGAAAAATCGTAAAATATTGAGTTTTATCTATTTTTTGCGTAATTGTGGGTGAAATTGAAAAAATTATATGTGCCAAGACGCAATCGAAGCTATTTCGAATACTGAATTGTAAATTTCAATTGAAGAAATTCTATATCGTAGATTTCTATAACAAAGGAGCATGTCCATACACTGAGCTTTATAGATTATGATTAAATTTAGCTCTGGTACTTACATAGAGCACTCTTCACTCCTATGACTTTTTCAAATTTCAGGTTTCTGGTTCACCACTGGATAGAGCTGGACAATTCCGCATGGTCAATCTTAATGTAATAATATGGAGAGTACTCAACGTAAAGCAGTTCAACCGTCTTTGTTTTTGTAGTTGGTGGTGCTAGTACGGAGTTAAATATTATAATGAAATGACAAGAGGCTGGACTTGTGTAAATCCTTGAAAGGTTTATTATACTATGATCATTTCAATGACCGGGTTCCGTATGAATCCGGTGATATCATCAGGTATTCGAAATATAATAAATGAATGTAATAGATAAAATCCATGGGGCTGAAAATCAAAGACCGGAGGACGACCGCCATCCAGCATCTTCCACCTTTGCCAGTCGCCCTCGAGTGAGGTGGCTAAAGCATATAGTGTGCTACTACCGGTCAAATAGAGGAAAACAGAAGGGAGAGGAAGATGAGTGTTAATATCATGCCACAAGAAAAAAGAAGAAGGGGGAAGGAAGAAGAAGAAAAGTCAGGGTTAGTGTCCAGCTACAAGAAGAAAGACAGAAAGAAAGAGGAAGAAAGGTCGGTACTAATGTCAAACTACAGTCAAGCCAGGAATGTCGCGAAAAAAGTTTTTTCTAAGGGACCCGTATCTTAACAACTACTACCAGTCAAATATAGGCAAACAAAAAGGGGGAGGAAGATAAGTCAGCGTTAATATCATGCCACAAGAAGAAAGCCAGAAAGAAGGGGGAAGAGAAAGAAGAAAAGGAAGAAGAAGAAAAGTCAGGGTTAATGTCGAGCTACAAGAAGACATAAAGAAAGAGGAAAGAAAGGTCGGTACTAATGTCAGACTACAGTCAGGCCAGAAATGGCGCGAAAAAAATTTTTTTTTTTTCTAAGGGAGCCGTATCTTAGCAGAGGTAAATATAGTGGGGGGCTGTATGTTATAATGTGTGAGCAGAAGATTGGAACGTTACATTTTTGTTTAGATTTATAGGATGAAGTTAAAAAATTAATATTTAATATTAACATTATAAAATTAAAGAAATTAGAAAATTGAAAATTAAACAGTTTAACATTTTTAAGGTTGCGAGGTTTAAGCAAAGAAAGAGTCTTTTATGAAGAAACTTAAATTTTATTATAGAGTAAAGATTATGTCTTTGTTTAGCCGTCAAACAGCATGCGGCGGCTACAGGCTTGGGCAGCCCATCACTCCGAGTGATATCGCCTAGCGAAAGATATGGAAATCAATTTTTCTGAGCATTCTAGGAATGTATAACAGGCTTCAGGTGCGCCAGCGGGAAGTCAGCCCGCATCGTTAGGCCATCCTTGTACAAAACCAGTACTATTCATTTACCCAGGAGGGGATTTGCTTAAGTAGAGGGAGGCGTGATACATCTAATAGTTATGATTAGATCTGTAATTTAAAGGTACTATATGGCGGTCAAAAAACCGGCTGCGTGCCGGGCCCCTGGGGCTAATCAAGCCACTCCGAGTAGTTTCATTTACCGAAAGAAGGGGAAATTTATTTTTCCAAGCATTCAAGGTAGGCCTGTGCGCCAGGGGGCCGGTCCCGCCGCCAGGAAACCAACCCAACAGTCCGACAGAAAGTTGGAACGTTAAATTATTGTTTAGATTTATAGGATGAAGTTGAAAAAATTCAGAAAAATAACATTATAAAATTAAAGAATTTTCGAATACCTGATGATATCACCGGATTCATACGGAACCCTGTCATTGAAATGATCATAGTATAATAAACCTTTCAAGGATTTACACAAGTCCAGCCTCCTGTCATTTCATTATAATATTATATATATATATATGCATATGTATATATATATATATATATATATATATATATATATATATATATATATATATATATATACATATATATATATATATATATATATATATATATATATATACATTTAAAGTATATGATAAACACGAAATGTGTTTACATTGCAACAGACAAAGTTAGCTATTAATGAAATAAACTAATAAAAGTGAATACAATTTGTCTGTCTCGATACAAGTCAATAAAGACAAGATTATATTGGCAACGGCCATGATTCCTGGACATATTTAAATTTCAAAATTCAAACCTGTTCTGTAGACGAATTTGAACCTCGAAATCCAAATAAGTTTCGCAACGGTGGAATGTGAATTGAAAAATAAAGAGAATCGAAATGGAATAGAAATAAAAGAGTGAAATGTCCAAATCTTCTGTGCTTATCAACAGGAATCCAGTAAGATTAGTCTATCTCACATCAAAAATTTTGCAGGTCTGACTACACGTGGGTAGGCAGGCCAAAACTAGCTATCCCACATTCACGGTGCTAGAAATAACAGCCGCTTATGCAGGATTAAGGATCAGCTCTTACAATAAAGGAGCTATACATTATATTATATTTTGAGAATAAACTCTCAGTCGTTTACAATAATTAAGCTCCAGGAAGGGGCTCTTCCGAGCAGTTAATACATTTAAAGTATATGATAAACACGAAATGTGTTTACATTCCTGGAGCTTAATTATTGTAAACGACTGAGAGTTTATTCTCAAAATATAATATAATATATATATATATATATATATATATATATATATAGGTATTCGAAATATAATAAATGAATGTAACAGATAAAATCCATGGGGCTGAAAATCATAGACCCGAGG
>OZ024742.1:292373254-292385754 GCA_964016885.1 Eledone cirrhosa
TTTTCTTATGAAAAGATTAACTTGTATTGAAGGTGCCAAAGGAGAAATGGTTTCTAAAGTTTCCATCTTTGGAAATATCTAAAAATGTTTTTCACATGGTCAAATAGTCTTTGTTATTGAACAAAGACGTTCACAACAATGCAGGTATTTGGTAATTTACCGACTTACTTCTCTGCTTCTGAAAGAGCTAATTATATTATTAATTCATCAGAGCTAATTATAAAGGTTTAAAGAAAAAAATTTTTTTTTTTTTCATTTCATTTAAATCTCAAATAGAAACAGGCTAAATGTTGCTCCCAACAATTACTTTGTACATATCTTTCAAAAAGATTTCTTTCTAGGACACAATACCATCATCATCATCATCATCATCGTTTTTATGCCCGTTTTTCCACACTTTCATGAGTTGGACGGGTCCTTTTCAGCACAGCATCTCTCCACTCTCTGCATTCTTTCATCATCTCCTCTGTGAGTCCCAGTAATTTGAAGTCAGCTCTCACCACCTCTGCCCAGGTCTTTTTCGGTCTACCTCTACTGCAGCTTCTTTCCACTGGCATTTCCTGGTACTTCTTTGCTCATTCATGTGCATCACATGTCCATACCAATGTAGTCTTCTGTCTTGCACTCCACCTCAGATTCTTCTTAAACCCAGCTCCACCCTCAGTTCTTCCAACCTGTGCCTTTCTCTCACATTGATGTTGCACATCTAACGAAGCATGGCTGCTTCATTTCTCTTCAGTCTATGCATATTCCTAAAAACCAAGAGTATTTTTCTTTTAATCTTTTACTGATTTCAGTCATTAGACTGTGGCCATGCTGGAATACTGCTTTGATTTAGTCAATCATATTCCACTACATCTCTTCTACACCTATAGATTACACTATCTGCACATTGTGGACCACTCTCTTTTGATACACCAAACCAAGCCACTTCCCTATTGGTATGAGGTTTCAGTCTTCTATCCTACTTATCAGGACTTTAGTCTTTGCTAAGTTTGCTTCTAAACCATTTGATTCTAGGTTTTTCTCCCATGTCTGGAATTTTGCCTCTAGCACTTTCATTAATTTGTCTATAAGGGCTACATCATCAACATGCAGGTGTTCTCATGGTGTGCCAATCTTAAACTCCTCTGTTGTGGCCTGAAGAACAATAATAAACAAGAGTGGACTGAGGACTGTGCCTTGATGGACCCTCACCTGCACTTCAAATTTATCATTGTGCTCACTGCCAACTTCATTTTTCTGGTTCCACCTCTATACCTGACTTATACATCCCTCACATGCCATTTGTCTACACTTGGCTTCCTAAACACCTACCAGATCCACAAATGTCAGATACAGAAGCTGATTTTTGATAAATTACTTCTACAGTGTCTGATATGGTCATTAAAGTTCCTTGGAGGAAGAATAACTTAATGTCTCCAGAACATAAAAAATGGTGACACTATCTATTTCCTTCTTTTAATTATTTTGTTCCTCTCTTTAATTAATATGTCAAATATCTCTCCAGACCATAATTCATTGATTAACTAGAATTGATAGCTTTTAGCTCATTGTCAAGTAATTTATTCTAAATTTTTACTGGCCATCCTTTCTTGCCAATTCCTGCCCACCACCATCACATCACCTCTGCAACACCACATCACCACCACACCATCACTTCACCACTACAACACCACACCACCACTGCAGCACCACATCACCACTGCAACACCACAACACCACATCACCACCACAACACCACTGCAACACCACAACACTACTGCAACACCACAACACCACAACACCATCACAACACCACAACACTACTGCAACACCACAACACACCCCACAACACCACAACACTACTGCAACACCACAACACCACCACACCATCACAACACCACAACACCACAACACTACTGCAACATCACAACACCACTAAACCACCACTACACTACTGCAACACCACAACACTACTGCAGCACCACCACACCACAAAACCACCACTGCAACACCACAACACTGCTACTGGTTCCCTTCACACACCCATATCCAAAACATCACCAGTCTATCACTCCACCATTATTCTAGTGGATTGGTAGTATCGGTAGAGGGTCGGACGCCATGCTTTGACATATAGAGTTACGGCCCTTGCCATTCTCAGTTCAAATCCCGCCGAGGTTAACTTTGCCTTTCATCCTTACGGGGTCGATAAAATAAAGTACCAGTAATGCACTGGGTAATTGCTGGCCTTGTGCCAAAAGTAGAAACAATTATTCTAAATAAGATGGATTGGCAGTATCGGTAGAGTGTCAGACAACATGCTATGCAGCATAGAGTTATAGCCCTTTACTTTATTAGTTCAAATCCCGCCGAGGTTAACTTTGCCTTTCATCCTTACGGGGTCGATAAAATAAAGTACCAGTAATGCACTGGGTAATTGATGGCCTTGTGCCAAAAATAGAAACAATTATTCTATATACACAACACTACAATTCATCCCCTTCACACTCCATCCTTCCACCACCACACCATATACATTCCACAACATCACACATGTAGCCACTTCTATTCTACATGTGCATGGAGGTGGATAGAGCCAGGAAGTGATGAAGGAAAAATAAATGAGGAGTGAAAGGGCTGTGGTATGGTCAGTTTCACAATCCGGGGATATATATATATATCATCGTTGTCTTTACAGCTGCCTTTCCATGCCTGCATGGGTTGGACGGGTCCTTCTCAGCACAGCATCTCTCCACTTGTCACATTCCTTCGTCATCTCCTCTGCCAGTCTTAGTGATTTATATATATATATACAGACAGTATATATAGCAATATATATATATACACACATATATGTGTGTGTGTATGTGCATGTGTGTATGTATATATAAGCATGGAAAAATGGGGGTAAAAATTATGATGATGATGATATTGTTTTTTTATTTCTATATTCTTATACTATATAATTTTATATGTATTTTTAATACTTTTTTATTTTTTACTTTTTTATATATTTCTTTATATTTTTATTTGTGTTTTTTTTTTCATTTTACTTCTTTTTGCTATTTTTATATTTGATATTATCTTTGTTTGTACACCCCCAGGTCTGGAGGTACCCCCTAATTTTCCTGGCATAATTTTACTGTATTGTATTTTGCTATTTATTACCTATTTTCACTTTTTAATTTTTTATGGTCAAAGATAATCTATCAGACAAGATGTCTGCTGACCAGACATATTATCAAACGCCCTCCCCTACATTGACCCTCCCCCTTACTGAGGAACTTAGCCCATAAAAAATCAAAATAGATATCACACAAGATAAAGACAATAAACAACATCAATTCCCCCACTAATTTCCTTATAAACACACCCATATCTTTGTCACCCACCTCTCTCTCTATATATTTTTTTCCTTTTTTCTTTTCCTTTTCCTCCTTTTAACAATATTCTATTTCTCCCCCCTCAACATTATATATATAGACAGAGTGAGAACTGGATGGGAAAAGTTCAGGGAACTATCACCATTGTTAGCTACAAAAGGTTTATCCTTTAAAATGAAAAGTAGATTGCATAACTCTTGTGTATGAACAGCAATGCTGTATGGAAATGAGACCTAGGTAATATGTGCAGAGAACCTATGAAGATTGGAAAGAAATGAAGCTTGCATGCTCTGATGGATGTGCAATAATAGTGTGCATGAACGGCAAAGCGCCAATAAACTGAGAGAGAAAAATGCTACAAGTGTAGCCATGAGCAATAATATAGAACCATAGGAACAGTTTATTTACAACAGAACCTTCTGGTGCACCCTCATTTATATCAGGGTAAAATCCTTGTAAGAAGTACACATCCAGACAGCAGACCAAACACGATCTCCACAAAGCCCACTCAGCTGGCAATTCAAATGAATCTTCAAACCACATATACTTTACATGTGACTATTATTTTGAGTTTAGAATGAGTAAATCATATCCCTGCATACTGTAAGGGTCAACTAAAAGGATAGCACCAATAAAAGCATCAGGTCATAAAATATTACCTTAAAAAGGGCCCCATGATGAATATGATTGGGCCTATCATGGGATCCATAAGGTTAACCTCAATAGGATTGAACCCAAAATTACATGGTTGTAAAGTGAATTCCTTAACCGCATAGCCTTGCTTGTGCCTATACACAACCATGCTTTTGACTATACACTGCTTCACCTGTGCCTATATGCAGCCATGTATATTTATAGTCCTTTCCTCTACTTTCCAAATCAGCCAGAACTGTCCATCTTTATCCTTTCCCCCTTATTTTTTTCATTACTTAATTTTGTTTTTATCTTTTTTTTAAATATTTCATTGTATAACTTCTGTTTGTAAAATATAGTTGACATAATAAAACTATAGCTAAACAAAAAAATTGTATTATTTATATAAAAAAGGAACTTGATAAAAAATTAAAAAACAAATAGTACACATATCTCTGAAATACTCAACTACTTTAGATGTCACTCTTTGGTCATAATTGACCATGGGTTTGCACCTGGAAAGTCCCTTTAAAAGGCACAAACCTTGACAAGTTGTTTTGTGGAAGACCAGCAGTCACATATGCATGACAGTCATCTCTTCCATAACAACAATGTTTTCTAAGGAAGAGACAAAAGCTAATACTGCTTGGGACCAATATTATTGCAACTAATTTTTTTCCAGCTGAGTTAACTGGAGCAATATGGGAATCAAACTGTCTGCTCTGGGAATCAAACTTACAGCTACACATTCTCCAGTGGCAACCTTGTGCTGTCTGCAACTAACCCAGGCTCTGCTAAACTTTGGCCCAAGGAGGGTAAACTCTCCAAATATCGGTCGCTCTCTGACAGGTTTGCAGTTGAGCCCATAGCAGTGGAAACTTCTGGTATCTTTGGCCCTAGGACCATCTCCCTACTCACCACAATTGGTGCAGAGTTAGCTATCAGCAGGTGTTAGCCTTGCAAGCTGGAATGGCTCTTCCAGCATGTCTCCCTCACCATCCTCCATGGAAACACCTTCTCTTCTGTCTGCTGGGGCCATTGGGCAGCCAAAGCATGGGATCCTATTTGCTCATAATAGTGAGAGACGGGGAGGATGGGAGAGACGGAGGCAATGACAGTGGAAGTTTGGGTCCTCTGTGTTCGGACCTAGTGTACATGAGAGAGGGTGGGAGAGGCAAAGGCAAAGACAGTGAGAATTTGGCTCCTCTGTGTACATGTGTGTGTGACTGATTTAATAATAATTTTTTTTTTCTTTTTATATGACTTACAAACTTATCTTGGGCTTTGTAGTTTCTGTTTTAATTCACTCACACGTCGTGAGCCTGCCTGTAGCTATATGGCTATATAGTAAAAGGCAGTTACAACCTTATAGTCATGAGCTCAAACATCAATTCCACAAGATGGACACCCAGATGATTAAACAACTGGATGTCACTCCTCAAAACTGATGGAGAATCTATCATCGTATTTCAAGAAATATGGTAATAACATCATGAAAGACATATTTTCAAACAGAGACAAACATCAAATAGATGGATGGAATATGAAAGGAGGCCATTACAATGTTAAGATTGACAGTTTTGTTTGGATGTCAATATTCAAAATCTTAATTACAAGATAAAATGTTCTACATCTTAACTTCAATACAACAAAGACATTTTAACTGCAATCATCTTTCAAGCCATTAAGCTACTTACAAATCCAATCTTGCTATCTGTCAGTCTGTCTGTCTGTAGGTCTGTCTATCTATCTAATCTATCTATATATCTGCTTATCTTTGTAATCCCCCTCTCTTTCTCCCCCTTTCTCTCTCTCTCTCTATATATATATATATATATATACATATATGTATATATTTATATGTATATATATATATTTGTATATATATATATATATATATATATATATACAAGAATGAAAGTAAGTAAAATCGAAGTTGCAGCATTTGGCTAGCATACCTCGAAATAGCAATCATCATCATCATCATTTTACATCTGCTTTTCCCTGCTTGCAACGGTAGGACGGTTCCTATTCAGCACAGCATCTCTCCACTTGTCACAGGCCTTCATCATCTACGTGAGTTTCAGCGATCTGAGGTCTGCTCTCACCATTTCCGTCCATGTTTTTCATGGTCTACCTCTACTCTACTGGGACTGCCTGGCACTTCTTCACCCAGCGGTCATCATCCATGCATATCACATGTCCATACGATCTCAGCCTTCTCTCATGCACACGACAACTTATCCCTCTTATATCCAGTTTCTTTCTCAATTCGTCTATGCTTGGTCGTTCACGCACATTGACATTGCACATCCAACGGAGCATACTTGCTTCATTTCTCTCCAACCGTCGCATATCTTCAGCAATTGCTGCCCATGTCTCACTACCATGCAGCATCGCGCATCTCACACAGGCATCATATAACCGTCCTTTTGTATGCAGGAAAAAACCCTTCTTTGTCAACAGAGGAAGCAGCTCCCTAAACTTCTTCCAACCCGTCCTTATTTTAGATACTATGTCCTCAGAACACCCCCCTCTCATGCTAATCTGATCACCTAGGTACTGGAAGCTATCCACCACTTCTATAGAACCCACCAGCATTGGAAAAATGAGTCTATCACAGCGATTACTACTGCCAACTTTCCCTGTACATCTACTGCATACGTAGTTTTCCCTACCTGTTAGTTTGTCTGCTATCCCACTACATCTCTTGTGTACCCAAGATCTGCATTGCGTACATTTTATGGAATGTATGCCAGTTCCTTTCCTACATATCGAACATGGAATCGGAGTATTGTCCTCTCTTCTACTTATCAACACTTTTGCCTTAGCTAGATTCACTCTCAGTCCTCTTGATTCCAACTGCTGTTTCCATAGCCAGAATTTATTCTCTAGCTCCTCTACAGATTCTGCTATAAGAACCAGATCATCAGCATAGAGAAGTTCCCATGGGAATCCAGTCTTAAACTCCTCTGTTATGGCTTGGAGGACTATAATGAACAAGAGTGGACTGAGGACCGAACCTTGATGTACACCTACTTGTATCTGGAATTCCTCACTAAACTCTATATGTATATATATATATATATATATATATATATATATATATATATATACAAATATAAATTTAGCGAGAATCCCATTTCGGCGGGTAGAAATTAGCGAAACGCAACTTCCATATTGTGCAGACAAGCGCTCCATGGATATGAAGAAGATACCAGAGCTATAAACATAAGTTAAAATGGTCATACACGCTGAGACGATGGTTAAGAAGCCATTAACCACGATAGCCAAAAAAGCGAACAAGCTAAACGGGTCAAAGAAAATTATATATATCATCATCATCATCATCATCACCGTTTTACGTCCGTTCTTCCACGCTAGCATGGGTTAGACGGGTTGTCCTGTTGTGTGCAGTGTCTGGTCGGCTGACCATGACTTGCTCATACAGGAACTGATCTGGCTTGATTTCTACAGTTGGATGCCCTTCCTAACACCAACCTAATTTACAGTGAGTGCTGGGTGCATATATATATATATATATATATATATACAGAGGAAGAGAGAGAGAGAGTCTGAAAGGACTCAATGCACGGGGAGACACAGAGTGGGTATATACACACACACACAGACATACACACACATGATAAATATCATCATCATCATCAACATTTAATGTCTAGTAAGCGCTCTATGTAAAAATAAAAACAGCTAATTTATTGCGATTTTTACTCTCAAAATATTATAACGCTACCTTTGGTCACTTGACTGGAGTTGTATTGTGTTATCTCAATCACAGACAAGGCAGCCATTTCATCAGGTGTATATATAAACACCAACATAAGTGTAAACACACACACACACACACATATGTGTGTGTGTGTGTGCTTCATCATCATCATCATTACTGTTTTACGTCCGTTCTTCCACGCTAGCATGGGTAGGACGGGTTGTCCTGTTGTGGGCAGTGTCCGGTCAGCTGACCCTGTCTTGCGCATACGGGAACTGATTCTGGCTTGATTTCTACAGCTGGATGCCCTTCCTAACACCAACCTCATTTACAGTGAGTGCTGGGTGCTTTTTTTGCCGTGGCACCTACACGTCCACTTTACAGTGGGAGGGGGTCGGGTCTTCTGTATATATGTATAGTGGGGGGAAAATGGACGTTAAATAGTGATGATGATGGCGATGTGTGTGTGTGGTCACAAACTGTGACAGCATGGAAAGTAGACATAGAATGATTATAATAGTGTTGATGATGACAATAAACACTTTAAAAACAGTTTTGAATCATAGAAACAAGAGTAGTTTTAGTCAGTTTGATAATAAAAGGATTAAATATGTAAAAATTATTGTATTATTGAATTAAGGGCAGTTCCAAATGGTTTGATAGCAAACAGTTTTTAAATATATAAAAGTTATTGAACTTTCAAAGCATAGATTCCAAACTTGAGAAGATTCCATTTCTACAACTTTAGATTATAAATCTTCTCAATGCAAGCATTTTTCAACATTTATATGAGCTGCAACAGTTGTGATAGTTAGGATTGCCAAATGTTGTTATATAGCCAGTACTGCCAAATTTCAGTACTAGACAATTTTCTAGTTAACACAAAACCAAAACCAAAGATATAATTTACATTGTAAATGTAGAATGTGTAATCTTAGCTATGAAGTCTGTAATGTGACTGATCTTATATAATGCACACGAGACTGAAGATATGTAGATAGTTAAGATAGGTTCAATACTGTAATTATATCCTGCTATTTCCTTCTCAGCTGACAAGCTGTAAATATGCACAACTTCCACTCCACCCCTTCATCATCTCATTTGTGGTTAAATAACCACCATTAGCTATAAAATATTTTATTTGTAAGAGCCAAGCGATTTTGGTTCAGGATTTTTCCTCACTTCCTGAAAACTTTAGTACAAAACATTTCATGAAGAAGAAGAAGAAGAAGAAGAAGAAGAAATATCAGCTGTAGGTGGCAGTAATACCAAATGTGACAGTGAAATATCCAAACCAGGAGTGAAATATAAAATGTGGGTGGGAAGCATGAAATGTAGCAGTGAACTGTCAAATATGATAAAAATATGAAATGTGGGAATGGTGTATCAAATATGACACATAAACATAAAATATGTAACTCTTCCATCCTTCCACCATCTTGTTTATACTTGAATGATCACCATTAGCTCTAAAATATTTTATTTCTAAAGAACAAACCTACTAAGATTCAATGTTTGTTTTAACAATAAGATTCAATATTTGTTTTTAACAATTCTAGCAAAATTTAGATTGTTAAATTATGCGAATTTGTGCCAGCAAAGTAAACCAGACTGTCTTTAGACCTAATTCCCCAAATAAAAGACCAGGATGTTGTTGATGGAGGAAATATTAGATCTATGGCAGCTGTTATACATTTAACACATAATTTTGTAAGTCTTTGAATTGCTATGAAAGAAAAGCTTTTGATTGGAAACAACAACAACAACAGTAGCAAAAACAGCAACAACTATAACAACCTCATCTAAAGTAATAGCATCAACAGCAACAACAACAGTGACAACAACAACAGTAACAACAGCAGTAATAACATCAACAACAATAAAAGACAGAAAAGATACCTAATAAATATTTTAGTAATAGAATCTCTACATGGTTGATAGATGCCAGAAATAACCATCTAGAAATGGCAGCCAAATCTCCCTCAAATCACATCCTACTGTATGTCTTATATAGAAGTAACAGCCAAATCTCCCTCATCAGGCCCAACAATCTAGAAATAACAGCCAAATCTCCCTCAAATCACATCCTACTGTATGTCTTATATAGAAATAACAGCCAAATTTTAGTAAATATAATGTTGTACATGAGTAGGTATGTATAATATTGTACATGAACAGGTGTGAATAATATGCGTAGGTGTATATATAATATGATATGAGAGGTGTATAGTATATCATATATAATATTGTATGGTGGGTGTTTAGTATATTATATATGAACAAATGTATTTAATATTCTACAATTCTATGTGTGTATAATATTGTACATCTATATGAATGTATGATAAATGTGTAGATGTATATATTATAGTCTATGTATATATGATATTGTACATTGAGTTAGTATGTACAATAATATAATACATGAGTAGGTGTATAACATATATCTGTAAACTTACACTGTTGTGCATCTGTATATATATATATACATACAGATGTACAACAGTATAAGTTTACAGATATATGTTCTACAGGTATATATATATATATATATATATATAAGTATGTATACGTACATACATATATGTATACAGACGTACAGTAGTATATATATATATACATACATGCACACATATATATATATGTACGTATGGATTCACCAAACATTTATTATAATGCTCGGTGTGTTTGTAAACAAACATCCCGTATTAAGCCGAAGTGTCTAGCAACCACCGTTGCTCATTTGTTCAACACTGACAAAGGAACGCTGTACTAGTTTCAAGCTTGTTTTCAACATACGGACTACATTGAGTTCTTCATGCAGACTAGACCCCACAACTTACCATGGATATCTGTGTGTAAATATATATATATATATATATTTACACACAGATATCCACGGTAAGTTGTGGGGTCTAGTCTGCATAAAGAACTCAATGTAATCCGTATGTTGAAAATGTTGTAGGTTAAAATAAATCCCGGAAAACAATAAAACATTAAAAGGGAAACAGAGTCATGATATATGTTAAAACAATGAAATAAAAAATCAAGTCATTAGAAATATACTTCACTGCTTTACAATCGTTTCTAGGTGATGATAATACATCGTAACTATACCTCGTTATCGATCTATGTAAGGTTAGTTACAAAATATCAAATAAGGAGAATATTTACTTACATGCATATCACCAGCTGTTGTCAAAAGCAATAATAATTTTATAATAATAATTTATAATAATAATTTTATTCAAAATTAGTAGTAAATTAGTATTATGTTTAGTTCTATGACCTTATTTGAAGGTAGTTGAAGAACTAACCAATCAAATTGTTTTTTTCCATATGATTAAGATGAAAAATAATTCACTTTAGTTGAGGTCATGTCCCTTTGAAAGGAATGGTTGAATGGTGTTAATAATAGAAATGCTATAAAAAATCTGTAAGGAAGAAGGGGATTGTCAAATTGATAGTTGAATGTATCTGGTATAGTGAAGTTTAAAAGGAATGTAAAAGTTAAATGTTGAGTTGTGTTGTATGGAGTTTTTAGGTGAATATAAATTAAGGTCATGACTAGGAAAGATAGTATATTAAAAGGGGAAAATTATAAGATAATGAAATACAGTAATGCAATAATATAATATAATTGTTTCTACTTTAGGCACAAGGCCAGCAAATACCCAGTGCATTACTGGTACTTTATTTTATCGACCCCGTAAGGATGAAAGGCAAAGTCAACCTCGGCGAGATTCGAACTCAGATCATAAAGGGACGTAACTATGTAACACAATATAGTACGGTATGGTAAATTGTACTTAGTATAATACAGCGTATGATACGCCTTAAAATACTTTCAAGTATGTCTACGTATAAATAATCAAACTCAGATAAATGCATGTTGGCATAGTCAAAACGCATAAATTTCATAGATCACAAAGTGCATATACCCACATTATAGATAGAGCTATAGTTATATTGATACTCAATTAAAAATATACATACGCATAAATAGATGCAAACATATACATACATCTCCACATGTGCACACAATCATACATACATATATTTATATATATATATATTTTTTTACATATACACACCTATATACACACATATATATGTAAGTACACACACTTAATGTACACACACACATATAAACACTCATACACATATACTCGCATATACACACATACATATATATATATATATATATATATATATATATATATATATTCACATATTTACTCATGCAATTACGGGTGGTTGTGTACCTTGTTGCCATTAGTCATTAACGCATAAATCTAAAGAAGCTAAAAAATTAAAAGGTAAGAAATAAACAT
Organism: Eledone cirrhosa; assembly: GCA_964016885.1. NCBI lineage: Eukaryota > Metazoa > Mollusca > Cephalopoda > Octopoda > Eledonidae > Eledone > Eledone cirrhosa. The sequence continues at coordinate 292,385,320 of OZ024742.1, forward strand.
GAATGCGTATAATTAGGGGAAAGGGATACTAACAAATGTTACACTATATAGAATTATAGTGAGTTGCTATTTAGAACATTTAATTAGGTTTATAGTATTTAAATGTTTTTCGTATATGGTGATTACAAACTATAATCAGTTCCTGTCTTTTATTCAATAAGTCGTCCTTAGATTTAGTAATTCCCAAGATCTCCCCTGAACATAACTTGCATTCTCTCCTGTTCCCAAGATATGGAGTTCTTTGTAGAATGGTGTTCCACGATAGCTTGAAATCTATTTTTTTTTTCTTTTTATAGTTATTTACTGCTTCAGCTAAAGATGTGGTGTTAACTAGTTTAGTATTTTTAAAACTACTAGAGTGTGCGTAAAATCTTTTCTTAAATGTGTTTGATGTAGATCCTATATATGTTTTGTTGGAGTCAGTAGTGGATACAG
>OZ024742.1:292388254-292415754 GCA_964016885.1 Eledone cirrhosa
GGGTCAAACGCCATGCTTTCCAGCATAGAGTTATGGCCCTTGCCATTCTGAGTTCAAATCCCGCTGAGGTTAACTTTGCTTTCATCCTTAGAGGGTCGATAAAATAAAATACCAGTAATGCACTGGGTAATTGCTGGCCTTGTGCCAAAAGTAGAAACAATTATATATATATATAGAGAGAGGGGGGGGGGGGTTAATAAACACCTGGATGCGAAAGTTAATTAGAGATAAAAGTATTTGCTAGACATTTATCTCCAATTAAAAATCAATAAGTGAAGAAAGTCTCAAGTTCAATAGTTTTTCCAAGACTGGAGAAATGGTAAATAGTTTTAACTGATAATTATTTCCATTAGAAATTCAGTCTTACTTTGAAACATTCTAGGAATGGTAATCTGGTTGTTGATATGATAAAACATTACAGCAGGGCATAATGTAATTTCACTAATGAGAAAAACATGAGGTAATCAGATTATTAACCCTTTCATTACCATATTTCAAATGAAAGACACTGTTTATGGTTTTCAAATAATTTCAAAAATAATCCAGAATTTGGAGAGATCTTAAGTTATGTCCCAAACATTAGCTAAATAATGAGAAAGTTAGTTATATTATTAAATCTCTCCAGGGCGGTGGATTGGTAGTATCGATAGAGTGTTGGACAACACGCTTTGCAGCACAGAGTTACGTCCCTTTACATTCTGGGTTCAAATCCCGACAAGGTTAGCTTTGCTTTTCATCCTTATGGGGTCAATAAAATAAAGTACCATTGATGCTCTAGGGTCGATTTCATCGACTTTCTCCCTCTCCCTCAAATTGTTGACCTTGTGCCTAAATCAGAAACCATTATTAAATCTCTCCAAATTCTTGATTATTTTCAAAATTATTTGAAAATCATAAGAAGTGTTTCTTAATAGAAATATCATAACAGAAGGATTGGTGTGTTTATATTTACCTAAAAACTTCCATCATAATTTTATGTAAGAACCTTTGTTAAGATATATCCTAAATACCAACTTAATGAGAAAGTTATTTTATTAAATCTCTCCAAATTCTTAATTAGTTTTTAATAACCTCAGTTAAAATGAGGTGCGTGTTTACCATAGAATTAAGGGCAATTTCTAGCAGGTATTGAAAGAGTTAATAATTGTTTCTAATTTAGGCAAAAGGTCAGTAATGTGGATGAAAAGAAAGTCAATTGACAAGTATTTTTGTATATCAACTCTGGAAGGATGAAAAGCAGAGTTAACTTCAGCAGATTCAAACTCAGATTGTAAGGAGCTAGGACAAATAATGGTTTCTGGTTTAGGCTGAAGGCTAACAATTTTAGTGGGAAGGGAAAGTCGATTAAATCGACCCCTGATACTCTATTTTATCAACCCTGTAAGGATGAAAGGCGAAGCTAAACTCGGTGGGATTTGAAATCAGAAACAAAGCAAGACAAATAATGCAAAGCATTTTTTTCTGGGTGCTCTAATGAACCTGCTAATCCACTATAAGACTTAATACTTCCTCTTTGTTAATGTGAAGACACCTGACCTAGTGGATAAAGTGTTGAACTCACAATCATAAGGTAATCAGTTTCATTCCTTATCAGGCTGGTGCATTTCATTCCACATTGCTTTTCATGACAGGACTGGGGCCCCTGTCATTAAAACATGCAAAGAAATCTTCTATAAGAGCAAACTCACAGGAACCCAACATCTGGACTGGCAGGCTTTGACCTTCCCAGAAAGCAATGAGTGTCCCTTGATCGGATTTGCATGGCACATGCCAGGACAGCCTTATCATCTTCATCGGTGGAAAATGAAAGACAGCTCAGCATGTGATGGTGGGGATCCTGAACAGACAGTACTACAAGTTGTTCAAGATTGCCCCCTCAGACATTTTTCCGGCGGCTTTCCATAATGCTTCAAAAGATACCTTAGTCTGGCTCACTCGTCTCGACCTGCCTCTCTAGCTAATATGTATATATGTAATACAAGAAGAAGAAGAAGCCAGTTAAACCTGCAAGGAAGTAATCTGTAACAACATACATATGTGTCTGTGCATGACAGGACAAGAGACCCTATCATTAAAAGACCTGAAAAACTTCCTATGAGACTAGCAACACCTACATAGGTGAGAGCTGTAATTTTCATTTCATTTTTTCTCTCTCAATAACAAGTCACGTTATATTTTATGTTATTTTCATCAGATTCTACCAATATACACTTCGCTAGAATATTCTGGGCTACTGTTTTAGATTTATTGAATTTTTTATATCAATATGTATTAATTCCACCCAATTCAACATTGGGCCCCCATCTTTCTCTCTCTCTCTTTCTCTCTCTCTCTCTCTCTCTCTCTCTCTCTCTCTATATATATATATATATATATATATATATATGATATATATATATATGTATGTGTGTGTGTGTGTGTATGTATAATATATATATTGATTGCTCTTTTCTTTTGATTGTATCCACATACACATTTCTCTCTCCCACTCTATCTTTCTTTCTCTCTCTCTCTCTCTCTCTCTCTCTCTCTCTCTCTCTCTCTCTCTCTCTCTCTCTCTGTATGTATATATATATATATATATACATACATATATATATATATGCATGTATGTATATATATATAATATACATATATAGATATATGTGTGTGTGTATATATATATATATGTATATATATATATGTGTATATATATATATATGTTTATATATATATGTATATATATATATACACATACCCATACACATACCCATATACACACACATATATATATATATATATGCATGTATATGTATATATATATATATATACATATATGCAAATTTCAAATAGTTTTCCGTTGGTTTCAAAATCATCTGTCATTCTAATAGAACAGAACTGAATATATTCTTTGGGGCTTTACAAATATCTTTGAAATGATAATATCATTTTTTTTCATTCAATTTCTCAAAGAGGAAGTAATAATAATAATAATAGTGATAATAATAACAATAATAACAACATCATCAACAACAACAACAACAACAATTACATTTCTAAACATCATACATATCACAAATTGTTCACAAAAGAAATTGTTCTCCTTTACCAATATATTTGCAAATACATAAACCTTTCAAATTACCCCCCCCCCTCTCTTATATATATATATATATATATATATATATATATATATATATATATATATATATATATAAAAATTTGTATTTTAACTCCTAGAATTAACGATTAACTGATTAATTTAATTAGATAATTCTATTGATTGATTAATTGTTTATGTTTGTTTGATTACTTCTGGTTGAGTGCTTAATTCGGTTTGTCTAAGGGAATTTCATTCCTTTGTCTCAAATTTCGAATTCACCACCAAAACGGGGGTTACCTCCCTTGGAGAAAACCACGTGTATATAGCGAAATTTACTGCTAGAACATACCCGCAGAGGCTAAAGAACACAAGACTTGTTGAAGAAGTAAATTCTTTGTTCTGTCGTCAAAGACCATTAACTTGCAGACCCCTGCAAGCGGAATTAGTCAATCTTGGATTTGCAGAAACCTAGTGCTGATGTTGTGTGTTGTATGTGATGTATATCATATGCTATACGATATGCATTATATGTTGCATTCGGTCTCCGCGCTATGTCCAGGTCAGTCTAAAATCTTTTCCTGAGTCCAACCATTTTCGTTCCTGTGGTAATGCGGCTGGACTGCCGATCGCTATATTTGATTTGCTAAGCTGTCTAAACGTATTGTTATTACTCTGGGGTACTATTCCCTATCGAGTGCTAAAGCTACATACCGAAATTGCATTCGTTAGCTTGGCCGCAAACTAAAGCTTCGTTAATGCTGTACTAAAATTTGTATTTATATATATATATATATATACACATACAGGGTGTTCCCCAGAAAATTGTATACACACTTCAACAGCATTCTAATAAATATTGCCTGTACAGGTAGTCAAAGGGTGTATACATTTTGGGGGGACACCCTGTATGTATGTGTCTGAGTGTGTGTATGTATTATGTGTGTGTCTGTGTCTTTGTATGTATATATGTGTGTAGTATCATCTTGGTTTTTGTAGAACAAAATATTTTTAGAAGTAATTTTTTTCCAAACATTATATATATACCTTTTATTTGAAATATTTTAACCTAATCCTATTTAAATAAAACTAAAACAAATCCTATTTAAATAAAACTAAAACAAAAAAAAATCAATAATACTAAAATGAAAGATTGATTATATAGGTTAGATACAGCTAAAAAGATAGGTGAGACAGATTGAAAATAAAATAGAATTAAACAACAAAAACAAAAAAAAAAGCCAAACAAATATCTCTTGAATTTAAAAGTCTACTGAATATTTCGAGCACTGTTCATCATTTGCAGATGTCAAATGATGGTGCTTTTTATAGTTGTTGTTGTTATTATTGTTAGTGATTTTTTTTTAATAGCTGCAGGGAGGGCAAGGCAGGGGGTCTGTATGGAGAATAGAGAAAACATCATAAGCATAGAGGTTACAATACATGTGGGGCTGGACAAATAGAGTTATATAAAACAAAGGGTAGGGGGCAACAATGTTATATAAAAGACAGATATCATCATCATCCTCAACATCATCATTATTATTACTATTATTATTATTATCATTATATGAAGTACCGGTAATGCACTGGGATTGATTTATTCAACTTTCCCCTTCCCTTTAAATTTCTGACCTTGTGCCAAAAAGTAGAAACAATTATTATTATTATTATCTCGCCGAGGTGGATTGGCAGTATCGGTAGAGGGTCGGGACACCATGCTTTCCAGCATAGAGTTACGTCCCTTTACGATCTGTGTTTAAATCCCGCCGAGGTTGACTTTGCCTTTCATCCTTACGGAGTCGATAAAATAAAGTACCAGTAATGCACTGGGTAATTGCTGGCCTTGTGCCTAAAGTAGAAACAATTATTATCTCGCTGAGGTTAGCTTTGCCCTTCATTCTTGTGGGGTCAATAAAATAAAGTACCAGTAATGCACTGGGGTCGATTTTATCAACTTTCTCCTCCCCAAAAATTGTTGGCCTTGTGCCTGAATCAGAAACCATTCATCATCATCATTATCATCATCATCGTTTAACGTCTATCTTCCACACTAGCATGGGTTAGATGGGAATTGACCCATTTGAGGTAAGATTGGTCGTGTCTTGCTCGTATAGGACTATCTGGCAGGTTTTCTATGGTTGGATGCCCTTCCTAACACCAACCATATTTACAGTGTGGACTGAGAGCTGTTTACCATGTTACCTACACAACCACATTACAACGTTGACTGTGTTGTTGTTTTTTGGGGTTTTTTTTTGTCGTGACACCTACACGACTTCATTAATTTGGACTGAATGTTGTGGTACCAACATAACTTTATAGAGAAAGGGTGGTGTTGGCGAGAGTGGAAGGGTGGTGTAGGGGTAGTGGGTTTGGATGTATGTTTGGTTTGGACGGGCCTACTGACAGTAGGTTAACTTCACACGTAAGGAATGCGGGTCTTCTGTATTACTGTATGGCGCTAAAGATCTCAATCCAGTGACATTGTCTTAGAGAGGTGCAAGTGTGCAAGGTTGGAATTTATCAAGTCGTACCAGGTTTTTCTGGGTCTACCTACTCCGTAGCTTCCATCAATTTTGATCGCCCTGCAATTTTTTATACAGCTGTCGTCTTTCATGCGCATCACGTGACCATACCAACGTAATCTTCTCTCGAGTAAACAGCATCTGATCCCTCTTATTCCTAATTTCTCACTTAGTTCGTTTATGTTTAGCCATTCGTGTATATTACTATTACACATCCATCAGAGCATGCATGCTTCGTTCCTTTTCAGTCTGTGCAGGTCCTCTGCACATTATTATTATTGTTGTTGTGCTATTTCATTTAGCTCAGTTCTGTTTCTCTATTGCCAGGTTCAGACCTTGAACCTAGGGCAATAGATATTTTCATTGTAAAGAAAGAATTCATCTGAGAATGTGTGCTGTTCCTAATAGCCCGATCTTCTGTAGCTCATATTTGCTGATCTTGCATGGAAGGACGCTAAAGTGCAGGTCTGAGGATTTGGGTATTAATCCTAATGCTCCTATTACCACAGGGATAGTGTTTGTGGTCATCCTCCACATGCAGTTGATCTCTATTTCAAGCTCTTTGTATTTTAACAGTTGTTCTATTGTTTTTATAGATGTATTCTTGTCAGCTGGTCCAGAAATATCTATAAGACTACATGTCTGATCTGTTTTGTTTTTTATGATGTTGAGAGCGATTTCTCGGTTGGTTATCACAGGGATATCCCACAAGATGGATATGTTGCCCTTTTCCATAACTGATTTTGGTTGATGTTCATACCATTTGTTAGAAGTTTGAATGTCATGAGAGCAGCAGAGCATTCAGTGCACAAATTATTATTATTATTATTATGGTGGATTGGCAGTATCGGTAGAGGTCGGATGCCATGCTTTGACATATAAAGTTACGGCCCTTGCCATTCTGAGTTCAAATCCCGCCGAGGTTAACTTTGCCTTTCATCCTTACGGGGTCGATAAAATAAAGTACCAGTAATGCACTGGGTAATTGCTGGCCAAGTGTAGAAACAATTATTATTATTATTATTATTAGAATTGGTGGACAAGCTAATCACCATATTATGGAGAATAGTTTTATGAAGTTTCAATATTTGATATCTAAGATGTTTTGAAGTGTTGTTTAGAATATAGTTTTTGTTTCACAACTCCATTACATTATGATTTTTTACCATTTCATCTGTTTTATAAAGTTTCAACAAGTTTCTCGAATCTTTGTTTACTTCCTTTTAACAGACAACAATAGCACCATCTTCTGAATGTAACAGGTTTTTATTTGACATACAAATCGAATAACTTGGAAACCATTTAACATCATATAAGTAGATCCATTTATGCAAAGTTATTAGAGCTTTGTAGAGTGAACTTATGACCAAAGATGCAAGGTATTCAGGATCGTGAGGCAGTATGTCAGTGAAAATCATGATATGGTTGGAGAGAACTGTGTCCGAGGTGATAATGACACACTTGCCTCTACCAACACTGAAAAAAAGTAGCATAAAAGTGTCAGGATGAGAGACTGCTGAATGAGGAGAAAGTATGGGAGAAATATAGTCTGCCAAAAGTGAACCCAGAAGGATCAGCTATACAAGTCAGCAGCAACATAGTAAATCAGCCAATTAAGGATATGAAGACAGACAAAGCAGCCGGGCCATCAGAGATAGTTGCTGAGATGCTGAAATCATTTGGGATGGTATGACACACTTTAACCACCTGAATGTAAACCCAGTAATATAGAATGGTAACATATCCAATGATTGGTGCAGCAGCAACAACTGCTACAAAGACAAGGGAGATGTACTAAACAGGGGACCAGATCATGAAGGTCACAGAAAGTGCTATAGTACAGTTGATTAGGGACCAAGTTAACCTAGATAAGTTGAAATTTGAATTTGTCCCAGATAAAAGTACCACAGATGTCCTCTTCCTTGTGAGGCAATTGCAGGAAAAGTACCTAGTTAAAAGTAAGCCCCTCAACTTGCATTTATTGACCTGGAGAAAGTATGTAACAGAGTCCCCCATTCCATAACCTGGTTGGCTCTTAGGAAACTAGGGGTAATGAATGGCTTGTGAGAGTGGTACAGAGGAACGGTCAGCAATGTTAGAATTAACAGTATTTGTAGTGACGAGTTTAGCATGCAAGTAAGAGTCCACTAGGACTCTGTTCATAGCCCTCTCCTTTTTATTATCGTTATGCAGGCTATAACTGAAGAATTTAAAATTGGCTGCTCTTAGGAACTCCTATATGCCAATGATCTTGTCCATGTAGTTGAATCTATGGCAGAATTATAGAAGAAATTCCAGATCTGGAAGCATAGAACAAAATCAAAAAGTCTTAAAGTCAACTTGCAAAGATTAATATTCTTGAAAATAGAAAGGATAACAGGGTACAAAAGCATCCAGTCCACCTTTTAGATGGTCCTTTTGGTGCTACAATAAAAAGTGCCTAGTCAACACTGTAACGTCCATAGAAACCAAGCCAGCAACAGTTCTATATGAGCACATATGGTCACAAGATCTAACATGTCTCATAACATGACAACCTGTCTAACTCATGCAAGCATGGAAAGTAGACTTTAAATGATGATGAAGATAATGTTGAATATGATGATGATGAGGAGGATGAGGAGATGGGGGAAGAGGTGAAGAAGGAGGAAATGGGGTGGGTGGAGGAGGAAATAAAAGCTTGTGCGAAAAAATAACCTTAATACATAAAATTCAAAAGATAATTAAAAACACAAATACAAAAAAATTCACATTATTTTCAACAAATATATATACAATAAATATGCATTAATATATATGTGTGTGTGTGTGTGTGTGTGTGTGTGTGTGTGTGTGTGTGTGTGTGTGTGTGTGTGTGTGTGTGCGTGTGTGTGTGCATATGTCTTTGTATACACATGTTTACGTTTACATGGCTGTGTGTATGCGTGTATGTTACTGTCTATGCATGATTATAAATTTATGTGTGTACGTATGTGTCAATGTTTCAGTATGGTTCTAAGTTTTTATATTTATAGGAAGAGTTGTTTCAATGGAAAAAAATGTCTGCTCTGTATAAATTAATTCTCGTAATCCTGTGTTTAAAGATAACAGAGAACTGGCAGTATGTTCCTGTAGTAAAAATGACATTATTTTTTCGATTGTATCAACATAATCGTTATCTATACAGATGAAAATTTATCACTGCAAAATTTACATTATTATGAACATTATAAAGAAACAATATATATAAGTGTTTAAATGAATTGATAATACAACCATATAAAGCCAAAGCATAATTCAAAGCTCAAATATGATTTTATAGTCCACAGGAAGATAGGTAAGAGACAGTTCAGAGTTTAATCCAATCAGTCAATTTCCAATCACAGTATTTTTACAATATGGCAGGGCATATCACCATCATATAATAATGATTAACAAGGGTTTAAATTAAATCATTTGATTGATTTACAATCGTTTCGTTAGACTAACTGGAATATTCCATTCCAGCTAGAATAAGCTCATCAGAATCGATTAAAAACAAATAATATTTAGTTTCTATGCCCATAAATTATAGTGGAAGAGTCAAAAAGTATAAACAATAGCATTCAAATAAAGAGAAAACATTAAAAGTGTCTGGAAGCCTAAAGACGTAATTGAAATTTATAAGTGATAAAAAGTAAAATATAACATTCAGTAAATAAAGTAAAATACGAACTATCATGCACCGATACACATATACTACTCACTAAATTAGATATGTTGTACCCTCATATGCTATTTGTACCCTGGTTTCCTATCTGTTGTACCTTGGTGTATTATCTGTGGTATCCTGCTGTATTATCTGTGCTTCCTTGTACTTTCTGTGGTACTATGGTTTACTATCTGTTATATTCCGATGTACTCTCTGTGGTATCCTGTTCTATTATTTGTGCTACTCTATACTATCTCTTGTACCCTCATGTGTTATTTGTGGTATGTTGGTTTACTATCTGCTGTATTAGACTGTCCCTAATCACTATTGTTCTCCACTGACATAAACCAACATTAATACCAGTTATATAAACTGACAATTATTTACATGATAATCCAACATCTTATTATCAACTCTGTCAAATGTAATTCTCCTGCTTTTGCTACACAACTTTTATTTCTATTATGCAATATATATTCTACTATTTCTCTCAATATCCTCAGGCCATTCCATACTATAGTCAATACCTTTGTTGAAGATTTATACAGAAAGCTATAAGCTATTGATATATATTTTACATTTGCTATTCCTCAAGAGGAGATAACTTCTAATCTTATTTTTCCTTAGTTCTGTACAAATTCCAATGAAATAAGGTAAACAAATGTCTTAGTATACAATATTAGAATACAACAAATGGTTTAAAATAGAACCTGTTGATACAGCATGGCTACATTTTTAAGAAGTTTATTTTGCAACTAAAAGATTTCATGTTCAATACCACAGCACAACATGTTGGGAAAGTGATATTTACTATAACTTCAGATCAACCTAAGCCTTGTGAGTGAAATTGTGTAGATGGAAACTGTTTGGAAGCCTGTTGAATGGACTGTATCTGTAATTTACAGAGCCAGCCATGTCACTCACTATGTCACAGTGAATGTCTCTGAGAATTACATTATGGCTACACATGTCCGGAGGATGGTCAGCCACTTGCATAATATTACAAGATGCATTGTATTTATAATTCAAAGAGCCAATCTTGTCATACATTGTATAATGCAGAATTATCCTGTAAATTATGTTGTCTACAGGTGTCTGAGGAATACTCAGCTACTTGCACTCTATTACAAAATGAACTGTGTCTGTAATTCAAAAGTTAGCATGACACACTCTGTCATGTTAAATCTCCCTGAGAATGCTCAGTCACTTTTATGTTCATTTCAGATGCAATGCAAACTATTCCATTAATCAAACAACTGGGACACTCATCATCAAAACTTCCATTCAATAAAACTCTATAACTTATCAGTAAGGTAATCTTTTGCTAAAAAGTCTAAAAGTCTATGAAAGTTTAAAATAATCTATAAATGGCAGAAAAATAGCAAAGGAATTAATTTCTTTTAGGTCTAAAAGGTCTAAAATATATTATAAAGTCAAAATAAAGTCTAAAACATTTTCAATATAAAATATTGATTAAAATTTTATTTAAAATATTGATAATTGTCAAAACTTTGCTTTCAAAAAAAATATCTGAAGTCTTAGAGAAAAAAAACAAAAATAAATGCTCAGCCACTTTCATGTTCATTTCAGGTGCAAACTGTTCCATTAATCAATTGCAACACTCATCCTCAAAACTTTCATTCAATAAAACCCTATAATTTATCATTTTTTATGTTTACTATCAACAATTATTTGAGTAAATGGTCCCTGTTCCTCTGAGCTGGCCAGTCTCTTACTATCTCTACTCAGGCACTCCTTAATAACTGCTCTAATTCCACCTCTCGTCAGGCACTCCAGACTCACATGTTTCTTCTCTTCCTCTGTTGTGTCCACCCCCTATTACCTATGTTGTGTCCACTCCCCACCCTCCATCCAGCACCACACTAACCATTATGTCCATTCATTCTTGCCCAAAACGTTGATGCTCTGGAATTTCTCTCCTGTTCATGTCCTTTCAAAAGGAATGAACCTGCAACAATTTAAGTGTAACATTATCAGCAGCAATCTCTCTGCTCTTTCCAGCAATTCTTTCCTGAGACATTCTAGCCACATGCCTGTAGTATCGAGTATCTCTCAATTCAGAAAAGTAGCAGTTCTACATTGAGAGACTCTCTAATCTCTGAGCTACACACTCTATCAAGTAACATTACTCCAAAGATCCTTTGGTGGAACCCCATTTCAGCCACTTGTATTCATGATCGTATTTTTTCAGTCATTACACTAGATTTATGACTTTAGATAATGGTTGGCGCGAATACTGAATTGAAGATAGCAAGTTCGACTTTTACACCTACCTCCCTTCTTCTGATTACCAAATGCTGAAGCTATCCCCTTACCCATCAAAAGAAATGAATTAGTCGTATTTCTCAATCATCACATATTTCTTATTCTACTTTAATTATTTTAATATTTTAGAGTTGTATTTGTCTAGCAAGTGACTTGATCTGAGACAGTGTTATGAAACTGAAGCAATTACATCATGGAAGAACAAACTTTACTTTATATCTATCATTTATTTCCTTCTGACAGACTTTTTGTCACACTCTATGTAAGCTGGTCAAATGGGAATTGTGTAGGTGACCAGGTCACAAACAGTATGACAAAAATTCTGACACCATGAAATAAATGATAAACAAAACTGAATTTAACAGCTTTCAAATTACTAAAATGATTCTTCCACAATATAATTGCTATTTATTTATTTATTTATTTTTTTTTTTGCAAATAATAATTATATTATTTTGATATCTGTTATATATAAACATATTATGGCAACTATATCCACTACAAGAGGAAGCCAACTCCAGCATCAGTGACAATAACAACACCAATGATGGAAATATTTTTTTAAAATGATAAAAACAAAATGAAGTAAGGGATAAACAAGGGGGAAAGGGTAAAGAAGGGTAGATTTGGCTGTATAGGAAAGTAGAGGAAAGGACTATAAATGCCATAAATGAGAAGAAAAGGAGGGAAAGAGCAATGACTATTAGGCATTTTAATATTCCAAACTTTAAATGTTTCCCCTCCACTCAAATATTATTTATCATGTGGTTGATGTCTCACGGTTATTAAAAGAAACTTGCCTGGCTGATTTTGTAGGTCACTGCAATGGTATTTAATTGGCAATTCTTCCACTACCATTAATCTTGTATATCAGAACAGTTTCAACCCACCAATAACACCACAATGAAACCACATTTTAGTTTTATCCAGTTATCACTATATATTGCCTGTCACTTCTGTAACTCAGCAGATTTTAATCTAAAATATTCTTCTACGTTGTAAGCAGATTATATGCATTATGTATACCATAGAAAACTTCTTCATTTATAACTAATACTATTTCCTGGGTCATGTGAGGAGGCAGGAAGAAAGTGACTGGGTGATAGGAGGGCTGGAAATAAATGTGGAAGTAGAGGAAGAGGAAGACCAAGAAAGATATGGCTAAAGATTTTGGAAGAGAAAATGAAGGCTAGAGGATTGCTGAAGCATGCAGACGACAGGGGAAAATGGAAAAGTTTGCCATGGGGTCTGGAAAGCTAACTCCAGCTTTAACAGGGAAAGTAGCCTTAAACCTTTCATGTTAATATTCTTAATGAAATACTCTCTATTTCGATTGATTAATGAAGAATTTTGAGAGGGTTAATAGAAATTTTAATTGTTCTTTACTAAGATAGTAACTTGACATAGGGTTCTCATATAAGAATATGTAAGAAAATTTTAATTTAAATAAGAACCCATTAAAAGGGGTGGTTTTGTTTCATAGAACCATAACTGGTTTTGAGTGGGTTGATATCAAAAGGGTTAAAACACTTGTTGTTGTGTTATAGTTGAGTTGTGTTGTTATTGCTATTACCATACATGAAAATCACTGAATATATGAAATAGCATATATATGCAGCAACAGCACATTTATTAATAATTATTTTCAGAGCCAATAAACAGCTCAATGGTCATTAAAATTTAATGATCTGTCGGTTGAAAATATAGTGTGAATGTTTTGGTATCGTTCTATTATCGCAATTGGTTATCAGCCAGTTATGTTGGAAACAACCCAATAATAATTTTCTTTGATTTCCAAATAATTTGCTTCTTACCATTTTTCAACAGCCCAAAGTCAATCACTGGTCTGGAGTCAGCCGTTGAAAAGATTTTTATATATACTTTATATGACAACCTCTTCAGGACTAGTACCACAATAAAACGCACCCTGTAAAACGAAAGGCGATTGAATGGAAGCAAAAATATGAAATTTGCTTTGGGGAGAAATATAAGGTGGTTGGTGTGAGGAAAGTCATCTAGCTGTAAAAACCATTCCAAAAATTGGTTGAGAAGATACTTCAGTTGTGTCAAGGGTACAACAAGCTCTCCAATATTGGTGACACCATAAAAGTTACCTAGTAAAATCTCTAAAGTAACAGGTGATAGGAAGGGCATCTAGTAATAAAAATCTTGCCAAACAAAGTGTTGAGAGAACTCATCAGTCATGTCAAAGATGTAACAGTCTTACTAATGCTAGTTCCTCAAGGAAAAGCAGTCAGTGCACTTTGTGAAATGTTGGAATGTATGTAAGCAAGATGTGGTCCCTGGCCTGTATGAGAGGTCAGTGGCTCCAGTTAAGTACTGACCTCTCATACAGCTCAACCCTTGTTAGCAAGGAAAGTAAACATTAAATGATGATTAGGATGATGATGATGATGATATATAACTTTTATATACATCTGTTATTTCCACATTTTTTTAATATACAACATCTTTTACAATAGAATCTAAATCACGTGATAATCATTTTGTGATAGGTTTGTTTGGGAAGTGGTAATTTGAAAATGCATTTGTTGTGACATCTTCCTCCCTACCTAATTTTGTTGCAAACAGTCTTGACAAGACATATCCACCCTCTAGTCAGAATTATGGCTACAAATATCTATAGATATCTACTTATGTGTGTGTGTGTGTGTGTGTATACACAGAGAGACATGCAGTGGCCAACAGCTATGTCCCTATGTACATATGTACCTATCTTTGGACAATAAAACATCTATCTATCTATCCCTCTACGATGGACACATGTGCTGAGCTCGCTCGGTAAGTTTTTGTTTAAATTCATACGGAAATTGTAAACTGTAAACTTTCATTTTTGTACCATTTTGTAGAGGGACTGCCAGGTCAAATTTTGATCTGGTCGGTCTCTCAAAATATTCTGTGCCTTTGGGCGAAATAGTATTGTGAACATTTTATCTTTCGAAAAACTTCGAAAAACCCTATTTTGAGAAAAATGGCTGAAGCATCTTCACCATCAATCAAAGAAAGAAAAGGGAAGTCATACTCACAGCTTCCTCCTGCCACTGTCACAGCAGCAGATGCCAAAGGCAGAGGTCAGAGAGAGGAAGAATTGTCTTCACCTGTTGACCGACCACTAGATGTAGCCACAACTACACAAGAATTTGAAAACAACAACAACAACAACAACAACGACAACAACAGCAACAATAAAGACAACAAAAACAACAACAACACAAACGTCACAAGTATCCACACACGAAACGAGAAAGACAACAACAACAACAAAGATGAAAACAACTCAAACGACGAGAAACAAAACAATACTAATATCCAAAACGAAAACAAAATATCTTTTGCACAAACGGCTAAATTATCAGTCGCTTATGTGCTGGAAGATATTTCAAAAGCAAAAGAAATGCTGGAAAAAGCCAAGAAATATGTGTCTTTTGGCGAAAACGGTTCGTTTTCTATACATTCACCTCCGGAGCTAAAAAGACAGACGGAATTACGAACTGTCGTATTCCGAACAATTTTAAATAAAACAAAGAAACCAGCGCAACCATCTCAAGCGGAAATTCAGTTAGTCTTGAAAGACGCGATGAGAGACATCACTTTCATACAAAAGGATAAACTCTATGGGAGTTTATCCATATTGATGAAAGACGAATTGGCGGCAAAAAAATACTCTGTGTCGCCAATTCGGTCCACACACTACACCTTCTTCCCCACCTACATGGGTAAAAAAACCCAGAGGATATGGATAACCACCATCACCCCAAACATAAACTACTGGTGGTTACTAACCGGTTTCCTCAATTTAGACGAGGACAACCTCATCTCAATAGGGAAGGCATCCGGCGACGCGTTCAGTGGAACGAGCCTCGAAGTTCTGACCCAAATAAGGCCAGAACGCATCGCCCAAATCCCTGAGCGCGTCATGCTGGATGACCGTACCCACCTCAACATTATTGTGGAGGGTAGGCGTCCCTCCTGTTACCTCTGTGGCAATAGAGGCCACCTGAGGGCTGCCTGTCCCCAGCTCACACAGAAAAAAACACTGCTACCAACACCAACACCACCCCAACTACAACAACAACAACAAAAACCAACAACCCCACCACCACCACCACAACAACAACAACAACAAACACGTGAAAAAATAACACAGAATACTGTCCCACCCAATCCCTCCCCACCCAAAACAAATACAAAAACACGCACACCGCAAACACTACCAGAAAACATACCCCTCCCACCCAACAAGGAAGACGAACCTCTTTCGTCGCAAGACGAAAAGGATCCCTTCCAACAAGTAAAAAGAAAGAAGAGGAGACGCACCACAGACACACATGTTAACTTTAATCCCCCCCAAGAGAACACAAACTACACACAAACCACCCCTCCCTGTCACACAACACTAACTGCTACACAAAAAAAGACCTTACAATACACATACATGAACACAGACAACAAAGAATTACGGAAAACAATTTCAGCAAACCCTTCGGTCCAAACTGAAGGGCCAAACTTTATAACTGCTGTGGGACTACCTCATTTGAAAATGATAAAAGTCCCAATGCACTTGTACAAAACACTGAAAATAAATTTCACGGAGGACGTGGGCCCCCCCCCTGCGCCAAACCAATCAACCGCGTCCTCCTAAAAAATTTCACCCCCCCACCCCACCCAGACACCCACTCAACGACAAACACCCCAACCCCACAACACACCGATGCCCCTTCACTTCCACAAACCACAACCCCACCCAACAACCCATCCCCAACCAGCATGGAAATTGAGCGGCCCGTTTCCCGGGACGCAGAGAGGTAAGTGCCTTTTCTCTTTACCACCAACATGGCTGTGCTAAGAGTAGGGTGTCTAAATGCGCGTGGCCTGGGCTCGTCTTGGAAGCAAGCAATGCTTCTAAATGACCTCAGGTCACAATCTATAAATGTGATGGTTATCTGCGAGGCCCGGATCAGCAGCATGCGACAGCTAGCCCCCACCTTTGACGACTTTGAGATGCACGCATCTCTCTGTCAGCCCGGAGGTGGGGGTGGGGTTGTCGTTCTGCTGCAAAAACATATGGGCCTTGCAACACAGATAGTTCACTTGGACCCAGGGGGTCGACTGCTGGTGCTGGACCTTGGCAGTGGTGAAGGTAGAGCCTTTAGGCTGATAGCCGCATATGCCCCTTTTGGGACAGAGCGGCCCGACTTTTTCCAGCATCTGGAGTCTTTTCTAGGGACGTCCCGTTCCCTGCTTTTAGTGGGGGATTGGAATGGTATCCTGGATGCACGTTGGGACTATGCAGGGGCATGTCCCGATAGAGAGGGGTGCAACAGCCTCAAGGGGTTACTCGGCCGATTTGACCTGGCCGATAGATTTCGACCAGATTTTCCGACGGTGCCAACCTGGTCTTGGTCAAATCGCAGCGGATCATCTAGATCGTACCTAGATAGATTTTTAGTTAGAAATAAGGACAGGGACTTTTTAAGTTGTCCAGAAATGCTCATGGTTGGCTATTCAGACCACAAGTTGGTGACCTGCATGGTCAACCTTGATAGAACGCATAGACAGGGCCCCGGTTACTGGAAGCTCAACTTGTCCTTGCCGGCAAGTAGAGCCTACAGGAATCGGATTAGTACGTTAGTTAAGGAACGGTTGACTGGAGCGATCGTCAACAGCAGGTGGTGGGTATCTCTAAAGAGAGAGATTAGAGTAGTCTCGATTGAATTTAGTAAGGTTCTAGCTGCGGATAGGAATAGGAAGGAAAGGGAGCTAATAGATAGAGTAGAAGAGGCAATTAGAAGCGGCGACGTGGCCAGAGTGCTAGCATCGAGAACGGCTTTGAGCCAGTTTTTCGACGCGAAGCACGAAGGCTGCGTTGTCCGAAGTAAAATACGTGCTCTAGGGAACGAGGGGGCCAAAGCTGTTAGCTGGGCCCGCGTGACAGAGGCCAACAGTGGAACTAAATCCACCATCCGGTCTTTGCGAGACCTGGATGGACGGGCGATTCTTGAGCCTAAGCAGATGTGTGAGGCCTTTCAAAGGCACTTTGCCCGACTGTTCGGGAGGGGCGGGGAGCCGGTTGGGAACGTGGACTTCGGTCCATACCTCGACGGCCTGCCGCGCCTCTCGGACAGGGAGGCGAAGTCCTGCGAGGAGCCGATTTCGGCCGCTGAGATAGAGGACGTGCTGAGCCAATGCGGCAAACGCAAATCCCCGGGTCTCGATGGTCTTCCTTACGAATTATATCTAGCTATGCCGGACTTGTTCCCCGATCTCCTCGAGGCGGTCTACTGCAACTGGCAACAGAACGGGAGAATTCCCTGTACTGTGACCAAGGGCGTAGTCACGCTAGTGAGGAAGGACGAGAACAAGGGGGACGAAATAAGTAACTTCAGGCCCATAACTCTGCTAAATACAGAGTTACAGATTTTGGCCAAGGTGCTAGCAAAGAGGTTGGCGCTTGTCGTGGGCAACCTGGTGGGAGATGCGCAGACATGCGCTATCCCGTCCAGGTCCATCCATGACAACCTCCACCTCATGCGATACATCATAGAGAGGGTTGGGAACGAACCCGGCTTTGGTGGGGCTCTGATCAACTTGGATCAATCTAAGGCGTTCGATAGGGTCGACCATGGTTACCTGGATGCGGTGCTAGCGGCGGCAGGCTTCGGACCCGTTTTCAGGGGCTGGATCACTGCTATGCACAGCAGCCGCATCTGCTCTAGGGTCAAGGTGAACGGCTACCTCTCGGAGCCGTTCAAAATCGCGCGGTCCATCCGACAAGGGTGCCCTCTCTCCTCCCTTCTGTATGTGTTGACTCTCAAGCCACTACTGCGAAAGTTGGAGTTGTTGCAGGGCATCCCTTTGGAACCGGGATTGCGGAAAGCGGTGTCAGCCTACGCCGATGATGTGACAGTAATGGTGTCGACGGCCTCCGAAACTGAGGCGGTCGGCACCTTACTGGAGGAGTACGAAAAGTTCACAGGGGCTAAGCTGAACCAGGACAAGTCGATCGGTTTGCAACTCGGCACGTGGAGGGGCAGACCGATGCCCTCTGATGGCGTCGTCGGACGCTGGACGGAGGGCCCGGTGAAGTTGCTCGGGGTCTGGTTCGGACCGGACCTCCAGGTGGAGAAAAACTGGGCGGAGGTTACGAACAGGGTGTTTGCACTGACCCAGAAGTGGGCCAGTTGCAAACTATCCCTGAAAGGTCGGGCGGAGGTGGCGAACACTTATATAGCGTCCGTCATCTACTACCGCCTGACCGTAGTGCCCTGCCCAAGGGAAACCCTCACCAAGATGGAGCGCGCGCTCTTCCAATTCCTTTGGAAGAGGCGGGCTCCTATGGTGAGGAGATTCATCTGCTGTCAACACCCTTCGAAAGGAGGGCTGGGGATGCCGTGGCTAATGATGCGTAAACACGCATTAAGGCTACGGCACCTCTACGTATTCCTCACCGGACAACCGGTGTGGGCCTCGTTTGTGAGACGAACCTTTCCCAGACTCGTCTCACTCACCGAGCTGCAATCCTGGGTCAAGCAAAGACCGAGAAAACTGGGCGCCTGGCACACTGAGTGTGCCCAGGCGCTCACCGCCCTCTGGCAGGCGGATCCGGTTATCAGTGGAGACTCCACCGCAACATTCTATAGAGGGCTGGTACGCAGCAGGTGCGACGACGCCCTCGGAGAAGCCCTAGACATGGAGGAGGACGAACTGGCCAGCCTGTTCGGTAGGACATTCAGCCCGGGACCTATGGACAACTTCCAGAAGTCCCTGGCCTGGCAGTGCTACCGAGGGGCTTTACCCGTTCGAGAAAGGCTCTACAGACACGGGCGCCCGGGTAGGGACCCCGCCAAAAAGATCTGTCCCAGATGCGTGTGCGACGAGGAAACCGTTGCACACGCATTGGTACACTGCTCGGGCGTAGCCGATCTGTGGGGCTATGTCAAACAACTGCTGTCAAGGGTGGGACCGATCCGGTTGACCACCGAGTCTATTGTAATGATCAAGCCGCCTCCCCCCTTCAAAGATGAAGCAGAGGCGGTGTTTCTGTGCGTAATAGCCATGGCGAAAGAGGTTGTATGGTGGACGCGTCTGAAAGGACTGAGGTCAGGCACCTTTCTCTCTGGCCAACAACTGGTCCGTTTCTTCCGATATCATTTCGGAAGAAGGATCAGGATGGAGAGAGAGGTGCTGCACCCCAGTCGTTTTTATGAAAGGTGGGTGAAAGTGGCGAGAATGGCCCGTGTGAATGGGCCTTCTCTTTACATAAGCCTGTAGGTGGAAAAGAGGAAGGAACGAGGGAGCACCCCCTCTCTGTGCTCCTGAGGAAAAGGGTTGCACACTTTTTTCGGGGGTGTGTGCGACCCCCCAAGGCGCCTCCTCTCTATTGAGGATTTTGTTAAAAATTTTATTTTTTGTTATATCTTATTTTATTTTTATATTTTGTTATTGCCTCCTCCTTATTGAGGACGCCTTTTTGTGTAAACTCCCCCCTTTGTACTTGTCCCACTTTTGATGCCCTAGTGGCAAATAAAAGAAACTTATCTATCTATTTGTCTCTTTGTTTCTCTATCTATGTCTGTTTCTCATTCTCTCTCTCTCTCTCTCTATATATATATATATATATATACCATTGAGTGCTTGGCATCTGTTATATATAAGAATGAGTTGATCACAAATTAACTAACTCTTTTTTCCTTAAAGTATATATATATATATATATATATATATATATATATATATATATATGTCTCTCTGTCTATCTATTTATCTGTAGTTTGTCTGCCTGTCTCTCTATCTATCCAACCAACTGTCCATCCCTCCCTCTGTCTATCCATCCATCACTTTGTTGTTCATCTAGTCATCCATCTGTTTGTCTGTCCGGTCATCCATCCATCTGTTTGTCTGTCCGGTCATCCATCCATCTGTTGATCCATTCATCCATTTGTCCGTCCATCTATCTATCTGTCTAGCTAGCTATGTTGAAGCTTATGGGAAAATTACAAACTGATTTCCAATTCTCATCTATCATTAGTAATATTTTTCTCAACTCAATATTCCTGCCAACTATTTACATCTCAACTGAATCATTCCTTTTATGGAGTAACACATTTAAGTAATCATGCAGCAGGCAATAAAAACCCTTTTATTTCAACCAGTCTCTCCATGGATCTAAAATTGAAATTGCTTCACACATTACAATAAACATCTTATTGGGATAGCTATTGCCTTTATTCTTTTTAATACTTCCCTTCTGTGGCCCTTATCTACATATTGCCTTCTTTTTTTAATACTTTCCTTCCAGCAGTTCCAATCTACATATTGCCATGTTTTTAATAAATTCCCTACTGCAGTCCCAATTTGCACATTTTTGTCTCACAATGTTGCAGCAATATATAAATAAAAATATAATTATGTATCCAAACATGGAGATACAATTAAAGTTAACATTATATCTAGCTACAGTTGTATTATAATAAACCAAAATTGACTCTTTCTTTAACACTGAACTCAGTTATTAACCCTTTTGATACCAGCCTTCCAAAAATTGGATCTCATTCTATGAAACATTTTAAAGGGTTCCTATTTAAATCAAAATCTTCCAATATAAGAACTATATGTTAAGAAAATGTTTTGTTAGTTAATTGAAGTAGAGTGTATTTCATTAGAAGTGTTTGGATGAAAAGATTAACTTTTCCAGAATTTACTGGTCTCTCCTAGGCTTCTTCAAATGTGAGAACCCATAATAGCTTTTCTTGGTGCTGGTAGCTATTTAAGAGTGGGTGTCTGTATAAATCCCAACTATCATAGTATTCCTGTGATGAGTAGATACCTCAGCTTAGACACTGAAGATATGATGACGGAAGAATCTCAGAGAAATCTTATGCTTAACAGGATATGTGGTATATTAATCATCCTACCTGATATAGTGACTGACTTCAGAAGAAACATGAGACACTGCTTAACCCTTTAGCCTTTAAACCAGCCGTACCCAGCCAGAATTCTCTCACCTCTTTCTGTTCAAACTGGCTGACCGGCTGTAACTGGCCACTTATACTGATGTTAAGGTATTGCACTCAAAATAAATAATATAAACATTTCATAGATTCAATATAATGTGAGATAATTATGTGAGGTAAAGCCTTTACCATGAAAATACATAAATATATATAGAGTAATGTAAATGATAAAGGGCTAACACAAGTTAACTCATCAACATGCTATATTAGTAAGGATGGCAAATTTAGTTTTCTAGTTTTGTATTTCTAAATGTATTTTCTTTTGTAAAACATTTGTAAATGATGGTGATGTAAAGTTTAAAAACAAGTTAGGGTTTAATTACTATATATGATGATGATCATCATCATCATCATTTTTAACATGCTGGCATGGGTTGTACAGGATGTTCTGAGACAATGTTATACTGCTGGATAACCTTCCTGACACCAACCCTTTTTATTACCACTTATAACAAACATAAAAGTTGGTGTACCTATTCTAAAAACCATGATATATATATATATGAGAGTGTTATAGTTTGCTTGAAGCATTGTAGAATATAAAAAATGGGTATGTTTAGGAAGCCTCTAGAATATAGATGCAGTTGTAAATAATGTGGTAACAAAGTTTGATGAGCAAAGTAAGAATGAACAGAAGAAAGAGAAGAAAAAATGATATGATATTGATTTCATGTGTGTGTGTGTCAGTGGCATCTAATATATAAACATACACAGATAAACACACATACATGCAAGCAGGGAAAAGCGGACGTAAAATGATGATGATGATGATGATATTGCTAGCAGGGAAAGTGGATGTTAAACAATGATATATATATATATTACTGTGAACTGCGGAATTCCAATCTTTGTATATATATATATATATATATATATATATCATACATATATACATATATGTACATTTTTTCAGTAGTTTTGAGAAATGAAGTCTTGATTCAAAAATATTTTAATAAAAACAAAATACAACAAATTCTATTAATAAAGAAAAAATATATCAAAATTTTATTTCAATGTACAAAAATAACTTTTTAGATAATACATATAAGAAAATAATTCCCAGATTTCTGACTTAAACAAATCTCTGTTAAGCCTCATGAATGAAACACAAAAATACATAATATTCCAATAAATGTAGATAGATGCATGTATCCAGTTTAGAATAAGTACCACTGTTTCCATCTACTCAATTTCACTCAATTTGAGGCTATGCTAAAGACGTTTGCTTAGTATATCATATAGATTGTATCATTGCCCTTGTGATTGCAAAGTAAACTTCTTAGCCACTTAACTATGTCTTGTTGCCTCTTACAACACACAGATATGGTGTGCCAGTTCTAAAAGCCATGATCCCCATATATTTTTATTAAGAGGCTAAAATATTTTCCTTTCCTTTGATTCTCTGCATGTTGTGAGATGTCACAAAAAGGTTTGGTCCCAGGAAGGCATCTAACTGTAAAACTATAGAAAGGGAATCCATAATACATATGAAGCTTGTCATGGGTTCAGTAAGACTAAATCCTGCTTTAGTAGAGAAAAAGGCCTTAAAACATTGAGTGTCATCATCATCATCGTTGATTAACATCTATCTTCCACGCTAGCATGGGTTAGACGGGTTTGTCCCAATTTGAGGCAAGTTGAGTCGGGTGACATTGTCTCACTCATATAGGAGAGTTTCTACTGGTTTTCGATGGCTGGATGCCCTTCCTAACGCCCACTACATTGACAGTGTCTGCTGGGTGCTTTTTGCCATGTCTTTTAAACATCCACTTTACAGTGTGAGCTGGGTGTTTTGGGGCTGGTTTTCTATGGCTGGATGCCCTTCCTAATGCCAACCACATTTACAGTGTGTGCTGGGTACTTTTTGTCGTGTAATCTAAGATACTTTTTTCCAAATTATTAAAAAATAAGGAAGCATCCATGAGCTCTGCAGGGCCTCTGACACTATCGTGGGATTTCTAGTAGGGGGGAATGTATCAAGATATCAAGTTACTATCAGATTAGAAACCTTATTGAAATTTTTATTAAGTAGTGGTGTTAAACCTGGTGATGTATTAAGTCTACCATCCAAGATGAGGCACACTCAATTCAATAGATTTCTGTTCAGTTTTGTTTTATCAAATTTCATTCACAAGGTTTATGTCAACCCAAAGCTATAGTAGAAGACATTTGTCCAAGGTGCCACATTCTAATGTCAAATCTGGGACATTTTGATTGCAAAGTAAACTTCTTAGCCACAAATTGAACTCTTTTGAAACTAATCAGCCTGCAACGATGGTGATGACGATGATGATGATATCTCATTTTAAAGTGTTCACATTTAAATCTAAGCCTTCTATCACAATCATAGAACCATAATTCACTCAAAAACATTCCATTTTTGGCAGGATTTCTACAACTGGAGGCTCTTCCTGACACCAAATACTTTAGTGTATACACCGGGTGCATTTTTATATGGTACCAGCACTACAACTTTCCAGCGTGTACTGGGTGCATTTTATCATGGCATTACCATAGAGAGGCTGTCTTGTCCTAAGCATGACTAAATGGGTCATCTCAACCTTGTCCCCTTTTGATTGTTGACCACTTTATAGAGTGTACTGGGTGCATTTTATCATAGAAAATTAATAATCTAATCTAGAAATATAAATACAGTGAGAAAAATCGATATTAATCAATGAAAAGTATTTTCTGGCAAATGGAATAGATATCTCTAGGCATATGTTGGTTTTATTCTGACCTCATTTGCAAAGCTGTCACTAAACTTTCTGAGGTGATGAATAATTCACTAAATAAATATATAAAGTAGTACATATGTTGGCACAGGGATGAATGAAATAGTTTGGAGATTAACTAATTCTGAAGTTCTATCTGCATTAAAAAATAATAGTTAAGTTTAGTATTGGCATATTTAATGTTGGGAGCACTAAATGGGTTGACTATAAATAATTGTATGGTGAGACAAATAGATAGATAGATAGAGAGAGAGAGAGAGAGAGAGAGAGAGAAATATAGATAGATAGATAGGTAGATTGATAGATATATTTCTCTATTTACCACAAGGGTGCACAAGAAAAAGGGACAAAACAAGGACATATGCCAGGGATTTTGCATCCAATCGTGTAAAAAAAATGTTTAACAAACAAATTCAACAATCGAAATCCCCAATAGGGGGGAGGCGTTACAAATATGTTGTTTTATACCCCGTAGCTAGAACAACTCTCAACTCCAGGAGCATGTTGTGCAAGTCTTCCTTTCTTCCTTTCTTCCTTTCTTCAGCCTACAGGTTTATATACAGAGAAGGCCCAATTACTCGGGCCATTTTTACCACATTCACCCACCTTTCAGTAAATTTACTGGGGTGCAGTACCTCTCTCTCTACTCTGATTCTCTTTCTAAAGTGGTATCTAAAGAAGGGAATGAGTTGTTGTCCGGAGAGAAAGGCATCTGTCCTCAGTCCTCTCAATCTTGTCCACCATATAACCTCTTTTACCATAGCCACTATACAGAGGAAAACCGCCTCTCTTTCATCTTTGAACGAAGGTGGTAGTTTGATCCTTACTATGGACTCGGCAATCAACTGGATTTATCCCATACGCGACAGCAGTTGTTCTGTGTATTTCCACAGGTCAGTTGTGCCCGGGCAGTGTACAATTGCGTGCAGGACAGTTTCAATGTCCTGCTCGCATCTTGGACACATCCTCTTGGAAGGATCCTGCCGGGACGCCTGTGCCTGTAGATCTTATCTCGTACTGGTAGAGCTCCTCAGTAGCACTGCCAGGCCAGGGACCTCTGGAAGTTGTCCATAGCTCCCGGGCGGAAAGTCCTACAGAACAGACTGGTGAGCTCATCGTCTTCAATGCTCAGAGTCTCTCTGAGCACGTCGTCGCACTTGTAACGTATTATCCCTCTATAAAATGTCAAAGTGGAGTCACCACTGATTGCTGTGCCCGCTTGACAGAGGACTGTGAGTGTCTGAGCGCATTCAATGTGCCAGGCGCCTATTTTCTTCGGTCACCACTTGACCCAGGACTGCAGCTCTGTCAACGAGAGAAGTTGCGGGAAGGCTTGTCTCACAAACGGGGCCCATACTAGTTGGTTGGTGAGGAATACCTGGAAAGCCATAGCCTCAGCACGTGTTTGCGCATCATCAGCCACGGCAATCTCAGCTCTCCGTTGGAAGGATGCTGGCAGCAGATGGATATCCTCACCAGTGGAGCCTGCTTCTTCCAAAGGAATTGGAAGAACATGCGTTCCATCTTGGTGAGGTATTCATGGGGACAAGGCATGATGGTCAAGCGGTAGTAGATGACGGATGCTATGAAAGTGTTTGCCACCTCTGCTTCCCTTTCAAGGATAGTTTGCACTCTGCCCACTTCTTGGTGAGCGCAAATACCTTGGCCGTGACCTCGTTCCAGTTTTTCTCCCCCTGGAGGTCCGGACCGAAACAGACCTCGAGCAATTTCACCGGTCCTTCCATCTAGCGTGCGACGATGCTGTCGGACGGCATCAGTTTGCCTCTACATGTTCCGAGTTGCAAACCGACAGATTTGTCCGGGTTGAGTTTTGCTCCTGTGAGCCTTTTGTATTCCTGCAGTAAGTTGCCGATCGCCTCGATTTCCGAGGTTTCCGACACCATTACTGTCCCGTCGTCAGCATAAGCCAACGCCGCTTTCTGCAATCTCTGTTCCAACGGTATGCCCTGCAAAAGCTCCAACTTCCGCAGTAGTGGCTCTAGAGTCAATACATACAGAATGGAGGAGAGAAGGCATCCCTGTTGCATGGAATGCGTGATTGGGAACGTCTCCGATAGGTAGCCATTCACCTTGACTGTCCAACAGATGTTGGTGTACATGGCTGTGATCCAGCCTCTGAAGGCAGGTCTGAAACCAGCCGCCTTGAGAACTGCTTCCAAGTATCGATGGTCGACCCTATCATATGCCTTAGACTGATCTAAATTGATCAGAACCCCACCGAAGCCGGATTTACACCCCACCCTCTCTATGATGTATCGCATGAGGTGGAGGTTGTCATATATGGACCTGGTTGGAATTGCACACGTTTGAGCTTTTCCCACCAGGTTCTCGACGACAAGTGCCAGCCTCGTTGCTAACAACTTGGCCAAAATCTTTAACTCTGTATTTAGGAGAGTTATGGGCCTGAAGTTATTTATTTCATCCCCCTTGTTCTCATCTTTCCTGATCAGCGTTACTACGCCCCTGCCTATAGAACTGGGATTTCTTCCGTTCTGCTGCCAGTTGCAGTAGACGGCTTCAAGGACACCAGAGAATAAGTCCGGCATGCCTATGTAAAATTCATAGGGTAGACCAGAGCAGTAGACTAGAGCAGCCCGTATCTCAGTGGCTGTGAACGGTCTTTCGCAGAACTCGGTGTCCATCCTCGAAAGACGCAGCAGGCCGTCGAGGTATGAACCAAAGTCCATTGCCTCATTCAGCGCACCGCTCTCCTCGAACAGTTGCGCAAAAGTGCCGCCGAAAGGCCATGCACATCTGCTTAGAATTAAGTAGTACGCGTCCGTTTTGGTCTTTCAAAGACCAAATCATGGTCTTGTCACTTTTCGCCTCTGCCACTCGGGCCAGCCAACAGCTTTTGCTCCCTCGTTTCCTAGAGCACGTGATCTACTCCTGACAACGCAGCCTTTGTGTTTCGCATTGAAGAACTGGTCCAGTGCTGTCCTCTTTGCTAGCACTCTAGCTGTGTTGCCACTCCTAAGCACCTCCTCTACCTTGGCTACTAGTTCTTTTTCTGTTTTATTTTTCTCTAAGGCTAATTCTTTGCTAAAAGCTATGGACTCTACTCTAATTGCTGTCTTGAGACAGTACCACCACCTATTGTTGACGATGGCTCCTGTCAACTGGTGCTTAACTAAACTACTTATCTGT
>OZ024742.1:292420754-292478254 GCA_964016885.1 Eledone cirrhosa
TGATTCTATCATGGTATTTTGTGGGAGGTAGGGGTAGTTGAACTTGCCAGTAGAAGAAAGAGGGAGAGGGAGTGGAGGAAACCCAGTCAAGCATTGAAGGTGAAAACTACAGCAGATTCTAAGGATAGTGTATAGAAGGTCGAAACAAGTATACTAGAGAAAGGGAGGGGGGGGGAGTTGAAACAATAAGTAAATCTAAATGGAGTAAATATATAAAAAATATAAAAAATATTAAAAAAACAATTTCTGGTTACTAGTCCCCTTCCACAATCATCAAATCTCTCACTGGTACTGCTAAGCTATAGAAAAGTTTAATAGGTGGGAAGGAATGCTAAATACGAGATTGTAGTGAAAGAATTTTATGAGGCCATCATTACAGGGGGTCTACCACCACTACAATAGTTAGTAGTAATCGGCCAAAGTTATCTTACAATGACAGGTCAACAAGTTGAGGACCAACATACTAAAAAAACTAATACGAAATATTAATTCAGAATCCCGAAACTAATACGAAATGTTAATTCAGAATCCCGAAACATGAATACTAATACAATAAATATAAGTACTGCTACAATAAGTACTGCTACAATACATAAATTCTAATACAATCTACATAAATACTCGTACAATATATATGAAAAACTAATACGAAAAATTAATTCAGAATCCCCCAAAATAAATACTGATATACGAGAAACTAAAGCAGAAATACCACTAAGAAATCTAGAAATCACGGAAATGGGGCAGCAACCAGAGAAGAAAGCAAGTATCTGGGGTCTAGCACATCTGCTATAAAAAGCGAAAACGGCCAATTCTATCATAAAATAAGGGGGCTGGGGGTACTGAGGCTACAGAGGACCGAAGGGCTGCATCGGGGTGGGTGAGAAGGTGAAAAGAACGACGACAAAGAAGGAGATCTGGGGTGGAAGGACTAGGAAGGGATGGGGGGAATAAGGAAATATAGAGGAAACGATAAAAAATATATAAAAAGTATATATATATAAAAAGTTACGTCTACCTTTGTAAGCAGGGGTTACCCCTTACAAAGTCGGTAAGTGGGGTGTTTCAGCCCTTGTATACCCCCCCCCCTCCCGGTCATTATGGGGTTTGAGGGCGAGGTAAGTCCTACGCAATCTGTGTTTGTATGCAGTTACCAGTTCGTCTTTCTTGTTTAGGAGTTGGTCCGTCGAAAACACCATTTGTAATGTTTCCTCTGAGCATAAGTTACACGGACGGCGTCCTCCCGTGCAAGAGTTGGCTCTGGACAGTAAGCTCCAAGTGAGATTATAGGTTATATTGTTATCTTTGAGGTCCCATATGTGGCCCGAAAGTGTAGTGGCGTGACGCCGGGTCGGGTTTCGGAAAGTATGTCTGTGTTGGTATAGCCGGGTCTTGAAGTCACAAGCGGTTAATCCTATATAAGCTTTGTTGGAGGTGTCCGTCCTCACGTTGCACTGGTAGATCACATTACAATCTCTGCATCTGTTGTCGAGGGGGAAAAGGGATCCATAAGGACAGTTACACCTCCTGGTCGGCTCTCCACTGCTATCTAGGTTATTTCTTCCATAGGGGTTGAGTTTTTTGTTGTTAGAGGAGACGATGTTTTGTGCAAAGTTAAGTGTGGTGCTGTAGGAGAGTTTGGTGGTATTTTTGTTGATTATGTTGTGGTAGCGGTGTTGTAGTGGGAAGTGTTTTTCGATGAGCCTAAAGAAGATTTTCCCGATAGGTGTTGTCACCTCGGCATTGTGGGGAGGATTGAACCACGTTACGTTGCGTGAGCGGCGGTGTCGCCTGCTGGTTCCGCTAATGGAAGCTGGAAAATAGGATATTTCCTCCCGGAAGCCACTCCGCTTGAGGGACTGGCTGTAATAAGGCGCATGTTCCTCGAATATCTGCTCATTAGCGGACAAACGAGATATGCGGAGGGAGATGTTTTTAACCAGGTTATTGGTGATGTTTCTAGGATGGTTCGACCGGCGGTGGATGTAGTGCAGGTTGTCGTTTGGTTTCCTGTATGGGTAGTACAGATCGTTATCGAGGTTAAGGGTAACGTCCAGGAAGTTTACTCGGGTTAGGGACGTTTGTAGGGTTATTTTAAATCCCCAGTCGCGGAAGAAGCTGATTAATTGTTTACGGACCCGGTTTGTACTACTGGGGTTGTACCCTTTGAGGGTAAGGAGACCATCATCACGGTACAATCCACTGCCGAATGCGGGAAACATATCGGTGAGTTTAAATAGTAGGAATAATCCTATAAGATCTGTGACCTCAGCCGAATCCGTCGCGCCCATACTGACGTCGAAGGGGGAGTCGGGAGCTCTCTTTATCCATTTGGAGTTGTCGAAAAGTAGGACTGTCTTCCTGGCGTGGAGGATGATATTTCTTTCCTAGTCGGTGATGGACGCGAGTGTCTTGACAAAGTCTAAGGCGGCCGTAAGGACCGGTAAGGTAATTGAAGCATAGTAACTCTCTATGTCAAACTGGAAGAATTTTGTGTCTCGTTTGTCCTCCATATTGCTGAACCATGAGATTACTTCCTGGATGTTGACCCATAGGCTAAGTTTGGCGTTTTGCTTAACTTTTGGTATAACGCGGTCTAGGATTTTTTTTACTGATTCTCCCTATGTCGGACTTTGTTGGGTTTATAAGCCTGATAGATGGTTTACGGTCGAAGTCGGATTTGTGGTCCTTCAGTGTGAAGTAGGGAGTCCGTGAGTCTAGGGGTTCCGTGCGGTCGGCGACCCCGAGGCTGGAGGTAATTTGTTGTCCATCTCGATTTATGCCCTCGATGCTTGAGTGGTTAGCCTTTTTATAGGTGGAGTTTAGGCTGCTCCTGATCAGTGTGTGGTATCTGTCGGGGTTGACGAAGTAGAGGTTACCAGTTTTATCCGAGTGCACTATGATGTCATTTGTGTTTTCATACTCTGTTAAATTGCTACGGAGTTTTTGTAGGAATCTGTTGTGTCTGGGTTTGAATTTAATGCTCTTGACCAGTTGGAAAAGGTCATTATCGAAGGGTGAGAGCAAAGGGTTCGGAGGGGGAGATTTGTAGGTATTAAATCCGAATCTCTCCTTGGTATCGAAGTCCTGGTTGTCGCAATATCTGTCGTAGAAAAAAGTTCTCCATCTTTGTCTTTTCGCAAAGAGGTCGATTTTTTGCGTGAGCATCCAAAGGTAGAGTTTTCTCGGTTGGACTGGGATGTTCTTGGTAGAGAAGTCAATGTTGTGTTTTCACATGGTGCGGGTGAAAGAACTTGAGCTTATCGGAAAAGTCTGGATAAGGCGTGGTAGGGTCGGAAAGTGCTCTACTACCGGAATAGGAGCTAGATAACGAAGGAAATGTGGTAAGGAACCAGATGGACCATAACGCACCAAAGTACTCAATACTTAGGGTAGTAGAGTGGGTAATAGGAACAAGTAGGAGCCCGACGGCTGAGCTCAAGCCGTTTCGACGGCTAATTCTAGACTAAATGAAAATCTTTAGCCTGGTAAATGAATAGCCGAACTTCTCATGGGGTAATTCCATATATGGTAAAAGTGATTGTCACAAGGATTGGTCAAAAGTTTGTTGTTAAGACACATGATTCTATCATGGCATTTTGTGGAAGGTAGGGGTAGCTGAACTTGCCAGTAGAAGAAAGAGGTTTCCTCCACTCTCTCTCCCTCTTTCTTCTACTGGCAAGTTCAGCTACCCCTACCTTCCACAAAATGCCATGATAAGATCATGTGTCTTAACAACAAACTTTTGACCAATCCTTGTGACAATCACTTTTACCATATATGGAATTACCCCCTGAGAAGTTCGGCTATTCATTTACCAGGCTAAAAATGTTCATTTAGTCCAGAATTAGCCATCGAAACGCCTTGAGCTCAGCCGTCGGGGTCCTACTTGTTCCTATTACCCACTCTACTACCTTAAGTATTGCGTACTTTGGTGCGTTATGGTCCATCTGGTTCCTTACCACATTTCCTTCGTTATATATATATATATATATGATATTTATATAACCTTTGCTAGCAGGGAAAACGTGTCAAATGTTGATGTGTAAAATGAACATGAAACTGACGATGATGATGATATATATCATCATCATCACCGTTTTACGTCCGTTCTTCCATGCTAGCATGGGTTAGACGGGTTGTACAGTGAGTGCTGGGTGCTTTTTCCGTGGCGCCTACACGTCCACTTTACAGTGTGGGCTGGGTGCTTTTTTGCCGTGGCACCTTCACGACCACCTTGCAGTGGGAGGGTGTGGGGGGCATATTGTCTATATGCTTCAGCTTGTACCCATGGGAGGTCGGGTACTCTGTATTACTGCGTGACGCCAGAGGTCACGGTCGTGTGTCATCGCCTTAGAAAGGTGTAATTGGGTAAGGTCGGCTTTTATCACCTCATCCCAGGTCTTCTTGGGTCTCCTCACACCGCGGTTTCCATTGACTTCTACTGCTCTGCACCTTTTTATGCAGCTGTCATCCTTCATACGCATCACATATCCATACCAGCGCAACCGCCTCTCCTGCACACAGCATTTGATTCCTCTTATGCTTAGTCTCTCTCTCAATTCATTTATGCTTTGTCGTAATATTACTATTACACATCCATCGGAGCATGCAGGCTTCGTTTCTTTCTAATCTACGTAATTCTTCCACCTTCAGCGCCCAGGTCTCACTACCATGTAACATTGCTGTTCGGATACATGCATCATACAGTCTGCTTTTCATTTTGAGGGAGAAGCCTTTTGCAGCTAGCAGTGACAGTAGTTCCCTGAACTTCTTCCATCCCATTCTTACCCAAGTTATTGTACTTTCTGAACACCCACCTCCGCTGCTAATTCGGTCACCTAGGTAGCAGAAGCTGTCTACTGTTTCTACAGAGCCCTCCCAGAGATTGGTGGTACTTGTTTCTTGTGGCTGTTTGCTGCTTGCTGTCCCAGCACAACTGCTGCACGTGAAGCCTACATTCTTAATTAAGCTTCCTGAGATCCCGCTACATCTCTTTTGTACCCATTGTTTGCATTTGGGGCAGAGAATGGAGTTCCTACCTACACCTTTCCTACATACTGAGCAAGGCCATTTCCCTGAGGGGATCTAGGTTCTGTTTTATCGACTACTTACAAGGACCTTAGTCTTTGTCATGTTGACTTTGAGACCCTTTCTTTCTAGTCCCTGCTTCCAAGTTTGGAATTTCTTCCAAACTTACGTATATATATATAATAATTAAATTATTGTGTACAGTGCTCAGGTACACTACAACTCATCAAAAGTGCATGTATAGTACATAGAATAATTGTTTCTACTTTAGGCACAAGGCCAGCAATTACCCAGTGTATTACTGGTACTTTATTTTATCGACCCCGTAAGGATGAAAGGCAAAGTCAACCTCGGCGGGATTTGAACTCAGATCGTAAAGGGACGTAACTATGCTACAAAGCATGGCGTCCGACCCTCTACCGATACTGCCAATCCACCGCCCTTGTATAGTACATAGAATAATGTACAAATGTCAGGAAAGTGAACAATGTATGAGCCATGATATACATGTGAGCATGTGTATGTAGGGGAGACATCAGGTGTAGTACCAAGTCAGTTACCAGACATCAGAGCTTCAATGTATCTATAACAAAATACTGGATTGTATGATGTTAACAGCAGACGTTGTTTGTGTGTATAATATTTAATTAACGATTTGTGGTTATATAGAACAGTATAGTTGACATGTCAATGAATAGATGAAAGAATGAAGCAAAGTTATTAGTTACCGTTTGGTTGCCAGACGAACACGCCTGGCCGAAGACCAGGAGCCGAAAAGGCAAATGAGAGGGAGAGAGCTGAAAGTTATTCCCTTTATAGATGCTGGAACGGAAGTGACAAAAAGGGCTGACACCCCAACGGGAAGCAACTCCAGCTACTTCCCGTCTAGAGAGCGTTACTCTATTGGTGATGTTTTCGTCACAACAAGGGAGGCAACTCTTGCTACATATCCATGCCCAGGGAAGCAAGGCGTTCAGAGTATGGTAGATGCCTGATGGAGGGTATTCGCTTGGTTGCACGTCTCTGAACAGGTCAATGTTCTGAGCAAGATAGGGGTTCCAGACTGGTGATGTAAATTCTAAGTGTGGCTGTACCATAGCTATATACAGCTGGAGAGCAGCTGAAAAAGGTCTTGCTGAGTGATGCCAAGACACTTCTTGACAATTTTAGAGATGTGCTTTGTCCAATGCAAATCACTGCTGACAGCAATGCCCAGGTCATGTTTGTGTTGTGGAGGGAGTATGTGGACACTGGGTTTTTCCTCCCAAAATGTATCAGTAGTAACACTAATAACCGTTTCAGGAGTAGGGTAAAGAGTAGACCCAAAGTGTTGTCACCTCTTTGTAGGGGAGGTGACTACTTGGGACCAGTTCGAGTCCAGCACTAGCTTGAGGAAATCATTTGCACTTTGCGGCCAGTGAAAGGTTTCCCAATCAATCTCAGGGTAATTAAAGTCGCCTGCAATAAAAACATAAGTGGCTGTTTTCCTGGCGGCAGCTCTGAGGATATCACAAAGCTGTGTGTCCTGATGGTAATTTGTGGGGGGTAAACAACTCCAAGTAGAAGTGTTGACATGATCATACGTATATCGCAAAAAAATACTTCTTGTTGTGATTGGTATCAACGCAAGGAATTGCTGAGAAGTTTGAATGAATGTAGGCCATCACACCACAACAACGATGATTAATGCAGTCTTTGCAAAATAAGTTGTAGCCAGCTATGCTGAAAACCCCATCACAGAGTAAGGAATGTGCCCATGTTTCCGTGACTATAATAAAATTGGGGTCGATACTTTTGACATAAGAATCAAAAAGATATATCTTATTGCATAAACTATGAGCACTTAAGAACAGCAATTTGTATCTTGATTTCAGTTTATGATGATGTGTATATATATGATATATATATATATATATATAATCAATATGATACAATAGTAGTACAGCAGAACAGAATATGACAGATATGGGTTTGGGACACATGAGCAGTATAACTTTTTTCCATCTCCATGGGCTTATATTCCCAACTTATTAAACTATCTAAACTATAATAAAGGAAGGTCTGCGGGATTGCGTACGGTTTTTTTTTTATCACGTTTGTAAAATAAGTTGAATTACTTTGAATAAATTATGAATGAATATTACATAACTTATCTACTAAATTTTGTGGCTGTTCATTAAATATATTTTATTATTTATTTCATGATTCACTTCTTTAAAATTTTCAAATGTCAACACTTCCTGTGGCGATCGCTTAAATGAACGTATTAATTTTCTGTCACTAATTTTCTCCTAATGCAGTTTATATATAATATCGTCTTTTTTTAATGTATCATGGATTACGTTATTGATTACATAAGACAGTGTAACACAGTCTTCGTTCAATTTCTGTGTATATTGTTAATTACGATTTTATTTGACGTATCATATCTACATGTATATATTCTTGCGTGTAATATCAATATACACACTACACATGCTAGCAGAAAACCACCCAAAGGGTGGTTTTTCTGCTAGTATTTATAATAAAGAATGTACGTTGAAGCTTTTAACATTTATGTTAGCATAAAATTTCAAAATTCAACTTATGGCATGACAACAAAAAATATCAGAGTGACATTTTCATTGAGGCTACCCCAGAGGTGAACTAGCTTATAGATTTAGAAGGGCTTTAGATAAATTAAAACTAAAAATTAAGGTAGTAGAAAAACTAGGAATTCCAATAAAATATCTGATCAGCAAAACTTTCCCATTTAAAAAAATCCTCTACTGAGAGAAATTGTAAAGACTGCACGGTGTGCCCACAGACATACTGTAAAAACGAGAAATGTAGTATATAGCATTAGGTGTACAGAGAGGCAATGCAGAAACACAACCATGACATACAGCAGCTTGCAGTATGTTCTACTAGCATGCCAAACTAGAACATGGGATTTCACCAGAAAACATTGAGATAAAAATCATATTTACACATTGAACAGACACAAGGCTCAGACAGATTAAGGAAGCCGTGCACATAATGGAAAGTAAACTGATCTTCAATAGAAAGCATGAATGGAATAGCAACAAACACACAATCTAGTGACTAATAATTGTTTCTACTTTAGGCACAAGGCCAGCAATTACCCAGTGCATTACTGGTACTTTATTTTATCGACCCCCGTAAGGATGAAAGACAAAGTCAACCTCGGCGGGATTTGAACTCAGTTTAATTTAATCTAGTGACTAATAATGATATAAGGACACATACAAATAAATACAAAGGGATGTATATATATATATATATATACACACATATATGTATATATATATATATATATATATATATATATATATATATATATATATCACATTGTTTGCAGCTTCAGTTAAAACCTGTACTGTTTATGTATAAATATGAATGTATAAGGTTTTGTAGTTGAAATGAAATTATTTATAGTCCTCAGATTTATTAATTCATTACTAAAATTTAATATTCAATACTTCTACTATGATTAGCTGGGAGTTGTTATTGTTTCCTTGTATTTTTATTGTTTTAACATTCTACTAATAATGCTGACACTCACCTTGTCAATAATTTTGCTTTTAATTTATGCAAATTTCCCTGAAATTATGCAATTAGGTAGCTTGCTTTAAACCATTTTTTAATGAATATTTGACTTCAGTGATCAACCACCAGCCTTTAATAACTGTTGTAGATGGTGGTGTTGGGTATTGGTGGTAGTGGTGGGTGCTGGTGCTGGAGGTGGTGTTGATTGTTTAACACCAGATCAACCTTGATCAAAAAGACCTGTCATCAAAGATATTCCAATTTTCACTTCATTTTATTTCATGCATAATGAATCTAAAACAAAATTATACAATCATTATACAACAAACCAATGAGGATGCCCCTAAATGGTTGCTTGATCTGCTAGAAATAGCAGCTAAATCACTTTTATATTACATCTTAAAAAATGAAAATGGCACATTTCATCAACATTAAAAGGCTTATGCAATAAAAACTGTCATATCTGAAATATATGAGGCAAATAGGAAAGGGCATTCAGCTGTAGAAACCATGCCAAAAAGGTTGAAAGGGAGCTTCAGCCACTTCAAGGACATGATAACCTTTGTAATGCCACAATACAATACACTCAGTACACTCTGTAAAGTTGTTGGTGATAAAAAGAGCAATCAGCTGTAGAAACCATCCCAAAGGTGTTGTGAGGGTTCTTCAGCCACATTAAGAACATGATGACCTCCTTAGTGATAGTGCCATGATGAAATGCACCCAGTTCACTCTGTAAAGGGGTTAGTGACAGGAAGGGCTTCCATCCATAGAAATCATGCCAAAAATGGTTAAGAGAGTTCTTTATTCATGTCAAAGATATAACAATATCCCTTGTGCTAATGCCATGATGCAATGCACTCAGTATACTCTAGAAATTGTTTGGCATTTGGAAGAGCATATAGCCATAGAAACCAAGCTTGGTTTCTAGATTGGTCCAATCTATATTTTCTCCAACACCAATAAGAAACCTTCTAATCACTTAGAAACAATGCTGTGATTGTAAATTTAGAAATTTACCCTATTAGTAGTCAGTTTTTTTGTTTTTTTTTTCTCAATCTGCTGATGTGATTTTAAGTTTCTGATGCTAGCACAGAACAGCAGTACTTGACTAGTTCTCTCCTCAAACACTCAACTAACTTCTTGTTGTCAATGTGTAACTATAATTTAATGACATTGGAAGATTCCCTAAGTTTGCCTTCTAACATATAGTTAAGTGGAAGATAACATACTTAATGTGCCAAAATTAGAACCTAACCCTTAATAAGAAAAATGATTAATGTTAATGTCATTTCTTTAAAAGAACATCAAAGAAGAGGACTCTAAAATTGAAAACGATTAAAAATTAAATGGAGATGTTCAATGGTGAATGTGTCTGATCTTTGGTAGTTTCAGTGACAAATACAGATATGTTTCAGTATTATTAGACTTTCTTAGGGAAGTACTGTCTAACTTGTACTTATCAGATTCTAGAATGACCTTAATCATTTCATTACAATATTTCTAATGAAAAACGCTGCCTATGACTTTCAATCAGTTTTGAAAATAATCAAACATTTGGATAGATTTAGTAATATAACTAACTTTCTCATGAGTAGATCGGTGTTGGGGCATTAATTTATCAAAAATTCTTACATTAAATTACCATGAAAAGTTTTAGAATGTGTTTTTCAAGGCAGATTTATCATCGTCGTCATCATTTAACATCCGTTTTTCCATGTTAACATAGGTTCAAAGGATTGTCACAGACGAAATTGCCACACATCTAGAGCCACTGTTCCCACAGATTAGCTGGGGGGGGGGGGGGGGGGGGAGTCATATCTCACACATATCTATTCCTATACTTTACAGAGTGTACTGGGTACATTTTATAATGACACCAGAAGTAGGGAGGTTGTCATGCCTTTGAGAAAACTGAAGAGTTCTCTCAAATCGGTGTTTGGATAGTTTTCTATTGCTGGACACCTATCCTAAGCATCAAAACCAAAGACCTCAGGTGTACTCGGACCCTATACTGCTGAGCTCCTTTACAAGTTCAGAACATCAGCAGCCCATATAAGGAAGGAGCCCCATAAGGTGGGGTGGCTGTTGTAGCAGGTGTCGCTGGCCACTGTCCATGGAAATGTTTTTGTGGTCTTGTTCATGGGGCACATCCCCAACACTGCAATGCCCTAGGCCCAAAACCCATCACCCTTCCCTTTCCCCCTCCCATTCTTCTGTGGTCTTAGAGCCCTTGCCTTTTCCTTCCTTTTCCATTTTTAAATATTTGTAATGTTTTTTTAATTATCTTATAGTCATTCATTCATGTAGTTACTCATTTATTATTTTACTGAGTGTACCAGACAAATCTTTCATGTCACCAACACTAGAGAGGTCGTCATGTCTAGGATATGACTGAAGTATTCTCTCAGCCCTTTTGGCATGGTTTCTATGGCAAGATGGCATTT
The DNA here is from genome assembly GCA_964016885.1 of Eledone cirrhosa. Lineage (NCBI taxonomy): Eukaryota > Metazoa > Mollusca > Cephalopoda > Octopoda > Eledonidae > Eledone > Eledone cirrhosa. The sequence goes on from OZ024742.1 coordinate 292,431,782, forward strand.
CTAACACTGTTAACCTTCTCAATGTGACAGCACATGGCTTAGTAGTTAGAGCATTGGGCTTGCACTCGAGAGGTTGTGAGTACAATTCTCGGACCATGTAATGCATTATGTCCTTGAGCAAGACACTTTATTTCACTTTGCTCCAGTTTACTCATTGTAGAAATGAGTTGCAACGTCACTGGTGCCAAGCTGTATTGGACTTGTCTTTCCCTTGGACATCATCAGTGGGATGGAGAGGGAAGACTGGTATGCATGAGCGACTGCTTGTCTTCCACAAACAATTTTGCCCAGACTTGTGCCTCGGAAGGGAACTTTCTAGGTGTAAATCCAATGGTCATTTGTGACCAAATGGGGTCTGTACCCAACCTTCTGAATGAAATACATAATTAAGTATGTTAGCTTATATAGTTCAGTAGACAGACATTGAAGCTGACTGGCAATATTTTGTCTATGAAGACCTGTCTAACATTTACTGTTGCTCTGCATTTATCATTGGTTTGCATTAGGGAACAATAAAAATATTGATGTTGCAGCTATGTATGTATATATTTTTTGTATATATGTATGTGTATTTTTTTATGTTTATATGTGTATGTGACTATGTATGTATGTGTGTATGTATGTAACCCAGTACAACCTGCCGCATGGTCGGGTCGTCGGCGACTAAACCGGCAACCCCACCAAGTTTACTTGATGTTGGACACCCTGCAGAACAAAAAACAAAACCTGACAAAGGGCGGAAGAACTCATAAGAGTCAACGGCCATCCAAAAGTGTGTAAATATGTATATACACATGTACCGCGCAGTTAAACCACTGGGAGTGAAGGACCCCTTGCCTTTGTCAGGGCATTCTTCTAGGAGAAGGCAACTCAGGAAACTGGGATAACTCCGATATAAAACCTGCGGCTCAGTAGTTACCGATGATGTTGATCTTTTCTTCTTTTCGGGTTATAGCTACTGTCGCTCAGAGAGTGGGATTGGCTCAGTGCAAGGTCTTTCCTCACTTTAAAAAATATCTTCACGCACAGGCATTGCACGATAGAATTAATTAATAATTATTAATAATGGTATATCATGCAATGGCCATACTCGATGACGAGGTGGCAGTCATCATCATGTATGTAGGTATTAAAAAAAACCTTCAAAGCACAAGCATTACTTGTTCAGGATCTATTACAGGTTTGTGTGCCTGGCCGTAGCCTAAAAGTGCACCATTTTCTATAATCTTACAAGCGATTGCAATACTCTTAGCAGAGTTTGCAGCAATCATGTATGTGTATGTATGTATGTGTGTATGTATGTGTGTATGTATGTATGTGTTTGTGTGTGTGTATGTATATATGAATGTATGTGTATGTGTGTTAGTTGTTTGTTTTTCTTTTGTTTAGAGCCAGGTAATAATGTTGATGGTGCTGCTACTACTAATGATGATGATGATGATGATGGTTGTGGTGGAGATGACAGTGATGACAATGATGATGTTAATGATGACAGCGATGATGATGATGATGATGATGATGATGGCGGCAGGTGAGTGTAGAGGGGAATGATGTTATTGTTGTTGATGCAGCTGCTGCTATCAAGGTTTATAAGATTCCCAGTCTGTGTTCTAATAAATAATATAGAGACAATTAGAGGGGGGGGGGCTACAGGGTTAAAGAGGATGTTCTTCTTTCTCATCCTCAAGTGATTATTGATATAAAGAAAGAAAGAAAGGAAGGAAGGAAGGAAGGAAGGTATGAAGGAAGGAAGGTAGGAAGGAAGGAAGGAAGGAAGGAAGGAAGGAAGGAAGGAAGGAAGGAAGGAAGGAAGGAAGAAAGAAAGAAAGAAAGAAAGAAAGAAAGAAAGAAAGAAAGAAAGAAAGAAAGAAAGAAAGAAAGAAAGAAAGAAAGAAAGAAAGAAAGAAAGAAAGAAAGAAAGTAGCCAGGCTGTAAATGTCATGAATTGATCAATTACTTATTGAGTTCCTTCCAAATAGAAACCAATTATTACCAATCCTTCAAGTTACTTTTTTTCATAACATCTTTTCTCTTATTAATTTCTGTCATATTATTTTTATTTTATTTCTTCTTATTTCTTCCCTGTTTGTCATATTATTATTATTGTTGTTACTACTATTATTACTATTATTATTATTATTATTGTTCTTTGAGTCTCAGTCATTGATGTTATTTAATTGGAAAGTTTGTTGAAATGAATATCAAGCCACTACCTGCAGCCTCAGATATTCAGTACGTATCGGAGGGTTCTTGCTGTTCCCAGCAAGCATGCCTTTTCAAGTGTTCCAAAAAGCGGGGCTGGACTAATCTTCTTTAACCATCCTTGGAAACTCTTTGAGATAGTACCTAGTGCGCCTATGACAATCGGGACAGCCTTGATTTCATGGCAGTTCCAAATCCTTTTTAAATCCCACTTTAAATCCTGGTAATTAATTTTCTCCCTCTCCTTTTCTTGCACTCTCGTGTCAAAGCGGCAGGCTACATCTACAATCAGGCACAATCTTTTTTCCTTGTCCAAAACCACCAGGTCAGGCCTATTTTTTGTCCGTCTATATCCTAAAATCCCATAGCACCTTCACCTGATCGTTTTCTATCACCGACTCTGGCTTATGCTCATACCACTTCTCCGAATGTGGTAAATTGTTTACTTTACATAGATGCCAGTGGATCACCCTGCATATTACACCATGTCTCCAGCCTTTATAGTGAGTCTGAGCTAGGTGTTTACACTCGGATACAATGTGAGCCACACTCTCCTCTCTCTCTCCACAGATCCTATACAGTGAGATAGCCTCCTCCTTGTCAATATGGTGTTTCACCCACTACATTCTGAGGGCTTGCTCTTCCGCAGCCATTAGCATTCCTTCTGTAGCTTTTTTAAGGTCTCCTCTTTTTAACCAGTTTCATGTCTGTGGATCTCTAAATTCCGTTTTCTTAAAGAGATACTATGAAGAGATTTTTCATGAAGGTTACTCTTCCTCCATGTTCTTATTTCCTCCTTGGACATCCTCTGGTCTATTGTCTTCTCCTTCAGTATAATTTTGAGCATTGGCTCCCTACTGTCAGTCACTTACTTGTGCAGGTTGTTTTTCTCCATCTGAACACAGTCCTCTATGCTGATAAGGCCTCTTCTGCCTTCAGATCTCTTTAAGTAGAGTCTATCAATATCACTCCTCTTGTGGAACATCTTGTAGATAGTCAATAGCTTCCTAGTCTTCCTATCCATTTCTTTTTGTTCAGCAACATTCCATTTCAGAATTCCCGCACTGTATCTAATAATAGACACAGCTCGGGAATTTACTGCACTTATGACATTCCTACTATTTAGATGTGATTTTAGTACGCTCCTTACTCTCCTTATGTACTCAGATCTTATTATTATTATTATTATTATATTATGGCAGTGGATTGGCAGTATCGGTAGAGGGTCGGACGCCATGCTTTGACATATAGAGGTACAGCCCATGCCATTCTGAGTTCAAATCCCGCCGAGGTTAACTTTGCCTTTCATCCATACGGGGTCGATAAAATAAAGTACCAGTAATGCACTGAGTAATTACTGGTTGTGCCAAACAATTATTATTATTACAGTTGCATTTATCTTGCTTTATGTTCATACGAGTTATCAGCATGTCACAACCAGTGACCTCAAGAGACAACAAGGTCCGCCATGTTCAAGAAAGAACATACATACAGACACATGCATCTTTAGTGTTTAGACTTGTGATGTACTTATATTGACAGAATCTTCCTTAGTATATGGGCAGTTCCCATTAGTACTATCTTTTGTATTTCTCCTATACGCGGGTTTCCTGGGATTTGCGATAAGTAATCATTAGACCCCTTAGGTATCATTCCTAGAGCGCCTACAACCCCTGGTATTGTTTTAGTTCTCAATTTCCACATTTTTCCAATTTCTATCTCCAGGTCCTTATACTTGTTCAATTTTTCAAATGTTTTTATAGATACATTCTTGTCTATTAGAACGGACATATCAATCAGCAGGCATACCCTCTTTTTAAAGTCCTTCAATATTATATCAGGTGTATTTGCATCTATTTTTCGGTCTGTTTGGATGCTAAAGTTCCACAAGATTGAGATGTGATCTTTTTCAAGTATGGGAGGTGGTTGATGCTCCCACCAATTCTTTTGATAGGGGCAGGTCAAAATGCTTACACATTATCCAATGTATGTATTGTGCAGCGCTGTCGTGCCTGTTTAGGTATTCGGTTGGAGCTATAGGACTGCACATTGAAATTATATGATCAATGGTCTCTGGTTGTTTTTTACATACACGGCATAATGGGTTGCATCCATTTTTTATTATGTTGGCTTGATAATTTTTTGTTGGCAGACACTGATCTTGTGCTGATATAATTAGTCCTTCAGTCTCCGATTTCAGTCCAGAGGATGCCAACCACTGATGGGCTTTGTCAACATCAGGATTGTTAGCTCTTTCTGGGTATTTTCCATACAGAGGCTTTTCGTGCCATTTCTTAGCCAGTTTCTGTAGCAGTTCTTTCTTTGCAGTTACCTGCTTTGCATTTTCTGTGTTTTTCATTTCAGCAGTAAATGGAACTTCTGAAATTTGAAGCCCATTACTGTATCTTTGTGCATCTTTTGTAATGGAGTATGATCTATTTTTTTATGCTTTCGTGTTTCAAAACGAGTTTGATCATCCAATCATGTGATTCCCTTAGATATGTAGATAATCCAATTGTTGCAGTTTTCAACGCAATATCTAACTGGATTAACCCACGTCCTCCTTCTTTCCTAGGGAGATATATTCTATCTGCATCTGCCTTAGGGTGATGCATTCTATGCATGGTTAAGAATTTTCTAATTTTTGTATCGAGCCTACGGATCTCTGTGCTTGACCAGTTGATGACATTGTAACTGTAGGTTACTACTGGTATGGCAAGCGTGTTTATGGCATCGATCCTGTTCCTTGCATTCAAATCCGTTCTTAAGATTGCTCTTACTCTGCGGTAACATTTCTTCCTTATTCTTTCCCTCATTGTCAAGTGCTTGATTCCATCTCCTTCACAAACACCTAGATATTTGTAAGTTTCCTCTTGATCAAGTTCTCTTATCACATTCCCCCAATCAAGATTAACGTCTGAACTTTTCAGCAGCTTTCCTCTGGTGAACGTTGCTTTGGTGCATTTATCTAGTCCAAACTCCATTTTAATGTCATCACAGAACTGCTTCACAGTGGATAATAGCCCTTGCAATTGCTCATCAATTTTTGCAAATAGTTTCAGGTCATCCATGTAGAACAAGTGATTAATGGTTTTGTCATAGACTTTATATCCATGTTTTGTTTCATTGAGCATTTTACTTAATGGTATAAGTGCGATGCAGAATAAAAGCGGTGATAAAGAGTCACCCTGAAAAATTCCACAATTAATATTAACTTCTCCAGCTTCCAGTGATTTTTTTCCACAATTCAAAAGGAGTGTCATTTTCCATGTCTTCATACTGAATGACAGGAACCTCCTGACAACGGGAGATATTTCGAAAATCTCTAAACATTTTTCAATCCAACTGTGTGGCAAACTATCAAATGCTTTTTTGTAATCTATCCAAGCAATTTTTGTGTCTATTATGACAATCTTCCAGTATCATTTTGTTAACCAAAAGCTGATCCTTACAGCCATATGAGCCTCGTTTACACCCTTTCTGTTCATTGGGAAATAGATCATTTGTTATCAGGTGATCAAATGTATATTCAGTTAGGACTGATGTTAAAATTTTATACATTGTAGTCAAGTAAGTAATCGGTCTGTAATTTTTGGGATTGTTTGTCTCATCATTCTTTGGAAGTAGGAATGTAATGCCATTAACTAGCCATGATGGTATCTTTTCTGACTCCTTAACCATTTCATAGTAAAGTTGGGCTAACAGCTCATCAGACTCTGTGAAGGCATTTATCCAAAAATTTCGTATTTTGTCTTTTCCTGGGGATTTCCATTTGCTGGTTTTTCTAAGAGCCAAACATAACTGTTCAACTGTTATATTTTCCCATGTTTGTTCCTCAAGGTGAGCTGTATCTTTCATTTGTCTGTCTATCCATGGGGCATGTATATTATGAACTTTTTCTTCGACCCAGATCTTTTCCCAGAATTCTTGCACTTCCTCCTTGGGTGGTATTGATTTAGCAGTTATTGTTGACTTGCCAATTTTTCTGTAGAAGTTTCTTTGGTTGTTTTTTGAACATATTTTTGTCCTTATAGAATATAGATCGTTTTTCAAAGCGCCTTATACGAGCAGCTTTGGCCGACACTTTTTGCTTGATTGTTTCTATTAGCATGTCTATGTCACTTGTTGATTTTATACTGTATTTTCATTTCAATTTTCTAAGTTTAGTTTGTTTAACATGTTCACCTACTTTGTAGTTTGTTAAAATTTCTATGTCAGATCGCCGAAGGTTTATTTGCCGATTGATGTTCTCTTGCCAAGTAGGTTTCTTGTGGGAATTCCTGTTTTTTCATTTTCACTCCACATAAGTGAGTGGTGACTTTAACCGATGCATAATAGAGATAATTTAGATCAGTAATGTTTAGTTTGTTTGTGATGATAATGTTTTTGAGAATTATGTTAGTCTTGTGTATTATTCTTTGGTTCTGTTTGGAGTTCTGGATCTTAGGGAGAGTGTCTCATTCCCTCATGTCAGAATCTTTCATTTTCATCCATTCGATCATAATTTCATTCTTCAAGTAGGCAAGTTCATTCTCATTCATTTTTTATCATTTACGATCTCATTGTTTTCATTTTGGGTTTCATCTTGAGCATGCACTCCTTCCACTTTTTCGATCATTTCTTAAATTTGTTCTGCTGTCAGTGATTCTGCCCCAACCCTGGGATTTGAAGTGTTACAATTTACCTCGTTTTCACTGACACATGTTTCATTTTCCCTTCTCTGACTTTGTGCTAATAGCTTGATCTGATCAATTTCTATATCAGTTAGTAACTTTTTCTTAACAATATTTCTTCGTATATTGGCTAGTTTGTTACTGTCAATATAGCCTCTGTTTTCGAGATGTTTCTTTTTCTAGTTGATATATGTCTGTTCTCTATTCGATCTATTTCATGGGTAGTACATGGCAGTGTAGAAAGCCTCAAGGACTTCTTTATTGTCTTCCCTTGAACATTTTTCTCTCTTTTTCTTTGGATTTTGAAGATGTTCAGTGATTTCAGAATCCATGAGTGTGGTATGCTGTCAAAGGCTTTTTTATAATCGATCCATGCAGAACTGAGATTTCTGTGTTTATTATGACAGTTCTCAAGGATCATACGATTAATCAAAAGTTGAACTTTGCAACCATATGAACCTCGTCGGCACCCTTTATGTTCAATGGGGAAAAGATTGTTCTCCTCCAAAAACACGTATGCTTTTTCCATGAGAATAGAGGTTAATAGTTTATAAGTGGTGGACAAGCAGGTTATGGGCTGATAGTTTTTTGGATCTTTGGTTTCATTGTTCTTTGGTAGAAGGTAGGTAATGCCACTTGCTATCCAATCAGGTGTATTTTTTGGATCTTTCATAATTCCATTAAACAGCTTGACCAATATATTGTGAGTGCACAGGAGTGAGTAAAGCCAGAAATTTGGCACCCTGTCTCTACCAGGAGATTTCCATTTATAAGATTTATTGAGTGCTGTCCTTAAGTCCACTATAGAGATGTCTTCCCACGCCTGTTCTTCTAAATTTGTGTAAGATTTTTCCAGGCGACTAATCCAATTTACATTATATGTCTTCTCATCACTCCAAATCTTACTCCAGAAGTTTTCAACTTCTTCTATGGATGGGGGAGGGGGTCTTCAATAATTATTTTTTTCTTCCCTACTTCTCTCTAAAATGACTTGGCATTGGATGAAAACAACTTATTTTGCCTGTAGAAGTTGTTTCGCTTCTCTACGAATTCGTTGGGCTTTTACTTGGACTTTTTGTTTCAGAGATTCTTTTGGTGAAACTATTGCTTCTCTAGAAGACAGTCCATATTAACTTTCTTACCTTCTTGGATCTTATATCATTTCCAGCGGTTAACTCACTCAATAAAGATATTTCTCCTCTCATTTCGTCAATCTCCTTTTTTATTCTACTCCTCCAAATTGGTTTACCTTGAAGGTTCGACATCTTTTCTTTTTTTGGTGGTAAACAACTTGTTTCAATTACTCTAGCAGATGCATAAATGATTTCATTTAACTCAGTAAGATCAGGTTCTAGTTCTTCTATGATTTCTTTTGTCACAGAATTACCAATCATTATTTGTTTTCGGGCGGTGGATTGGCAGTATCAGTAGAGGGTTGGACGCCATGCTTTGGAGCATGGAGTTATGGGCCTTTACAATCTGAGTTCAAATCCCGCCGAGGTTAACTTTGCCTTTCATCCTTATGTGGTCGATAAAATAAAGTACCAGTAATGCACTGGGATAATTGCTGGTCTTGTGCCAAAAGTAGAAACAATTATTTGTTTTCTATTTTGGATTGTATTCGGGAGTTTTTGAAGTGGTTCTCTATCATTTATACTAGACTGTCTTACTACTGCAAGCTCATTCAGTATTGTTTGCTTTAATTCCTTCATAATCTTCCTATGTTCTTCAGCAGATGTTTGGTTTTCAATTACTGTTTCTAAGTCCCTCTCCTGGCTATTTTCAGCGGGTTCAATAGGGCTTCTCATTTCTACAAACCTATTTGTGGTTTGGTCAGATGGAGGTCTTTCAGTAAAGACTTGTGACTGGTTACTATCTCCAGGAGATTCTTCAGTTCTTTCATCATTTATACTTATGTCATTCTCCACAGCCTGCTTGATCGCAGTTAGTTCAGTGTCTGTGAGTCTATTATTTCTGAAGATATACCTCCTTACATTTGCCAACTTGTTTCCATCCATATCACGTCTGCTAGCTTGATTCCGAGTTTTCCAGATTTTGTAGGAGTTTAAAGTGTGTGTGTCTTATGAAGGCTTACCTAATGCATAGTAATATGCATATATTACTTCTTTATACACTTCTCGGGTCCATTTCATCCTTTTAGGTTTTTCTTTTTGAGGTGGTTTGGGTGGTGGATCTGGAGGGCTCGAGTTGGGGCAATCCCCGATCAAGTGACCATCCAGGTCCATAATTGGAGAAGAGTTTGTGCCAGAGGAGGACTTTTCGATCTCAGGTTGGCACCTTCCTGAGGGATGTGCTTCCTGATTAACCATAGGAAAAGCGATTTGGTATTGTGTATTAATTTTTATTTGTTCATCTCGCAGTACATGCTTGCGTTACGCATGGTATTGGACGTACATGGAAAGTTGCCCGGCTCTTTGGGTAGAGCATTTGCTGGCTGGCACTGAGATCATTATTACTATTATAACAGTATAGTTGTGGTCATTGCTGTTGTTGATTGAGGTGATATTGTTATGGTTGCAGCTGTAAGAGGTGTACGAGAATTTTCTCAACTGTTCTTGTGGTGTGAGTCGTGTTGGTAATGGTGGCAGGGAGATTAATGCTGGGGGTGGGGGTGCTGGGAGTGGTAGTGGGTAGGGTGACATTGTAGCTTATAGGAGTTGCTTCTCCGATGTTATTTTCTGTCTATTTTGAGTTTGATATGTAAATGGGGTGCTAGTATTCTTTTTATTAATATTATTATTATTATTATTACTATTATTATTATTATTATATCTCAGCCACAGAGTAGTCAGTAAATTGGCAGTGTGTCAGATGAAAAGCATTGCAGTGTTGCTTTACAGTCCTTTATATGCTGGTTTCAAACCCTTCCAATGTCAACTTTGACTTTCATCCGTCCAGGGTCAATAAAATAATGTAGCAGGGTAGGGTAGAATAAGCAGGGGCTCGGTAATTTTTCTAGATTGTCTCCCTTGATTTTTTTTTTTTAAACCAGTATTAGTCATTTAGTTTACATATTGAGACCCCAACCCATCCTATTTATTTTATAACATATGAGATTTCTAGTAATGTACTTTTTTTGTCATGTATAATGTTTTTTAATGTTTAAAGAAAATTTCACTTAAAATAAAATTTCACCAGAGACAGATTATCAAAATTTAATAAGTGGGAGTTGGGAAAAATTTGAAAAATTAATAAGCAGATGGAGGGCGGATGATTATTCGGGACCTGAAAGTAAGTGAAAGTGGTAGTGCTGGATTAACCTTGTATCAATAGTAGCATTTGTTATGGATCCTATATTTAGTGTTTTATACTATAGTATTATAAATACAGCCTTTATCCTTTATGTCAAATTTTATTTAAAGATCAGGGTTCCTTTTTAGTATATGTTGCATTTCCTACATAAACCTAATCTGGAAAGTGGTAAAAATAGCCCCAGTGAATGGGCCTACTCTGAACAGTTACCTGTAGGTCTATAGATGAAAGCTAAGAGAAAGCACTTGGCCTTGGTGCTCAGGGTGAAATAGATCTATGCTGAGCATGTGCATATTAACTGGAAAACAACAGCTGAGTGAGGCCTCACACTGACCATGCATCTATAAGCCAAGAGACAATAACTGAAAGAGGTTAGAGTGAACCAATTTTTGAATGGTTTCTTTGATTGGGCCTAGATAACTGACCCTACTATTGGGAGCTTTTCCATTATTGTTATTTTTTTGTTATGCATTTGTATTTGTTATTTTATTTTTACATGACCCCCCCCCCTCCTGTAACCCCCTCCCCATTGTGTTTGTATCTTGTCCTTGTCCTTGTACCATTATAATCATCTTTGTGCACTTGTGGCAAATATTCTTACTTCTTTCCTGTTTAACTCCCTAAAAAAAAACATTAAAAAATGGTGAGAGACATTTTGATAGAAAAACATCCACAATCAAAAACAAAAAAAAAAACACAAATAAGGACTTAATATTTGCAACTGGTTGAACCATTGAATAATAATAATAACAATTTTTTCTGATTTAGGCACAAGGCCAGCAATTTGAAGGGGAAGGGAAAGTCAATTAAGTCAACCCCCAGTGCATCACTGGTGCTTTATTTTATAGACCCTGTAAGAATGAAAGGCAAAGCTAACCTCAGCGGGATTTAAACATAGAATGTAAAGGGCCGTAACTCTATACTGAAAAGCATGTTGTCTGATACTCTATCGATTCTGCTAATCGACCACCCTAATAATAATAATAATTCACTTTGTACAGTGGAAGATTGAGACCTGGGTGAAGAAAATCAGAATAGACTGTCCCATAGAACTGTTGCAGAAAGCATTCCTTCAAGGTATGGCAAGAATCATTCAGGTTATGAACTTCTAGAAAACGGAAAGTGCATGATACATAAAACTACTGTTTGTGGTCTGCTATCAAAGCATTTATCTAATATAAAGAGAAATAGTAACAAAATAATATTTGTTGTGGAACTGTGTCAGTGACCAGGTCACAGACAGTGCAATGAACACTTTGACAACAAGAAATGAATAATAAATATCAAGTTAACAATTTTTGTGTGTTTAAATGGTTAAAATTACTCTTTTGCACTGTAAGTGCTTTAGTTTCAATACACACTTTCAGATCAAATCACTCGTCAAACAAGTATAACTCCAAAATAATGATAATATAATAACATGATGATGATGATGATGATAATCTTTTGAATAATAACATAGAAATTATAGAAAACAGTTGTAAACTGTCTATACATGAACCAAGTTTTGTTGTTGATGTATTTTTTTATTTGATTTGATTTTTTTGTGAACTACTATTTTTAGAGACTCCTGTAATTTTCCTGTCTGGTAATTATTCCCTGAGTCAGCAGTATCTCAGCATCTCATCACAGTGGCATACAGGGTAAAATTAGAAAACTAAGCAGCTCATTTCAAAATAACAAAACTGCTTCTGTTTCTGGTTTATTTCTTACTAAATCATGAATTAAAAAAAATAAAATGTTATGGGATTTTGAAGGAATATGTCTTTAGCAGTACTTTCTTTATTTATCCATATTTGATCTCTAGTATTGTCAGCACAGCGAACTGGCAGAGTCATTAGAATGTTGGATAGAATGCTTTATGTTATTCATTCCAGCTCTCTGCTCTCTGAGTTCAAATCCTGCTGAGGTCAACTGTGCCTTTCATCCTTTCGAGGGCGATAAAAAAAAGTTCCAGTCTAGTACTGGATCGATTTTTCCTCTCTCTGGAAGAAATCTGCTGGAGAGGGATGGGCTCCACCAGGCTTAAAATGCCCAAGAAACACTGTATGTTGCCCCTATTAATCTATCAGGAATTAATGGACCATACATACATACATTGTCAGCACATTAGTACAATGAGAAAGCTTGGTATTAGGGAAATTTATTCACTACACATAAACCCAAATGTTAACTAAATGATATTTCTCTGATACTGGGATCTCATATTTGTTAAGGATAAACAATCATTCTTTTTCTCGAAGTTAATCCTGTTTGTCCAATGTAATTTGCATTACATCCATTACATTTAATAACATAAATTAAATTTCCATTGGCACAAGTGAAATGATTTTTTACAAGGAATGCCTGTCTTTATTTAAATTCATATGTTACAACTTGAATAAGATTAATAAAAATGTTGCAGTTATGACATCCACATCTTTTGATTGTTTATATTTTCAGCAGGTCATTTAATAGTGGTTAACGATTAAAAAAATGGGGTTGTTTTTTTAATTATTCTTTGTGTTTTAAGTGTCCTTTTTATTTTCAGGTTTTACCTCAATAATAATTGTTTCTACGTTAGGCACAAGGCCAGCAATTACCCAGTGTATTACTGGTACTTTATTTTATCGACCCCGTAAGGATGAAAGGCAAAGTTAACCTCGGCGGGATTTGAACTCAGACTGTAAAGGGACGTAACTATGCTAGAAAGCATGGCGTCCAACCCTCTAATATATTCTGGTGAGTGATGTTGTATACTTCTGTATTTCTTGGTTTGCGTGTTTATAGAACATCAGTATTTTTTAGGGGTGAAAATAAGATTATCGGAAGTGTATTTTGTCTTTCACAATTCCTGAATATCTATCGTTTTTGGCACATTCTATTCTATTATCAATTAATGTCTTTTGAGTAATATTTTCTTAAATTTTCAGAGTTGTTTATCCCAAGTTTCTAAAATGGATACAATTGTGCAGATTCTTCTTGTGAAATTTAATGGTATTTTTGTTTTTGTATATTTTGAATGACACTGAGTAAATAACAAATATTGTTTTGAATCTGTTGATTTAAAGCAGACGTTGGTTTCAATGTTCGTGTTTCTTTTAATGACAAAAATGTCCAAAACCGATAGTTGTTTGTTACTATATTCTATTGTAAATTGAATATTGTTGATTTGATAGTAACTTGTAGAAAGGTTAAATCTGTTATTTGTAGTGTATAGACAAAGAATTAGTAGTGTTGTTAGAGTGTTACCATTGGATACTTCTTTTGGGGACATTCCCTGCTCTGAGTCAAGCTTGTATTCTTCCAAATTGACTCAGAGCAGGGCACGTCCCCAAAAGAAGTACTCCAATGGTAACACTCTAACAACACTACTGATTCTTTGTCTATACACTACAAATAACAGCTTTAACCTTTCTACAAGTTACTATCAAATCAACAATATTCAATTTACAATAGAATATAGTAACAAACAACTATGTATTCTTCAGAATTGAAATATGGTGTATTTCCTTAAATATATAGTCATAAGGGAGTTAAAATTGGTATGCTAAAAACAGAGGATTTTGAGCAGGTTGTGCTAAACGGATTAAACAAAAAAACAATGAGTAAAGAAAATAACACTACTTTATGTTTTAAAGGATACGTTTTATAAGACAATATAAGTTGTATGTGAAGTTTGTGTACAGGAGAATTTAATGCTAGTAGTTCATTCATTTTATATTTCAAACAACTTTGTAATTGTAGATAAAATGTTAATTTAAAGGAAATTGTTTTTTATGTTATGACAATAAATATCCACCAAACTTATTCCTGATTTATGAGATGAGATAATCAAAGACATTTAGTTCTACTAAATTCTTCTTCTTCTAGCAATCAATTACTGTCTTGTGCCATTCTTTAGTATACTATTCACACATAAAACTACTTCTCTATGTCTGTATGTAAGAAAACATTATTTGATCTACTTCATTTATAAAATTTCAACTGCATATAAATAAAATGCTTGAATCTCATGCTGCTGCTGTACACAGATGTATTGAATATTTTAAAGAGGGTCATTGGTACCTGAAATAATATACATTGAGAAAAGATTATTGGTATCTGTCTTGTTTCCTTAAGCAGTGACTTGGCAGAGTTATTAGAGCATCAGATTAAATGCCTTGGTATTTGTTCTGGTCCTCTGTGCTCTGAATTCAAATCCTGCTGAGGTCAATTTTACCTTTCAACCTCTCACATACATAACGTACCAGTCCAGAGATAATGAATTGGCAGAATTGTTGAAACATTAAACGAGATTCTTTGTGGTATGTGTTTTGGCTTTGTGTGTTCTGAGTTCAAATCCCACCTACAGGAGTTGTAACCAACAGATAGTATCAACAATGGAAATACCAATGGAAGATGCAAACTTATTTTTAAAAAGGTTTAGGAAAAAGTTATTATTCAAATCAACTTATATTTCATAGGCTATTATTGTTACATTATACCTTCAGTGTACAGAGTCCAGACAGATTTTGACATCAAACTTTTGAATAAAAAGTGTGTCTTTTACACTGGAAAATACAGTATATTATATTTCAAGATGATAATAATTATTAAATTTGATTCTGCCAAAGTTTATTAAGAAACATCAGTAAACACCAACTGTTTGGCAAATGTAGATAACTTGTCTTATTATTTTGATATCAAAGAAACTTTGCTTTTTCATTACTTATCTCTGAATTACAGTACTTATTTATCAACCAGACTTCTATTGAACCAAAGGTTCTAGGAATAAAAATAATATATATTTATATTTCTACAACAGATAATTTATAATAGATATTTGCCAAAATTTTATATTTTAAAATAAGTATAATACTCCAGATCCTTTATCAATAGCAGGCAAGTGTTTTTGTCGTAAACCCAATACATTTAAGATATAAATAACAAGATTACTTAAAATTGATTTTCTAATTTCAGAGTAAACCATTTAACTTAGAACCAAACAGTTATAGATTCAATTACTTCCAAGTTGCCATTTCAATAAGAAACCTTCTGATCTAAATAAAGTTTTGGTTAACCATTATTAGTTTCTTCTTTCCATGCTATGTTATCTGATAACCTTTTTAAAACTTCAAAGTCCGATGTACACTTTAATATATGGAGGTTAACAAAAATAGATGAATGATTTTAAATAGTTGGAATACAACTAAATCCAAATATCAGTTTCTGTATTATAGCTTATATTATATTGTTTGAAAAATAATTTAATTTTAAGGGATCAAAGACTACGTGGAATGGAGAGGTCCCTTAGTCTGCAGTGAATGAGACAACCTCTTTCACAATAAAATGCTCTTAATACCTTCTACTCTATAAAGTAGTGAGTGAATACACTGAGACAATATAGAGTAGAGAGTACTCTTCAGTCTGATCAAGCATATGACAAACTCTCTAGTGCTAGGATGTTTATATATATGTATATGTATATATATATGAATGTGTATATGTGCCAGCATTGAAAAACAGACATTAACTGATGATGACTATATATACATATATACACACAGAGATACATATATGTGTGTGTATATATGCATATATATATATATATATGTATAGGAAAATGTTCAAGACCCTGACGGCTTGAGCTCTGCCATCAGGGTCTTGAACATTTTCCTATTACCCACTCTACCACCCAAAGTATTGAGTACTCTGGTGCATTATGGTCCACCTGGTTCCTTACCACACTTCCTTTGTTATATATATATATATATATATATATATATATATATATATATATATATATATATATAGGAACAAGTAAGACCCCGACGGCTGAGCTCAAGCCGTTTCGACGGCTAATTCTGGACAGAATGAAAATTTATTCTGGTATTTAAATAGCCGAGCTTATCAAGGGGTAATTCCATATATGGTCAAAGAGATAATCACCAGGATTGGTCACATCACAAGTTAGTAGTAAATCTGTGAAGGCAAATTGGTGGGGCAAGGGGTAGCTGAACCTGCCGGTAGGAGAAAAAGGGAGAGGGGGTGGAGTAGACCCATCCATGTGTTGGTAGTGCGGGCTACAGCTGGGTGTGAGGTCAAAGAGGATACTGGGGAGGGGGGAGGAAGTCGAATGGGTAAGTAGAACAATGAAGGGTAAAAATATAAAAAGTACTGAGAGAGAAAAAATAAATAAATAAATAAATAAGCAAAGTCTGGTTACTAAGACTTAAGTCTCTCGCTATTGCTAGGCTAAAGAAATACATAAATAAATAAATAAATAAATAAGTGAAAAAAGAATAGATAAATAAATTTTTAAAAATATATATAGTGAAGAATAAAGAAATAAATAAAAATAAACTAGGTGGGACGGAAATAAAGGGACCCTTATACGAGGTATAAGTGCGTGTATCGTACGGTGACGGGTCAACAAAGGGGGGGCCAAAATACTAAAGAGACTACTACGAAAATAATAAAGGTTTCTACCCCAATCACAGGGCCAGCAACCACCCAGAGCAAGAAAGTAAACTAGTACGAGAATATAATTCAGGGTCCCGCAAAAAAATACTCGTGCTAACTCTAAGGGTACCGCCACGAAACAAAAAGTCTTATACAAGCTGCATGAAAGATCGTACGAAGTAAAAGTAAAGAACGGAAAATTAATACAGAAACACTCCCCCCCCCCTCCCAAAAAGGGAAAAAGAGGAAAGAAATACTGGATAAACGAGAAATTAAAGTAAAGATGCCACTAAGAAATATAGAAGGCACGGAAAAAAGGGACAGCGGTCGGAGAAGGGGGCAAGTATCCGAAGTCTAACACCCTTGCTATAAAAAGCGGAGTCAGCCAAATCTATCATAGAATAGGGAAGGGTGGTGGTGGTGCTGAAGCTACAAGGGACCGAGGGGCTACCTCGGGTGGGCGAGAAAAAGACGACGACAAAGAAAGGGAACTGGGGTAGAAGGACTAGGGAGGGATGGGGGGAAGGAGGAAATATAGAGGAAGCGATAAAAGAATGTAAAAGAAGATCTTACGTCTCCATTGGCAAGCAGGGGTTACCCCTTACAAAATAGGCAAGTGGGGTGTTATAGCCCTAGTCTACCCACCCACCCACCCACCCCGGGTCATTATGGGGTTTGAGGGCGATGTAAGTCCTACGTAATCGGTGTTTACATGCAGTAACCAATTCATCTTTCTTGTTTAGGAGTTGGTCCGTCGAAAACAACATTTGTAAAGTTTCCTCCGAGCATAAATTGCACGGACGGCGTCCTCCCGTGTAAGAGTTGGCTCTGGACAGTAATTTCCAAGTGAGATCATAGTTGATGTTGTTGTCCTTGAGGTCCCATAAGTGGCCCGAAAGTGTAGTGGCGTGACGCCGGGCCGGGTTTCGGAAGGTATGTCTGTGTTGGTATAGCCGGGTCTTGAAGTCACATGCGGTTAATCCTATATAAGCTTTGTTGGAGGTGTCCGTGCTCACGTTGCACTGGTAGATCACATTACGGTCTCTGCATCTGTTGTCGAGGGGGCAACTGGATCTATCAGGACAGTTGCACCTCCTGGTCGGCTCTCCACTGCTATTTAGGTTGTTTCTTCCATCGGGGTTGAGTTTTTTGTTGTTGGAGGAGACGATGTTTTGTGCGAAGTTAGGTGTAGTGCTGTAAGAGAGTTTGATGGTATTTTTGTTAATTATGTTGTGGTAGCGGTGTTGTGGTGGGAAGTGTTTTTCAATGAGCCTAAAGAAAATTTTCCCGATGGGAGTTGTCACCTCGGCGTTGTGGGGAGGATTGAACCATGTTACATTGCGTGAGCGGCGGTGTCGCCTGCTGGTTCCGCTAATGGGAGCTGGACAGTAGGATATTTCCTCCCGGAAGCCACTCCGCTTGAGGGCCTGGTTGTAGTAGGGCGCATGTTCATCGAATATCTTCTCATTAGCTGACAAACGGGATATGCGGAGGGAGATGTTTTTGACCAGGTTGTTGGTGATGTTCCTAGGATGGTTAGATCGGCGGTGGATGTAGTGCAGGTTGTCATTGGGTTTCCTGTATGGGTAGTACAGGTCATTATAGAGATCGAGGGTAACGTCCAGGAAATTAACTCGGGCCAGGGGCGTTTGTAGGGTTATTTTAAATCCCCAGTCGCGGAAGAAGCTGATTAATTGTTTACGGACGCGATCTGTACTACTGGGGTTGTACCCTTTAAGGGTAAGGAGCCCATCATCACGGTACAATCCACCACCGAAAGCAGGAAACATATCGGTGAGTTTGGCTATTAGGAATAATCCTATAAGATCTGTGACCTCCGCCGAATCCGTGGCGCCCATGCTGACGTCGAAGGGTGAGTCGGGAGCTCTTTTTATCCATTTGGAGTTGTCAAAGAGTAAGACTGTCTTCCTGGCGTGGAGGATGATTTTTCTTTCCTGGTCGGTGATGTGCATGAGTGCTTCGGCGAAGTCTAAGGCGGCAGAAGTAGCGGTAAGGTGATTGAAGCATAGTAGCTCTCTATGTCGAACTGGATAAATTTAGTGTCTCGTTTATCCTCCATATTTCTGAACCATGAGATAACTTGCTGGGTGTTGATCCATAGGCTAAGTCGGGCGTGTTGCTTGACTTTTGGTATCACGCGGTCTAGGATTTTTTTGCTGATTCTCCCTATGTCGGACTTTGTTGGGTTTATAAGCCTGATAGATGGTTTACGGTAAAATCCGATTTGTGGTCCTTCAGTGTGAAGTAGGGTGTCCGTGGATCTAGGGGTTCGGTGCGGTCAGCGACCCCGAGGCTGGAGGTAATTTGTTGTCCATCTCGATTAATGTCCTCGATGCATGAGTGGTTAGCCTTTTTATAGGTGGAGTTTAGGCTGCTCCTGATCAGTGTGTGGTATCTGTCGGGGTTGACAAAGTATAGGTTCCCAGTTTTATCCGAATGCACTATGATGTCATTGGTGTTATCATACTCTGTTAAGTTGCTACGGAGTTTTTGTAGGAATCGGTTGTGTCTGGGTTTGAATTTAAGGTTCTTTACCAGTTGGAAGAGGTCATTCTCGAAGGGTGAGAGCAAAGGGTTCGGGTGGGAGGGGGGGGGAGATTTGTAAGTAATAAATCCGAATCTCTCCTTGGTACCGAAGTCCTGATTGTCGCAAAATCTGTCGTAGAAAAAAGTTCTCCATATAAGTCTTTTCGCAAATAGATCGATTTTTTGTGTGAGCATTCGAAGGTAAAGTTTTTTCGGTGGGATTGGGATGTTCTTGGTAGAGAAGTCGATGTTGTGTATTCGCATGGTGCGGGTGAAAGAAATTGAGCTTAGCGGAAAAGTCTGGATACGGCGTGGTAAGGTCGGAAAGTGCTCTACTACGGGGATAGGAGCTAGATAACGAAGGAAATGTGGTAAGGAACCAGGTGGACCATAACGCACCAAAGTACTCAAACCTTAGGGTAGTAGAGTGGGTAATAGGAACAAGTAAGACCCCGACGGCTGAGCTCAAGCCGTTTCGACGGCTAATTCTGGACTGAATGAAAATTTAATCTGGTATTAAAATAGCCGAGCTTATCAAGGGGTAATTCCATATATGGTCAAAGAGATAAAACACCAGGATTGGTCACATCACAAGTTAGTAGTAAATCTATGAAGGCAAATTGGTGGGGGAAGGTGTAGCTGAACCTGCCGGTAGGAGAAAAAGGGAGAGGGGGTGGAGTAGACCCATTCATGCATTGGTAGTGCAGGCTACAGCTGAGTGTGAGGTCAAAGAGGATACTGGGGAGGTGGAGGAGGAGGAAGTCGAATGGGTAAGTAGAACAATGAAGGGTAAAAATATAAAAAGTACTGAGAGAGAAAAAAAAAAAATAAATAAATAAGCAAAATCTGGTTACTAAGACTAAAGTCTCTCGCTATTGCTAGGCTAAAGAAATACATAAATAAATAAATAAACAAATAAGTGAAAAAAGAATAGATAAATAAATTTTAAAAAATATATATAGTGAAGAATAAATAAATAAATAAAAATAAACTAGGTGGGACGGAAATAAAGGGACCCTTATACGAGGTATAAGTGCGTGTATCGTACGGTGACGGGTCAACAAAGGGGGGGCCAAAATACTAAAGAGACTACCACGAAAATAATAAAGGTTTCTACCCCAATCACAGGGCCAGCAACCACCCAGAGCAAGAAAGTAAACTAGTACGAGAATATAATTCAGGGTCCCGCAAAAAAATACTCGTGCTAACTCTAAGGGTACCGCCACGAAACAAAAAGTCTTATACAAGCTACATGAAAGATCGTACGAAGTAAAAGTAAAGAACGGAAAATTAATACAGAAACACTCCCCCCCCCCCAAAAAAAAAGGGAAAAAGAGGAAAGAAATACTGGATAAACGAGGAATTAAAGCAAAGATGCCACTAAGAAATATAGAAGGCACGGAAAAAAGGGACAGCGGTCGGAGAAGGGGGCAAGTATCCGAAGTCTAACACCCCTGCTATAAAAAGCGGAGTCAGCACCAATGTGTATAAATATATAGACATATCTAATATGTAGACATCTAAACATGCCAGAAAATACAAATTTCCCTGTAAATTGAAAAATGATAAACATCTTTAATCAATTTTCAGATCTAATTGGACCCTCATCAGGGGACATGTATATCACCCAATCAACCATAAGAAAACATATATTTGATACCCCATTTGCTAGCAGCCAAAGTGTATGATAAAGTTATATCTGTATAAATATAAAGTGTGTAACTGAGACTGCTCTTAATGCTTTCATCTCCTGTGCATCTGCTGCATACAAAGTTTATATTCTCTGTCAATTTACTTGTAATCCCATTACATATATTGTGTGTCCATAGACTGCAATGTGTGTACTTCATAGAATTTCTGCTCATCCCTTTCTGATGTTGTTGGTTCCAACCTCCTATCCTCTTTCCTACTTATTTATATATATATTATAAAATAACAGGAGGCTGGATTGGTTTAATTCCTTAAAGGTTTATTATACTATGAACATTTCAATGACCGGGTTCAGTATGAATCCGGTGACATCATCAGGTATTCGAAATTTAACAAAGGAATATAATCATGGGGCTGAAAAGGTAGAGAGACAAGATAGCAGCCAGACATTTAGCAGTTTCTAGTTCAGTCGGCCGCCTTCAAGTGACGACTACCAATTCTTCTTATGTCTTTCTGGTGAAGGGGCATAAGCTTATAGTGTACTACTACCACGCCGTCACAGACAGAGGCTAGCGGTGGGATCAGGTTACATTGAAGTTGGTCAAAAGTGCTAAAAAGTGCTAAGAAGTATATAGAGGAGCCAGAACCAAATGGGAAAAAATGGCAAAATAATGATACAAATGGGACCTGCCCCTTGTATAGGAGAAAATTTTGGAATAGAATAGAAAGAACTAGGAATAAGGTTAATAGAATAAACTCATCGTATGATAGCAATAAATACCAGAGTGTAATGTTCATCAATGCAACCTCTAGAGGTGAACTAGCTTACAAATTTAGAAGGGCCCTAGATAAACTTAAACTAAATATTAAGATAGTGAGAAGACCAGGTACCTTCATAAAAACACTTATTACTAATACATACCATTTTCAAAGACCTCCCTGTATAGATAAGAAATGCATAATCTGTAAACTAAGCCCACATATTAACTGCAAAACTAGAAACATAGTATATAGCATAAGATGTACTGAGGGACAATGTAAAGATAAGAATATAGTGTACATAGGTGAGACAGCTCGTAGTATAGGAGAACGATTAAATGAACACTGGCGAGAGCTTCAAGATAGAAAAGATTCATCAGTACTCCACCAACATGCTAAAATAGAACATAAGGGCAAATTAGAGAACATAGAAATAAAAATAAAATCTACACACAGAAAGGACGCAATGTTTAGACAAATCACAGAGGCAATAAACATAAATGAGCTCCAACCAAAATTAAATAGAAAACATGAATGGAATAGCAACATCACAACTTACAATGAAAGAAAAAATGAAAACACACACATAGAACAAACAACCAACTAGTAACATGTAAATAAACAAATTAATAAACAAATAAAAACACACACAGACACCCGGATGTAACACATGCGCAAACTAAGCACACAACACACACAAAAACAAGATGGCGTAGGACAGAACAAAGGAGAGGCACAAAACAAAGAAAAGAATCCCTGGTCACTGATGAGGTCACAGAATGTGTGACGAAAGAACTTTGACAATATATGAACAGCCGTCCGGTTGTGGAACCAACCAACCAACCGAAAGTTATAAATTTCTTAAATTTATAATTTAATTTAACCTATAATAAATTGGAGCGAAACCAACTGGTGCGTGTGTTTCTTATTGGCAACATGACCCTCCCAAAGTATAACAATATATATATATATATATACATATATATATATATATGTACACACATATATATATATATATATATATATATATATATATATATATATATATATATATATATATATATATATATATATATATGTACACATATACATATATATATATATATATATATATATATATATACATATATATATATATATATATATATATATATATATATATATATATATATATATATATATATATATATATATATATATATATATGTACACATATACATATATATATATACACATATATATATACATACAGGCCGAAACAAATGAGATCGGGTAGGTGTCACGACAAAAAAAAACACACAGTCCACGCTGTAATGTGGCCGTGTAGGCAACACGGTAAAAACCTCCCAGCCCCACACTGTAAATGTGGTTGGTGTTAGGAAGGGCATCCAGCTGTAGAAAACCCGCCAGACAGTCCTATGCGAGCAAGACAATCACTCTTGCCTCAAGTGGGAAAACCCCCGTCCAAACCCATGCAAGCGTGGAACACGGACGTTAAACGTTGGTGATGATGATGATGATGATGATGATGATATATAACTGTGTGCAGACGATATTTGTTCGCAAGATTACTGTCTAGAAAAAAATAACACAGTAGTTTTATTTTTTAAGATATATTTATCAAACCTGGGTCAGTTTGTCTTCATGACTTGTTCTTTCGATCTCACTCGATAAACCCGCCATTGGCTTTGATGACGGCCTCAAGGCGGCCTCGGAACTTGCTACAGGCCTTCGTCACTGTCCCCGACTTAGGCTCCTAAAGGCACTTGTGATCCTGGCCTTCAGATCGTCTTTCGTATTGCAGCTAGATCTTTTGGTGTCTCGTTCCACTACGCCCCACACAAAGAAGGCGAGGGGGTTGCAGTCAGGCGAGCTGGGAGGCCAGATGTCTGGTGAAGTGTGGTCGACGAAGTTCTCTGACAGACAGGCTTGGGTCTTTCGGCTGGTATGGCAGGGCGCTGAGTCTTGCTGCCACACGTACGGCCTACCTGCAGCTACCTGGTCGATCCAGGGCTTTACTACCTCACTCAGAACACGGATGTAGCCATCGGTGTTCAGCTTGAGGCCCCCAGGGAAGAAGTGAGGTGGCATGACGTCACCTTGACTGCTGACGACACTTAAGACCAATGTTGTCGCTGGAAACTTTGTCTGCATGACTCTGGGCACGTCTTTGGATGAGACAGCGAGCCACCTGTTGTTCTGGGAGTTGATCTTCTGGTCTTGGCAGAAGTTTTTCTCGTCGGAGAAAAACCGCAGCATGTTTGGCTCCAGTGGGTGTTTCAACTTGTTGATCAGCTTTTTTGCGTGCTTCAGTCGCTTTTCTTGCATCGCCTTTGACAGAAATTGCCCTTTCCTCATCTTGTATGAAACGTAGCGAATGTCTTCATGTACCACCAGCCTAATGAGCTTTTCATCTACGCCTTTCTCCCTTGCAATTTCACGCATCGACTTGCTAGGTTCATTGTTGATGATATCCTGAACTTTAGCAACGAGCTCGGGCGTTCTGAAGGCGTCAGATCGTCGATCATGTGTTTTCCTCTCTGATGTTGCTTCGTAGTTGAATCCTGAATCTTCTAATTCCTTTCTGACCTTTTCCACCATTCTCCTGCTGACGCTGAGAAAGTCTGAAATTTCCTTATTTGTCCTCCCGGCACGGATTCCAAGAAGAACTCCGTGTCTCTTCCACAAATTTGGAGGTTCAAAATTATTCATAATCAATTATTCTGAAAATAAATAATGGAAATATAGTCACTGTTTTTATGAAGACAAGAGGGACAACGGAAGTAAAAAAAATTTGTATAAAATTAGCAATTGAAAATTGTGAACAAATATCGTCCACACCCTGTATATATATATATATATATATGTATGTGTGTATGTGTGTATGTGTGTGTGCATGTGTGTGTGTGTGTGAATGTGTGTGAATATGCGTGTGTATGTGTACACGCACATGAGTACAGGAAGTACTCGTTTCTGAATGTGGGTGTGTATGTATGTATTTATATATATATATATATATATATGTGTGTGTGTGTGTGTGTGTGTGTCTATTTCTTGGCATGAAGAAAGAAAGAAAGAAAGTCAGAAGTAAAGAAGCAATATGATAATGATATTGATGTATTAGTGGAGATATGACAGCTAATGAAAGCATCAGTAGCAGAAGTAGAACATTTTCAATGGTAGTAAGTAAAGAGATGAGACAGCAAGGTTAATTTTTCTGATTCATTTCATTCGACCTATTCAACTATCATCTTAAGCAACAGTTAAAAGGAATTTTTGTCAAGAACATTTAGATCAATGGCTCGACTAGATTACTGGTGCCAAAGGTTAGAGAAAAGTTTGGAATCTAGTTGAACCGAAGAACCAAATTGTAACTGATCTTAGTTAAATATAACTTTCTTAGCAGAATTATAAAAGGAAGAAATTAGTATCAAGTAAAAATATATTTTAAGAAGTTCAAATAAGATATGAATTAACCTAGATTTAACCTATAATCACAGTGGAGGCATGTAAGACTAGAGCTAGAATTTAACATATAATGAGTCTTTACAAACGTTTGAATCAAATCTTCAATGAATGTAGAGGCAGGAGACATCAATAACATTTTAGAAAATTTCAAATGTTCAAATATGTTTACAGTGTCACAACAGTGATTAGTTGACAGCTCAGCCCCTCTCGTAATATGAACATCTAGCACAGAATCGAAGAGATTAGAGACAATAACAAAATCAATTATTGATTTCTGTCCCTGATTCACCTTAAGTATTTATGAATGTTTTTTTATGCTAGAAGGTGTTCATAATATAGAGTTCATTACTAGAACAGAAGTGCATCCTCACAAGGTGGAGAGAAGTCTTTGCTGATCTCCTAAATCCAGTCAGAACAGCATCTTCTAATGTACACAAAGTTCATCTCTGAATGTTAACTAACTTCTTAGAGATTGAGATCACAAGATGAATTAAAGAGCTCAAATGTGGACAAGCTACTGGGGAGGATGAATTTAGGCTTGAGATGTTAAAAGCTTTTAAATAGAGAAGGTATTCTCTGGCTGACTTGTGTGTGCTGAGTTGCCGAGATCTCTGGAAAGACACCTAATCAATGTAAATCAGGAGTGATAATCCCAATTTTCAAAAGGATGGACAAGAGAGATTGCTCCAATTTTAGAGGAATCTCCTTGTTAAGCTCTCTGGTAAAGTCTATGCTAAATGCTTAGCAAAAACATGTAAGGATATTGCTGAGTCTAAGCTAGCTGACAAATATGGTTTTCACCCTGGACACAGCTGACTAAATATTCACCCTGCAGGAGGTCTCTGAGAAACTGGGGGAATATTGCCAAGGGGTGTATTCTTATTTTGTAAACCTCAAAAAGGTTTATGACCATGTTCACAGTTTGTGACAACATTTGCCTTTGGAATTACGAATGCAGTCCATCTTGTAATATTGTGCAAATGGCTGAGTATTCCAGATAATTACAGAGTAGCCTTAACACAATTCTCAGGGACATTCATTGTCTCATGGATGGCTCTGTAAATTACAGATACTGTCATTTCAACAGGCTTCCAAACAGTTTCCATCTACACAATTTCACTCACAAGGCTTAGGTTGATCTGAAGTTATAGTAAATGTAACTTTCCCAACATGTTGTGCTGTGGTATTGAACATGAAACCTTTTAGTTGCAAAATAAACTTCTTAAATATTTAGCCATCCTGTATCAACAGGTTCTATTTTAAACCATTTGTTGTATTCTAACATTGTATACTAAGATATTTTTTTACCTTATTTCATTGGAATTTGTACAGAACTAAGGAAAAATAAGATTAGAAGTTATCTCCTCTTGAGGAATAGCAAATGTAAAATATATATCAATAGCTTATAGCTTTCTGTATAAATCTTCAACAAAGGTATTGACTATAGTATGGAATGGCCTGAGGATATTGAGAGAAATAGTAGAATATATATTGCATAATAGAAATAAAAGTTGTATAGCAAAAGCAGGAGAATTACATTTGACAGAGTTGATAATAAGATGTTGGATTATCATGTAAATAATTGTCAGTTTATATAACTGGTATTAATGTTGGTTTATGTCAGTGGAGAACAATAGGGATTAGAGACAGTCTAATACACTAGGGTAGCACAGATTGCACATTAGGGTAGCACAGATAGTAAACCAGAGTACTACAGAAAGTACAAGGCAGCACAGATAATACAACATCATGCCACAGATAGTACATCAAGGTTCCACAGATAATAAACCAGTGTACCACAAATAGCACATGAGGGTACAACAGATAGTACAGGATGCCACAGATAGAACACCAGGGTACCACTATAGTACAGAGTATCACAGATTGTACACCAGGGTGCCACAGTTAATAAAGGGTACACTTTATATAATAGTTGGTATATTTTAACATTGAATTCAATCCACTGTACAATGTAACTATGGTAACTAAGACAATTCTTCCCACTGTATAGTGTAACTATGGTGACTAAGGCAATTGCTCTCACCGTTATTTACACTGTACAGTGAGAGCAATTGCCTTAGTCACCATAGTTACACTGTACAGTGGGAAGAATTGTCTTAGTTACCATAATTACATTCATTGTACAGTGGGAGCAATTGCCTTAGTTACCATAGTTACATTGTACAGTGAGAGAAATTGCCTTAGTTACCTTAGTTACACTGCAATTGTCTTAGTTACCATAGTTACACTGTGCAATGGGAAGAATTGTCTTTGTTACCATAGTTACACTGTACAGTGGGAAGAATTGTCTTAGTTACCATAGTTACCATAGTTCCATTGTACAATCTGATCAATTACTTTTATTACCTTATACAGTGGGAATGCGTTAGTCACCATAGTTACACTGTAGAATCGTTCAACTTGCCCTAGTTACTATATTTTTACACAAGAAGGGTGGTAGATGTCAGAGTTGGTAGAATATTAAACAGGGTAGATTGCAGTATCCAACTAGATACAGCCCCTGATGATGTGAGTTCAAATCTTACTAAGGGAGATTCTATCTTTTATCTTCACGAGTTTGATATAAACACCAATCATATTCTATAGGTAGGTCAATATAATCAACTATGCACCCACCTCCACAATTTCTAGCCTTAAATCGATGTTAGAAATCAATATATTGATTATATATCATTCAATAGAAACTTTAAGTGTTACAAATAAGCAACAGATTTTATTTCCTTCACTGACTAACTCGATTATTCTGTCCCAATTTGTTTTTTGTTTCGTTTTTTTTTTTGTCATCATCATTCTCACTGTCACCATCATCACAATCATCATCATCATCATCATTGTCGTCATTATCATCATCATCATCATCCTCATCCTGATTATCACCATCATCATCATCATCATACACAGGCCATATGATGATGATCATCATCGGCATCATCATCATCATCATCCATATCATCATTGCCACCAACATCATCATCATTGTCATCATCATACACAGGCCATGTATATCATCATCATCATCGTCATCATTGTCATTACCGTCATTGGCGTCATCATCATCATCATCATCATCATTGTAGTTATCATCATCCATATCCTCATTGCCATAATCATCATCATCATTAGATAGCTAGATATCAAGCTATCTAGCTAAATTTCCAGCCATGACCAACCTATCTATTTTTTGAGATTCTGTATCTGGGATTAGATTATTCAAAAATATTCTTCTTACTTTAAGAAAGTAGGGTGTAATATGTGGGAGACTTGGCTGCTATGTCTAGCAAGTTAATCAACTTTGTTTTGGCTTCTGACCCTCTCTCTTTTTACCCCCTCTACCCTCTCTCTTCCCTCTCTTCTCCACTCTCTTCTCCTATCTCTAAGTTTCCATATTTGTTGAGATCAGTTTCATTCATGTTTCAACAGAAAACAAAATCTGACAAGTTAACTCTAGTCATCTGGATTAACCAACAGTCGGTATTATACAAATTAATTATAACAATATTGTTTCTACCCCTCATCAATATATCAAGCCATAGCCTCCTCGTTAGAACAAATACTAAACTAAACAGACAGATGATAATAATAAAGTGAGTAGATAACAGAGGCTGGATGGGGAGAGGTTTAATAAGACTGAAACATGTCTATAGTTGTCTCCCATACTTACTGCAATAAGATTGAAATAATATTAATCATTTAGGTAATGTATATTTTTCTTCTGTCATCACATAATTATTAATTGATTAAATAATTAGATATTATATTCCTTGTTACATTGAATACGATGGCTATAATTTGGACATATTGATTGTCATCATCATCATGATCATCATCATTGCCATCATAATCATCATCATCATCATCATCAATATCATTGTCATCATCATCGTCGTCATCATCATCGTCATTGTCGTCATCATCATCATTATCATCATCATCATCACCATCATCATCATCATCATCACCATCATCATTATCATCACTAGCTTCATGATCATCACAAGCATCATGATCATCATTTGAGTACAGTAGCAGACATCAACAATCCTACTCATTGCACTCATAATCAGTTGTGGTCCCATATGTCATAGGATTAGCTCTAGCCATTGGTAAGATTTCAATCCCTAGGTAGAACTTGAACTCAAAGTGCAGTTACAGATACTGCAAGATATCTTGTCCAACACTCTAACAATTCCACCAGCTTGCCACCACTCCCAAGCTCATACTTTATTTTATGGACCCCAAAATGATGTGAGTCAAAGTTTTCATCAGTGGGATTTGAACTCAAAATATAGTGGTGGTTGTGGTTTTTGCAAAGGTTATAGTAGTAGTTGTAAGAGTGATGAGGTAGAGCTATAATAATGGGTTTATGTGCCCTGTGATTTACACTATTTTCTATAGTCCAAAAATTTGATAAAGCTTTAACTTTCTCATAAATTTCAAATTTCATTCAACCTTTCTAAACACACATTGATATATATCATATATATATCGGCTAACCCATGTTAGTGTGGAAAATAGACGTGTGATGATGATATATATATGTGGGGGGGATGAGGATGATTGTGGTGGTGATAATGGTAATAATAATAATAATAATAATGATTTCTGATTTAGGCCAAAGGTCAACGATTTAAGCAGCAGTATATATATATATAAATAATCTATTTTTAGAACCGTTGAGGGATAGGAAGTTTTCAATTCATAAGTTAGAAACATCAACCATTTTTTTGTAATGTTTTTTTTTTATATGAAAGATAATCTTATAATTTGGATATATAAACTCTGGAGATGGAAAAAACATGACAAAGCAATATAATTCAGGTGTGTGTTCAAGTCCCACGGGCAGTGCAGTATAATTTGTTTCCATCTCCAGGGTTTAAATGTCCAACTTAGACTACTTTTCATCGTAAAATGATGATGATGATGGAACTTGGATGTAGTTTCAAATCTTGTTCTTTCTTCCTTCATCAAAAAATAAATTACCAATCGAATGAAGATAAAAATAGTTGGAGTAAAATAACATGCCCAAGAACAGAATTCATTTATATCCTTTGACTTATTGCAAAATTATGGAATGATTACATTTTGTGGCAGTTACCATTTAAATCATTCGTTTCTTCAGTCTCTAGATTGCCATGTTCCTCCACCAAATTGAGAGGAAAACATCACACATGAAGTATGACATCTGTGCAGTGGAATAACTAATGTAGTGGATATTGCTGACTGTTATTTGAGGCAATCTTTTCCCCATCTTTCCCAGCTGAGATATAATGTGCAGCCAAATTGACCACCCCCTCCTGCCCTTTTTTTTGCTTTTTGTTGTTTTTTTTGTTTTAGTTTTTGTCATTTTACTTTTAAGTGTTTCATGAATCCTAAATAAAATCTATAAACACCTAAAAAAGAAACTAATTTTTTTTCCTTCAAAATGAAAATACAATTTTAACACCTCATTAACTTGAAATATATTTAGATTTAAAGGATTATAAATTTTATAAATTCATTGGATATTTTTTTAAATATCTGATTTTTTAAAGAGATTATGGAAAATTAAAAAAAAATCTATATCTTAATATTTTCGCAGAAATTATGTAAAATTTTCAGAATCTATATCTTAACAATTTATTTTCGAATTCATTTGACATCTTTCTTTCTCTTATCTATTTAATTATCATTATCTAGGAAATGAATTCAATTATGTATCTCCTAACACTAACAATTTCTTTCCAATAGAAGTAAAGAATTATATTGAAAATACAAAAATACAATCGTTTATATATAATTCAAAACCATCAATGTGTAAAATTGCTGCCCACTATTTTGTTATTGTTTTACTAAATTACATTACATGTTTAATTATTTAATAAAAAGATCATACAATTAAGATTGTTGATTATTATTCTAACAGTTTAAAACAGACATTAGTCTTAGTATTTTTTTTTATTTTCTTCAGTAAAATATTGTTTTGGGTGTACATAAAATATAACAGGAGGAAATTGAAATGGAATTAAAACTTTAATTACACTATATTACACACACTCACATACAAACATACATGCACAGAGACATGCACAACACACACACACATGCACAGAGACATGAGACACACACAGAGACAAACATTTACACACTCACACACACACATGTACGCAGACATGCACACACACACAGACTCACACATACACACACATGCCCACACATGCACATACACATGCACATAGACACACACATACATGCACACACATGTAAATACACACACTCATACACACATGCAGAGAAACAGACACATATTTCATATATTCACACACGTGTGTATGTGTTGTTAGTTAAATTTTAATCATACTATATTGTTGTTGGATTTTTGTCAGTTATGATGAAGAGTGTTCCACAGAACAACAGAACAACAGAACAGCCTGCTTGAGAAATTAATTTGTAAATGATTGAGTATTCCACAGACACGTGTACCCTTTAGATAATTTTCAGAGAGATTCAGTGTGATACAGTATGTGTGTGATAGAGACTGGTCCTTTGAATTACGGGTACAACTCATTTTTACCAACCGAGTGAACTGGAACAACTCTTGGGTCTTGAATAATTGCCCCCCATCATCTTGTGCTTATTAATTTTTCAGCCCCCCCCCCCCCCTTTTTTTATTCCACATACCCCCACCGCTCTTATTCCAACTTACCTGCTTATTAAATTTTTCTAATTGATCTCCAGCAAAATTTTATTTTAAGTGGTAGCATTCCTACAACAATTAATTTTCTTTAGACATTATACATGACAAAAAAAGTACATTACTAGAAATGCCATACATTATACAATATATAGGATGGGTTGGGGTCTCAATCTGTAAACTAAACGACTAATTCTGGTTTTTAAAAAAAATCAATGGAGACAAACTAAAAAGATTATTGATTTTCCTCCCTCCACTCTGCATGCTTATTCCTATCATACACCACTTTACAGAGTATACTGGGTGCATTTATCAAGTCACCAATACTAGAGAGTTTGATATACCTCTGGCACAGCTGAAGAGTCCTCTCAACCCTTTTTGTTATGCTAAAATGATGGCAGGAAATACTAATAGAAAGGAGGTGGTATAAACATATACCAGAAAAATCTCAGACAATGACAAAGCAACAATATTGTGGGATCTGACGCTACACAGACAGGGAGATCAAGGCTAATTGTGTAGCTAAAAGAAATGAAGAGATTATCTATATAATAAGATCTGGAGATAGAAATAACCAGAATGTGACAATTGAAAACAAACAATTCCAGTAATAAATAGCAGGTGTCTTGGGAATGATACAAAAATACACAAAATAATACATAAAGCTATGGACTTAAAGAGCATAGAGGAAACAGCACTACTGGTCACTGCATACATATTATATAGGGTATTTACAATACAATAGAGAAATATAAAACTACAACACACTTCATATACCCAAAGCACACACAGCTATGCTCAGTTTTGAAGTAAAAAAAAATCATGCAATGAAAACTAAACTACTGAAATATTAATAATAATTGTGAACTTAATCATTTCAATTCGATTTTACATTTGCTTACTGTATTGGATAATCGATATTTTTGTTACATCAATAGTGATAGCGTTTGCTAGCAGCTTGCATTATTTGAGATCTATTAGTTCGCAAGCTTAGTGCAAACAACCTCTGAAAGCAATCTAGTAAGTGATTAGTTGAAGGAAGAAAAGAATCAACAAAGGAAACATGGCAAAATACAATATTGCATTATTAATATTATATCAAGGCCATAATTGCTATGTCCCAAGGGGTAAACGTTTAGCTGTGAGCTGAAATCTGTTACTTTAAAATTAAAACTCGCTGCAGATTTATAGTTTGAAAACTATGGTTATGTAGATACAATCTTTCCTCAGTGGTTGATTAGTTAGGAAGAATTGTTGTAGAGGTGGTGGTGGTGGTGGCGGTGGTAGTGGTGGGTAATAACTTAAGCTTCAAAGTCACTAGGTTATCATCATCATCATCATCATCATCATCATCAGCGTTGTCATTATCATCATCACCATCGTCATCATCATCGTCATCATCATCATCATCATCATTATCATCATCATCATCATGGTCATCATCATCATCATCATCGTCTTCATTATCATCATTTTTTAAGTTTGTTTTTACATGTTTGCATGGGTTGGCTGAGTCTTCTCCAGCATAGCTTTTCTCCACTTGTGTTCCTCTGTCAGATTCAGTATTCAATATGAATGTGTATGTATGTAATATAGTTTAACTGTTAATACAGCTGTGTATGTGTGTAATATAGTTTAACTGATTATATAAATCTGTATGTACATAATATAGTTTAATTGTTGATACAGTTTCTGTCTAGACAGTTTTCACTCACAAGGCTTGAGTTGACCAGGGACTGTGGTAAATGACACTTGTTGAAGATGCCACAGCATGAGAGCAAACCCGGGACCTTATGATTGCAAAGCAAACTTTATAACCATTTAGCTATGCTACATCTACACCAGATAATACAGGTTTGAGGTGAATGATAATAATATACCATACAACCAACCTTTCCAGCCCCCTTGATAGATCGAAAGATATGAGGAATATTAACAACAGGATGATTATAAAACTTCCAAGTGTTGATGGCAACAGTATATTTTCTCCTCTAAAGTAGCAAAATTTAATTGATGTTGAATGTAATTAGCTCTCAAACGAGGTTTCTCACTCACCTCTCTTATCTGCAGAATAGTTTAATTAATGTTTCCACGGATACAGAAAAAAATATGATACTAAAATCAACCAAAGAATTACATTTTTAGATTACAGGGTTTTTTTAGGTTTTCTTTTCATTTCATGAGTTCAAATTCTGAATTTATTTTATTTATATTTTATTTCATACAGCTATTATCATTTTTAAGTGTTGATCCAAAACTTTTCTGCTAAAAGCCTTTCTGCATCCATTGGGAGTGGAAGAGGGAATTTTGTTTCAACATATCTCACAGTGTGTCTATAATGCAAGCTACAAATATGAAATATAAATGTTACATTAAGCATATAAAACATAAATCTAAATCAGCTGAGAACCATTTATGGTGTGATTAGATATTCAAAGATCGATATAAGGTTGTTTTTGTTGTCTTTTGTGTGCATATCAGGTTGTGTGGTAGAGAGAAACACAAGAGTTGTGGTGTAGAGACACAAGAGTTCTGTGGTAGGGACAAAAGTGATGTTAGGTAGGGATGTAAGAGTTGTGAATGGCTATAAATTGATGTAGTTGTGAAGTAGTAACTCAACTAAAGTGAGCTAGGGACATGGGAGTCATGAGTGGCTATAAATTGATGTGGCTGTGTGGTAGCGATTTGGAAGTTGTGAGGTAACAAACACAATACTGTGACAGGCTATAAGTCGATATGTTTGTGTTTTGTGGACATGGGCATTGTGTTGTAATAAACACAAGGTTGTGACTGACTATAAATTGATGTGGTTGTGTGGACGGGACACAAGTGTTCTGATGGGACAAATACAAGATTGTGATTGGCTATAGATTGAGGTGGTGTGCTCCATTTTCCCAGTTATGTGCCACATTTCCCCAAATAAAATTATTTCTACTTGCATCTAGGGGAGCTGACAAATTTAGTTTTTAACACTTCTTGTTTTGATCACACTGGGAAAATTCCTAAGCCTACATTTTCCACTACATAGTCCATACCCACCCTCACCAAATCATGTGATAGATCATAACATTATACAATCCTCACCACCACTTAGGATATTTCCACAACAGCGTGGCAAAAATATTTAGGGATTTATTTACTGATTGCAGAAAATCCTTATATATTTTATTTAATTATATAAATATATATAAAACTGGGATTCTTTAAGGTTCATTAATGTGACTCTCTGAGGCCTGTGCACTTGGCAGCTCCCTAGTTGTCCTAATGGAAGCATTGGCTCTAATCCTGATTGTGTTCCAGTAATTAGTATATTCTTAAACTGATTCATATCCTCACCAAGCTCTGTAGATTTCTCTCCCAGTTTACCAAAACCCATGATAGTATGTTCCTTCCAATAAAGAGTGACATCACATACCTTTCTGCCAGCCTCTCCAATAAAACACTGCCTATGATTTTCAAAAATAAATTGGAGGGATTTAGTAATATGACTAACTTTCTCATTATCAAGTCTTCTGCATATGTTTTGAACATAACAGAATTGTGATGAGAGGGTTTTAGATAAATATAAACTCCCTAACACTTTTCCTACCATATTTCTAATGAAAGACACTGCCTATGATTTAGAAAAATAATTGAAAATAATAATGCATTTGGAGGGATTTACTAATAACATTATGATGAGAAGTTTTTAGACGAATATATATTCTTTAAAACAAACAGATCAATTTCAATATCTCAAAAAACAAAAACTAGGAGAGAGTTATAATTAAACACTTTCTGGTTTCATTTTTTTATAACATCAGCACTATATATATACACACACATATATATATATATATATAGGGAGAGAGAGAGAGAGAGAGAGAGAGAGAGAGAGAGAGAGAGAGAGAGAGAGAGAGAGAGCAAGGGCCATTTAAAAAATGAAACCAGTACAGACTATAAAGTAGTAGTGCTAGTGCCACTATAAAATGTATCCAATACACTCTGCAAAGTGTTTAACTAGGAAACGAAGTTATGACAACTTCTCTAATGCAGGTACTATGATTACATGCACCCAGTGTGCCAATCAAACTGGTAGGCATTAGGAAGGACATTGAAGTATAAATATCCTGCTAAAAATGTATGAGCACGATAAGGTCTCTCTAACCCGCCTAGTTAGTATTTTATTATGGCGCCACTTCACAGTGGGTATTGCTTGTGTTTTATCATGGCAACAACATTGCCTTTTTAGAGAATACATTATGTGCCTTTTATCATGACAACAGCACTGCCACTTTACAAAATGAACATTGTGCATTTTATCATGGCACTAGCACTATCACTTTACAGTGTATACTGCGTGTATCATGGCAACATCACTACCACTTAATGGAGTGTACTAGGTGCATTTATCATAACACTGACACTAACACTTAACAGAGTGAACTGGGTGCATTTTATTATGGCACCAGCACTACCTCTTTACAATTTGTACTGTGAGCATTTTATCATGGAACCAGCACTACCATTTTACAATTTGTATTGTGTGCATTTTATTGAAGCACCAGCAATACCACTTTACAATTTTCGTTATGTGCATTTTATCATGGCACCAGCACTATCACTTTACAGTGTGTACTGTCTGCACTTTATTGTGGCACCAGCACTACCACTTTATAGAGTGTATTGTGTGCATTTTATTGTGACACCAGCACTACCACTTTATAGAGAGTACTAGTTGCATTTATCATGACACTGGCGCTAACACTTTACAGTGTGTACTGTATGCATTTTATTGTAGCATGAATTTATAAATACGTTGTGTTTATCAAAAGTTGTTTTTTCTCTTCTGAAACAAACAGATTGTTATTCTATTTATTTATTTTCAAATTTTAAGCAACCATTATTTTCTTTATTTGGTAGTAATTATTTTTATTTGGAATATCTCACCTACATATTTTGAATTACAGGTAAAACTGACAAACAATTTAGTTTGGTTTTCACAAATAATTGAAACCATGGTTGATTACATTTGTTGCTATTTAGATGATAACATATATTTGGTGTGAAAATTCTAGTGCAGACTTGATATATGTAGTATACAAAGCATACATTTAGTGTGGGAATATAGTACACATAGTATATGTAGTGTACACTTAATATTATAGTGCATGTAGCATATATTTGCTAAGAGAGTGTAGTGTACAACGCATATGTAGTGCACAATTGATATATTGCATACATGGCATATGTAGTGCACATTTCATATATAGTACACATTTCATATATAGTGCACATAACATATATACTGCGTATAGCATATATAATGCTTATGGCATATATAGTGTACATTTCATATATAGTGAATATAGCACATATAGTGCCCATGGCATATATAGTGAATATAGCATATATAGTGTACACATCATATATAGTGTGCATTTCATATATAGTTAATATAGCATATTAAGTGTACATTTCATATATAGTGAATATAGCACATATAGTGCACATGGCATATATAGTGAATATAGCATATATAGTGCACACATCATATATAGTGTGCATTTCATATATAGTTAATATAGCATATTAAGTGTACATTTCATATATAGTGTACATAGCATGTTTGTGTGTGTGTGTGTGTTGGACCTCCATCTGTTTCAACGATGAGTGTTCCAGTTGCTTGATCATAAGAACACCCTGCTTGCGGAATTTATGTACAATGGCTAATCATTCTACAGATATACGTAACCTTAATTTAATTCTCAAGGAAATTCAGCATGGTACAGTGTGTGAGGAAGCTGGCCCTTTGTATTACAGGTACAACTAATTTTTTTTTTCAGTTGAATGCATTGGAGCAACATGAATCAACATGTCTTGATCAAGGACATAACGTGCTTTTGAGAATCAAATTCATGACCATCAGTTGAACACCCTAACCACTAAGCCATGTCTTTTCACTATAAAGAATATATTTTGTCAGAGAAAGTATTGCACATTTCATATTACACACTACTTAACTCCTACATGTTCAATTTTATTAAGTTTATAGGTAAATATGATATTTTGTAACACAATAATATGGTTCTTCTGAGATGTTAATGTATGGGAGGTATATGGAAGGGAGAGAGAGGATAGTGGTTAAATGGTGCATTCATGTATGCTTCTGTATATTAAGGCTCTGTAAGCTGTAGTGAAGGCAACCCACCTAGGAGAGTAGACACTCCAAATAAAAACTGACATAGGGTGGTGAAGACTCTGTGATTTTTTGCATACTGTCCATAACAGAACTTTCTTGTCTTTTATATTAGTAATAAAGCTGCTCATATTAGTTCCGGAGTGGAAATATGTGGTGAACATGTGAACATCATATCACATATATTGACTATGTGAAACAGGATACTGGCCTAAAATCTACCCAGGAACTGCAGATGGTAATGATGAACAAAAAAGTGCGGTGAAGAAGAGGAAGATATATCTTTTTGTTTTACCCACATCCTTCCCTGTAATAAGGCAAGCTAACTGTTTATTGAAATATATGTTTGTCATTATTTCAATGTCGAAACTATAAAGATGTTCCCCACCTCCATCACTTCCTCATCTATAATACATTACCAAAATTACCCCCAAAGACTGAATTCTGATTTTACAGCTGTTCCAAGCAATCTGAGCCAAATAAAATGTGATTTATTATCTGTTGATATTATTAACTGCCAATTCTCACTGTGATTATAGCAGAAAAATGTTTTTTCTCTTGCCAAGGCTGGCCTTCAAGCAATTCAGATTTAAATTTAACAAGAGAAGACAATCAAAACACCAACATTTCACAGCCCAATATGTACCATCATCATCTGCAGCAGCAGTAACATCATAATCATCATCATCTGACATTAATTATCCCTTCTTGGACAGGTCATCATAGCCTAAGTCGGTTTTTAATTGGAGTCACTGATGTCTCAGATGTGCCAGGGGCTGCATCTTGTTTATAAATGTTTCCTTGCTCTACACAGTGCACCAGATTCATTTTATTGTGGTAGTAGTACATAGAAGTGGTTGGTAGCTTCTGCTATCTAGGTGACTTAATTAGCAGCAGAGGAAGGTGCTCTGAGGGTATAATAGCTAGAATGAGTATAGGATGGAAGAAGTTTAGAGAGTTACTCACCCTGTTGACAACAAACGATTTCTCCCAATGTACAACAGGATGACTGTATGACACCTGTGTGCAAAGTGCGATGCTACATGGTAGTGACTGCAGAAAACATACATAGACTGGAAAAAAATGAAGCAGCCATGCTTCGTTGGATGTGCAATGTAAATGTAAAAGAAAGACAGCTTGGATGGACTATATGAGGAGCTGGATTTAAGATGAATTCAAGGTGGTGGGCCGGAGAGAAGACTGCATTGGTACAGACATGTGGTGTGCATGGATGGTGATTGATAGGTTAAGCAGTGCCCGGAAATGCTAGTGGAAAGAAGCCACACTAGAGGTAGACCGAGTAAGACCTGGGCAGAGGTGGTGAGAGCTGACTTCAATTTGCTGAGACTCACAAAAGAGATTACAAAGAAATGTGGTGAGTGGAGAGATGTTGTGCTGAAACGGACCCATCCAACCCATGCAAGCATGGAAAAATGGACGTAAAAATGATGATGATGATATATATATATATCAATTCTACTTAACAAATGTAGTAATTATAACCATATTTGATAGAATTCAATGTTATAAGTGAAATTTGTATTTGTGGAAAAGTGAAATCTTAATACATGTCATTGAGTATTCAAAAACTACAGAATCACAGATATAATGTTGAACATTGAAAATAAATACAACAAAGTTTAGCAGAGTCGTTAGAATGTCAGATAGAATGCTTTATGGTATTTGTTCCGACTCTCTGCTCTCTGAGTTCAAATCCTGCCGAGGTGAACTTTACCTTTCATCCTTTTGAGGTCAATAAAAAGAAATACCAGTCTAATACTGGAGTCAATTCTTCCTCTATATCTTTTTCTCACTTCCATTCTCTCACTCTTTCTATATTTCTCTGGAAGAAATCTGTAGTATTCAGGCCTGGAGTGGAGATGGGCTCCGCCAGGCTTTAAAATGCCCAATAAGTTCTATATGTCAATATGACACCCCTATGACTCCATTAGGAGTTAGTGGACTCCTTTTTCTTTTTTTACCACTTAATTAGTTCATTAATTATGATCATTTCAAAGGGCAAAAATAACAAAGATTTTATCGATTGTTTTTTAGGATAAATGACAGAATGGACGTATTTTGTCAATTATGGAGGTGATTAACTGCTCTCAGTTCGTCAATATACCTTAGAAATGATTGTAAACTATATCTACTATATATTGTTTTATTTGTTTTCATTGTTCAACCTTAGTGTGTGTCTAAACAGGGAGAGAGACAGTAAGAGAGAGAGAATGTGAGTGTGTGTGTCAAATAGAAAGAGACAGAGACAGAGAGAGTATGTGTGTCAGAGAGGGCGAGAGAGAGAGAGAGAGAGAGAGAGAGAGAAAGAGAGAGAGAGAGAGAGAGAGAGAGAGAGAGAGAGAGAGAGAGAGAGAGAGAGAGAGAGAGAGAGAGCTTGTTTGTGAATAATCATTGAATGGTGTGATAACTTTAAATGACTAGGAAAAAACACCAAGGGACGTGTTCTCCCTGAAAGTAAAATAGTGTTACCAATACTAGCATAGTGTAGAGTAGTGAGCCAAGAAATGAGAAGTTCAGAATTATAGCCAGAGTAAAGACTGACTCTAAAAGCTCAGCTCAAAGTCAGTCTCAAGCCTGGAGGCTTGTCAGGCCAGTGCTTATCCCAGTTACATGGTATGATGTGACTAAGAGTACAAGACTCCTCCAGTCCATTGGAGATTTAAACCCCCAACTATTACTGGTATTCATTTTCAGCTGAGTATACAGGAACAAAGCAACATGAAATGAAGTGTTTTGTTCAAGAACACAACACAACCCAGGAATCAAACCCATGACATTATGATCGTAAATCCAATACCCTTACCACTAGGCCAAGTACCTCCACGACTCTAAAAGCTAACTTAAAAGTCATACAACCCAAATATTTTCTAGCGATAACAATACACTACGGACACCATAAAGACCAAGTTAAAAATTGATAATCTCAGTTCAACATGTTTCTATGAATTGGTTTTCTTTGTGAAATGATCAGAGATCGATAGTGATCAATGTAAATCTAAATATTTATTTGACATTAAAACAGATAATACACAGACCAATTATACTAGCTTTCATCTCCTCTTTTGTTGTGTGTTTTGTCAATGTCAAACACTGCAACTGTTGTGTATATAATTAGATCATAATGCAGTCAAATTTTTTTGATGATGATGATGTATATATGCATGTATATATGCATGTATATATGTATGTATATATGCATGTGTGTGTGTATGTATGTATGTATTTAAACATGTACATAAATACATCGTACATACTTACATACATACATATTTACATGCATTTATACATGCATATATACATGCATATATACATCATCATCATCAAAAGAATTTGACTGTATTATAATCTAATTATATACACAACAGTTCCCGTGTCTGACATTGACATTGTATATATGCATATATGTATGTATGTATGTATGTATGTATGTATGTATGTATGTATGTATGTATGTATGTATGTATGTATATGTATGTATGTATGTATAAAAATTTCACGGCACAGGCATTGCTTTATATTTGGAGATCTCTCTGCACTTGTCGTCACATGGTACCATGGGCCCAGCACTATGTGTAATTGTCACAAGTGTAGTGTTTGTACCAAAGTTTTCAAGTCGCTGGCTGAACTAAAAAGTCACACTCGTTCAGCGCATCGGTAGGGGTTCTCCTACATGGATGTAAAGTAGTGGCCGTACTCGAAAACGAGTTGGCAGCCACCATGTATGTATATATATAGGCATGTCATCATCATCATCATCGTTTAACATCTATCTTCCACGCTAGCATGGGTTATACAGGAATTGTCCCACTTGAGGCAAGATTGGTCGGGTGACCATGTCTGGCAGGTTTTCTACAGCTGGATGCCCTTCCTAACACCAACCACATTTACAGTGTGGACTGGGAGCTTTTTACCGTGACACCTACATGGCCACATTACAGCGTGGACTGTGTGTTTTTTTTTGTCGTAACACCTACACGACCTCATTAGTTTGGACTGGATGTTGTGGTACCAATATAACTTTACAGAGAACGGGTGGTGTTGGTGGGAGTGGGAGGATGGAATAGGGGTAGTGGGTTGGGGTGTATGTTTGGTTATACATGTATATATGTATTTATGTATGTATATGCATGCATGTAAGTATGTATGTATGTATTTATGTATATATGAATGCACCTATGTATGTATTAATATGTATGATGTATGCATCTGTGTGTATATATGTATGTATAGCCTTAGGCTTGCCTGTGTGGTTAAGGAGTTCACTTTGAAGCCACATGGTTTAGAGTTCATTCCCTCTGCACAGCATCTTGTACAAATGTTTTCAACTATAGCCAATGTGAGTGAAATTTGTAGCCAGATATGGCAGCTGCCCATCATATATATATATATCGTGAAGTTGCATGGCTTAGTGGTTAGAGCATTGGGCTTGCAGCTGAGAGGCTGTAAATTTGATTCTTGGACTGGGTGATGCATTATGTCCTTGAGCAAGACACTTTATTTCACATTGCTCCAGTTCACTCAGCTCTAGAAATGAGTTGTAATGTCACTGGTGCTGAAATGTATCAGCTATTGCCTTTCCCTTGGACAACATCAGTTGCATGGAGAGGGAAGACTGGTATGCATGGGTGACTGCTGGTCTTTTACAACTAAATCTTGCCTAAGCTTGTGCCTCGGAGGGAAACTTTCTAGGTGCAAAAACCAAGTGAACAACGGGGGCCTTTATATATACATATATATATATATATATATATATATATATATATATATATATATATATATATATATATATATATATATATGTAGATGTTCTATTTAAATTGTTGGGATACAACAAGCAAATATTTTTATAACTGATATAAAGCACTCAACAAATAATTGGAGTAAAAATACGATATATTAACAAATGGAAACTATATTTATAAAACCATATTTATTTCATTATACATATTTCAAGGACACCAAGTTGAATTATGGTGTGCTTTCATCAGATAAAATATAATATAGAGTAGTTTTATAAATAAATATTGACATACCCTTAAAGAATGCAACCATTACTGTTGGAAGCTCCCGGATAGTCTGGGATACTATCTGGGATAATATCCGGGATACTATCCGGCGGGATACTATCTGGGATGCTATCCGGGATACTATCTGGGATGCTATCTGGGAGCTTCCAACAGTAATGGTTGCATTCTTTAAGGGTATGTCAAATTTATTTATAAAACTGCTCTATATTATATTTTATCTGATGAAAGCACACCATAATTCAACTTGGTGTCCTTGAAATATGTATAATGAAATAAATATGGTTTTATAAATATAGTTTCCATTTGTTAATATCGTATTATATATATATATCATCATCCACTTGAGGCAAGAATGGTTGTCCTGCTCGCATAGGACTGTCTGGCGGGTTTTCTACGGCTGGATGCCCTTCCTAACACCAACCACATTTACAGTGTGGACTGGGAGGTTTTTACCGTGTTGCCTACACGGCCACATTACAGCGTGGACTGTGTGTTTTTTTGTCGTGACACCTACACGACCTCATTTGTTTCGGGCTGGATGTTGTGGCACCAACATAACTTTACATTGAAAGGGGTGGTGTGGATGGGGTGGGGGTAGTGGGACGGGGGTGTATATACATATAAATATATAACGAAGGAGTTGGGGTAAGGAATGGACTAGATGGACCATAACGCACCAGAGTACTCAATACTTAGGGTAGAGAGTGGGTAATAGGAAAATGTATGACTCCGACGGCAGAGCTCAAGCCGTTTCAACGGCTATTTCTGGACTATTCAGTCCAAAAATAGCTGCCGAAACGGCTTGAGCTCTGCCGTCGGGGTCATACATTTTCCTATAAATATATATATAGATCTGCTAGATACATTGTGGGTAGAAAACGATGCTATAAGCTTTTCTGGGTGGGAAACGACAATGGGCTGGGTGGAGTAGGAATCATGGTAGCAGAAAAGTGGGCAGATAAGATAATAGACGTAAATAGAGTGAACGACAGAATAATTAAAATAAGACTTGTCCTCAATAGAACTACGGTGACAGTAATATCCGTGTACGGACCCCAATCCGGACTGCCCAGCACTATAAAAGACAGATTCTATGAGACACTGATGCTCACTACCTCCCAAATAACAGACAGTGACTATATAATTATTGCAGGCGACCTAAACGGTTACGTTGGACAACATTGTGACGGCTACGACGAAATCCATGGAGGCTATGGGTTTGGTACTAGAAATGAGGAAGGCTCCAGAATCCTGGAATTCTGTGATGCAAATAACCTAACTATCTGTAACACTAACTTCAAAAAACGTGACAATCACCTGATCACCTATAGATCCGGGGAACACACAAGCCAGGTAGATTATATCCTTACCAGAAGACGTGACAGAGTGTCTGTTGTAAACACTAAATCCCTCCCCCATGAAGAATGCACCCCCCAACATAGACTGATAATTAG
Organism: Eledone cirrhosa; assembly: GCA_964016885.1. Lineage (NCBI taxonomy): Eukaryota > Metazoa > Mollusca > Cephalopoda > Octopoda > Eledonidae > Eledone > Eledone cirrhosa. The sequence continues at coordinate 292,476,148 of OZ024742.1, forward strand.
CGACCTCACAGTCAGGACGAGACGTACTCGACAGCAGAAGAGGACTATCCTCAGGAGAAAAATATGGAAGCTAAAGGACCCCACAGCCAGAAATAAATTTCAAAGCATATTACTTGATGCTTTCGACGGTAAGGAAGAACATTTAGAGTTGGACAATATAGAGGGACAGTGGGAATTTCTGAAAGCAAACCTGCTGATGGCGACAGACGAAGTCTGTGGCTGGAGCAGGCCTGTAGGCAGGAGGAGAGTAACATGGTGGTGGAACAGTAAGGTGGAGGGGTCAATTAAGGCCAAAAAGCAGGCTTGGAAAGTATGGCGGGATGGGGGAAGTAGAGAAGACTATCAAGTGGTCAGGAGGGAAGCTAGGAGACAAGTGTACTTAGCAAGAAGGGAAGCTGAGGAAAGAAAGTTCAAGCATGTTCTACAACGCGAGGACCAAAAACGTGAGGTGTTCAGGATTGCTAGGTAATGCGTCAAGGAAAACCATGATATTGTCGGGGAGAAGTGTGTACTTAACGATGATGGCATACTTGCCATCACCGACGCTGATAAGAAGGTAGCTTGGAAGTGTCACTATGAAAGGCTACTAAATGAGGAGAATAAATGGGAGAAAGACAGTCTCCCCAATATCGACCCAATAGAGGGACCAGCAGTGTTAGTCGAGGGGAGTAAAATAAGTAAGGCAATCAAGGATATGAAGATGGGTAAGGCGGCTGGGCCTTCGGAAATAGTTGCTGAGATGCTGAAGGCATCTGGCACGGTGGGACACACCATGGTGACCCGCATAGTCAACCAAGTCATACAGAATGGGGTTGTTCCGAAGGACTGGCATAGCAGCATCATCGTTAACTGTTATAAGGGTAAAGGAGACGCCCTAGATAGGAGTAACTATAGAGGCATTAAATTAATCGACCAGGTCATGAAGGTCACGGAAAAAGTAATAGCACAACTAATCAGAGAGAGAATTGACCTAGATGAAATGCAGTTCGGGTTTGTGTCAGGCAAAAGTACCACAGACGCTCTTTTCATTGTACGACAACTACAGGAGAAGTACCTAGCTAAAGGTAAACCCCTCTACTTAGCTTTTGTCGACTTGGAGAAAGCCTTCGACAGAGTCCCCCGCTCCATTATCTGGTGGGCTCTTAGAAAACTAGGCGTTGACGAATGGCTTGAGGGCTATACAAGCCATGTATAAAGAAACAGTCAGCAAGGTTAGAATTAACAACGAATATAGTGAAGAGTTTAGCGTAAAAGTTGGTGTTCATCAGGGCTCAGTCCTTAGCCCCCTACTATTTATTATTGCCCTTCAGGCTATAACAGAGGAGTTCAAGACCGGCTGCCCATGGGAACTCCTATACGCAGACGACCTGACACTCATAACGGAATCAATGGCCGAGCTAGAGAAGAAATTCCAAACATGGAAGCACGGCCTAGAATCAAAAGGACTTAAAATTAACCTGGCTAAGACTAAAGTTCTAGTTTGTAGGAAAGAAAACAAGGCGGCGGTCCCTTCTGGGAAATGGTCGTGCTCGGTATGTAGGAAAGGCGTAGGTAGAAACTCCATCTTATGTCCTAAATGCAAAGTATGGGTGCATAAAAGATGTAGTGGGATCACAGGTAAGCTAACTAAGAACATAGATTTTACATGTGGCCAGTGCTCTGGTGCAATAAGTAGCAGCAAGTGCCCACAAAATACTAGCTCTTTCAATTGCGCAGAGGGTTCTATAGAAATAGTGGACAGCTTCCGTTACCTGGGTGATAAAATCAGCAGTGGGGGAGGGTGTTCTGAAAGTACAGTAGCTAGAGTCAGAACTGGTTGGAAAAAGTTCAGAGAGCTTATACCACTATTAGCTGCTAAAGGGTTCTCCCTAAAAATGAAAGGCAGGTTGTACGATGCCTGCTTACGAACAGCAATGTTGCATGGCAGTGAGACCTGGGCATTGTGTGCAGAGGATATATGCAGACTAGAGAGGAACGAAGCTTGCATGCTCCGCTGGATGTGTAACAGTAATATACGTGAACGGCAAAGCATAAACGAACTAAGGAAAAAATTAGAAATAAGAGGGATCAGATGTTGTTTACTCGAGAGAAGGCTACGTTGGTATGG
>OZ024742.1:292483254-292528254 GCA_964016885.1 Eledone cirrhosa
ACATTTTCGTCCAGAGTAAAATCAAAGTTAAGAAAGCGTGACACCATGAATAAAACAACTAAGTGGCTATAGTTGATACCCGCAAAAAAGATAAATACAAACAGATAGGAGACTAACCTGGACCATCTCAAATAGATAAGAATCAATAGAAATCGATAAAAATCTTCGATAGGTTTCTGGGACTCTGGGAAGGTGCATCATGAGTTGCACAATGCATATGCAAGTCGTAAGTGCACCTGGTTATTGTTTGCTCTCATTCGTTATTTTTCTCTGTTTTCTCTTTGCAGCCTGGAAAGAGAAAAAAAGGCAGGAAAATAGCCAAGAAGAGCAAAGATAGATTGGAAGAGAGGTGGGTAAGAAGAAGAAGAAGAAGAAGAAGAAGAAGAAGAAGAAGAAGAAGAAGAAGAAGAAGAAAGATGAGGAGGAGGGTAGGGGCGGAGGGGGCGGGGCGGGACGAGGAGGGAAGAGAGGGAGGAGGAGGAGGATGAGAAGGAGGAGGAGCAGGCAGAGGAGGAGGAAGAGGAGGAGGAAGAGGAGGAAGAGGAGGAGGAGGAGGAGGAGCAGGAGGAGCAGGAGCAGGCAGAGGAGGAGGAAGAGGGACGGTAAAGAAAAAAAAGAAGAAGAAGAAGAAGAAGATAAAGAGAATGGGTGCATGCACTAAATGTCAAAGAGATCAGTTACCAAACCATTAGAGAATATTTCTTCTTTAGTAAATAATTCTTACTTTTGTAAATGGAGAGCAGTTCTAGTGCCATTGTTTGTCCAGTAGAGTCTTGACAGTAATGGTCAGTGGGCTGTCAAGACATTCTATTTGGACAACTGGGGTCCTTTAATTATTCTTCAGTCAGCTAGCCTTGATAAAAACCCGGATCATTTTTTGTAAACTTCTGTGACATTATTATGTAAACTTAGTGTAAAAACATTGTCTCAGTTTACAATTGTCTAATAAATATTTACTTACAGGGTTATGGATTGGTACAGAGAGAGAGGTAAATAGATAGTTTTATAGATAGATATATTTCTTTATTAGCCACAGGGGCACAAAAGAAGGGGACAAATACAAAGGGGGAAGTTTACATACAATAAAAACGTGTAAAATGTTATCACAGATGGAATTTAAAAGTTAGTCGATTTTCCCCAATAGAGGGAGACAGTTTATATGGGTAACACATACCCCCGAAAAAAATGTGCAACCCTCATCTCCAGGAGTACAAAGAGCTTGTACTCCCTTCCTCTCCTCCTCCTTTTCCTCAATCTACAGGCTGATATAGAGAGAAGGCCCATTCACTCGGGCCATTCTCGCCACTTTCACCCACCTTTCATAAAACTTGCTGGGGTACAGCACCTCTCTCTCCATCCTGATTCTTCTTCCAAAGTGGTATTTGAAAAAAAGAATCAGTTGTTGGCCGGAATAGATAGATAGATAGATAGATAGAAAGGTTGGTAGTTAGGTATGGGAAGGGGTAGCTATGTAAGTAGGTAAATAGATAGATGGATAGAAGGACAGACAGACAGACAAATAAATAGAGAGGAAGAGAAATAGATAGACAGACAGACAGATTGAAAGATAATAGAGAGAAAGACAGACAGACTGATAAATAGACAGGCGTAGATTGATAAAGCTAGAGAGAGAGGGGAGAGCGATAGGGGATGGTTGTAGGTGCTTAAACTGTGAGATGAAAATCAAGAAGAATTAGAATCTATAATCTGCTGAAGTCTTTGAATAATGAAGCAGCTTATCTTTGTTGATAATTCTCTTTCATGCTGAAGACATGGTGCCATGGTAACATGGTAACATGGCTTACCACTTCCTTGGAGAGATTTAGTAAAATAACTAAACTCTCTCATTATTAAGCTGGTGTTTGGAACAAAGCTTAACAAAGGTTCTTACATAAAAGTATGCTGGAATGTTTTTAGACAAATACAAACACTTTAAAACATTTTTTTGTATCATAGAACCAGAGGCAGGTTTATGTAGTTTGGTATCAAATGGGTTCAGATCATTAGGGGGAATTATGAAAACTAGTTAAATCTTGACTGTTTATATGTTTATAATGAGACAAAGGTGAGTGAGCTGGATTTTAGTTTAGCAAATAATGCAACTGTTTAACCCTTTCATGACTGCATTTCTAATGAATTTTATGTAAGAACTGTACATTAAGTTACTATCTTACTAATGAAATAATTAGTAATTTTAGTAAATCTCTCGAAATTATTCATTAATGAATTAAAATAGTGTATTTAATTAGAACTAGTTAAATACACTCTATTTTAATTAATTAATGAAGAATTTCAAGCGATTTACTAAAATTACTAATTATTTCATTAGTAAGATAGTAACTTAATCTATGGTTCTTATATAAAATTATGTTGGAAGATTTAAATAGGAAACCTTTAAAATGGGTTGTTTTGTTTCATAGAACCAGAGCCAGTTTTGACTGGGTAGCTAACTGAAGGGTTAAAAGATGCTTAATTTTGATATTGTCTAACTCTTAACCATTACCAGCATAATAATAAATACTACTTCATTACAAGGTTAAAGCATAGACACAGCATGGCCGAATGGTTAGTAAGTTTGCTTTATAATGATGGGGCTAGAGTTCTGTCCAAATGTGTTGACTTTTACTAGAAAACTGAGTCAACTGAAGCCTTGTGAGTGAAACTGGGGTGTCAAACTGTTTGTCAGTCCATAGAATAAACAGTACATGTAATTCAAATGGCCAGCCTTATTACACTGTATGTCATGTTGAATCATCATCATCATCATCATCATCATCGTCATTTTTACATTTATTTTTTCCACACTGGCATGGGTTGGATGGGTCCTTCTCAGCATGGCATCTCTTGACATGTTGCAATCCTTTGTCATCTCCTCTGTGAGTCTCAGTGATTTGAGGTCAGCTCTCACAACCTCTGCTCGGGTCTTTCTTAGTCTACCTCTACTGCAGCTTCCTTTCACTAACATTCCCTGGCACTTCTTCACCCCCACGATCATTGTCCATGTGTGTCATATGTCCAAACCAATGCAGTCTTCTCTCCTACACACCACCTCAGATTCCTCTTAAACCCAGCTTCTCCTTCAACTTGTCCAAGCTCTGGGTTTACAATGCACATCCAACAGGGCATATTTGCTTCATTTCTCTCCAGTCTATACACATCCTCCACAGTCACAGCCCATGTTTCACTACCATGCAGCATCACACTTCTCACACAGGTGCCATACTAATAATTACATTAAGGGTACACATGTCTGTAGAAAACTCAGTCACTTACATTATGATAAAAGATGGACTACACCCGTAATTCAAATAATCAGTCTTGTCACATAATTTATCATGCTGAATCTCCCTGAGAACTATATGAAGGGTGTTAGTGAAATATTCAACCACTTTCACATTAATTTAACATATAAGCTGTTCCGTCAACCAAACAGCTGCAACATTTACAACTGAAACTGATGGAGGTTCATTTAGTTAATGAGATTAGAGATGATCAGATCTAATTAAAGATGAAATATTAAATAATTATTCTTGGGTCTCAAATAACTGTCGTCATCCCCGCTTATTAATTTTCCAGATTTTTTCCACACACACCCCCACCCTTATCAAATTTTGCTAATTGATCTCCAGCAAAATTTTATTTTAAGTGGTAGCATTCCTGTGATAATTAATTTTCTTTAGACATTAAAAAATATTATACATGATAAAAAAGTACATTGCTAGAAATCTCATACATTATAAAATATATAGGATGGGGGTCTCAATCTGTAAACTAAACAACTAATTTTGGTTTTTAAAAACAATGAATAGTGACAACCTAGAAAAATTTTTCTAAACCCTTTGCTTATTCCAACCCCCCCCCCCCTCCTATTATTTGGGACGCAGGAGTATGCTTCATTTCTTATTCTTCAAAGTTTGTTTCCAATAAAATAAGAATTAGTAAACTGATGAGAAGGCAGTAAATTGGCAGAGTCATTAGAACATCAGATAATATACTTTGCTGTATTCGTTTCAGCTCTCTGCTCTCTGAGTTCAAATCCCACCAAGGTCAACTTTACCTTTCATCCATTCGAGGTTGATAAAAAAAAGTACTAGTCTAGTACTCCTTAAAGGTCAGAAATCAGTGGCTAGAAGTGAGTTGGCCAGCAAAAGTAATAAAAAGAAAGAAAGAAAGGAAGAAAATGAACAAGACAAGATCACACACATCTTTTAACCTCTTCAGCTGTCAGACCAGCTGGGGTTTTGCACAATTTAAATTGAGAGGACCGCATAAAATTACAGGCATGTGCAACAGAAAAATAAATATTTCTATTGGTATGATGTGTGCACCAATCTGTCTGACTCATTAAATTAATGTTTAAGTGGCAAAGTGTTCAACAGACGCATGTACTCTCAACATAATTCTTAAGCTGTATCATGATATGTGACATTACAACTTGTATTATAATATTAGTGTTTTAGAATTTCACATACATATATAATTTTCAGGGAGATTCATCATGACACAGTGTGAGGAAAGTCTAGCACTTTGAATTAAAGGCACCATCTATTTTGTATCAGTGTAAGTGGCTGGGTATTCCACAAAAATATCTATAATTAGCATAATTCTCAGGGAGATTCAATGTAACATAAGATGCAAAAAGCTGGATAAATCTTTAAATTACAAGTTCAGTCCATCTGACAGACTTCCAAACAGTTTCTATCTGCCAACTTTCATTCACAAGGCTTGGATTGACCCAAGGCTATAGTAAAGATGCCATTCTCTCAGCACCTTATGTTTATGAAGCAAACTTCTTAACCAATTAGCTTTGCATATGTCTACATCTATTATAAAAACTAAGTGTATTACTATGATATTGAGTCAATATCAGTGTTGGAGGAGTGGGGAATGGGAATAGTGATCTCAAGACAGAGACAAAGACCTGACTGAAAATGACAAATATTGTCTGGAGAATTGTTTATTGGCTCTAGTCAACATGTTGAAGGATGGTCAATAGGTCTATGATGATGATGATGATGATAATGATGGTAGTAATGGTGGTGATGATGATGATGATGGTAGTGGTGGTGGTGATGGGGATGGTGGTGGTGGTGGACATGATGATGATGATGATGATGATAATGACAATGATAATAACAATGATGATGACAATGATAACGATGATGATGATGAAAATGATGATGATGATATAGATGTACAGCTATCATCCCATGTTTGTTCTCTGAATCTTTTATAGATTCCCCTTTCTGTTTAACTGCAAAGGATTTAACCATCAAATAGGCTACATTAACCCACTAAAATACACAATAATTAGATTGATACTTCAATATTATCTAGTGGAACCATAATAAAAGATCTTTTACTCTATAAATTCCGATTTTCATTTTTTCTGGCAAAATGACAAACTCTGAAATGACCACAACTGCAAAAATTCTGTTACATTGCAACAACAAGCATTTTAACCCTTTAGCATTTACATTACTCTATATTTACTATTGTATTTTCACAGAAAAAGCTTTTTCTCATATAATTATCTCCCACAATGTCGAAGCTATGGGATTTTGATATTATTTATTTTAAGAACAATACCTTAACATCAGTATGAGTGGCCAGTTACGACCAGCTTGAACAGAAAGAGGTGAGAGAATTCTGACCGGATATGGCCGGTTTAAATGCTAAAGGGCTAAGGCATATCTTCCCTACTAAAGCAAGGGTTAGCAAAGTGGGCCTTATGACATTTTCCATATTGTCTGCATCTCCCTCTCACAAACTTCCTGACCTTCATTCTACAGTTCGTTGGCTTTAGTCATGTCTTTCTTAGTTTCCCCTTTCTCTACTTCCTTCAACATGCATTTCAATCACTCTTCTCACCCACTCACTTTTATCTTTTCTCATTTACATATAGTATATCATATTTATTTCCAACTGTTGAATAAAGCCCATGTTCTGAGCAAATAAATATTGAAATCAAGTGATACTCTTTGATGAATAACTGTAGAAAGCAAGAATTAATACATAAACTAATTCTAAAATGGAAATATATTACAGTGTGGTACCATAAAATTGATTTACCAAACACACAGGACTGACTAAGAAGTCAAGCATCAACACTTCATTTAAATAAATGATATGCATATATTTCATACACAGAAAGTTTCTCCTTGAAGAAACACACAAACACACATACAGACGTAATGTTTCAATCAATTTCATTCATAGATGTATACATATCACATTCACACATTTCTAATACATATTAATGTGGGGATAAGCCTCTGAGAGTTTAGGCTACACAAAACACACACAAACTAGACATAAAAGAAGGTTTGGGTACCCAGGCATACATAATGAACATGATATGCATAATTAAGTATACATGTCTTACATATATACAGATGTACATGATCTAACAAGTTGGCTATATAAACATATATAGAAATATATGTGTGCATAAGTTATTTATAAATCCTCCTCCTCCTCCTCATCATCATCATCATCATCCTCATCCTCCTCCTCCCTCCTCTCTCTCTCCCTCTCTCTCTCTCTCTCTATATATATATATATATATATATATATATATATATATATATATATAAATACAATATCGGAGATCGCTTTTTAGCGATACTCCGGCCAAATTCCAACTCACTCAACAAACATTAGGAAATAAGTGATTATATTCCCAATTATGTGTTCGGGGTGCTAACTAAAAGTATTGGTTGTATTATTTCAAATGAGACATATCTAATATATCTCTTCCCAGACGGACGTCTCGTTTCATTATAGGACTCCTACAGTTTGAGTGAAATTATACCAATTTATGTAGGAGCTTGTATACCATCAATAGATATATATTCAAGTGGGCTCCTATAATTCATCAGTGGGTGCCCCAATAACACTAATATTGATAATCTAACCAACATCAGCATTTAGCGTTAATCACTTTCTGTGCCTGAGGTATCTGTCAGGTAGCCAGTCCAGCAGTTCTGAAAGAAGTGCTCGAACTGATTCAAAAAATGAGGAAGTGAATTACCGCCAAAAAAAAACAATACATGCGCGTGACAATGAACTCTGAAAGGAATTCAGGCCACGTGCTAAGAACTCAATTGGAAATTGAAAAAATATCTGTGTGTACAACATTTGATGACACACACAGATATTTTCTCGGGCAAAATAACAGAATGAGATATAAGGAACAATCAATATTCATATATAAAAAATAAACAAAGAAATGCTAACCTTATACCGGGAATTTTTTTCAAATCGGCTGCGCCAAGAGTAAGTAAATAATAAACAACATAAGATAATTATTTCATTTACCAGTGGTTTCTTGAAAGCAAACAAAATTTGCTTTCAGTCATCAGAATGAAAAAATCCTGCTGTATTTATTGACAGTGGATTTTAAAAACAAAAATATAATCTATATGAAAGTGAGGCTGGAAAAGGAAGAAGGAAAGGAAAAAGAATAAATATAAACGTAGATAAACACACACACACATATATACATACACACATATATACATATCATCATCATCATCATCATCATCGTTTAACGTCCATTTTCCACGCTAGCATGGGTCTGGACGGTAATTGTCCCACTTGAGGCAAGATTGGTTGTCTTGCTCGTATAGGACTGTCTGGCGGATTTTCTACGGCTGGATGCCCTTCCTAACACCAACCACGTTTACAGGGTGGACTGGGAGGTTTTTACCGTGTTACCTACACGGCCACATTACAGCGTGGACTGTGTGTTTTATTGTCGTGACACCTAGACGTCTGGCGGGTTTTCTACGGCTGGATGCCCTTCCTAACACCAACAACGTTTACAGTGTGGACTGGGAGGTTTTTACCGTGTTGCCTACATGGCCACATTACAGCGTGGACTGCGTGTTTTTTTTTCGTGCACCTACACGACCTCATTTATTTAGGACTGGATGTTGTGGTACCAACATAGCTTTACATCGAAAGGGGTGGTGTAGATGGCGGTGAGGGTAGGGATAGTGGGACGGCAGTGTATTTTGGTTAAGGTGCCTACTGACTGTAGGTTTCGCTTTATATATATATATATATATATACATACACACATATATACACATACACATATATATATATATACATACATATATATATACATATCCATATATACACATACACACAAATACACAAACACACACACATGTATATATATATATATATTTACACACATATATACATATATATATATATACACACACACATACATATATATATATATACATATACATATATATATATATATATAAGAAAATACATAAATATTATATATATATAAAAATAAAAAAGTGGAAGGGGTAAACAAATAGTTGGGAATACGACAAATAATAAATAATTAATAAATAAATAGATAAAGGTATAAATGTTTATAGCTGATTTAGAGCACTCAACAATGTTCCTGGAGCAAATAATCAATGAAAATAAATATCAAATCACTCTGTATGTAATTATGCAGATACATACACATATATATATATACACACACACAACCATACAAATACACACATATATACATATATATATATATATATATATATATATAGGAAAAAGTATGACGCTGACGGCAGAGCTCAAGCCGTTTCGACGGCTATTATATATATATATATATAAATATATACATATATATAAAAATACACATATACACACACACATATATACAAAAAGTTACGTCACCACCTTAATAAAAACACACACACACATATATATATATACACACATACATATACATACAGATATATATAATTATATACACACATACATATACATACAGATATATATAATTATATACACATATATATACATATATATATATATACATATATACACATATACACAACACATACATACACACAGAAATAAATATCTATAAATAAAAATGGTGGGTTTGTAAAGGGTAAGGTAGAAAGTAGGGGGAATAAGGAAAATAAATAACATAGGAAAAAGTTTAAATATAAGGGGAGATAAGGGAGAAAAAGAATATAAGAGTAGTGAATGTAAGGCGTAGAGAGCAGAGAAGAAGTTCAAGGTGGTTGAGTCATCGTAGGAATGTCAATCCAGTTTCAGATCAGATGTGATTTCAGGTGAGGACAACATCTGAAGATCTCGGTCTTGGAGTTCAGGCAAGTTGAAGTGGCTTTCAAGTTTTGTAGAATCCTAAATTTTTCAGTGGTACACAAAGAACAATTCTTTGTGCCCCTTTGGTATTCCATCGAATGGTCTAAAATAGACCAATCGATAGAGTACGGGATGTTTTTTTTTATTTTTGAATTCCCACACCTTATTTGCGAAAGCCGTTGCTGTTCTTTTATCAGAGTGTTTAAAAGAAGCGACATGTGCATAAAACCTGGTTTTGAACCTGTCCTGAGTCATGCCAACATATCGTTCACTCCTGGCTGGCTGGTTGTTAATCAAAGGTGTCACTTTGGCCTCATATACAACGGATTTGGTATTACATTTGCCCTGTAATGGGCATTCATCCGGCTTCCTGCAACTGCATCCTGGATTTATTTTCGTACGATTAGAATTGCTGATTTTAGACTTCATTGATGGGCAGCAAGTGTAACTGATTTTAACTACATTTCTATTAAATATCTTATAATATCTATGATTAGGAGGAAAATGTTTGTCTAAGAGGTCAAGGAATTTCCTTCCTACATTAGTTTTGACAGTTAGAGAGAAGGGGGGGGTGTAAACCAAATAATTTTCCTTTTCCTATTATTGTGATTAGTTTTAGGGGGAGGAGTAGGTAAATATTTAATGTGTTCTGTAAAGCCGCTGTTATTAAGGGCTTTATTATAATAAGGGGCGGCTTTGTTAAAAATGTCTAGAGACGAAGATAAGGTAGAAATCCTACGGCTAATATTGGGAATAATATTTTTTAAAACTATAGGGGGATGGCAAGACTCTTTGTGTATATATCTAAGATTTTCGTTAGGTTTATGATAAGGTTTAAAAGAGGCAGTAAGTAGATCAAGATTAATGTCAAGAAAGTTAGCATTGGTAAGGTTCGTATCTATAGTAATTTTAAGGTTTAGATTAGCAAAAGTATTGATTAAATCTTTACGGAATTTATCAAGGTTATGGCCGTTGGTGATATGAGAAACTGCCAATCCGTCGTCACGATATAAACCGATATTATGGGAAGGAAATGTCTCCTTAAGGGTGTGGAGAAGGAATAATCCTACTAAGTCACACACATCCGCACTGTCATATGAACCCATTGCAACATCAAAAGAGTTTTCGGGGTTTTACTTTTTAACCCAAATACTTTCATTAGTAAAGAGTAGAGTTTTCCTAGCATGAAAGATAATGTCTTCTTCTAATTTAGAAATATTAATGAAGGATCTTGCAAAATCTAAGGCTTTAGTTAATAAGGAAACAGTAATAGAGGGGTAAAACTCAACAATATCAAATTGGGTAAATCTACACTTATTTTTACCTTGTATATTATTAAACCAAGAAATAACAGAGGATGTATTTAACCATTGTGATAAATCAGTCTTAGTTCTAATTTGGAGAATTATTTTTCTTAAGATTTTTTTTACTTGCAAGGCCAACTTCGGATTTAGCCGGGTTAATCAGTCTACAGCTAGGTCGATTAGTAAAGTCTAATTTATGGTCTTTAAGGGTAATATATACTTTACGTTTAGCTAGGCTTTCAATCCGCTTATCTATTTTTAAAGAACTAGCTAGTTCTTTAGCTTCTTTATTAATAGTATTGTAGGTGTTATTATTAGTTAATTGATATTTGTTGGTGATACTATTAGTTAAAAGTTGGTTATACAAAATACTATTAACTTCAAAGAGATTTTTAGTTTTATCGGAAAGAACAAAAGTGTTTGTAGAATTTTTAAAATTAGAAATATCGTTAGAAAGTTTAGTTTGAAAATTATTATTGTACTTACGAAATTTGATATCACTAATTAAATTAACAAGGTCTAATTCGAAGTTGGCCATGTCTTTAATTCTAGGTGGGTATTTACGGGATTTTATGTCAAAACAATCATTTGTATCAGCACTGAATAGTCCATCGTAAACCATTGCCTTCCATCTCATTCTTTTAACGACTTGTTCGATTTTATCTATAAGCAGTTTGGTATAAGTTGTGTTGGAAGGAGTAGGTATATTTTTTATTGAATAATCCAATTCATAAAGGTCCATGATGTATGTTGGTTAAATTCCTGAAAACTGTAGAGTGCTCAACTAATCGGGCTGGAAATTGCCAATCATATATGTAATATAGAATATGCTTCAATCAATCCCGGTTGGAGCTGCATAAATGAAGTAATTCCATCGGAAAGGTCCAGGAAAAAAGAGTGCTCTATGTAAGTTACAGAGCTTAATAGTTATGTAATAAACAACATAAGATAATTATTTCATTTACCGGTGGTTTCTTGAAAGCAAACAAAATTTGCTTTCAGTCATCAGGATGAAAAAATCCTGGTGTATTTATTGACAGTAGATTTTAAAAACAAAAATATAATCTATATGAAAGTGAGGCTGGAAAAGGAAGAAGGAAAGAAAAAAGAATAAATATAAAAGTAGATAAACACACATGCACACACGCACACACACATATACATACACACATATATACATATATATACATATATATATATATATATATTCATACACACATATATACACATACACATATATATATATATACATACATATATATATATACATATCCATACATACACACAAACACACACACACATGTATGTATATATATATATATATATATATATATATATACACACACACTTAAACATACATATATACAGACATACATATACACACACATACATACACATATATACACGCATACATACGCACACACACATATATAGATATATGTACACACACCTACATACGCACACACACAATTAATTATAAGAAAAAATAATAAGAAAAAATAAAAATAAAAAACAATGGACGACCATATAATGCAATAGGCCGTCACATAAAAATAAAAATTAAAAATATACGACTTAAGAAAATGAAAATAAAAATTATTATAAAGTTGACAGCGATACAGGAAAGGACACAAATAAATAAACAAACACACGTGGTAAGCAATACACACATTTACACATACACATATACACATATAAATATATACATACACACACACACATACACACATATATACATATATATATATATATATATATATATATATATATATATATATATATATATATATATATACATATATATATACACATATATACATGTATGCATATACACACACACATACATATATATATATAAAATACATAAATATTATATATATATATAAAAATAAAAAGGTGGAAGGGGTAAACAAATAGTTGGGAATACGACAATTAATAAATAAATAATAAATAAATAGATAAAGGTATAAATGTTTATAGCTGATTTAGAGCACTCAACAAGTTCCTGGAGCAAATAATCAATGAAAATAAACATTAAATCACTCTGTATGTAATTATGCATATACATACACATACACACACACACACACACACACACACACACACACACACACACACACACACACACACACAACCATACAAATACACACATATATACATACCAAAATCAATATACTGATTGCGGATTTGGTACGGGTGATGAGAAACGTGTGCAACCCCAAAGAACTAGAGAGACACATACAACACTTCATCCACTGTATGCAGTTAGAAAGAACTAGGAATAAGGTTAATAGAAAAAACTCATCGTATGATACCAATAAATACCAGAGTGTAATGTTCATCGATACAACCCCTAGAGGTGAATTAGCTTACAAATTTAGAAGGGCCCTAGATAAACATAAACTCAATATTAAGATAGTAGAAAGACCAGGTACCTCCATAAAAACACTTATTAGCAATACATACCCTTTTCAAAGACCTCCCTGTATAGATAAGAAATGTATAATCTGTAAACTAAGCCCCCATATTAACTGTAAAACTAGAAATGTAGTATATAGCATAAGATGTACTGAAGGACAATGTAGAGATAAGAATATAGTGTACATAGGTGAGACAGCTCGTATTATAGGGGAACGGATAAATGAACACTGGCGAGAGCTTCAAGATAGTAAAGAAACATCTGTACTCCACCAACATGCTAAAATAGAACATAAGGGTAAATTAGAGAACATAGAAATAAAAATAGAATCTACACACAGAAAAGACGCAATGTTTAGACAAATCACAGAGGCAATAAACATAAATGAACTCCAACCAAAATTAAATAGAAAACATGAATGGAACAGCAACATCACAACTTACAATTAAGGACAAAATGAAAACACACACACACATAGAACAAACAACCAACCTGTAACATGTAAATAAACAAATAAATAAACAAATATAAACACACAGACACCCCGCATGTAACACATGCGCAAACTAAGCACACAACACACACAAAAATAAGATGGCGTATGACAGAACAAAGGAGAGGCACAAAAACAAAGAAAAGAATCCCCAGTCACTGAAGAGGTCACAGAATGTGTGACGAAAGAAATTTGACAATATATGAACAATCGTCTGGTTGTGGAACCAACCAACCAACCAGAAATTTATAAATTCCTAAAGTTATAAATTTAATTTATAATAAATTGAAGTGAAGCAACTGGTGCGTGTGTTTCTTATTAGCAACATGACCCTCCCAAAGTATAACAATATCGGTTTCAACACACGTTTTCAGATAAAGAATCTTGCTAAACAAATTCAGAAACGATATATATATATATATATATATATATATATATATATATATATATATATATAGGAAAAAGTATGACCCCGACGGCAGAGCTCAAGCCGTTTCGACGGCTATTATATATATATATATATAATATATGGAAAGTTATATTTAAATTGTTGGGTTACAACGAGTAAATATTTATAACTGATATAAAAGCACTCAACAAGTATTTGGAGTATATTTACGATATTAAATAAATGGAAATTATATTTATAAAACCATATTTATTTCATTATATATATTTCAGGGATAACATATTAAAAATATGTTATGCCTTCTTCAGACAAAATACAATATAAACAGTCTTATAAATAAATAGATTCGACATACCTTTCAACTTCGACTTGCATTTGAAAAGTTGATTTGGTAGTAAAAATATTATGGACAGTTGTAAAAAGAAAAAAAAAAAGAAAGAAAAAAAGAAAGAAAGAAAGACGAAGAAAAAGAAGAAATGCATGCAACTAAATAGAGAGAGATAGAAAGATAGATAGAGAGAAGAAATTCATGTAAAGAAACAAAGAGAGATATATAGAGAGAGGAAAAAAAAAAAGAGGGAGATAGATAGAGAGAGATAGAGAGAAGAGAGAGAGAGAGAGAGAGAAAATATAGAGAGATAGATATAGATAGAGATAGAGAGAAAGAAAACTAGGTAGTTGAGCACCAGTTGAATGACGTATCAATGATACATTTATTTATTTATTTATTTATTTAGCTCTAGTATTAATGTAGAGAGAGATATATGTTGTTAGGAGAGAAAAACAGCGGTTATATAGAGAGAAAAGAAAAATAACCAGACATAAACGAGGCAGATTTAAAACACTATGTCTCATCCATGTAGAAATATTAATTCGTATAAAACAGGCATTATAGTGTAAATATCAGTATTCATGAATGAGACGTATCTATAATGTGTGAGAAAATAATGATCATATGTCTAGTTTAAAAATTCATAGGTTTATATCAGAGTTGGGATAAAATAGGTTATCCCAGATTCGATACTATAGACATCCATGTGAATTTACGTGATCAGCTCTGCAAATTCCTACTTCACACGAAAGCATTCTCATTGTGCTATAAAAATTCTAGTATACATATACGTGTACATACACATATATATATTTAGAGTCTATATTAATTTTAACAATACTATTCTTGTCTTTACTCTACATGATTATCGTTCAAGCAGAAATAGAGAACAGATATCAATATATTAATAAAAATATCAGAAACAAAAAATAAATAAACAGAAGTATATATTAAGTATATATATAATATATATATATATATATAAATATATACATATATATAAAAATACACATATACACACACACACACTAATATACACACACACTTATATACAAAAAGTTACATCACCACCTTAATAAAAATACACACACCCATATAAACACACACACACACATATATATATACACATACATATACATACAGATATATATAATTATATACACACATACATATACATACAGATATATATAATTATATACACATATATATATACATATATATATATATACATATATACACATATACACAACACATACATACACACAGAAATAAATATCTATAAATAAAAAAGGTGGGTATGTAAAGGGTAAGGTAGAAAGTAGGGGGGAATAAGGAAAATTTATAACATAGGAAAAAGTTTAAATATAAGGGGAGATAAGGGAGAAAAAGTATATAAGAGTACAGAAAATATATATATATATTAATTCAAAATATTAATAAATATAGACATTCATGTGATCAAATATATTTTATTATATATATTTCAGAGGTACTGTGCTGTTTCCTCAGTACGACCTCATCAGATAAAATAAATTGATGTCTGACATACCTCAACTGTGCTGATGGTTCAATTCCAGTCTTGGCAGTGATTAGTTATGACAAAACTCAATATTTATATACCATAAGCAGTAACATGACAAACTACATGTTATATCATCATCCTCATCATCATCATCACTGTTTTACTTCCGTTCTTCCATGCCAGCATGGGTTAGACAGGTTGTCCTGTTGTGGGTAGTGTCTGGTCGGCTGACCATGCCTTGCTCATACAGGAACTGATTTTGGCTTGATTTCTACAGCTGGATGCCCTTCCTAACACCAACCTCATTTACAGTGAGTGCTGGGTGCTTTTTCCATGGCGCCTACACGTCCACTTTACAGTGTGGGCTGGGTGCTTTTTTGCTGTGGCACCTCCACGATCACTTTGCAGTGGGAGGGTGTGGGGGCATATTGTCTATATGCTTCAGCTTGTACCCATGGGAGGTCGGGTACTCTGTATTACTGCGTGACGCCAGAGGTCACGGTCATGTGTCATCGCCTTTGAGAGGTGTCATTGGGTAAGATCGGTTTATCACCTCATCCCAGGTCTTCTTGAGTCTCCCCACTCCGTGGTTCCCATTGACTTCTAGTGCTCTGCACCTTTTTATGCAGCTGTCATCCTTCATACGCATCACATGTCCATACCAACGCAACCGCCTCTCCTGCACACAGCATTTGATTCCTCTTATGCTCAGTCTCTCACTCAATTCATTTATGCTTTGCCATTCGCGTATATTACTATTACACATCCATCAGAGCATGCAGGCTTCGTTTCTTTCTAATCTACGTAAGTCTTCCACCTTCAGCGCCCAGGTCTCACTACCATGTAACATTGCTGTTTGGATACACGCATCATATAGTCTGTCTTTCATTTTGAGGGAGAAACCTTTTGCAGCTAGCAGTGGCAGTAGTTCCCTGAACTTCTTCCATCCCGTTCTTACCCAAGTTATTGTACTTTCTGAACACCCACCTCTGCTGCTAATTTGGTCACCTAGGTAGCAGAAGCTGTCTACTGTTTCTACAGAGCCCTCCCATAAATTGGTGGTACTTGTTTCCTGTGGCTGTTTGCTGCTTGCTGTCCCAGCACAACTGCTGCACGTGAAGCCTACATTCTTAATTAAGCTTCCTGAGATCCCGCTACATCTCTTTTGTACCCATTGTTTGGCAGAGAATGGAGTTCCTACCTACACCTTTCCTACATACTGAGCAAGGCCATTTCCCTGAGGGGATCTGGGTTCTGTTTTCTCGACTACTTACAAGGACCTTAGTCTTTGTCATGTTGACTTTGAGACTTTTTCTTTCTAGTCCCTGCTTCCAAGTTTGGAATTTCGTCTCTAGTTCTACCATAGATTCAGCTATAAGTGCGAGGTCATCTGCATACAGGAGTTCCCATGGGCATCCGGTCTTAAACTCCTCCGTTATTGCCTGCAGGACTATGATGAACAGGAGAGGGCTAAGAACAGAGCCCTGGTGGACACCAACCTGATGCTAAATTCCTCGCTATACTCATTGCCAATCCTAACTTTGCTGACTGCTCCCCTATACATGGCTTGTACAGCTTTCACAAGCCATTCATCTACTCCTAGTTTTCTAAGAGCCCACCAGATTATAGCACATGGAACTCTGTCAAAGGCTTTCTCGAGATCGATGAATGCCAGGTAGAGTGGATTACTTTTAGCTAGGTACTTTTCCTGTAACTGCCTCACAAGGAAGAGGGCATCAGTGGTGCCTCTTCTTGGTACAAACCCAAATTGCATCTCATCTAGTTTCACCCGGTCCCTAATCAACTGTGCTATAACTCTTTCTGTTACTTTCATGACCTGGTCCATCAGCTTTATACCTCTAAAGTTTCCTCTATCTCGTGCATCACCTTTACCTTTGTAGCAGTTGACAATGATGCTACTGCACCAATCTTTTGGTATGACACCTTCTAGTATTACCTGGTTAACAATAAATGTGGTTATAGTGTGACCTACAGACCCAGATGCCTTCAACATCTCGGTATATATATATATATACAGTATATATATATATATATTTATTTATATTTATATTTATATATTATATTATATTAAATTATATCATATTATATATTATATTTTATTATTTATGTTAATACACAGAACAAAAGCGGTACCTCAAGTTTCAAGGCCCAATATTGACCATTTCTCCAGAATGTAAGAAGGATCAAAATTGTGACCTACCTTCAGGCGCTTATATAAGTTTTTATATATATATATATAAATATATATATATATGTGTATATGTATATCATCATCATCAACGTTTAACGTCTATCTTCCACGCTAGCATGGGTTTATATATGTGTGTGTGTGTATATATGTATGTGTATATATATGTGTGTGCGTATATGTATGTGTATATGGATGTGTGTGTATATATATATATATATGTATATACACACACATCCATATACACATACTTATACACATACATATATGCACATACATTACACATATATATATACACATACATATATACACATATAATTCTATAGAACCTAACAAGCTTGTTATACAAACGTATTGGAAAAGGCGAAAACATTTTGGTATTGGAATTTTCAATTTTAGATAATGATAGTGGTTATTGAAAAAAGCGATTATCAAAATATTCCTGTTAACAAGGGAATACAGTAAATTTTACGAGATTACAATGTAAAGTGAAACAACTACTATTGTTGTCAACTAAGGACAAGACTGGTGATATCTTATTTATAGACATTCAATGGTTCCAATAGTAAAGAGAATTGATCTTTCTGTGTTGGCCTATTTTTCTCAACTGAGATACAGGAGTGAAATTACTGTAAACTGGTACAGGAGACATTCGTTTTTATACTTTGGGAGACAGTGCCAGATTTACCATTGTGCTTGTGTGTGCTTAAGCACAGGGCCCCATTGGCCAAGGGGGTGCTTATCTTCCTGCAAAAAAAAAAATTTTTCACTGGGCCTACCTCAATCCGGGCCCAAGTAAGAGACCGCATAACTTAACTAGCAAAGGGCCTCATTTGTTCTAAATCCGGCACTGTTGGAGGGTTCTACTAATAATCAAAAACACATACACTATTTGCATTTTACTTCAGTTATAATAATTTTTATTTGAAAGAAAAATATGCTTTATCCATAGTCAATTGTGCAAACTAAAAGAGTGAAAAAAGAAAAAAGAGGGAAAGTGAAGAAATTGTTTTTTTTCTAATATAAAATAGGAAAGACATGAGGAATGGGCAAACTCTACAATCTTGATTGGACGGCATATCTCAGCTGTAGCCTGCAGACAAGATGACAAAATTATTACCATGAAGAACAGCCAGTGATAGTTGCCACATTGGCCATACTATCATATAGAGCTCCTTCCTTAGGTGTTATATTCTCTACTCAATTTGACATAGAAAAACTGCAATCTAGGGACCGGGGACACCAGAGATCTCAATTGTGAGCAGCACCAAAAGGAAATTGTTAGTCAATGTTTGATATACAGCCATCTTCCCACTGCTCCGTGTTATGACCTCCATTGTCCTCATTCCAATTTAGCCAAAGAAAATGACAGTCTGGGGACTGGGATCACTGGAGGTATCAATAATGACCAACATATAAAGGAATTGATCAGTATTTAGTGATCTTCTGCTTCTCTGCATTGATTATTTGTCATTGAACTAATTCTTCAATCAATTGATAAAACTTGACTGAAACAGGTAGTGAATGTGTTTCGATAGGCAGTATGACCCTTCCAAAATACAACAATATTTGTTTTAGTACATGATCTCATGTCAACAATGTTACAGAACATTTACAAAAAAGAAATTTATTACTGTTCAGAAAATATAAACTTGTTATTTTAACGTCAGTCTGCTTTGAAGGAAACAAGTGTATATCTCACTTGAGTACACATTAAACAACACACTTATGTGATAATTGGGATATTTTGTAGGAAATAAATTTATACCTCACTTGAGTACACATTAAACAGCACACTTATGTGGTAATTAGGATATTTTGTAGGAGATAAATGTATATCTCACATGAGTACACATTAACCCATTAGCATTTACATTACTCTATATATACTATTGTATTTTTGTGGTAAAGGCTTTACCTTACGTAATTATCTCACATCATATCGAATTTACGAGATTTTTATGTTATTTATTTTGAGAACAATACCTTAACATCAGTATGAACAGCCAGTTATGGCTGGTTTAAATAGAGAGAGGTGAGAGAATTCTGGCCAAATACAGCCGATTTAAATGTTAAAGGGTTAAACAACACACTTATGTGATAAATAGGGTATTTTATAGGAAACAAGTGTATATCTCACATGATTACACATTAAACAACACATTTATGTGATAATTAGCAGTTTTAAAAATATATATGAACCTATATACAAAATGTTTACATACAATAGATATATTTTATGTGGGTTTATATATGTTTTTATTCTGAATGTTGATGTGTTAGTGATATCAGTAACTAGGTGTTTGTTTATTTTGAATAAAATATTTGTGAAGTTACTGTTTTTTATTTGTCTAGCTTTAGGTTAATTGGTAAAGTTGCTAGAGCTTTGGATTAAATGCAACAGTATTTGATCTGTCACTGAGAACACAGATGACAACAATTTGTAGCCCTGAGGGTAAAGTAAATACCCCTGAATGTGCATGGGTTTGCACCTAGAAATTTCCTCTCAGAGGCACAAGACCAGGCAAGGTTTGTTTGTGAAAGACCAGCAGTCTCCCATACGTAACAGTCTCCCCTCTCCATGACACCAATGTTGTTCAAGAGAAGGGTAAATGCTGATACAGCTTGGCACTAGTGACACAACAACTGATTGTTTCCAGCTGAGTGAACTGGAGCAACATGAAATAAAGTGTCTTGCTCAAGGACACAATGCACCACACAATTTGAAAACTGAACTCACAACCTCATGATTGTGAGTCCAATGCACTAACCCTTAAGCTACATGCCTTCACTACCCTAAGTGTAATGTACCTGTAATTCAAAGGCCCAGTCTTGTCACACACTGTCATGTTGAATCTCCCTGAGAATTATGTTAAAGCTACATGTTGTCTATGGAATGTTCAACCACTTACACGTTAGTTTCACTATCAGGCTATTCCATTGATCAAACAACTGAAACATTCATAATTGAATCTGTGAGCAGTCCATTCCTTTCCAGGGTGTGATTTGAGGAATATTTCACTGCTATTTCAACAAAGCATGTTGTCTGATGCTCTACCAATACTGCGAATCCTCCTAGTAATATAACTAACTTTCTCTTATTAATTTGGTGTTAGAACATAACCAAACAAAGGTTTTATATAAAACGATGACCAATATAAACACTTTAAAACAAACAGCTTTGTATGATAAATTTCTGACAGTTTAGCATCCAAAGGGTTTAGATTCAATGATGTGCTGCTCTGGAGTCTGCACTCTGGGTTGCTGCCTAGTTGGCCTCAGTCGTTAACATTGGTCATACTTATATGTCTATATAACTGTTAACGTGAGAGACATTATAGTTTGTCTATCTTTCACAGCTGGAGTCACAATATAAATGTGATAATGTGATAACATTCGGAAAAAAAAAACATTCTCTTTTAGTATTGTTTAGTATGTTTGCGTGTTTGTTGTTGTTGTTGTTTTGTTGGTTTTTTTTTGACAAAATAGGAAAAAAAATGTTGAATTTATTAATTATGAGAAAATTTATCTCACAAAGCCAGGAGGCTGTTTTGTTTAAATATACTTAGGCTATATGACTGTCTCACCCACCACAACACACACGTGCATACATAAACGTATGTTAAATGATGATGACAATATATATATGTGTGTGTGTGTGTGTATGTGTGTGTATGTATATGTATATATATATGTGTGGCTTAGTGGTTAGAGCATTGGGCTTGCAATCGAAAGGCTGTGAGTTCAATTCTCATACCGGGTGATGTGTTGTTTCCTTGAGCAAGACGCTTTATTTCACATTGCTCCAGTTTACTCAGCTGTAAAAATGAGATGACAGGGACTGGGGTCCCTAGCATTCCACTGCAAAGTGGTCGTGGAGGTGCCACGGCAAAAAAGCACCCAGCCCACACTGTAAAGTGGACGTGTAGGCGCCACGGAAAAAAAAGCACCCAGCACTCACTGTAAATGAGGTTGGTGTTAGGAAGGGCATCCAGCTGTAGAAATCAAGCCAGAATTAGTTGCCATCCCACCCTTGCAAGCAGGGAAAAGCGGACGTAAAATGATGATGATGATCATAATGATATATGTATATATATATACTAATAATAATAAAAATGACGATTTGTTAGGTCTTCATTACATTTATTGATTAGCTCAAGGTTGGATCTGTATCGATCTGGCCCGACTCTGGAGTCAAAAGCTCATCAGACTTCTGTTATGATAATGACAGAAACTATGCATCAAGTGCTCACTCTGGTGAACCTACAGTAACTGGATGTTACAATCCTTAAATATATATATATAGACATCTTTATTTATTTGCCACAGGGGTGTACAAAAATGGAACATTACAAGACATGACGGCGGGGGTTTTACATAAAAATAACTTTAACATTAATAAATAACAATAAACTATATATAATAAAATAACAATTGAAATCCCCAGTAGGAGGGAACGTTACTGCAGGGTTGTTTTACACCCCGTGGATAGAACAACCCTCAACACCAGGAACACGTTTTGTAGGTGTTCCTGTCTTCCCTCTGTTTATCTTCCTCAACCTACAGGTTTATATACAGAGAAGCCCCATTCACTTGGGCCATTTTTGCCACATTCACCCACCTTTCAGCGAATTTACTGGGGTGTAGCACCTCTCTCTCCACTCTCACTTTCCTTCTGAAGTGGTACTTAAAGAAGGGGATAAGTTGTTGTCCGGAGAGAAAGGTGTTTGCCCTCAGTCCTTTTAACCTCGTCCACCTTATTACCTCTTTCGCCATAGCCACCAGACAGAGGAAAACTGCCTCTCCTTCATTCTTAAATGAAGGCGGCAGGGTGATCCTCATGATGGACTCGGCTGACAACTGAATGCGTCCCACACATGACAGTAACTGTCCGACATAATTCCACAGGTTAGTCACCCCTGGGCACTGAATAATTGCGTGCAGAACTGTTTTGATGTCCTGCTCGCATCTTGGACAAGTCCTTTTGGCAGGATCTCTGCCAGGGCGTCTGTGCCTGTAGATTTTGTCTCGAACTGGTAGAGCTCCTCGGTAGCACTGCCAGGCCAGAGACCTCTGGAAGTTATCCATAGGCCCTGGACGGAAAGTTCTCCCGAACAGACTGGTCAGTTTGTCCTCCTCGATGCCTAGAGTTTCCCCAAGAACGTTGTCGCACTTATCCTCCGCTAATCCCCTATAGAATGTCGAATTGGAGTCTCCGCTGATTGCCATTTCCGCTTGGTAGAGGGCTGTGAGTGCCTGAAGGCACTCGAGGTGCCAGGCACCCATTTTCGGTCTTCGTTTGACCCAGGACTGCAGCTCTGTTAGTGAGACGAGTTGTGGAAGAGCTTGTCTCACAAACGACAGCCACACTGGTTCACCGGTCAGGAATACCTGGAGATGGCGTAGCCTCAGTGCATGTTTGCGCATCATCAGCCACGGCATGCCCAGCCCTCCGTTAGAAGGGTGTTGACAGCAGATGGATCTCCTCACCAATGGAGCCTGTTTCTTCCAGAGGAACTTGAAGAGTATTGATAGATAGATATATACGTGTGTATGTATAACTCAAATTAAAAGATATAGGTATATATAGAGAAAGAACGAGCTATATATCATTAGAGAAACACATAGTATTTTGTACAAATATATAAAGCATATAATAGTTATGAAAAAGTAGGTACTTTAAGGTGGAAAAGTTGTTATTATCCTTACGGTCACTGCTTCTTAGTTCATAAACCATCCAGTGAGCTTTTCTGCTTTAACATAAAGTATCATAACATTATATATGTTATGATACTTCAAATTAGTATATATCTACTCCAATTCTTAATTTGTTGAGCTGCTTATACTGTGACTAGTACTTTGCACCTCTTTCTAGTGGATGCGATGCCCAGTCCTATTTGTATCTGCTGCCACAGTTAAAACGTTCTTAATATAAATAAATATAAACACATATAATAAATAGAATGAATCATTACCAGAAATCTCACAGATGTAATGGTTTCAGATTTAGACACAGGGCCAGAAATTTTGGGGTAGGTGGAAGTTGATTAAATCAAATCCAGTTTGTTACTGGTACTTTGCCTTTCATCCTTATGAGGTCGATAAAATAAAGTATATATGTATATATGTATGCTTGTATGTATGTATGTATGAGTGGAGAGATGCTGTGCTGAAAGACCCTCCCAACCTATGCAAGTGTTTTACCTAAAACATTATTGGAATCAAACAAAGTTGCAAGTTTTATATCAGAGTGACCTTCTCCTAGAGAGATGTCTTAATGAAGACTAGGAGTCTCTCACTCCACAAGGAAAAAATATTAATTATTGGATGGTCGTTGAGTCTCTTGAGTTCCTCTACCCTTTGAAGGGTTTTGTTTTTCATCTTGTAGGGAGGGTGACCAAAATCGCCCTCCTCACCAACCAAACTTGGTGAGGTTGCCAGTTTAGTCACCGATGACCCGACCATGCACAGGTTGTACTGGGTTACATGTTATCAGTAGCACTAAAGAGCGACCTGACATACATACATACTACATACATACATACATACAAGAACAACATCATTAGTAACTACTGAGCTGCAGGATTTATGTCGAAGTTATCCCAGTTTCCTGAGTTGCCTTCTCCTAGAAGAATGCTCTGACAAAAGCTAGGGGTCCTTCACTCCCAGTGGTTTAACCGTGCGATCGGGTATCCAGCCCGATTATTTCTGTGTACCCGCACATATGCATACATATGCATACACATATATACATACGTACATACATATATACATATATACACATGAACATATATTTACACATTTTTGATGGCCATTGACTCTTATGAGTTCTTCTGCCCTTTGTCAGGTTTTGATTTTTGTCCTGCAGGTTGTCCAAAATTACCCTCCTCTCCAAGTAAACTTTGTGGGGTTGCCAGTTTAGTTGCCGATGACCTGGCCATTTGACAGGTTGTACTGGGTTACATGTTACCAGTAGCACTCAAGAGTGACCTGACATAAACATACATACATACATACATACATACATACATACATACATGGTGGCTGCCAACTCGTTTTCGAGTACAGCCACTACTTTATATCCATGTAGGAGAACCCCTACGGATGCGCTGAACGAGTGTGACTTTTCAGTCCAGCCAGCGACTTGAAACTCTGGTACAAACACTTGTGGTACAAACACTTGTGACAACTACTGACACATAGTGCTGGACCGATGGTACCATGTGATGACAAGTGCAGAGAGATCTCCAGATATAAAGCAATGCCTGTGCCGTGGAGCTTTTATAGTGAGCAAAAGCACTGCACAAAGCCAGTCCCACACTCTTAACCAAGATGATATTTACCAAAAAGAAGAACAAGTCAACGTCATTGGATACCATCAGGGTTGCAGGTGTTATATCAGAGTTTTCCTTCTCCTAGAATTCTGCCTTGACAAAGACTAAGGGGTCATCTTTCCCAGTGATTTTGGATGGCCATTGACTCTTAAGAGCTCCTTTGCCCTTTGACAGGTTTTGTTTTTAGTCCTGCAGGATGTCCAAAGTCACCCTCCTCACCAAGAAACCTTGGTGGGGTTGCCAGTTTAGTCGCTAACGACCCGACATACATACATACATACATACATACTTGAGAGATATTCCCTGTGTGATAATCAAAATCTCACACCCAGGGATGTCGTTCAGCAATATCGCAGTGAATCCATGGATGAAAAACTGCATGCCTATCAGCAAAAAATCATGCATGGATATGTTGCCAGGAAGCTCCAGAGTGAGAGTAATATAGATAAGGAAAGTAGTCTATCTTGGACCAACAACCGCTATATTGGCTCCCACTTTGAAGGATATGTTTTTGCAATCCAGGAACAGGAGATTAGCATGAAATACCTGATTCACAAAAGAGATAGGGATGCAGGCAAAACACCTAGATGTGATAACAAGTGCAGACTCTGCAGAACTAACATCAAGGATATCACCCATGTCATCAGCAACTGTCAAAAGATGTCATCGTGGTACTATCTACCTATGAGGCATGATGTAGTGGCCAAAACACTGTACAATGCAGTTCGTAAAAAAGATAGCCCCGATAATAAACACATTAAAAGCTACAACAATGTGGAAGACATCCATGTACATAATATGAAAGAGTACTGGTGGAATGTTCCAGTAAAAACCCCAATAAAATGCAGGCATAACAGACCAGATATTATGATATGGGACAGGGAGAAGAAAACATGCACAGTAGTGGAAATTAGCTGCCCAGCAGATGCCATTATAATATCAAAGATTAGTGAAAAGGAGAATATTTATGCAGAACTGATGAGAAATCTGCAGATACTCCACCCTGATTACACCTTCATATTTATGCCTGTGATTATTGGGGCACTGGGATATGTTAGTAATTGCCTCAATTCAAATCTTGAGAAGCTAGGCTTCACAGGAACAGAAAGAACACAACTAGTTAGGAAATTACAAGTACAATCCATTAATGGAACAGTAAAAATATGTAAAACATTCCAAAAATTTTGCATCTAATAACTGCATATACACATGTACAGATACAAAGCATATACACATGCACACATACATCTCAAAACATCCACATCCACACATACAATAACATCCATATCTACACATGCATACATACATATCTACCTAGTTGATGTTGTGTAAATTCCAATGAGAGAGTCTTGTGTCTATGTTAGAAACCGACTCTCTCTCTATTGGGAAAACTTTGTGAAATTATAAAACCAGAAGTACATACATACATACATACATACATACATACATACATACATACATACATACATACATACATACATACATACATACATAGGTATACATGCACACTTTTTTTTACATATATATGTGTGAATCTCTTTGTATTTAGAATATATAGCAACAAAAGTCTAAGATAGTTGACTAATTCTCAAATATGATAATAGTTCCTCTTGCCAATCAATTCTTCAATATTCTATCTCTTTCTTTAAACACTGCCAAACACACACACAATGTAGTTGTTGTTGCCCATATTCTAAATAAATTAATATCTAGTTTGCTATGTTGACACAAATACAGAGATCTTCTAGGCAAGATATCAAAATATTTTTACTTGTTTCTTGAAAATCATTTACATCTCAATTCAATATGATCATATGATACTCTTTAACACACATAGATACACACACACACACACATATATATATATATATATATATATATATAGAGAGAGAGAGAGAGAGAGAGAGAGAGAGAGAATATGAGAGAGAGAGAGACAGAAAGACACGTAGATACAGTGTGTGTATATAGACATTAAATGATACTGATGCACATACACACATACACACACACACACATCCATATATATATATACTGTACATACATTTCAAATTAAAAGATATATGTGTATATATATATATATATATATATATATATATATATATATATATATATATATAATATATATATATATATATATATATATATATATATATATATATATATATAGAGAGAGAGAGAGAGAGAGAGAGAGAGAGAGAGAGAGAGAGAACCATATATCGTTTAAGAAGCACAGTATTTTGTACACAGATATAAAGCTCATAATATTCAAGAAAATGTGTATACTTTAGGGTGGAAAAAAGCCATTATATATATGTATATATCATCATCATCATCATCATCATCATCATCATCATCATCATCATCGTTTAACGTCCATCTTCTACGCTTGCATGGGTTTGGACGGGAATTTTCCCACTTGAGGCAAGATTGGTTGTCTTGCTCATATAGGACTGTCTATATATATATAAATTGCTACAAAGGTAAAGGGGATGCTCTGGAGAGGAGCAATTATAGGGGCATAAAACTGATGGATCAGGTTATGAAAATGGCAGCAAGAATATTAGCGCAACTGATTAGAGAAAGGGTCAAATTAGATGAGATGCAGTTTGGTTTTATGCCTGGGAAAAGTATAACAAATACCCTCTTCTTAGTGAGACAACTACAAGAGAGGTTCTTAGAGAAGAATAAGCCACTATACTTAGCCTTTGTTGACCTAGAGAAGGCCTTTGATAGGGTACCCCAATTTGTCATGTGGTGGTCCCTAAGGAAACTAGGTGTTGAGTAATGGCTTGTGAGGACAGTGCAAGCTTTGTACAGAGGTTCTGTCAGTAAAGTGAGGGTAGGAATTGAGTTTAGTGAGGAATTCCAGATACAAGTAGGAGTACATCAGGGTTTGGTCCTCAGCCCACTCTTGTTCATTATAGTCCTCCAAGCCATAACAAAGGAGTTTAAGACTGTCTGCCCATGAGAACTTCTCTATGCTGACGATCTGGTTCTTATAGCAGAATCAGTAGAGGAGCTAGAGAATAAATTCTGGCTATGGAAACAGCAGTTGGAATCAAGAGGACTGAGAGTGAACCTAGCTAAGACAGAAGTGTTGATAAGTAGAAAACAGGACAAAACTCTGATTTCGTCAGGGTAATGGCCATGTTTGATATGTAGAAAAGGAACTGGCGTAAATTCTATAAAATGTACACAATGCAGATCTTGGACACACAAGAGATGTAGTGGGATAGCAGGCAAACTTAACAGGTAGGGAAAACTATGTATGCAGTAGATGTACAGGGAAATTTGACAGTAGAAGTCGCAGTGATAGACATATTTTTCAAATGCAGGTAGGTTCTATAGAAGTGGTTGATAGCTTCCGGTACCTAGGTGATCAAATTAGCATGGGAGGCAGGTGTTCCAAGGCCATAGTATCTAGAATAAGGATGGGTTGGAAGAAGTTTAGGGAACTGCTTCTTTTGCTGACAAAAAAGGGTTTCTCCCTACGTACGAAAGGCCGGTTATATAATGTGAAGTGTGCGATGCTGCATGGTAGTGAGACATGGGCAGCAACTGCAGAGGATATGTGACGGCTGGAGAGAAAGGAAGAAAGAATGCTCCGTTGAATGTGCAATGTCAATGAACGACCAAGCATGGATGAGTTGAGAAAGAAACTGGGTATAAGAGGGATAAGTTGCGGTGTGCAGGAGAGAAGACTGCGATGATATAGACATGTGATCCGCATGGAGCATGACCGCTGGGTAAAGAAGTGCCAAGAAATGCCAGTAGAAGGAAGACGCAGTAGAGGATGACCACGAAAAACATGGGCAGAAGTAGTGAGAGCGGACCTCAGATCACTGAAGCCACGGAGGAGATGATGAAGGACAAGTGGAGAGATACTGTGCTGAATAGGATCCATCCCATCCTTGTAAGCAGGGAAAAGCAGACGAAAAATGATGATGATGATGATGATGCTGATATATATTTATATATATATATATATAGTAAGAAGTGCTCTAGCAGCCAAACTGTATGATACAGTTATAGCTGTGTAAATACAGAATGTATGACTGAGACTGCATCAACTTCATCATCATCATCATCATGACCGTTTTACGTCCGTTCTTCCATGCTAGCATGGGTTAGACGGGTTGTCCTGTTGTGGGCAGTGTCTGGCTGGCTGACCTTGTCTTGCTCATATGGGAACTGATACTGGCTTGATTTCTACAGCTGGATGCCCTTCCTAACACCAACCTCATTTACCGTGAGTGCTGGGTGCTTTTTTTCTGTTGCGCCTACACGTCCACTTTACAGTGTGGGCTGGGTGCTATTTTGCCGTGGCACCTCCACGACCACCTTGCGGTGGGGGGTGTGGGGGCATATTGTCTATAGGCTTCAGCTTCGGCTTGTACCCATGGGGGGGGTCGGGTATTCTGTATTACTGCATGACGCCAGAGGTCACGGTCATGTGTCATCGCCTTTGAGAGGTGTAATTGGGTAAGGTCGGCTTTTATCACCTCATCGCAGGTCTTCTTGGGTCTCCCCACTTCGCGGTTTCCATCGACTTCTAGTGCTCTGCACCTTTTTATGCAGCTGTCATCCTTCATACGCATCACATGTCCATACCAACGCAACCGCCTCTACTGCACACAGCATTTGATTCCTCTTATGCTCAGTCTCTCTCTCAATTCATTTATGCTTTGTCGTTCAGGTATATTACTATTACACATCCATCGGAGCAGGCAGGCTTTGTTTCTTTCTAATCTACGCAAGTCTTCCACAGTCTTCCAGGTCTCACTACCATGTAACATTGCTGTTCGGATACACTCATCATACAGTCTGCCTTTCATTTTGAGGGAGAAGCCTTTTGCAGCTAGCAGTGGCAGTAGTTCCCTGAACTTCTTCCATCCCATTCTTACCCTTGTTATTGTACTTTCTGAACACCCACCTCCGCTGCTAATTCGGTCACCTAGGTAGCAGAAGCTGTCTACTGTTTCTACAGAGCCCTCCCAGAGATTGGTGGTACTTGTTTCCTGTGGCTGCTTGCTGCTTGCTGTCCCAGCACAACTGCTGCATGTGAAGCCTACATTCTTAATTAAGCATCCTGAGATCCCGCTACATCTCTTTTGTACCCATTGTTTGCATTTGGGGCAGAGAATGGAGTTCCTACCTACACCTTTCCTACATACTGAGCAAGGACATTTCCCTGAGGGGATCTGGGTTTTGTTTTCTCATCTACTTACAAGGACCTTAGTCTTTGTCAGGTTGACTTTGAGACCCTTTCACACATATCTAATATGTAGGTATGTAAATATGCCAGAAAATACGAATTGAAAAAAAGGATAAAAATCTTTAATCGATTTTCAGATCTTATTGGATCTTCATCAGTCATAAATAAACATGTATTTGATGGGTATATATACCTGTAGTGACCTACATTCCGCGGGCTCACATACATTCTCTGTGCGTGATTTGGCTCAGCTCAGCCAATCAGCGCCAGTAGAAGAGGATGTATCCCTACGCGTCCTGGGGAAGAAATTCCCCACGAAGATTTGAAGAATCTTCCTTTTTGCACCAGGAACTTCGAACCAGCAACACGTACATGTGACGATGAGATTTTGCACCTTGGCCTGCCGGCTTTCCGGCGCAATGGCACATTCCCTTTTGTAACCTCATTTTATGTGTAACTTCAACCATACAAGTTAACCAACATTATTTCGGTGGATTGGCAGTATCGATAGAGGGTCGGACGCCATGCTTTCCAGCATAGTTACTTCCCTTTACGATCTGAGTTCAAATCCCGCCGAGGTTGACTTTGCCTTTCATCCTTACGGGGTCGATAAAATAAAGTACCAGTAATGTACTGGGTAATTTGCTAGCCTTGTGCCTAAAGTAGAAACAATTATTTGTGCTACAACAAAAATAAACATACTTTTCATCTCTAATTTCTGCTGTTGACATCATTATTATGTTACTCGTGTCTCAATAACATTTATAATCCATGCCGCTAAATACCCATATGCTCCTAGGATTATTCTGAAATGGGCATACTAATTTGCATATAATTAGTGCTTGTGTTGAGTGGTACCTAGCTAAAAGTAAGTCACTCATTTGTTGATCTGGAGGAAGCTTTTGACAGCATACCCCCATGTCATAATCTGGTGAGGTTTAGAAAACTAGGAGTATTTGAGTGGCTTGTGAAGGCAGTACAAACCATGTATAGATGTCAAACTCACTTTATGAAATTAATATGTAAGTAACTGAATATTCTACAGAAACATGTATCCTTAAACTTATTCTCAGGGAGATTCAGTGTGACACAGTGTGTGACAAGACTGGCCCCTTGAACCCTTGAATTACAAGTACAGCCTATCTAATGGTTTCCAAACAATTTTCATCTACCCAATTCCACTTATAAGTCATGGGTTCACTCAAGGCTATGTTTAATAAAACTTGCCCAAGATGCCATACTCTATTACCCTATTGCATGTTCCAAGCCAACAGACTGCGGCCATGCTGGGGCACCACCATGCAAACTTGTTAACCATTTGTGTATGCTGCATCGACTTATACTTATTACATCAATAATTTTATTTGAGATCTTCTTCATATAAATATATCACGTGGTATATCATGTGATATATTATGTGTTGCTTTTGATTAACAAACTAACAGTAGGTGCTGTAAAGAAGAGGATCTGTGTTTCATGAAGGTCACCATCATTATCATCGCCAACATCAACACAACTACCATGATTACCATCACTACCACCATCACAACCACCACCACAACTACTATCCTCATCCTCTTTGCCACCACCACTACCATCATCATATATATATATATATATATATATATATATATATATATCATCATCATCATTTTCATTTCATTTTACGTCCGCTTTTCCCTGCTTGCAAGGGTGGGATGGGAACTGATTCTGGCTTGATTTCTACAGCTGGATGCCCTTCCTAACACCAACCTCATTTACAGTGAGTGCTGGGTGCTTTTTTGCCGTGGCG
Organism: Eledone cirrhosa; assembly: GCA_964016885.1. Taxonomy (NCBI): domain Eukaryota; kingdom Metazoa; phylum Mollusca; class Cephalopoda; order Octopoda; family Eledonidae; genus Eledone; species Eledone cirrhosa. The sequence goes on from OZ024742.1 coordinate 292,515,430, forward strand.
CCTACACGTCCACTTTGCAGTGGAATGATAGGGACCCCAGACCCTATCATCTCATTTCTACAGCTGAGTAAACTGGAGCAATGTGAAATAAAGTGTCTTGCTCAAGGAAACAACACATCACCCGGTCTGAGAATTGAACTCACAACCTTTTGATTGCAAGGCCAATGCTCTAACCACTAAGCCATGTGCCTCCCTATTATTCCACTGCAAAGTGGTCGTGGAGGTGCCACAGCAAAAAAGCACCCAGCACTCACTGTAAATGAGGTTGGTGTTAGGAAGGGCATCCAGCTGTAGAAATCAAGCCAGAATCAGTTCCTGTCCCACCCTTGCAAGCAGGGAAAGAGTGGACGTAAAATTAAATGAATGAATGAAATGAATATATATTATATATATTATATATATATATTATATATATATATTATATATATATATTATATATATATATATATTATATATATATATTATATATATATATTATATATATATATTATATATATATATTATATATATATATTATATATATATATATATATATATAGACACGCACACAGCTCAAGATACAGATGAATGAACATATAACTATAATAAAAACTATACCTGAATGAACAACAGAGTTGTTAGAATATTGGTAAATCACCAAAAGACATTTACAAATATACACCGAATATAATTGCATATTTATACTGGTTATTAAACTGTAGTCAACATTGAAAATGTGAGGAGTAAACAAGGCTGAGAGACAGTTTATAGTTAGACTGGTTGTGTTACTCATCTACTTGGAACAGAGGGAAATCAGTGAAAAGAAAAATGGTCTCATATGTGTGATCTAGGGTTGTGATAGATTTAGCACTGAACATTCCATCATAATGAAACACAGTCATCATCATCACCATCATCATCATCACCACCATCATCATCATCATCATCGTCATCATCGCCATCATCATCATCATCATCATCATCATTATAATCATCATCATCATTATTATCATCATCATCACCATTTAACATCTATTTTTCCATGATTGCATGAGTTAGACAGGTCGTCTACGTTATGATACAAGTCAGGCCAGCTGGTTGTGCCATGCCTTGTTCAAATGGAACTGCATTTTGACTAGGATTTTTATAGCTGGATGCCCTTCCTAACACCAACCACATTTACAATGTGGAACTGGGTGGTCCTGTTATGACTCAAGTCTGGCCAGTTGGCCACACTGCACCTTGTACGTATCAATATTGGGTTGGCTGGGTTTTTACAGTTGCTGGATGCTCTTCTTAACACCAACCATGTTTACAGTGTGGAATTGAGTGGCACTGTTATGGGGAGGGTCTGGCCAGTTGATCGTTATGTACCCTGCTCACAGCGGAACCATATTTTGGGAGCTGGGTGGTCCCATTATGAGTGATATCTGGACATTGACCACACCATGGTCTCAGGAAATAATTATATATTTGATTTAATTATACAAATTTCTATAAAAATGTGATTCTCTAAGGTTCAGCAATGCACCTCTTTCGTGCCTGCGCCCTGGGAAACTAACGATTTGGTTTAATGATAGTGCTGGCCCTGATAATGCGGGAGATATGTTTGTATACAGGTGAAGTATCCTATACTGTCATACAGAGGAAATACTATCTTGTACATGGGGATATGTATATTTTTCTTTACAGCAATATTGATTTATATTTTTCCTTGAGAAGAATATCATTTGCTTGTGACTACATACCTATCAGTATTGTATATTGTATATTTTATCTCAACCCTTCAGCAAGTGAATTATTCTGACAGGTATAGCATTTTTCTTTTCAGGATACAAATTCTGAACTGAAAGAAGAAGAAAAATGCAAACTGTCGAAGGAATTTCAGAAGAAATTTATTGATCTATTGTAATAATAATTTTAGAAGTATATGTCCTCAGTTTTCACATAAAAAAGTCTTACCAATATGGGTAAAAACCAAAACCTGATGTAAAGTTTTCTATTGTGAAAACTATTTACTATCAATTTAAGCCAAGACAGATGACTAATAACATAAGATAAGTAAGAAGTTCTATAGACAAAGTGGGATAAATAATACATTAAGATAAGATTTGTTTATAAATACTTGCCAATATTTGATATAAGTCTGGTAATTATCGAAACATATTACCATAAATTAAGTTAGGAAAACATCAAGAATTTCAAAATACCAAATTCAAAAACTCAAAATATGATTTAGTATTCTATTAACAGGGGGTAAATCTTATTTGTTGTATTACATCTAATCTTCAGAGAAAGCATATGGTATAGTGGTTAGAGTATTGGATTCATTATCATAAGTTTATGGGTTTTATTCCTGGACAGGGTGTGGCTTTGTGTTTTTCAGAAAGACATTTAATTTCACATTGCTTTTAATGATAAGACTGGGGCTCCTATTATTAAAACACCCAAGATACTGCCTATGCAATGGAATCTCATGGAAAGCCAGCTAAACCTATAAAGGTGTAACCTATAAATTTCATTTTTCAGTTAAAAATAATTTAACTATAACTTATTACAGAGATAACTTGAATATGCATTTTACATTGTTTTAAATTTAACTCTATATTAAGTATTTAATGTATGTGTAGTATTTTTTAATATATTCTTTCATTTATATTCAAGATTCTAGTGCCGTGTCTGAGTTTATCTTTATAAACATCTTCACAATACTTCGACCATTTTCTGATGATTTCAGTCATGTCTGTGAGAAGCAATCCTGTTTTGTCCTCAATGACAATGGTTCTATGTTACATTGTTTTCATTAACATTTTAAAGTTTTCATAAGCAGCCTTGCTGTTGCACATTTTTATCCCAGCTTCAATGTTTTTGTACTGGTTTGTTATCCGTTTCTCTTTGGCTTCCCTTAGTTTCTCCCAGACCTTCCTATTTACAGTATTGTATTGCTGTCTTGTTTCCTGACCCATTAACTTGATCTTCCTCAGGTCCTGTCTTAAATCACATAGGTCACATATCTTCAGTAATGCATGGTTTTCTTTCCATCTTTTTCCCAGCACTCCTAGAGCTGTTCTTCGATGTTGTTGGTCAGGGAGTTTATATCTTCTTCTAGAAGGTTAAGGGCTGCAAACATGCCCCCCGTGTTCACCTGAAACATACCTGCAAACTTGGAATCTTTTAGTTTGTTTACATTAAACATATGTGAGGCTCCTTTCTTATATATCGTTTTTACCTTAAGTTTCAGTGTTATCAGAACAAAATCATGATTATTATTGATACCCTCCTAGGGCGATGGATTGGCAGTATCGGTAGAGGGTCGGACGCCATGCTTTGACGCATAGAGTTACGGCCCTTGTCATTCTGAGTTCAAATCCCGCCGAGGTTAACTTTGCCTTTCATCCTTACGGGGTCGATAAAATAAAGTACCAGTAATACACTGGGTAATTGCTGGCCTTGTGCCAAAAGTAGAAACAATTATTGATACCCTCCTAGTCTGTATATATTAGTCATGTCTTTGCTAGTCTGGGAGATAAAATAGCTTCAAACAACTGCTCAATTTGTGTTCTTGTTTTAAACATTATCATCTGTGCTGATTTCTTCACTGAACATACTATGCAAATGATTCAACTTCTATGCTGGCTATTGGTGCTGTATTGATTTGATTTAATCTTTACTGAATATTTGTGTAAAGTTGTTTGGTTCAAGATTCATTCATTGTTGATTTTCATAACAATGCATTATTTACAAATAGGCAAAGATCTCTTGTTTCAGATCTTATTTGAGTCACGATACTTCTGTGTGTTGATGTTATATTACAGTCTTGTATTTATATTACTGTAATATGTGACTGTTTTCTTGTTATGTTATATATCTGTAATATGTGACCGTGTTGTTTTAATGCTATATTACAATAGAATGTGTCTCTTGTTATGCTGTTATGTTATATTACTGCAGAATGTGACTTTCTCTGTTATTTCTAATGGTTTTCCAACGTTTTTTGTTATTTTTTCTATTAAGAATTGAGATATCTTTTTCTTATTTTCTATCCTTTTCCATATATATTTGTTTTGCATTGTGTTTACTTCTTATATCGTTTTACTATTCCTATTTCAATAGATTTGAAGGAGTATCCACTTTCCTTTATAACTACCTTGGCTATTGTATACAGTATTTAGTTTATCCTGTTGATATATATATATATATATATATATATATATATGGGGTGGTCATGTTGGCGATGTGACAGATAGTGCCCAGCCCACACTGTAAAGTGGTCATGTTGAAAAGACACCCAGCAAACACTGTAAGTGTGGTTGGCATTGTGAAGGGCATCAAGACGTGACGATGATGATTATATATATATATATACACATATATACACATATATATATACATATATATATATATATATATATATATATATATATATATATATATATATATATATATTAGAAAGTGAGGTTTTTTTTACAAAATGAAAAATAACCGAGGTGTCCTACACGAGTGGAAGTATAAAGAAAAAGGGATGAAATCGAAAATGCAACTGAAGTCTTATTTTTTTTGTTTTGTTGAGACTTTGGTGGCATTGTAAAAAAAACCTCACTTTCTAATATATACCCACCACACGAAGACCGAAAATGCCACCAAAGTCTCAACAAAACAAAAAAAATAAGACTTCAGTTGCATTTTCGATTTCATCCCTTTTTCTTTATACTTCCACTCGTGTAGGACACCTCGGTTATTTTTCATTTTGTAAAAAAAACCTCACTTTCTAATATATACCCACCACACAAAGACCGAAAATGCCACCAAAGTCTCAACAAAACAAAAAAAATAAGACTTCAGTTGCATTTTCGATTTCATCCCTTTTTCTTTATACTTCCACTCGTGTAGGACACCTCGGTTATTTTTCATTTTGTAAAAAAAACCTCACTTTCTAATATATACCCACCACACGAAGACCGAAAATGCCACCAAAGTCTCAACAAAACAAAAAAAATAAGACTTCAGTTGCATTTTCGATTTCATCCCTTTTTCTTTATATATATATATATATATATATATATGTCCCAAGGCTCTGATACCATCAACACCATAAACACAGAGCTGGCATATCTAAGAACTGACTAACTGCCTGATGAGGTCATAGCCATTCAATGGCTATCATCGAAATATATATAGCAGTAAATAAAGGATTATGAGTTCATGCAATTGACTTATGTTTCATCACTATATATATATATATATATATATATATATGTAGAGGTTATATTTAATTTGTTGGGATACAACAAGCAAAATATTTTTATAACTGATATAAAGCACTCAACAAATTATTGGAGTAAATATACAATATATTAACAAATGGAAACTATATTTATAAAACCATATTTATTTCAGGAGATTCCAACCAGAATGGTTGCATTTTTTAAGGGTATGTCAATATTTATTTATAAAACTAACCTATATTATATTTTATCTGATGAAAGCGCACCATAGTTTGCTCTGGTGGCCCTTGAAATATGTATAATGAAATAAATATGGTTTCATAAATATAGTTTTCATTTGTTAATATATTGTGTATATATATATATATATATATATATATATATATATATATACACGCTTTCAATAATTCTAGGATTGCAAGATCTGTGTTCTTCTTTTACTGTTGTTGTAATGTAATCATTAAGTTTAACAACATCTAGAAATATGTTTTACAATTTCATTCTCAAAATATTTCCATATAAAGAATTAATATTGTCACAATCAGAGAATTTCTATCTTGAGAATTTTCTTTTCTGAAACGTTTCTCTTAATTCCTTTTATTTCTATTTTCATTTATGTTGTTCTGGTTCAGCTTCTGTTGGTCAGTATTCTGTTGATATTCTATGACTAAATTTTGTTGTATTTTCTTTCTCGCTTTGTTTTATATTTGTAAGATGTATATTCATAGTTTAAATTCTTAATAATTTTAATGTTTTTATTCTCATTGTTTTCATCATTATTATTGCTTTCTTATATGCTGTTTGTGTTTTCATTGTCTTCTTGAACTAATCTGTTGGGAAACAAAGTTACTTTTAGATCATGATTTTTTCTCTATAGTTATTAAATATGGATATTGTTGTAGTCACATTTTTGGTGTTATAAAATATGTTAGTATTATAGAAAGCTATGGTAATCATTATTTACCTGGTACATATTAGGTCAATCCCTGGGTTAGTGTATATGTATGGTTGGGGGACCTTATCAGTTGTGTCAAGAACATGACAACATCCCTCATGCTGGCATCACATCATGATAAAATGCACCAAATGCACTCTGTAGAGTGCAGGAGTATATGTAAGTGAGATGTAACCCCTCACCCAGCTCATCTAAAATATAATATATATATATATATATAATATATAGATATAATTCCACATAAACAGTATGTATATACATATATATACACTATTTATGTGGAATTAGCAAGTATCACCAAAAATAACTACTATTGAATATGAGGGTATCCAGGACATGGCCAACAAAATGAGAACAATGTATCACTGTGTTAAGGGTTTGGTTCAAAATTGCAAGAATATGATCAAACGAGAGACTACCACCAAGTATTGTGGATACAATCAACAAAACATTACTATAAAAACCATGATGAGAACGCAAGATCTAAATAAAAGTGTATAATTTATACACACATACATATATGTATGTATCTGTTTGTGAGTGTGTGTATATTGATATTGATATAGTTAACATATGGATTAACACATCATTACCAATAGTTTCATATCTGGGTAATATAATTCAAACAATTACAATCTTAACATGATATAAAATAAGCACTTTCCACAAATAGAAATCTGTACATATATAAAGTCTTCTGAGAGATATAACTATAAAGTTAGCTGATGTATATGGAGCTTCCATTCATGCATATTCTTTTAAGGTGGTGGACTGTAATTTTAAACAGCATTACTTCAACCACACATCATCCCTCAGATATATATAGAAAATTAAAATCAAATTTTATCTGGCATTTAAATGACCATGATATTGATTTGGCATCAGGTGGTAAATCTTAAAATAATGCAGTTCAATGAGACAAAAAGATGTAAGTTATGTACAGCTGAGAAGATAATTATATTGAATAGCATTAATGATTTTGTAGATTATCTAATTACAAAATCAGAATTTTCTAGTCAATGCTGCTAGTAAGGAAACAATCTTGTAACACACCATTGAATAACATATAACTCATCTGGAACAACATATAACTCATCTGGGACATGCAAATCATCTGGAAGAACATGTAATTCAACTATAACAACATTTAAGTTATCTTGAACAACAAACTATTCATCTAGAACAACATGTAATTCATTTTGAACAACATACACTGAGAATAACATTTAAAGTATCTTGAACGATATACAAGACATCTGTAACAACATACAATACAACTTGAACAATATATAACTCATTTAGAACAACATACAGAAAAATCTGGTACAACATACAATGCAAGTGAAACATATATATATACACCAGGTCCGAACACAAAGGAACCAAACTCCCACCATCACTACCTCCATCTCTCCTGCTCTCCCCATCTCTTACTATTAAGAGAAAATGGTAACCCACATGCTGGCTGCCCCACGGCTCCGGTGGACAGAATAGAGAAGGTGTTTCTCTGGAGGATGATGAGGGAGACACGCTGGAAGAGGCATTCCAGCTTGCGGCTTGTACAACATACAATTAAATCCCTCAAAGCTCCTACAAATTGCAGGCCTCACAATCACTGCCAGTTGCTTGTGATGATCTCACATTCATTAAACCACAAAAACTGCTCCCCAAAGACTGGCCATGCCCCTCAAGTCTAGAAAATACTTCAGATCTGAATATCTGTGCAAAATCCTTGAAAGACTTCTAGAAGCCATATGTGTCACTTCACATGAAAGCCATTCACGACTCTTATTACAGAATTTATAGCTTCTTGATATTGTAGGTGAACATTTTATCCAACTTTGTTGTTTTTTCTTTTTCTTTTTCTTTCTGTTATTCATATCAATAGGTTTTCATCACATTGATCTAAAGATGTCTCCAGGTGATGATTATGATTGTATTACCAATCATATATACTTGTTAAAATGCTATGGGGTAAGTTAAGTTATTGATATCTGCTTTAAGTTTTAATGCTAATGATGTGAAACAGATATCTTATATTAGAATATTCTCATCACCAGACTTTCTGATTTTTTAAAGAAATAAATAAGATTATTTTTGTTAATGGAACAAAAATATATTTATACACTTCAATTATACAAGAAAAACAAAAACGAAAGAAAATAATTCCATTCAGAACCACTGATATTGAAGAATGTTGTGTGGAAAAGTTGGTTGACTAGGTGGTTGGTTTTGATGTTCTTGTTTAGCCTCAAATCATTGCTCAATCGAAAGTAAAGAAAACTTGCACACCCTTCATTAAACAGTATATGTCAGTTATGCTCTGTGAACAAGAGGGCAAAAGCATTGCTTTGGAGAATGATAGCCAGCGATGTCTCCTGCATTAGTCATTCCGCCTCATAAAACAAACTCTACACCTTTGACTGAGCAGTTTATGTCAGCTGTGCCCCATGGACAAGATGGTGACAGTGTGATTACAGAGAACAGCCAGTGGTAACTGCTGCATCAGTCATTCCACTTCCCATTATAGCCTGATTTAGTAGTGGAAAGAATATAATGGTTTCTTATATAGGCACAATGCCAGCAATTATCCCAGTGCATTACTGGTACTTTATTTTATCGCCCCCGTAAGGATGAAAGGCAAAGTTAACCTCGGCAGGATTTGAACTCAGATCATAAAGGTCCGTAACTCTATGCTGCAAAGCATGGCGTCCGACCCTCTACCAGTTCTGCCAATCCATCAAGAATATAATGTGTATAATGTTCACATCATCACCATCATCATCACCGTTTAAAGTCCATTTTCCATGCTAGCATAGGTTACACAAGTTGCCCCTTAGTGAGACAAGCCAGGTCTGATGACTATGACTTGCTCATACAGAACTGGTTTTGGCTTGGTTTCTACGGCTGGATGCTCTTCCTAACACCAACCACATTTACAGTGTGTGCTGGGTACTTTTTGTTGACACCTACATGACCACTTTACAATGTGGGCCGGGCACTTATATATAATGGCCACTTATATATAATATATAATGTTCACATATATAATATATACAAAACATTTGTATCCAATGTGGACTGGGAACTTGAGTCAGCTCTGGTCGTTTGGGTTGATATTAATCTCACTGTCTTTTTGTATATGGAATAACAACACTACTTGGACAACATCAAATGCAGTTCAACCTGCATGTGGATGGAGTCTTCCTTGAACCAATACTGTTCTACCTGCTTCAAGTCTGCCTTGTAGATGGCTCAGTTCGGTGCCTTCTTCATACACCAGTTCTTTTCTTGATTATGAATTCACTTATGCTTTGGCTTCCATGTGTATGAGCTACACAAACGCTGTTGTAGAGCCATGATTGATGAGTTCAGACTACATCCATTCTGTTGTTGACACATTGCATGCTGGTTCCTTAAGCATGACACCTTGTATGACACCCAAAAAAGCCTTGATGTGCCCAGTTCCCCCGTCTTAACTGGAGCCAGCTGGCCTCAAATATGGTGTTGGCAAGCTCTCAGGTAGGATAACCTTTTCCTATTTGAGAGGGATAAATCTTTAATCTGGGTCACTGCATGTTCTCCAGTTACAACCTTGTCACTTAGGCCACTGCTATCTATAACATAGAGGAGCAGGACATATCTAAATATCAGGACTTGACCAATTCCTTCCCTTTTGTGTCAGTTGCCAACAAGATCTCCAGTGTCCTCAGTCCCCAGACTGCCATTTTCTCATAATGTAATCGAACATAACAACAGAGAGGTATTGGGGTTAAACAACAGCTACTATCTTCATGCATATACACACTTCAACAACATTTAATAAATATTGCCTGTACAGGTAATCAAAGTATGTATACATTTTTAGAGGACACCCTGGATAATGTCTAGTTTCCTAAATTTTAGGAATTTTGGGATTTATTATATTTTCAGTTGAGAGAAACTTTCAGCTGCAAATAACAGTTGAATATTTGAAAAGGTTAAAATAAAAGAATTAGTGAGAAATCTGCTGATTCTTCCATAAAAACAAATAAAAAGAATTAAAAACGGATGCATATGAAAATTTCCTTTAGCATAACAGATGTGTTGGAAAAATAGCTTTTGTGAAAAAAAAAACTTAAGAATTCAAAAAGTAGAATATAAATAAAAACAAAAATATAAAACATTGAATAAAAATAGAAAAAGATGTGAAGACTTATTTAAAAATGGAAATGCTGCATATTAAAGAGATTTCAACAGACAAGATTCAAAACAAAATAAAATAAAATAAATTGTTTTGGAAACAGTGAAAAATCAAAAGACTTTCAAGAGTTGCCATATGTTATTTTTCATAGAAGAATATTAAAAATTTACCTGTGTGAAAAAGCCTCAAATAACTTTTATAAGTTTATCTATTTTCGAATAATCGATGCCCCCAAAATCAAATATGCAACAATGCTATACACGTGGAGACTATGACTATTTGAATAGGCAACCATTATAATTTAGAATTTCCTTAAATATTTAAATACTAACTGTCTATTCTGTTTTAATTCAAAATGTTTCAGCTTAGTGTTTCAAGTACCAAGAAGATAAGAAAAAAAAAGAAAGAATATGAGTGCTGTTTCTTTTCAAGGAATAAAAAATATCTTATTGAGAATATTGCAAATATGAGAATAAAAGAATCAGTACTAAAATAGAATGATTCTTCCAGTTAACACAAAGAGAGGGAAACTCACCATAACTGTTGTGCTGGATCATCAGCTTTAGTATTATAAATAAACATTGGTGAGACTGTGTGGTTAATAAATTTACTTCTCAATCATGGTGCTTCATGTTTGATCAGACTGCACCAAGTTGACCCCAAGCCTTCTTCTTCTTCTTCTTATTATTATTATTATTATTACAGTTGCATTTATCTTGCTTTATATTCATACGAGTTATCAGCAAGTCACAACCAGTGACCTCAAGAGACAACAAGGTCCGCCATGTTCAAGAAAGAACATACATACTCACACATGCATCTTTAGTGTTTAGACTTGTGATGTACTTATATTGACAGAATCTTCCTTAGTATATGGGCAGTTCCCATTAGTACTATCTTTTGTATTTCTCCTATACGCGGGTTTCCTGGGATTTGTGATAAGTAATCATTAGACCCCTTAGGTATCATTCCCAGAGCACCTACAACCACTGGTATTGTTTTAGTTCTCAATTTCCACATTTTTCCAATTTCTATCTCCAGGTCCTTATACTTGCTCAATTTTTCAAATGTTTTTATAGATACATTCTTGTCTATTGGAACAGACATATCAATTAGCAGGCATACCCTCTTTTTAAAGTCCTTCAATATTATATTATTATTATTATTATTATTATTATTATTATTATTATTTCAGAGAGGATCATGGGGGCAGAATCCTCAAACACTTCTACCAACGGGTCCTTTCAGAAGCAACCGTCTCCAACTGATCTTGCTGGATCCCCAAGCAAGACCAGCCAAGCTCAAGGATGATATACAACCATTTGTCCAGCGATTCTTTCCTGAGACATTCTAACCACATGTCCATAGTATCAGAGCTATGATCTCTCAATTTGGAGAAGTAGCAGCTCTACCTGGAGTGACTCTCTGATCTCCGAGCTTTGCACTGTAGCAAGCCTATGAGAAATCCTGTGTGTATTACCAAGATGTATATTCTTGTTGACCCAAGCCTCAGGGGTAAAATTGTGGGAACAACAGGAACTATGCAGAAGCCCATAAGATGGATTGAACCTGTTCTGGTGTTGTAGAATTATTCTGTTACCCACTTAGACACCATCAACTGGCCCTTGACTATCTTTAGTGATGTTATTACTGTTGCATAGATTTACCCTATGTCTTCAATCTGAATATACCTCCATATCTTAGGTTACTATGGCAACCCATATGACGGTGGGGGGGGGGGGTTGTCTCTGTTACCCAAGAAGCTTCAAATTCCTCCAAAAGGTTAGGGCTGCTGCATCCCTCATCAGACTAAAACATTAAAAAAAAGTTTTACTTCATTTAAAAATAATTTAGGTTAGTAATCAGAAGAAGGGAGGTAAGTATAAAAGCCAAACTCACTGTCTTAAATTCGGTATTCAGGCCAACCCTTACCTGTGGTCATGAATCTTGGGTAATGACCGAAACAATATGATCACGAATACAAGTGGTCGAAATAGGGTTCCTCCGAAGAGTCTTTAGAGTAATGTTACTCGATAGAGTGTGTAGCTCAGAGATCAGAGAGTCACTCAAGATAGAGCTGCTACTTCTCTGAACTATGTGTATGTGGTTAGAATATCTCAGGAAGGAATCACTGGACACATTTTACAAAACCAACCGGCAAGAGACCCAAGGGTAGACCCTGAGTAAAGATGGTTGGATAACATCCTTGAGCTTGGCTGGTTTCACTTGGGGATCCAGCCGGATCAGTTGTAGGTGGTTGCTTCTGACAGGACCCACTGGAGGGAGTGTTTAATGACTCTTCCCCACAACCTTCTCTGGAATAAGTAGGTGAAGAAGAAGTAAGAGAAAAATAAATCTTGAAATATAACTGGATTTCAAAGAATTATATGAGGGGGTTAAACTATACCAAATGGTTTAATAGATTCTATGGGAAAGTCCATAAATAAGTATTTCTCAACCAGGGTCCATATAAATTAGAAAAG
>OZ024742.1:292530754-292593254 GCA_964016885.1 Eledone cirrhosa
TGTACATTTCAAAGACATGAAAAAGTCATTATGCAACAGTTATCCAATGCATGGTCGTTGGACAGGCATTTAAATGCTGACATTCCAATTTCAGGTAAGCATATGTTACCTGAAACTGAAATGTCAACATCTCTTCAATGATAGACATATCAAAATATGCTTTATATTTGGTCACTTTTAATGGAAAATATGTTTTTGTTTCTAAGGATTATATCCCTAATGCATCTGCCTGTCTATCAAACGGGAATGTAATTCTATTGAATCAAAATTTCATATTCAGTTGTATATATATTTACAAACAGAAAGAGAGCAAAAAGACAAAAAGAAATTGGGTGGAGTGGAGTGGAAGGTAGAAGGTGTGTGGCAAAATTATTACATGGGTAAATCTGTAAGAACAAAACAGACCAATATAGCTATGACATCATTACCAGAAATAAGGATGATGACATGAAGAGGCATATTAAGTCCAACTCAGCTTTGCCCTCTGTTCCCGCTCCCTCTGTTCTCTTTCAGATATTGGACATGAAACTTCAGCTGTAGCTGTCACCATGACAGTTGGTGTTGTCACAGCCAAATCATGGCACTCAGGTTAGTAAATCTGCCAGATGATATCTTTTCTCAAGCTACTTCCCTGCACTCCCATATTCATTCTATAATACATTCACTCACAAATTTCAACACATTACATCAAAATATTCTCATCTATGAACACTATATTTAAAAAACATGTTGATTGAAACACACATTCTGTTATTTGACTATTCTTTGACTCTTCTTGTTGTGTTATTGTTTGCCACATGGTTTTGTTGTATTACTTGGCAAAAATACACACATCTAAATTAGCAGCTTTTTCATTGTTGGTCTGTCTCAATTATTTGGGGTACTTATCACTTTGCTCACTGTAATCACACATTAACACACACATAATGACACTTCAACCATCAATCAACTCATTCAACAATAAACAACTCTGCTAAAAATGGCAACATTTCTTCCAAATAAGGAAAAGGCTATGGTGAAAACATTGCCACAGAGAACAGCTAGCATTACCTGTTGCATCCACCATTCCACTTCACAGGACAAACTCTACATCCTTAGCTGTTCCCCACAGACAAGATGATGAAAGCATTGCTGTGAAGAACAGCCAATGATACTTGCTGTATCAGCTACTCCATCTCACAAGGCTTCTAATTACCATATATACTCAAATATAAGCCAAGCTGAATATAAGCTGACCCCACCTTATTTTATGTCTGAGAAATGGGCAAAAATCCAAACCCCATTTATAAGCCAAGGCAGCTAATCAACACATGGTTTAGATGACATATATAAGCTGAAGGCGTGTGGCTGAGTGGTTAGAGAATTGGATTCGCAATTGTAAGGTTGTGAGTTCGATTCCTGGACCAGGCGATGCGTTATGTCCTTGAGCAAGACACTTTATTTCACGTTATTCCTTCTACCTGGAGTTGCGACCGATAGATAGTATTAGCAATTGGAAAGACCAACGGAAACATTGTTCCCTTGGTCCGATTTGACGAAAGTCAATCGTTCCTTTTTTTTTTTTTATATAAGCTGACCCCTCCATTTTACCATCGATTTTTTGGTCACATATTCCTCAGGACTTATATTTGAGTATATGCAGTAACTGAACATTTAAAGTTAAGGGGGTCATTACAGAACATGACAAAATAAAAGAAAGTAAGTTAGTGTTTGGCAATTTACAATATTGCAAGTTATAGATTTATAGATTTTTACCATCAGATCTAATTTCACAATATTTTTGAAGCCATCACTTCAATAATTTTGGAAACAACTTTATTCCCACTGTTTCTATATTTCTATGTTATTCCCACTGTTTCTATATTTCTATGTCTGAAAAATGATAAAGCTTTTTTATATTTCATTTATATTCATTTTCCCCTCTGACTCATGAAATATTTATCAATGATAAATATTTCATGATTCTAAAGTGAGTGACAATACTTGATACATTATATATATGTATATTGTAGGAATCCTTCTCTGATGAACTGTTTCAAATAAGCAGATTACCATTCAATGCACGGAAATTAAACAGCTTTATATTTCTGTTCCAGTCTAATGTAGGGATTGTTACACAACAAATATAATGAAACAAAGTGTAAGAAGATGAATAAATGCAATTTATATTTATTAAAAAAAACTATACCATTTCTGTAATAACTCCATCATCTTCAAATTAATATACACTCAAAATAGTATAAACATACAAACAATGAGCTTTCAGAGTTCCCATCTATTCACTCACAGGGTATTGGTTGGCCCAAAGTGCCACACACCATGAGTGGACCTGAAGTTACATACTTTAGAAGCAAACTTTTAAACCACACAGCTATGACAGTGTATCATCATCATCATCATCCTCGTTTAACGTCCACTTTCCATGCTAGCATGGGCTATATGTATATACACACATGTGGAGGCACGTGACCTAGTGGTAAGGGTGTTGGACTTACGATCATAATGTTGTGTGTTCTGTTCTTGAGCAAAACACTTCATTTCCCGTTGCTCCAGTATACTCAGCTGAAAATGAGTACCAGCAATAGCTGAGGGTTTAACCCTGCAATGTCCAAGGGGGAGTTTTGTACTCTCAGTCGCTTCACGCCACAAAACCGGGATAAGCACCGGCCAAATGAGCCTTCTGGCTTAAGACAGACTTTAGACTTTTATATATATACACACACACACACACACACATTATCTCATAAATCATAATCATTTTACATCAGCGTTCCAAGTTAACATGGGTTGGACTAGTTATCATTGTCCAAGACTAGACATATCAGAGAGATACCATCATACTGACACATTCCATATTTGACATAGTTTCTATGGCTGAACACCCTTCCTATGTAAAGAACATTTCTTGACTGGTATGTCCATTAAGTTGTCAAAAATACAAGTAGCTATAGATTTGTGTATATGTTAATATAATATATTGTGGGAATGTTTATACAATATCAAATTGTGTTAATCAATGACCATCTCTATTTCTTCCAATGGTATTAAACCTAGGTATTCATCTTTATCATTTTTGTTGATCTTCAGTGATCTTCATGCTTTTCAAGTAGTTTTAGCAATATTGTTACTGCATACAATAGCAGCTCATCTACAGACCTAGACTTGCTTACCTCTCATCAATAATAGATTCTTTGATCATTTTCAATTGATTGCTTTCAATGATTTTACCATCATTCTTATTGGCAGAGAGAGAAATTCAAACCTCTATAGGCCAATAATGTGCTCTATTCAGTCCATTTATTGATCATCTCTTCTAACCATCATAGTATATTGACCTTTCAAAGAACAAACATAGTCTTTTATAAATATCAAATAATGAAGAATATAATCAGATTTATTTGAAATATATATAATTTTTTTTTTTTCTGGATAACTTTCATCTAACCAAAGGTATGAAAAATTATATTAAATAATTTCAAGTTCTATTGTTATGTATGATCTTCATTATTTGGCAGTATCGGTAGAGGGTCGGATGCCATGCTTTGACGCATAGAGTTACTCCCCTTGCCATTCTGAGTTCAAATCCCGCCGAGGTTAACTTTGCCTTTCATCCTTACAGGGTCGATAAAATAAAGTACCAGTAATGCACTGGATAATTGCTGGCCTTGTGCCAAAAGTAGAAACAATTATTTTATCGAAAGAAATTTCTCACTTTTCAAGACTCATAGAGAATAAGTCAAAACAAAATATGTTTTGGTAATAAATATTAATTCAAAATACAATTCATATAATGAATATATATGATTTACAAAGTAAACAAATCAATGAAACTGTCAGAAAAGGAAAAGAAAAAAAGAGAGAACTAAAATATTCCTTCAATTACACACTACAACAGAGAATGCTGGTGTTTCTCTTTAAATATTATTCAGACAAACTAAGACACTCACAACATTACCTCAGGTAAGAATAGGGCCAAAGTTGTTGACCTCCTTGCAGTGGGTCTTGGAAACTGATCACTGATCTCTGATCTCTATCAGGCAAATGACAATAACCTGAGACAGTAAAAATCTCATACACAAGAAGAAAAGACCTCAGGTAATAGAGAGTGCCTCAATTACACACTGTAACAGGGTATGTTGGTGTTGTCCTCTAAAAATTGTTGAGAAAAGCTAATACATTCACAGTATTGCCTAAGATTATAGAGGGTCCCTCACATGTAGAGGTTAAAGAAATTATTCATTAAGTCGTCAAGTAATTTATTTTCTATGGTAAATTAAATCTTCCAAAATTTCAATATTTCCAAAATTTCAGACATATTTCCATCAAAAACACTTTTTTTTACTCAAAACATACTCTTGTATTAATTACTGCCTGACTCTACCAACAGAAGTTTATAGAAACTTCAACTCCTGTAGTGTAATTCTTATTAAGTTACTTCATGTCTACACCTGTCATAGTGACTTATTAGTACTTTATTGAAATACCCTACTCTCTCCTTGTTTATTCCTAACCCTTGTTTTCTTCATGTCACCTTGTCAAATCTCATCACATTTGTCATACACACATATCCTATCGAACACAACCACAAGGATATGGTTCAAATGTGGAAGAGCTGAACACCCACTGTCATTGCCTCCATCTCTCTCACCTTCCCCATCTCTCTGTATGGTCAGCAAATGGGGTCCCATGTGCTGGCCTCTCCACAGCCACGGCAGACAGAATGGAGAAGGCGTTTCCTCGGAGGATGGTAAGGGAGATGCACTGGAAGAGCTATTCCAGCTCGCGAGGCTCACATCTGCTGCTGGCCAGCTCAGCGCCTATGGTGGTGAGTAGGGAGGTAGCCCTAGGGCCAACGACACCAGAAGTCTCCACTGCCAAGGGCATGACCGCAAACCTGTCAGAGAGTGACCGGTACTTGGAGAGTTTGGCCTCCTCAACCTGATGTGCAGCAGAACCTAAGTTAGTCGCAGACTGCACCAAGTTGCGGCTGGAGAAATTGTCACTGCAAGTGGCATCCCAGACGAGGGGTTGGCCACCATGGAACGGGAACATCGTCATGCCATCTGGCCTTTTGCTGTCCCCTCAGTCCAGCCCCACTGGCTTGAGCTGGGAGGGGAAGCCTGCAGCATCCAAGCCATGCTTTATGACCTCGTTTGGGGCAGCATGGCGTGGAAGGTGGCCAGCACTGTTGGTAATAAAATGCTCCCAGTACATTCTGTAAAGTAGTAGTGCTGAGGCCCTGATAAAATGCACCCAGTACACTCAGTAAAGTAGCAGTTTTGGTGCCAGGATAAAATGTACCTATCAAACTTTGTAAACTGGATGGCGTTAGAAAGACCATCCAGCTACAGGAACCATGCAAACTAATGCATATGAGGAAGATGTAATCTTCCCAACCTCCTTCTCTCACAGAACTTGACAACCTATCCAACCCAAGTGAGAAGGAAAAATAGATATAAAACGATGATTAGGATGATGATGATGATGTCAGTGATGGTGATGGTGAAGGTGATGGTGGTGATGATGATGATGATGATGATGATGACAATGATGATGATGATGGTGTTGATGGTGATGATGATGATGACAATGATGATGATACAATGACAAGGAGGAGGAGGAGGATTGTCATCATGTATTTGTCATATTTTCAGTAATCCAAGTTACTGACAAATATCACATTTTTCAATTACAGATATAAGATTATATAACTTTATATTCTAAAACTCCAGATGTTATATTAGTAATCATACTTATTAACTGTTACAAATAAAACTATTTTTTTCTCTTTAAAGATTTGTGTTATTTTTTTGTTAATATCTACGTCAGAAAAATAATGATCTAAATTTACAGTCTAGAATATTCTAGAAAACTAACTTGATTTATTATTTTTACAAGAGGAAATATATTTCAGAAAAAAATAATATTTTAAGTGAAATTTTACAATTCTAAGAAAATTTAAAAAAATGTTATTGATTGACATTGATAAAAAAAATATGACAAATATATTCCTGTCTTTTCATATTCCTGGAATCATTTCAGACACTTTAATTTGTTGAATTATAAATCTCTTGAACATATTGAATATTGAAAGTATATTCTATTAAATCATTGCAATGTTAGCCAACGCAATATTATTTTGTCTAGTTATTGTTTCAACTCAAGCCTGTGTGAGTTTAGCTGGCCTCATACAAGGATGCATCATGTAGAAGGTCTCTCAGGTGTTTTAATGATTAAGAATCCAGTCTTATCATGAAAAGACTCCTCCCCAGACTGGATGTCAGTCCATTGCAGGAGTTAACACCCAACTGCTGCTGGTACTCATTTTTTTCAATTGAAAGAAAAACTGAGTATAAGAGGAATCAGAAGTAGTGTGCAAGAAAGAAGACTGCATTGGTATGGACATGTGATGTGCATGGATAGCAATCATTGGGTGAGGAAGTGACAAGAAATCCTAGAAGAAGGATGCCACTGTAGAGGAAGGCCAAGGAAGAGCTGGACAGAAGTGATGACAGCTGATATCAAATTGTGGAAACTCACAGTGGAGATGACAAAGCATTGCAATGTATGAAGAGATGCTGTGCTGAAAAGGATCTGTCCAACCCATGTAAATGTGGAAAAACTGATGTAAAAATTATGGTGATGAGTAAACTGGAGCAACATAGATACAATAAACCACAGAATGCAAGAATGAAACCCAAGACTTTATTATCATGAGTCCAACACATTAGCCACTTGATCACTTTTGATGGTGTGAAACTTACCTCAATAGTTAACAAGATTTATTTGAATAAAAAAATCAATTGCAACAGCATTTGAATGAAAAAGACTTTGGTGGAGTTTATAATTATCTGAAGAATTTCTGACATGAGTTATATGTTATTTTTACTGATTCTATTGGAGGAATAAATCTACAGTTTTGTTATCGATTGACTATCAAAGACTGTCTTATTTGTTACCATTTTGATTATTTAGCATTTACAGAAAGAGGCCAAATCAACAACAACCAACAGAATTTCAATACAAGATTTTAAAACTTCAAATTACTTTCAAACAGCTCAATTTATGAGCAACACACTAAAAGACTACTAAATTACCATCCCCCCTCCTCCTCCTCCTCCTCCTCCTCCACACCCTTATTATCATTATTATCATGACCACCACTACCACCACCACAATCATCATAACCATCATTCCATGTCTGTATTCACAGTTAGCATAGGTTGGATGGGTTGTTACAGACCAAGTCAGTACTTTGTTGGAGCTAAATACTATCCTCCTAAATAAGTTGTGGTCTATGGTTTACTCATTACATTCCATTTTTGGCATAGTTTCTATAACCTGATGCCCTTCCTAATGTCAACTACTTTACAGTGTATTTGTATTAAACTAGAACACACTGGCACTTTTACCAATAAGTTTACAACTACGGTGTAAAGTCAAACCATTTACCATTATCCTTATGGACACAGCATTGGCAAATTGTTAAGGAGTGTGTTTCACAGTCATGAAGTCCCAGATACAAACAAACTGCATGTTATTTTGACTATGTATCTTTACCATAGTCTAGAGTTGACCCAAGCTTTGTGAGTGAATTTGGGAAGGCAGAAACTGTTTGAAGGTTATCAAATGGACTCTGCCTGCAATTCAAGGGCCCAGCTTTATCATACAGAGTATTATGCTGAGTCTCTCTGAGAATTATGTTAAATTTATATGTGTCTATAGAATACTAAATAACTTGCTCTATAATACAAGATGCCCTGTGCCTGTTATTCAAATGGCCAGATTTTCACAGTGTCCTACTGAATCTCCCTGAGAATTACATTTAGGGTACATGCATCTGTGGAATGCTCAATTACTTGCACATTAATTTTACAAGTAGGCTGTTCCATTAAATGACCAATTGGAACACTCAACATTGAAACTAATGGAGGACCGTCATCAACCCAACATAGTTACTCTCAGGCCTCAAATTAATCGTCCCCACCCAGTTATTAATTTTTCATATTTTATTTTACCACATCAACATAGCATAGTAAATCACCATATTTGCTGAAGTAGTCATGAAGGAATCATTATATATATATATATATATATCATCATCATCATCATCATCATTTTACATCCGCTTTTCCCTGCTTGCAAGGGTGGGATGGGTCTTATTCAGCACAGCATCTCTCCACTTGTCACGGTCCTTCGTCATCTCCACCGTGAGCTTCAGTGATCTGAGGTCTGTTCTCACCACCTCTGCCCATGTTTTTCGTGGTCTACCTCTACGACGTCTTCCTTCAACTGGCATTTCCTGGCACTTCTTCACTCATCGGTCATCCTCCATGCGTATCACATGTCCATATCACCTCAGTCTCCTCTCTTGCACACTACATTCTATCCCTCTCAGACACAGTTTCTCTCTCAACACATTTATGCTGGGTCGTTCACGCACATTGACATTGCACATCCAATGGAGCATGCTTGCCTCAAAACGATTATAAGCACAGCTACAAGTATATATATATATATATATATATATATACCTCTCTAAGATAATGTCACTGGACCAAGATCTTTGGCACTACACAGTAATACAGAACACCCGCCTTGCCTATGTACAAAGCGAATCCTACAGTCAGTAGGCACCTCTTAACCAAATATACACCCCAATCCACTACCCCTACTCCATCCTCCCACCCCCACCAACACCACCCTCTCTCTGTAAAGTTGGTACCACAACATCCAGTCCAAATTAATGAGATAATGAGATCGAGATCGTATAGGTGTCACGATAAAAAAACACACAGTCCACGCAATAATGTGGCCGTGTAGGTAACACAGTAAAAAGCTCCCAGTCCACACTGTAAATGTGGTTGGTGTTAGAAAACCTGTCAGATAGTCCTATATGAGCGAGACATGGTCACCCGACCAGCCTTGCCTCAAAGTGGGACAACTCCTGTCTAACCCATGCTAGTGTGGAAGATAGACATTAAACGATGATCATGATGATGATATATTATTAAGACTAAAAAATTAGTCTTGTTACTCTGGAGTTTCATTTGATGACCTTGTGGTAAACAGGCAAAACTCCAGAGTAACAAGACTCACTATGTAACTGTAATATAAATAGTAAAACTCTACTTTGGTATTGAGTATTCTTTTCTCTCAGCCGTCAACCACATACAGATATATATCATCATCATCATATAACGTCCATTTTCCACACTAGCATGGGTTAGATATATATAAAAGAAAAGTCAATAAAGAAAAATAACACAGGAGAACTACAGTTTGAAATGATAAGTATATCAGTTTGACACTTGATATAATTGGAAAAGAATCTTAAAATTTCAGATACTAATCCTTCATTGGAAGATAGAAAGAGAGAGAAGAGAGAGAAGAAAGGATATTTGAAAGAAAGGAAAAGAAAAAAGATGATAGATAGTGGGGGAAAAAAGAAGGATAGGAAAGAAAGCGCTTGTAGTTGTTTTTAAGTCGGCCATTTTTAAAAATGAAAATTTCCTATTCATGATTGTTCTTGCATGTGCTGCATATACCAAAATAGCATGTTAATATAAGAGACTAAAAGAATAATAATAATTTGACTATACAGTAGATGAGACTTGAGAAGGTTGTCAAATAAATAAAGCAGGATCAAAGTATATTATATGATATGAATCATGATACTATGGAAAAACATCAGTCATTCAATTGATAATGGTAGTGATGATGATGATGATGATGATGACTGTAACAGTTTAATATGGAGTGAGGGGATGATGGTAATAGTGGTGATGATGATGATGATAATGATGATCTCCTTATCAACTCACTACACCACACCCGTCCAGTGTTGCACACAGAGTGTGCAACACTGGCTTGTTAAGGTTTCAAGTTCATTAAGTGGGCATGAATCTTCAAGACTAGGACAAACCAGAAGATGCTCCATAGTTTGTAATTGCCTGTATTGGCAGTTGGAATCATCATCGGTGGCATAACCCCATTTCTGAAGGCTGGATCTACAGCGATCAACAGCTGTTTGGAGGTGGTTCAGGCAGGACCAGAAGGTCCAGGCATCATTGAAGTCAGTGGGGAGGGATTCTGTAGGGTTGAGAGAGAGCCTATATTCCATATTGTTATGGTGGCTGCACCACAGAGACAGACACTGACTAGAAGGTCTGCTGTTCAGCGGCTCAACTGAGTGTAGAAAGCTAAGTCTTGACTTGAGCCTCTTTGTCATTGGTTCACAGCTGTAAAGTGGATGATGAAGGTCAGTTTCATACTTCAACTTCTCAATGATGATGATTGTGATGGTTTAATATAGGGTGAGGAATATGGTGATAATAGTAGTTGGGGGGATGAAGA
Organism: Eledone cirrhosa; assembly: GCA_964016885.1. Taxonomy (NCBI): domain Eukaryota; kingdom Metazoa; phylum Mollusca; class Cephalopoda; order Octopoda; family Eledonidae; genus Eledone; species Eledone cirrhosa. The sequence continues at coordinate 292,541,111 of OZ024742.1, forward strand.
GGTTAATGATGGTTAAATGGAAAGAAGGGAATGGTAGTAATGATAATATGGATGACGATGGTGCTGGTGGTAATAGTAGTAATGATTGCAATGATGATGATAATGACTGTGATGATGGCAATAATTGTAGTGATGATGATGGTGATGATGACTGAGATGAAAATAATGAATGTGATGAAAATAATGAATGTGATGAAGGTAATATTGGGAGGGTTAATGGTGATGGAGATGATGATAGTGTTGGTGATGGTGATAGTGTTGGTGGTGGTGATGATGATAATGGTTGTGGCGATGATGATGTTGGTGGTGGGGATGATGAGGGTGGTGGTGATGATGATGATAGTGTTTGTGATGATGTTGTTGGTGGTGGTGATGATAGTGTTGGTGGTAATGATGATAGTGTTGGTAGTGGTAATGATGATGATAGTGTTGGTAGTGATGATAATGATAGCGTTGGTGGTGGTGATGATAGTGTTGGTGGTGGTGATGATGGTGGTGATGATGATAGTGTTGGTGGTGGTGATGGTGGTGATGATGATAGTGTTGGTGGTGGTGATGGTCGTGATAGTGTTGGTGGTGATGATGATAGTGTTGGTGGTAATGATGATAGTGTTGGTAGTGGTAATGATGATAGTGTTGGTGGTGATGATGATAGTGTTGGTGGTAATGATGATAGTGTTGGTAGTGGTAATGATGATAGTGTTGGTGGTAATGATGATGATAGTATTGGTAGTGATGATAATGATAGCGTTGGTGGTGGTGATGATAGTGTTGGTGGTGGTGGTGATGGTGGTGATGATGATAGTGTTGGTGGTGATGATGGTGATGATAGTGTTGGTGGTAATGATGATAGTGTTGGTAGTGGTGATGATAGTGTTGGTGGTGGTGGTGATGGTGGTGATGATGATAGTGTTGGTGGTGGTGATGGTGGTGATGATGATAGTGTTGGTGGTGGTGATGATGATGATAGTGTTGGTGGTGATGATGATAGTGTTGGTGGTGGTGATGATGATGATGATAGTGTTGGCAGTGGTGGTGATGATGGTGATGATAATAATGTTGGTGGTGGTGATGGTGATGATGTTAGTGATGATGATGATGATGTTGATGATGATTATCTGATATTTTCCATCTGTTCACCAATAGTGATCAATAAGTAATCACCATGAAATCTCCATCAATATTGCAATGTAATCCAGTGTTCTATTTCAATATTTAATCATCATCATCATCATCATCATCATTTTACATCTGCTTTCCATGCTGTCACAAGCTGGATAGGTTGTCACAGTCAGTGAATAAAGAGAATCTATCTATTTATCCATCCAACCATATATGTATATATATATATATATATATATACAAACACACACACACACACACACACACACACACACACACACACACACACACACACACACACACACACACACACACATGTAAAAGGTAAATAGAAATAACAAAGCAAATGACAGTACTTTGAAGAAATATATTAGTTTAATGCTTGAAATATTGACTCCATTATTTCAATTAAATTAGAAGGCCACTTGCCTTTATTATTGTATCAACTATGAAATATATTGCAGAGATAACCCTCCATGTTTATAAATATATTGAGATGCAATATGGCAGTGAGTTACTTCCTGTACAATCTTGATTTTAATAGCAAATAGAAGTATACTATAATGAAAGTATTTAACCCTTTAGCATTTACATTATTCTATATTTACTATTGTATTTTCATGGTAAACACTTTACTTCACATAATTATCTCACATAATATTGAATCCATAAGATTTTGATATTTATTTTGAAAACAATATCTTAACATAAGTATGATCAGACGGTTATAGCCGGTATGAACAGAAAGAGGTGAGAGAATTCTGGCTGGATATGGCTAGCTTAAATGCTAAAGGGTTAACCCTTTATTTACCAGCCCAGCCAAAATCAGCTCTAGTCTTATGAAATAAAACCACCCATTTTAAAGGTTTCCAATTTAAATTAAAATCTTCCATGGAATAGTTACTATATTTTCCTTGGAAGAAGAGATATTAATCTCAAAATCATCATCATCATAATTGTTTTACGTCCGTTCTTCCACGCTAGCATGGGTTAGACGGGTTGTCCTATTGTGGGCAGTGTCCAGTCGGCTGACCTTGTCTTGCTCATACAGGAACTGATTCTGGCTTGATTTCTACAGCTGGATGTCCTTCCTAAACCAACCTCATTTACAGTGAGTGCTGGGTGCTTTTTTTCCGTGGCGCCTACACATCCACTTTACAGTGTGGGCTGGGTGATTTTTTGCCATGGCACGTCCACGACCACTTTGCAGTGGGAGGGTGTGGGGGCATATTGTCTATATGCTTCAGCTTCAGCTGGTACCCGTGGGGGGTCACGTCTTCTGTATTACCGTGTGTCATCGCCTTTGAGAGGTGTAATTGGGTAAGGTCAGCCTTTATCACCTCATCCCAGGTCTTCTTGGATCTCCCCACTCCGCGGTTTCCATTGACTTCTAGTGCTCTGCACCTTTTTATGCAGCTGTCATCCTTCATACGCATCACATGTCCATACCAACGTAACCGCCTCTCCTGCACACAGCATTTGATTCCTCTGATGCTCAGTCTCTCTCTCAATTCTTTTATACTTTGCCGTTCGCGTATATTACTATTACACATCCATCGGAGCTTGCAGGCTTTGTTTCTTTCTAATCTGTGCAAGTCTTCTACAGACAGCGCCCAGGTTTCACTTCCATGTAACATTGCTGTTCGTATACGTGCATCATACAGTCTGCCTTTCATTTTGAGGGAAAAGCCTTTTGCAGCTAGCAGTGGCAGTAGCTCCCTGAACTTCTTCCATCCCATTCTTACCCTAGTTATTATACTTTCCGAACACCCGCTGCTAATTTGGTCACCTAGGTAGCAGAAGCTGTCTACTGTTTCTACAGAGCCCTCCCAGAGTTTGGTGGTGCTTGTTTCCTGTGGTCATTTGCTGCTTGCTGTCCCAGCACAGCTGCTACATATGAAGCCTATATTCTTAGTTAAGCTTCCTGAGATCCTACTACATATCTTGTGTACCCATTGTTTGCATTTGGAGCAGAGGATGGAGTTCCTACCTACACCTTTCTTACATACTGAGCAAGGCCATTTCCCTGAGGGAATCAGGGTTCTGTTTGCTCGTCTACTTACAAGAACGTTAGTCTTTGTCCGGTTGACTTTGAGACTATCTATCTAACTAGAATGCTCCCCTGATTTATAGGTGATCAGATGGTTGTCGGTTTTTTGAAGTTTGTGTTACATATCAACATGTCATTGGCGTTGCAGAATTCCAGAAGCCTGAAGCCTTCTTCATTTCTTGTGCCAAACCCATGGCCTCCATGGACTCTATAGAGGCCACCACGGTGAAGTCATTGTCGCTTGTTAGGGCAGTAGTGTGCATTAAGGACTCGTAAAATCTATCCTTAAGTTCGTCTGGCAACCCCGATTGGGGTGCATAAGCTGATATTATTGTGGTAATTGTTTTATTCAGGACTAGTCTGAGTTTAATAATTCTTGCATTCACCCTGTTCACCCTACTCATTTGGCAGCTAATAGTATACCTACCTCTCCCATCCCATTGTCATTTCCCACCCAGAAAAATTTGTAGTATTGACTTTTGCCTACAAGGACTCTAGCAGACTCTCCTCTCCATCTAGTCTCTTGCACACAGCATACATCAATTTCCTTTTGCTCTAGCATCTCTACAATTTCTCCTGCTCTTCCTTTCATTGTGCTTACATTGATGGTTCCAACTCGGAGTTTTGGGCATTTGCCATCACTCGTACAATGGGGTGAATTTTTGTTGGGGTGTGTGTATGCAACCTGTCTCTGGTTCAGGACATATGAATAAATTAAGGTAAAACAAAAACACTCCTTGTTTCTTACGATTTAATTATTAATTCATCTAATTCGCATTGTCATGGCTTTCAAACTTCGAATTCTTCCAATATAATTTTATATAAGAACCTTACAATAAGTTACAATCTTATATAAGTTACAATTTATATAAGTTACAATTTATATAAGAACCTTACAATAAGTTACAATCTTAGTAATGAAATAATTAATAATTTTAGTAAATCCCTCAAAATTCTTCATTAATTGATTAAAATAGAGTGTATTTCATTAGAAATGTGGTCCTGAAAGGGTTAAGGGAAACATTTAAATAATAAAAAGGAAGAGCAATTAAAATGTGGAGGAGAAAAAAGTAAATTAAAAAATGGAAGTGGAGAAGGAAGAGTATAAACTCTATTCCCTTATCTGGGTAGTACATCTCAGTAGTGCGATGCAAGCAACATGGCGAAAAAATTGCTGCAGAAAACAGCCAGCAACACCCATTGTGTCAGCCATTTCTACCTTACCGCTTCTGTATTAACTTGGTTCAATCACAGTTGCATGAAATCCCACCAGATAACAGGCAATAGACTGTCATCATTTTACTGTAGCTTATTGAATATATTTCCTTGTCAATTCATGTAATTTTAGAAATAGTAACATCATATTTTCAAATTTAACATGTTAATATTAAAAAATGATATATTATATTAAATTTTATATAAAATACTGTTTGCTACTCTTGTTTCATATTTATCTGCAGGATATTATTTTTCTGCTTCATTTTACCATCTTTCTGATCTCAACTAGCTTAGTAATATCTGTATGAGACTAAAATTTATTTTTCAGCCTAACAGAATAGTGTTTGACTTTATATATGTGGAGTTTCTACTTTCAGCACAAGGCCAGCGATTACTCCAGTGCATTACTGGTACTTTATTTTATCGACCCCGTAAGGATGAAAGGTAAAGTTAACCTCGGTGGATTTGAACTCAGAATGCAAAGGGCCATAACTATGCTGCAAAGCATGGTGTCTGACACTCTACCAATATATATGTGTGTGTGTGTGAGAGAGAGAGAAAGAGAGAGGGAGTTCTGGGTTCAATCAGAGGTAACCACAGTAAGTAAGGTAGTTAACATATTAGTAGAGTGTATATAACAAATTTAATATAGAAATGGCTTCTACAGGACTAGAACTGTTTCATTCAAGGGAAATCAAAGGGAAGTCAATTCCAAGGCCCTGGGTTTTAACCCTACACTTGTCCCTGTAAATAGTCATTTCTCCAAAGATACACATATATTTAATCCTGTATGTCATTTGCACATATATACTGAACAATAAGGACATATATATATATATATATATATATATATATATATATATATATATATATATATATATATATATATATATATATATATATATATATATATGTATATATATATATGTATATATATATGTATGTATGTGTGTGCGTGTGTATGTGTGTGTAATCTGAGTTTTTCGAATATTAATAATTGTTTCCACTTTTGGCACAAGGCCAGCAATTTCCCAGTACATTACTGGTACTTTATTTTACTGGTACATAAGGATGAAAGGCAAAGTTAACCTCGGCGGAATTTGAACTCAGAATGGAAAGGGCCGTAACTCTATGCGTCAAAGCATGGCATCCGCTCCTCTACTGATACTGCCAATCCACCGAATATTTATAATAATATTCGATTTGTTTGCAATTATGCAAACAGCCTCTTTAAGCCATGTCAGTAGGTATTGTATATATATATATATATATATATATATATCTACCACACCACAAGGAGTTATTGGATCTTTATCCTATTTTAGCCTATATATATGACAAGCCAAAACACCACACCCAACAACTCACATCAACCATCGCTCCCCACCACTACCTCATCACTTGGCTCACCCCCCCACCTATCACACATGCCAAAACATTCCTCATAGTTAAGCCTCCAATCAAAACAACATAAACTGACCACCATATGAACGCGAAACGTTAGACATTTCTCTGCTCTATATGTTCATTCTGTCATTACAACAGCAGATGTCCGACGAGTTTTTGATTCCAGAGTCAGGCCAGATCGATACAGATCAAACCTTGAGCTGATCAATAGCGAAACGCACGTCACCAATCAATAAACGTAATGAATGCTTAACAAATCATCCTTTTATTATTATATTATTATGGTTGATTCAGTGGATTGGCAGTATCGGTGGAGGGGCGGACGTCATGCTTTGACGCATAGTTTTACGGCCCTTTCCATTCTGAGTTCAAATCCCGCTGAAGTTAACTTTGCCTTACGGGGTCGATAAAATAAAGTACCAGTAATGCACTGGGTGATTGCTGGCCTTGTACCAAAAGTAAAAACAATTATTGTATATATATATGATGCCGGTGTACTTAGTGTCACGAATGATCAGAAAAAGGAGGCCTGGAAATGTCATTATGAGAGACTGATGAATGTGGAGAACGAATGGGAGAGAGAGAAATTACCCTTAGTAGATCCGACAGAGGGACCAGCTATTGAGATTGATGAATATAGGGTCCAAGAGGCGATTAGGGAAATGAAAAATGGTAAGGCTGCTGGACCATCAAGATTAGTTGCTGAGATGCTGAAGGCATCAGGGGACGTAGGCACTAAACTGGTTGCACGCATCATCAATCAGGCTATATATGGTGGTGTCATATCCAAAGACTGGTGCAGCAGTATTCTCATAAATTGCTGCAAAGGTAAAGGGGATGCTCTGGAGAGGAGCAATTATAGGGGTATAAAACTGATAGATTAGGTTATGAAAGTGGCAGAAAGGATATTAGCACAACTAATTAGAGATGAGATGCAGTTTGGTTTTGTGCCTGGGAAGAGTACAACAGATGCCCTCTTCTTGGTGAGACAATTGCAAGAGAGGTTCTTAGAGAAAAATAAGCCACTATACTTAGCCTTTGTTGACCTAGAGAAGGCCTTTGATAGGGTACCCCGATCTGTCATCTGGTGGTCCCTAAGGAAGCTAGGTGTTGAGGAATGGCTTGTGAGGACAGTGCAAACTTTGTACAGAGGTACTCTCAGTAAAGTCAGGGTAGGAATGGAGTTTAGTGAGGAATTCCAGATACAAGTAGGAGTACATCAGGGTTCGGTCCTCATCCCGCCCTTGTTCATTATAGTCCTCCAAGCCATAACAGAGGAGTTTAAGACTGGCTGTCCATGGGAACTTCTCTATGTTGACGATCTGGTTCTTATAGCAGAATCAGTAGCGGAGCTAGAGAATAAATTCTGGCTATGGAAACAGCAGTTGGGAGCAAGAGGACTGAGAGTGAACCTAGCTAAGACAAAAGTGTTGATGAGTAGAAAAGAGGACAAAACCCTGATTCCGTCAGGGAAATGGCCATGTTCGATATGCAGAAAAGGAACTGGCATAAATTCTATAAAATGCACACAATGCAGATCCTGTGTACACAAGAGATGTGCGGGATAGCAGGCAAACTAACAGGTAGGGAGAAATATGTATGCAGTAGATGTACAGGGAAATTAGACAGTAGAAGTCGCATTGATAGATACATTTTTCAAATGCAGGAGGGCGCTATAGAAGTAGTGGATAGCTTCCGGTACCTAGGAGATCAGATTAGCATGGGAGGAGGGTGTTCCGAGGCCATAGTATCTAGAATAAGGACGGGTTGGAAGAAGTTTAGGGAGCTGCTTCCTCTGTTGACGAAGAAAGGTTTCTCCCTGCGTACGAAAGGCCGGTTGTATGATGCCTGTGTGAGGAGCGTGATGCTGCATGGTAGTGAGACATGGGCAGCAACTGCAGAGAATATGCGATGGCTGGAGAGAAATGAGGCAAGCATGCTCCGTTGGATGTGCAGTGTCAATGTGCGTGAACGACCCAGCATAAATGTGTTGAGAGAGAAACTGTGTCTGAGAGGGATAGAATGTAGTGTACGGGAGAGGAGACTGAGGTGGTATGGACATGTGATGCGCATGGAGGATGACCGATGGGTGAAGAAGTGCGAGGAAATGCCAGTTGAAGGAAGACGTGGTAGAGGTAGACCACGAAAAACATGGGCGGAGGTGGTGAGAACAGACCTCAGATCATTGAAGCTCACGGTGGAGATGACGAAGGACCGTGACGAGTGGAGAAATGCTGTGCTGAATAAGACCCGTCCCACCCTTGCAAGCCGGGAAAAGCAGATGTAAAATGATGATGATGATGAGGATGATTATTATTATTATTACTATCACTATCATTATTATTGTATATCACTATAAAATTGTACATATATTTATGTATATTACTTATTATTATTGTATATAAATTGCTATATAATTGTAAATATATTTCTGTAAATTTACTGATAATTTCCACTAATATATGAGATTTCCATTAGATGAAGTCAATATCCTCAAGGATGTTTTGTGGAACAGATTTGGGTTTGAAAAGATACCCTAAACAAAAGATCAATAAAAATCATCTAATTCTGAAGTCCATGTCATTATGACATTGAAGAAAAACTTAATCAGATTTAGTTCTTTATATATTTTATCCATTCCTTAAAGTAAGAAAGATGTAATCTTGCTGAAACAAACCTACACCAGATCGAAATAAAAAAAAAAATAAAGTGATCTCTAAAAAATACATAATTTTTGGTTGTTTCATGAAAAAAAGTTTGATTTTCTTTTTACTGAATTTGAAAGCATTAAACACTTTAATGACTTTCCAGAATATAGATTCACATTGTACAATCAGTAAAAATTACTTCTCAAGAGCCTTTGTTCAAAACGAAAAGTCAAGTTTATTTTGGGGGCAAAGATAATAACTTTTTCCTGTGTTTTTTTTATATATAAATTCTTCATTGTTGTATATTAGTATGAGATAATAAAATCATAATTGGATTTTATTTAGGAGAAAAGTAATAGCTACTAGGTAAGGAATGATGTGACATTTAAAGAAGCATAGGTTATTATTGTTCAGTGAAGGTTACACACAGTTCTGTTGAAGAAAAAAGGAAATATAGAAGAAGAAACATACCACAACACAAGAAGGAAATGATTTAGAAAGAATGAAGAGACAGCAAGTAAATACCTGCAGGATATTATCTCTTACAGAAAATAAAAAAGTAAGAATCTTTTCAACTAATGGCCTTATTGTATACTTTAGTACTTTTCTCCAATGAATTTTATATAAAATCTTCTCACAAGAATTTATACACACACTCAAAAAACATCAAAACACTTCAAATAAAATACTTATTGTATATCCTCCTTTATAAGCCAATCCAAATAGAAGCTGACATAGCCTCCACCTCAACACTACCCGCCATTTTATGTCTGACAAATGGGTAAAATACAACCCCATGTATAATAAGCCAAGGCAACTAATCAACACTTGTTTAGATGGTGCAACTTTGTAAATTCCTAACAGAGGAGAATAGTTATATGAAGTCTTAATGTGTAGATATCTGAAATGGTTTTATGTGTCATTTTAAGACCAGTTTTAGTTTCACAATTCCATTATATGTTTTTTACTCTTTCATCCAATTTATTAAGTTTTAACAAATTTCTCAAATTTTTTCTTACTTCTTTTTAGCTGACAACAAAAGCACAATTTTCCAAATTTAACATACACATTAAATGAAATGTATGCCTTAAAAACCTTACATTATTCATGTGTAGTGTGTATATATAGATGTATATATATATTCTTCTTCTTCTTCACCTACTTATTCCTGAAATCGTTGTGGGAGCAGAGTCCTCAAACACTCCTTCCAGTGGATCCTGTCAAGAGCAACCATCTCCAGCTGATCCAGCTGGATCCCCAAGCAAGACCAGCCAGACCAGCCAAGCTCATGGATATTATCCAACCATCTTACTCAGGTTCTACCCCAGGGTCTCCTGCCAGTTAGTTTTGCCTGTAAAATCTGACTAATGATTCTTTCCTGGGACATTCTAACCACATGCCCATAGTATTGGAGCTGTGATCTCTCAATTCAGAGAAATAGCAGCTCTACCTAGAGTGACTCTCTGGTCTCCGAGCTATGCAGGCTATTGAGTAACACTCTATCGAGTAACACGCTATCGAGCAATGTTTCTCAAAAGACCCTTTGGAGGAATCGCATTTCAACCAGTTGTATTCGTGATCATATTCTTTTGGTCATTACCCACATTTATGACCATAGTTGTGTATGTTTCAACAGTGTAGGAAATTGGAGTTTTCCTTTTAAATGATAAAGCTCAGTATGACCTACAATTTATCAGTGATCTTGATGTACCAGTAATTACTTAACCCTTTAGCATTTAAACCAGTCATATCTAGCCAGAATTTTCTCACCTCTTTCTGTTCAAACTGGCTGTAACCAGCTGCTCATACTAATGTTAAGGTATTGTTCTCAAAATAAATAATATCAAAATCTTGTAGATTCGATATTATGTGAGATAATTATGTGAAATAAAGCCTTTACCATGAAAATACAATAGTAAATATAGAGTAATGTAAAATATTAAAGGGTTAAGACAATGAACAGTATCAAATGTAGTAAAACTGTTTTAATCCTGATATTTTGAGTTGCAAGGGCTCATTAATTGTTTCAAAGACATGATAGCTTCTCTGATACTGATTCCATGATAAAATGCACCCAGTACATTCTATAGGGTGTAGGAACGTATACAAGTAAGATGTGGTCAGTAGCTCCAAATAAATACCAATTTCGTCCATGTTGATCCATCCAACTGTTGCTAGCTGGGAAGATGAACATTAAATGTTGATGATGATGTGGGGTATTGTATATGGTATATGTAATATGGAAGTAATCAACTGAAGCTGTTTTATATATATTGTCCATTTGAATTGATACATCATGGCTTAAATGTCTGTTTATTGATCTGGATATATTGAATAATCAGTGGCACAAGAGAGGGTGAGAGGATAGAGGAGGTAAAGAGGGTTTAGCTGGGAGAGAGGAGCGAAAAGAAGGAGATAAGGAAGAGAGGGGGAGAGAAGGGAGAAGGAAAGCTGTCAAAATAGCTTTTATACTTTAACCTATATAAATCTGCAATTTCATCCTTTCTTTGCTATTGTCTTCTATTATTGATTGAGCCAGAGAAAATTGGTAATGGAGGAACACACACACACATGTTTATATATGCACATACATAAATATGCACACATACACATATACATGCATACACACATTTAGGCTGTCTGGCTGGCCACTGTTTGGAGAAACACACACACATACATACATACATACATACATACATACATACATACATACATACATATATGCATGCATATATACATACAGGCTGGCTGGCCACTGTTTGAAGAAACATACATACAGTACTAGAACGAACATGACTAGTTAGGAAGTTACAAGTACAATCCATTAATGGAACTGTAAAAATATGTAAAACATTCAAAAAATTCTGCATCTAAAAACTACATATACATATGTGCAGATACAAAGCATATGCATATGCACACATATAACTCGAAACATACACATCAACACATACAATAACATCCATACCTGCACACACATGCATGTGTACACATATAACTCAAAACATACAGATCTACACATACAATAACATCCATACCTGCATGCACACTGACGCACACACACATGCGCACACACACACACACACACACACATACACACACAAATGCTTGCATGCAGGCATACACACATATTTACTTAGTTCATGTTGTCTAAATTCCAATGAAAGAGTCTTGTGTCTATGTTAGAAATTGTCTCTCTCTCTCTCTATTGGCAGAAATTTATAAAATAATGAAACCAGAAGAATATACATACAGATAGACAGATAAATAAATATATATATATATATATATATATATATATATATATATATATATATATATACAATATTAATAAATGGAAACTATATTTATAAAACCATATCTATTTCATTATATATATTTCAAGGATACCAAGTTAAATCATGGTATGCCTTCATCAGACAAAATACAATATATAACAGTTTTATAAATAGATATTGACGTACCCTTTCAAAAAGGTGACCGTTGTTTTTGGAGGCCATCCGGATAGTGGTTTGTTTACTTTAGTAAGTCATAGTGTAAAGAGTAAGTAAAAAGATGGAGAGAGACAGAGAGAAATGTGGAGAAAAGAAAGGGAAAGATAGATAAAGAAAAAGAAGAAAGCAAAAAGAAAAGAGAACAGAGGAAAAATAACGGGGAGATATCAAAACATCAGACAGAGAAAGAACTCAAGAGAGAGATATGCAGAGATAGAGAGAGGGGGGAGAGAACGAAAACCTTAAGTTATGTTATATTAAGTTGAGTTAACAATTGAGATGAAATGAATAAATAAAATTAGAAATATTAATATTCGTGAATGGAATATAGATATATAATATGAGAAATTACACATTGTTTAATTATGATTATATATTTAATTTAAAAATTGAGATCAATATATTAAAAATATTAAAAATTGGAATTTAAACATTATAAAATATATATATTGCTAGAGAGATTATCTATCGTATATCACATATACAAAGGCAAAGGTACATAAATATATATACATACTCATTCACTCAGAAAATATACACTATATCTACTCCCGCACATAATGTATACATACAAAGCATAAGTGATTTTTTATTTATTGCTATACACTCCTTGTGTTATTAATTAAAAAATTTTTTAGTATATATATATAAATATATAGGATTAACTTTTCTGCATTTATGGCTGTTAAATTATGCATATCTGCAATCAAAAGCTGCATGTGTAAGCCTGTACATTCACACCCATAATTCTTAGCTATACATGAATAGATATGTGTGTGCATCTTCAATTGGTATACACGCGTCACTCATGTATATATACAGACAGACATATAATCACAAAAAAAAACATAACACATGCATATGTATGTCAACACGTACATATATATACATAAGCCGTATATAGACATAAGTATACATCAACATATAACAGTACAATTGAGTATATAAAATACAAAAGGATTATATTTTGGAAATATAATTATATCAATATAACTTAAAAGGCAAACGAATTCTACAAACATCAAAATACTAAAATATTCCAAAATATTATAGAATATTTCAAGTTAAAATAATATATTTAATATATTTAGCATAGAAATTTATCCTACGTATATTTTAATCAAGACATTGAGAGGACAAACTTTTGAAAATTATGAGAAGCTATCAGAATAAAAAAATAAATCTAATAACAATTATGAGAAGCTATCAGAATAAAAACAAATCTAATAAAAAAACAAATCTAATAAAAAATAAAAAATAAAATGAATCTAATAAAAAAATGAATCTAATAAAAATATATAAATAAAATGAATCTTAGCTAAAATAATATGTTTAGTATAGAAATTTATCTTACGTATATTTTATTCCAGATATTGAAAGGATAAACTTTTCTAGAATAGTTTATTATATTACTATAATTATATTTATGAAGAAAATTTATACTTGGGTACTTAACCAAAGAAAATGAAAAAGGTGAAGGAATCTAATGATTTATCGACAGGTTTCTTATATTAACTAAATTATTTAATTAATTAAACTACATTTTAAATTTATATTTATATTTAAACGTTGAGTTCAATCTATGTCTGCAGCAACTGAATAAATTATTCCTTAAATTAAGGGAATTTTTGGTCTTTAATATAAAAAATATTTCCTCTATACAAAGATCACATAACTTACACATTTAAACATACAGACCTAACTAGCAATGAAATGCACATTATATTATCGGCACGGAAAACATTAATAGAATTTAATAACCAACTCTGGACTAAGGCAGATAGAAATAATGATTTCGACATAACTATGGGATCTTCAGATCAGTTCAGGTAACGGACCTTGTGGGCCTTTTTATAATTAATTCTCTACATAGAAAAATACCAGGGGTAACTGGAGGCTTATATCGTGACGACATGCTTTTACTTATAGAAAATAATAGCTGTGAACTAAATAGAAAAAGAAAACAAATTATACAATTTTTTAATTACCTTAATCTAAAAGTAGAAATAGAGAATAACCATAAAATAGTCAATTTTCTAGATGTAACACTAAATCTAAACACATGTCTTCATTATCGATTTCACAAACTAAATCAGAACTTAAATTATGTCAATTTTAACTCTAATCACCCCCAGATCCGTTAAAAATACTATAGTGAACTCGGTTCAAGAACGAATTTCAAGAATTTCATCTAATAAGAATATATTTGATGAAAAGGCGCATTATTACAACGAAGCGTTAGGTAGAGCTGGGTATAGAAATAAAATTAAATACATCGATAATAATAATAATATACAAAATAACCAAAATAATAACAACTTTAATTATGGTAACAATTTTAACAACTATAATAGAAAATATTACAATAATTCCAAAAGCCGAAAAAGAAATAGAACTAGGAATATATTATGGTTCGCTCCTCCTTTCTCACTTAATATTAAAACCCCTATTGCTAAACTATTCTTTAAAGCTCTTGACAAACGATTCCCTAGAACACATAAATATTACTCAATTTTTAATAGACATACTATAAAATTAACTTACTCTTCCACCAAAAATTTAGCGCAAAATATTAATAGAATTAATAATAGAAATTTAAAACCTAACCAAAATACCAATAATAACCCAAGCAATATTCAATCGAATAACTGTAACTGTAGAAATAAATCAAACTGTCCGTTAAATAACAACTGCTTAGCTAAAAATGTAGTTTATAATTGTAATGTTAAAACTAATTTAAATTCATTTAACTATGTCGGTTCTACCAATTGAAGATGCACACACATATCTATTCATGTATAGCTAAGAATTATGGGTGTGAATGTACAGGCTTACACATGCAGCTTTTGATTGCAGATATGCATAATTTAACAGCCATAAATGCAGAAAAGTTAATCCTATATATTTATATATATATACTAAAAAATTTTTTAATTAATAACACAAGGAGTGTATAGCAATAAATAAAAAATCACTTATGCTTTGTATGTATACATTATGTGCGGGAGTAGATATAGTGTATATTTTCTGAGTGAATGAGTATGTATATATATTTATGTACCTTTGCCTATGTATATGTGATATACGATAGATAATCTCTCTAGCAATATATATATTTTATAATGTTTAAATTCCAATTTTTAATATTTTTAATATATTGATCTCAATTTTTAAACTAAATATATAATCGTAATTAAACAATGTGTAATTTCTCATATTATATATCTATATTCCATTCACGAATATTAATATTTCTAATTTTATTTATTCATTTCATCTCAATTGTTAACTCAACTTAATATAACATAACTTAAGGTTTTCGTTCTCTCCCCTCTCTCTCTCTATCTCTGCATATCTCTCTCTTGAGTTCTTTCTCTGTCTGATGTTTTGATATCTCCCCGTTATTTTTCCTCTGTTCTCTTTTCTTTTTGCTTTCTTCTTTTTCTTTATCTATCTTTCCCTTTCTTTTCTCCACGTTTCTCTCTGTCTCTCTCCATCTTTTTACTTACTCTTTACACTATGACTTACTAAAGTAAACAAACCACTATCCGGATGGCCTCCAAAAACAACGGTCACCTTTTTGAAAGGGTACGTCAATATCTATTTATAAAACTGTTATATATTGTATTTTGTCTGATGAAGGCATACCATAATTTAATGTGGTATCCCTGAAATATGTATAATGAAATAAATATGGTTTTATAAATATAGTTTCCATTTATTAATATCGTATATCTACTCCAAAAATTTGTCGAGTGCTTTATATCAGTTATAAAAATATTTACTTGTTGTATCCCAACAACTTTAAATAGAATTTTTGCATATATATATATATATATATATATATATATATATGCAAATATACATTTAGCGAGAATCGCATTTCGGCGAGTAGAGATTAGCGAAACGCAACTTCCGAATTGTGTTGGCGAGTGCTCAATGGATTGGAATATACCAAAGCTATAAACATAACTAATATATATATATATATATATATATATAGAGAGAGAGAGAGAGAGAGAGAGAGAGATGTATGTGTCTGTGTTACAAGGTTACAGGGAGAAGATAAAATACATATCTAAATTTGATAGGAATATTAGTAACGGAAAAGAAACTGGAAACAAATTTATGAAGAACCCAACAAAAACATGAGATAGTGCAACACGACCAATTATATGTTGCACAACACAACTTTCCAACTTGCGTAGGAAGACAAAAACTAAAACTATCTCTAAATATAAGAATACTATCCAAACTAGTATTTAGATGGAAGAGAGGAGCAAGAAGAGGGAGATAAGGAAAAGAGAAGGGGAAGAGGAAAAGCTGTCAAAATAGCTTTTATACTTTGACCCACATAAATCTGCAATTTCATCCATTCTTTGAAACACCTGCTAAGGGTCCTAATACCATCGGAATATGCAAATTTGTATGAAAGGTTGAGAAGATTATTGATAAGAATCCAAAAAGTCAATTAAGCCCATTGTCAAGGATCTCAAGGTTTCAAGGCACACTATCAGAAAAAAATGTGTATGAGAACCTTTGATACAAGTCATGATACGGAGAGGCCAATTAATGTCTGTATAGACAAAAGATAACCATCTGATCTACACAAAGTGCTTGTTGAACAAGTTGAAACATCAAGAACCTGAAATGCTCTGGTTTTTCTCTCAGGAGTAAAACTTTGATCAGGACCAAAATGTCTTCTCATTGAAATGCTGCAGCTTTAGGTAGCATATGTTATCTCTAGGGGTGCATGTCCTCCTTGTTCTTTTAAATGTTGTTGCCTTTTGGTGAGATTCCCTGGCCACGCAACAGATGCAGCGATGGTAGCGACAGACATACCAGCATGGTGGAATTCTAGAGAGTTCTCATTGAAAATGGTTAGTCTACTTCTTTCACCAAACACCAAAATACCAAAGCAGCAAGACACCAGAAGAGGGTAATAGCCTTAAAATATTAGGTTAAAATATACTGGCTAAAACATTACTTTGTTTTTTTTTGTTTTATTTGTCATCATTTGCTTTTCGTATTTTTCTACCACATTGTACCGGCTTTTTGAAAATTACTACACACACACACACACACACACACACACACACACACACACACACACATACACACACACACACACATACACACACATATATATAAAGAAGTGCGCTACAGAATGTGTAATCGAGACTGCACCAACATGAATAAATATATACACATACCTAATATGCCTAATATTTATACAGAAATAACTTTATCATATATATATATATAGGAAAAAGTATGACCCCGACGGCAGAGCTCAAGCCGTTTCGACAGCTATTTCTGGACTAAATTAGAATTTTTAGCCTGGTGAATAAATAGCCGAACTTGTCAAGGGGGTACTTCCATATATGGGAAGATTGTAGTTGTCAAGGGGGATTGGTTAAAATTTGTTGTAAACACAAATAAGTCTATCATGGCATTTGGTGGGAGGTAGGGGTGGCTGAACTTGCCTGTGGAACAATCGGGGAGTGAGTGGAGTCGGTCAAGCGTTGAAAGTGATATGTATACAGCAGATTCTAAGGATAGTGTATGAAGTGGAGGAGGGGGGTTATAGAATAGGTAATTCGAATGAGAGTAGGAGACAATAAAAGATAATAGAAAGAAAAAAATATATATATAAAATTAGATAGTGAGAAATGAATAAAAAAAATCACAATCCTATCTTACAATTACAGGTTAAGTTGAGAATAGAAAAAAATTGTAGAAATGGAGTAGTAACAAAACTGATACAAAATTAAAGGAGTCTAACACATCTGCTATAAGTAGTTAATAAAACGTATTCGGCCAATTCTATCTTAAAATTACAGGGGTGGGGGAACTGATGTTACAGAGGCCCGATGGGCTGTATCGGGGTAGGCGAAAGGAGAAAAGCAGACGAGGAAGAAAATAGGGGGTGGAAGGAAGTGATAGGATGGGACAGGGGGAAGAAGAAGACACAGAGGAAAAGAAAAGAGATACATCTACCTATGTATTTACCTATTCTATAACCCCCCTCCTCCACTTCATACACTATCCTTAGAATCTGCTGTATACATATCACTTTCAACGCTTGACCGACTCCACTCACTCCCCTATTGTTCTACAGGCAAGTTCAGCCACCCCTACCTCCCACCAAATGCCATGATAGACTTATTTGTGTTTACAACAAATTTTAACCAATCCTCTTGACAACTACAATCTTCCCATATATGGAAGTACCCCCTTGACAAGTTCGGCTATTTATTCACCAGGCTAAAAATTCTAATTTAGTCCAGAAATAGCCGTCGAAACGGCTTGAGCTCTGCTGTCAGGGTCATACTTTTTCCTATTTCCCACTCTACTACCCTAAGTATTGAGTACTCTGGTGCATTATGGTCCATCTGGTTCCTTACCACAATTCCTTTGTTATATATATATATATATATATATATATATATGATATAACTTCATCATATATATATATATATAATATAAGATCAAAAGATGGTTAAAGGAGTTCCATGTATTTTATTATGCGCATTTCAAAAACAAACATCATCATGCAATAATATTTGTGTTTTCATCAGATAAAACAGGAGAACATGATATGAAGGCTAAAAAACACTTGTGGATAGTGCAGTTTTAAATCAACATCTGCATTGCTTTATTGTACTACAATAAAACTCACCTCCTACACTATATATATATATATATATATATATAACGAGGGAAACGTTGTAAGGAACCAGATGGACTATAACACACCAAAGTACTCAATACTTAGGGTAGTAGAGTGGGTAATAGGAACTCGTTCCTATATATATATATATATATATATATATATACACATATATATATATGATAAAACTTCATCATATATATATATATATATATGATAAAACTTCATCATATATATATATACACACAGGCACACACAGACAGGTATTTATAGGAATGTTTTCTTATATTCCTACAATAGAATAATAATTCTAATGAAAGCGAATTGTTTTGTAATCATTAGAGCAGAAATTACTGATGAATCTTTTACAATGGTTCATTAATTTGGCTAACAAAATGAAGCCTTCTTATGTGTGGATCCCATTTCTGTCTGTGACTGAAACTATATTTACCATTCCAGTAATATAATAAATAGTATTGCTTTCAATTAATGTTATATGGAAGACGTGAAAGAAAGGAACAAAAGTGAAGAAATAAGCAAATGAATGAAGAGAGAGAAAAATACTATAAAAAAATTTATTAATTTCATATCTGAACAATAGTAATTATTAAGTAGGAAATTTAATTAAATATTTTTCACCACCTTGAGCAGCAGCATATGTGGGTGTAGTGGTGCGGTGATGTATATATATATATAGTTTATAAATGAAACAAAACAAAACAAACACAAGAATACAGAAATATATATATATTTATAGTTTGCTATATCTATATATATGTGTGTGTGCGCATGTGTGCAAGTGTGATGCATATATATAATCATCATCATTTAACATCTGCTTTCTCTGCCAGTAAGGGTTGGACTGATCTTCACAGACTAACTCAGTACTGAAGCCAGGCATCTCACTTATATATGGTACCAGGCTCTACCAAGTGCATTTTATTAAAGTTATCATGTTTTTAACACAACTGAATGTCATCCCAACTCTTTGTTTGCAAGCTTTCTATGGCTGGATGCCCTTCTTGTCACCAACCACTATACAATATATATATATATATATATATATATATATATATATATATATATATATACATTATATATATATATATATATATACATATATATATATATATATATTAAGTGGTTCAGTAGATTCAGTATATTATATGCACTTCTCAGCATGACAGTCGCATTGGACATCACTGTGGATACTGGCAAGTATATTGTCTTATTTACCATCTTCATTCTATATTTCCCTTAGAATGGTGAGACCAACCTCTGAAGAGTACCTGTGTCTCATGTGGTTTAATTATAATCGATAGTTTGTCTTCAATGATCGATTATATTGATTGATTTTTTTTCAATGATCGATTACATATATTGATTTTGAGCTACCCTCTCCAGGTATGAAATAGCACTATAAAGTTTCTCTTATAATTCCACCTGTGTACATATTCTTCTATAGAATATGTATATGGTGTATATACAATATACGGTGTTTCTTATACAATATATGACTCTTTTTCTCTCTATATATATATACATATATCTTTTTCATTTGATTATATATATACATATATTGAGTTATTGGTAATTCCATTCCAATAATGGTTCTTCCCCATACGAAAAAGCATGGTAGGGAGATTTATATATTAGCGATATTAGAGGAAAAAATATGTTTCTGTCTGTCTTGTTTATACTCTTGTAATTGGAGTTTTTTCTCATTTAATTTTGATATATAATATTGCTTCTCTGAGAGATTTCTTTCATTGAGATGTTTGGGTATTAGTGGCTAATTAACCTTTAATTAATATATATATATATGTGTGTGTGCGTGTGTATGTATATATATATATATTAATTATATATATATATATATATATATATATATACACTAGCAGCAGTACCCAGCGTTGCCTGGGTAGGTAAAATAATATCTGCTTTGATGAAAAGGTGTTGATCTTAGCGACTGCTTCACGGTGGCTCATCTATGGCCACACACAGGCCATGCGGAGGAAGGTGGTGATGACCTCTATCACTGAGAAACGCGGGTGACTGACGAAGGGGCATGCTGGGGGAAGGAGGTAATGACCTTCCCCCTATCGATTTTTATCTGCAGAATGACCCTGGAATAATAAAACGATACGCTGATATATAGAAAACACTCCCCGATGACTAATCTATGAGCCTGTAAAGTTTCATGAAAATCGGTCGTAAGATGTAGGCCCCTATATGTAATACACAGACACACAGACACACACACACATACTTAATTTTATATATATACAGATATATATATATACACATACATACACACACATACACACACACTTATTTATGTATGTGCAACAGCTTCTGCTGTCTAGGTGATCTAATTAACAGTGGAGACTGTTACTCTGAGAGCATAATAACTAGAATACAAACAGGATGGATGACAAAGTATGGATAAGCTGAAAGAAAAGCTGGGTATAAGAGGAATCAGATGTAACGTGCAGGAGAGAAGATTACTCTGGTATGGACATGTGATGTGTATTGAAGTGGTAAGATATCCCAGTGGAAGGAAGCTACAGTAGAGGAAGGCCAAGAAAAGCCTAGGCAAAAGTTGTGAGAACTGATCGCAAATTGCTGAATCTCACAGAGCTGATGAAGAAGGACAATAACAAGGAGATGGGTGATGTGCTAAAAAAAAACAACCTTCCAACCCATGCAAACATCATATGTGTGTGTGTGCACATGTTTTAGTTCCTAAGGATCATAGGTGTGGGGTGTTCAGGATTGCAAAGCAGTATGCAAGTGAAAATCAAGAGATTGTGTGGGGCAAATACATCCAGAATATTGGTGGTGCACCTGCCTTCACTGATGCTGAAAAGAAAGAAGTAAAGAAGTGCCATTATGAGAGGGGTCTTTCTGCCCGTTATTTGGCCCTTCGGGGTTAAATAACTGCCTATTGGGGTTTTGTGACCAATATTTATTTTAAACAAAAAACAACATGGCTACGAAAAAGAATTTTCATAGGTCACTCCCACTCATTCCGTCTTCTTCTTCCTCAATCGTCACTACAGCAGAGAGAAGATTGTCTCTCTCCCTCCCTTCTCTAAATGTGTCTCTCTCCCTCCCTTCTCTATCGCAAGCGACGACAGAAAAGAAAAATCTCGTGCAAAGCGTGCAAGATTTCTCCACGACGACGACGACAACGACGAAACAGGTGTGCGGGAAATACGAAAACCCATTTCATTCGTCTGACGTCAGGAATAATAGCAGTAGCAGCCGTAACAAGGAAAACAATAGCAACAGTGACAAGGAAAACAACAGTAGCAGCCGCAACAGCACCAGCAGCAGCATAAACAACAACAGCATTAGCAGCAGCAACAACAACAACAACCACAGCAACATCGGCGGCGGCAGTAGTCGTAGTACCTGCAGCAACAACAACAGCATCAAAGAAAAACCAATCTCGTTTGCAGGTATCGTAAAGAACCTGGAAACCATCCTGATAACAAATGAGGAATTAGAGGAAGCGAAGAAGATGGTGACAAAAACTGGACACCGAGCAATCTGCAAGGCAGCGGAAAAATTTTTCGAAACCCAACAGCACTGTACGGTCACGTACCGTACAGTAAGTACAAAATCCCGTAGGGTTGAAAGAGCCACAGAGGCTCAAATACAAAAAGCCTTGGGGTCTGTGTGGCAGCGGAAATCGCACATCACCCGAGGCAAGAAATATGCCACCGTAGACGTACTTTTTGCCACACCCCAGGAGGCAAAGGCTCAATCCTTAGTGACCCTAAGGAGCGAGGAAATGGTGTTGGTGCCCTCCTACTGCGGGCAAAAAATTGTGAGGGTCAAACTGACCCACGTCCCGTCCCGTCCCCGGGATGGCCCCTTCTTGGCTGGCCGAGTCTGTCCTCGTCGGAATCGAGGACAAAACAACTGTACTGCAAGTACAGAAAAAAGTAAGAGAAGATTGGGTCGGCACCTCCATTGAGATGTTAATCCAAACCAACCAGGAGTGCATCGAAGCTATCCCGGATGTGATAGACTTCGATAACGGCACTCAACTGCCCATAAGTGTTGAGGGCAAACGCCCGAATTGCTTTCGCTGTGGATCGAAGACTCACCTCAGAGCCTTCTGCAACGAGATGACCCTGAGAAAGGAGAAAACCCCCTCCTTCCGAAACCGGCTCCACGGCTACCAGCAACAGGACAAGCGGCAACCAGGAACGATAGTTCCGTGGCACCCATACCCACGCCACGGAAATCAAAAACAGCAGCAGCAGTGGAAGTATTAACAACAACAACAGCAATACCAAATGCAGCTGCAACAGAGACTCCAGTGCAAACATCACCAACAACAAGTGAAAGAGTGGAGCTGGTACCCCTCCCCGACCTCACAGAATCAGACATGGAGTGTGAGGTGGGAGAGGGATGGCAAAAGGTCGTAAGAAGGCACAAACGCAGAAGCAGCGCATCGTCGCCTTTGAAAAGGGAGGAAAGAAATGAAAAAAGGGTAAAGGCTACTGCAAAGAGACTCACAGCAGCAACACCACCAACACCATCACCACCCACACTAGCACCACCATCACCACCGGCGACAACCCCACCGCCAACAACACCTTCAACACCACCACCACAAGCACCAACATCGCAAACACAACAACAAAACACACACACCCAGCAACAACGACAAGAAAATAGCAGAACCACACCCCACCCCCAGAAAAACAAAAGCACGACAATAAATACACACAACAGGAAACTAATGACTTACATAATTGAACACACAGACATTTCACAACACGACTACATAATACCAGCACCAATCAAAACGCCAACTAATATAAGACTGCTAAAAATAGCACAGAAACAATACACAAACATTAAAAGGAAATTCCCCAACGCAGTTGGTGATTTCAGAGGCCTAGGAGGGACACTCAACCGAAGAGTATATTCGGACATACTCATAGAAGAGCCGACGACCAGCCGAAGGGACGATTCAACGGTCCCTTCACCAGACGATCAAGTGAAAAGGGATGGAAAAACCATCCCTCCTCTACGAAAAGTACGGTAAGTGGTCTTTCCCATCTTTTCCACTCTATTTTAAACATGACCTCACTCAGAATAGGCAGCATAAATGCGCGTGGCTTGGGGTCGTCATGGAAGCAGGGTCACCTGCTCAACGACCTCGGGTCACTAAACATAGATGTAGTGGCCATCAGCGAGACCAGAATCTCCGAAGCACGGGCCTTCGCACCGATCTTCGGCGGCTACGATGTGTACGCATCTCCCAGCCGTTCTGGATCGGGGGATGAGTTGCTGTGCTTTTTCGGAGAGGTTTGGATCTCGCCATGCGGGCCATCTTCCTGGACCCAGAGGGTAAGTTGGTGGTGCTGGACGTGACCAGCGGAGACGGGCAAGCTTTCAGGCTAGTGGCCGTCTATGCCCCGACAGGAGCAGGGCGGCCTGATTTCTTCCGGCGTCTGGAGACCTTTCTTGGAACGTCCCGCTCTTTAGTGTTAGTGGGCGACTGGAACGGGATCTTAGATGCACGCTGGGACTGTGTGGGATTAGCGGATAGGGGTGGAGGGTGCAAGAGCCTCACCAACCTGCTCGGGCGTTTTGAACTGTCTGACAGGTACCGATTGGATTTCCCGAATGTGCCAATGTGGACTTGGACAAATCGTATAGGGTCATCCATATCATATCTAGATAGAGTATTTTGTAGGGAAATAGATAGGTCTAGCATAGGCTGTCCACGATTCAAGATAGTCAGCTACACGGACCACAAATTCGTGATCTGTGTGCTTGACTTAGATAGGCTTCATAGACGAGGACCCGGCTACTGGAAGCTAAACGCGTCCTTACCAGTGCGCAAGGCCTACAGAGACCGGATTAGCGAACTAGTTAAGCGGGCGTTGACGGGGGCCATCGTCAACAACAAGTGGTGGTTTGCTCTGAAAAGAGCGATTAGAATAGAATCCATTAGGTTTAGTAAGGCTTTAGCAATAGAGAAAAATAGAGCAGAGGGAGAACTAGTTAGAAAATTAGACGAGGCGCTTAGCAAAGGCATTGCGACCGACGTGCTTGCGGCGAAATTGGCCCTTGACCAATTCTTCAATGCAAAGCACGAAGGCTGCGTTGTCAGAGCTAGGGTGCGTGCTCTCAGACACGAGGGGACGAAAGCCGTTCAATGGGCCCGAGTGGCGGAGGCACGTCGTAGCAACAAAGCCACGATCCGGTCTTTGGTGGACCACGACGGGCGCATGCTACTCGATCCCGGGAAAATGTGTGAAGCTTTTCAGCGACACTTCACTCAGCTGTTCGGGGGCAGCGGTGGGCCGGGTCGAGGGATGGACTTTAGTGTCTACCTCGACGGACTGCCGCGGCTCTCGGCCACTGAGGCGGAGTGTTGCGAAAAGCCGATAACAGCCGCTGAAGTAAGGGAGGCAATGACTGGCTGCACAAGGGGTAAATCGCCTGGTTTGGATGGTCTGCCCTATGAACTTTACGTACAGATGCCAGACTTGTTCGGAGGCCTCTTGGCGGACGTCTACTGCAACTGGCAACAGAACGGGAGAATTCCCAGTTCTGTGAGCCGAGGAGCGGTGGCACTGCTGAGAAAGGATCCGAACAAGGGGGATAACAGATAATTTCAGGCCCATAACTCTGCTAAACATAGAGTTCAAGATTTTGGCCAAGGTGCTAGCAAAGAGGTTGGCGCTTGTCGTTGGTGGTCTGGTGGGAGAGGCGCAGACATGCGCCATTCCCGACAGATCCATCCACGACAACCTCCACCTCATGCGATGCATCGTAGAGAGAGTAGCTAGGGAACCTGGCACGGGTGGGTCCTTGATCAATTTAGATCAGTCGAAAGCTTTCGATAGGGTCGACCAGCGTTACCTAGCGGCAGTCCTGAGGGCGGCTGGCTTTGGGCCCGTCTTCAGAGGCTGGATCGCTGCCATGCACAGCGTCATCTGTTCTGTGGTGAGAGTGAACGGTCACCTTTCGGAACCGTTCAACATCATGCGCTCGGTCCGCCAAGGATGTCCCCTCTCGTCCCTCTTGTACGTATTGACTCTCGAGCCATTACTGCACAAACTGGAGACGTTGAGGGGCGTCCCGCGCGAACTAGGATGCGGAAGATCCGTGTCAGCATATGCGGACGATGTCACCGTAGTGGTGTCGAACGCCAAACACATCGAGGCGATCGGCACTACACTAAGAGAATACGAAGCGGTGACAGGAGCAATGATCAACCAGGAAAAGTCAGTGGGCCTGCAGCTCGGCACCTGGAGAGGCAGGTCCATGCCGTCCAACAGCGTCGTCGGACGCTGGACGGACGGACCGGTTAAATTGCTAGGGGTCTGGTTCGGTCCGGACCTCCAGACGGACAAAAACTGGGACGAGGTGACGAGCAGGGTGGCTTCTCTCACCCAGAAATGGGCGGAGAGGAAGCTATCCCTGAAAGGTCGAGCGGAGGTGGCTAACGCGTACATCGCGTCTGTCATCTGCTACCGCCTGACCGTCGTGCCTTGTCCTAAGCCTCGCCTGACTGCGCTGGAGCGTTTGCTCTTTCGCTTTTTGTGGAAGGGACGCGCTCCGATGGTCAGGCGGTCCATCTGCTGTCAACACCCGCTACGTGGAGGGCTGGGCATGCCGTGGCTGATGATGCGCAGGCACGCGCTCAGGCTACGACATCTCCACCTCTTCCTCGACGGTGATCAGGTGTGGTCGCCGTTTGCTAGATACGTATTTCCCCAGCTCGTTTCCTTGACGGAGCTGCAGTCCTGGGTCAAGCGAAGACCGAGAGGGAGCGCCTGGAGACTGGAATGTCTTCAGGCGCTCACAGCCCTCGACCAATCGGGCAATGTGATCGGTGGAAACTCCACCTCGGCGTTCTATAGAGGATTAGTGGAGGGGAAGAGCGACGACGTACTTGGGGAAACTCTAGGCGTCGACGAAAATCAACTAGCCAATCTCTTCGGAAGAACTTTCGGGCCAGGGCCTATGGACAACTTCCAGAAATCTCTGGCCTGGCAGTGCTACGGAGGAGCCTTGCCAGTTCTGGATAAACTCTACAGGCATGGAGGTGCCGTCAGCCGGGCATGTCCGAGATGCGCGCAGGGCGACGAAACCGTCCTGCACGCACTCGTCCAGTGTCCGAAAATTGCTGACTTGTGGGTTTATGTCGAACACCTGCTGTCGCGTGTAGGACGGATCCGGCTATCATCTGAGTCCATCGTCAGGATTGCCCCACCCTCCTCCTTTAGCTGGGAAGGGCAGGCAATTTTTATCTGTCTGGTGGCCATGGCGAAAGAGATAGTATGGTGGACACGTTTGAAAGGGCTGAAGACGAGCATTTACCTCTTTGGTGATGCCCTGATTGACTTTTTCAAATTTCATTTGAAAAGGAAAATCAGTGTAGAGAGGGAAGTGCTCTCTTCCCAGCATTTTGTTGAAAGATGGGTGAGAGAAGCAAGAATGGCCCGAGTGAATGGGCCTACTCTGAGTATATATTTGTAAATTAAAGGTGGAAAACTGGGAGAGGGCACTTGCCTTGGTGGTCAGGGTCAATGTGGCCTTTTACTGGGCTTTCTCTACAAAGTCTCCCCCCTATTGGGGAATTTTTCATTGTTATTTTTTGTTACATCCTCTGTTTTTGTTTTTTACACGCAGAAATGCCCATTTGTACCGTACTGTATTGTCCTGCAATGTCCTTAATGTCTACTTTATGTAAACCCTTGTGGTTAATAAAGAAATCATTATTATTATTATTATAACAGTTGCATTTATCTTGCTTTATGTTCATACGAGTTATCACCAAGTGACCTCAAGAGACAACAAGGTCCGCCATGTTCAAGAAAGAACATACATACTCACACATGCATCTTTAGTGTTTAGACTTGTGATGTACTTATATTGACAGAATCTTCCTTAGTATATGGGCAGTTCCCATTAGTACTATCTTTTGTATTTCTCCTATACGCGGGTTTCCTGGGATTTGCGATAAGTAATCATTAGAGCCCTTAGGTATCATTCCCAGAGCGCCTACAACCACTGGTATTGTTTTAGTTCTCAATTTCCACATTTTTCCAATTTCTATCTCCAGGTCCTTATACTTGCTCAATTTTTCAAATGTTTTTATAGATACATTCTTGTCTATTGGAACAGACATATCAATCAGCAGGCATACCCTCTTTTTAAAGTCCTTCAATATTATATCAGGTCTATTTGCATCTATTTTTCGGTCTGTTTGGATGCTAAAGTTCCACAAGATTGAGATGTGATCTTTTTCAAGTATGGGAGGTGGTTGATGCTCCCACCAATTCTTTTGATGAGGCAGGTCAAAATTCTTACACATTATCCAATGTATGTATTGTGCAGCTCTGTCATGCCTGTTTAGGTATTCGGTTGGAGCTATAGGACTGCACATTGAAATTATATGGTCAATGGTCTCTGGTTGTTTTTTGCATACACGGCATAATGGGCTGCACCCATTTTTTATTATGTTGGCTTGGTAATTTTTTGTTGGCAGACACTGATCTTGTGCCGATATAATCAGTCCTTCAGTCTCCGATTTCAGTCCAGAGGATGCCAACCACTGATGGGTTAAAGTTTTGTCAATATCAGGATTGTTAGCTCGTTCTGGGTATTTTCCATACAGAGGCTGGCTTTCTTGCCATTTCTTAGCCAGTTTCTGTAGCAGTTCTTTCTTTGCAGTTACTTTTACCTGCTTTGCTTTTTCTGTGTTTTCCATTTCAGCAGTAAATGGGACTT
Organism: Eledone cirrhosa; assembly: GCA_964016885.1. NCBI lineage: Eukaryota > Metazoa > Mollusca > Cephalopoda > Octopoda > Eledonidae > Eledone > Eledone cirrhosa. Next base: position 292,569,497 of record OZ024742.1, read on the forward strand.
CTGAAATTTGTAGTCCATTACTGTATCTTTGTGCATCTTTTGTAATGGAATATGATCTTTTGATGCTTTCGTGTTTCAAAACGAGTTTGATCATCCAATCATGTGATTCCCTTAGATATGTAGATAATCCAATTGTTGCAGTTTTCAACGCAATGTCTAACTGGATTAACCCACGTCCTCCTTCTTTCCTAGGGAGATATATTCTATCTATATCTGCCTTAGGGTGATGCATTCTGTGCATGGTTAAGAATTTTCGAATTTTTGTATCGAGCCTACGGATCTCTGTGCTTGACCAGTTGATGACATTGTAACTGTAGGTTACTACTGGTATGGCAAGCGTGTTTATGGCACCGATCCTATTCCTTGCATTCAATTCCGTTCTTAAGATTGCTCTTACTCTGCGGTAACATTCCTTCCTTATCCTTTCCCTCATTGTCGAGTGCTTGATTCCGTCTCCTTCACAAACACCTAGATATTTGTAAGTTTTTTCTTGATCAAGTTCTCTTATCACGTTCCCCCGATCAAGATTAATGTCTGAACTCTTCAGCAGCTTTCCTCTGGTGAACGTTGCTTTGGCGCATTTATCTAGTCCAAACTCCATTTTAATGTCATCACTGAACTGCTTCACAGTGGATAATAGCCCTTGCAATTGTTCATCATTTTTTGCAAATAGTTTCAGGTCATCCATGTAGAACAGGTGATTAATGGTTTTGTCATAGACTTTATATCGATGTTTTGTTTCATTGAGCATTTTACTTAATGGTATAAGTGCGATGCAGAATAAAAGCGGTGATAAAGAGTCACCCTGAAAAATTGCACAATTAATATTAACTTCTCCAGCTTCCAGTGATTTTGTTTCACTATTCAAAAGGAGTGTCGTTTTCCATGTCTTCATACTGAATGACAAAAACCTCCTGACAACGGGAGATATTTTGAAAATCTCTAAACATTTTTCAATCCAACTGTGTGGCAAACTATCGAATGCTTTTTTATAATCTATCCAAGCAATCGATAGATTTTTGTGTCTATTATGACAATCTTCCAGTATCATTTTGTTAACCAGAAGCTGATCCTTACAGCCATATGAGCCTCGTTTACACCCTTTCTGCTCAATGGGAAATAGGTCATTTGTTATCAGGTGGTCATATGTGTATTCAGTTAGGACTGATGTTAAAATTTTATACATTGTGGTCAAGCAAGTTATCGGTCTGTAATTTTGGGGATTGTTTGTCTCATCATTCTTCGGAAGCAGGAATGTAATGCCGTTAACTAGCCATGATGGTATCTTTTCTGGCTCCTTAACTATTTCATTGTAAAGTTGGGCTAACAGCTCATGAGACTCTGTGAAGGCATTTATCCAAAAGTTTTGTATTTTGTCTTTTCCTGGGGATTTCCATTTGCTGTTTTTTCTTAGAGCCAAGCGCAACTGTTCAACTGTTATATTTTCCCATGTTTGTTCCTCAGGGTGAGCTGTATCTTTCATTTGTCTGTCTATCCATGGGGCATGTATGTTATGAACTTTTTCTTCGGCCCAGATCTTTTCCCAGAATTCTTGCACTTCCTCCTTGGGTGGTATTGATTTAGCAGTTATTGTTGACTTACCAATTTTTCTGTAGAAGTTTCTTTGGTTGTTTTTGAACATATTATTGTCCTTATAGAATCTAGATCGTTTTTCAAAGCGCCTTATACGAGCAGCTTTGGCCGACACTTTTTGCTTGATTATTTCTATCAGCATGTCTATGTCACATGTTGATTTTATACTGTACTTTTTTTTCAATTTTCTAAGTTTAGTTTGTTTAACATGTTCACCTACTTTATAGTTTGTTAAAATTTCTATGTCAGATCGGAGAAGGTTTATTTGGCGATTGATGTTCTCTTGCCAAGTAGATTTCTTGTGAGAATTCCTTTGTTTTTTCATCTTCACTCCACATAAGTGAGTGGTGACTTTAGCCGATGCATAATAGAGATGATTTAAATCAGTAATGTTTAGTTTGTTTGTGATGATCATGTTTTTGAGAATTATGTTAGTCTTGTGTATTATCTTTTGGTTCTGTTTGGAGTTCTGGATCTTAGGGAGGGTGTCTCGTTGCCCCATGTCAGATTCTTTCATTTTCATCCATTCGATCATAATTTCATCCTTCAAGTTGGCAAGTTCATTCTCATTCATTTCTTTATCATTTACGATCTCATTATTTTCATTTGGAGTTTCATCCTGAGCATGCACTCCCTCCACTTTTTCGATCCTTTCTTTAATTTGTTCTGTTGCCAGTGATTCCGCCCCAACCCTGGGGTTCGAAGTGTTACAGTTTACCTCGTTTTCACTGACACATGTTTCATTTTCCCTTCACTGACTTTGTGCTAATAGCTTGATCTGATCAATTTCTATATCAGTTAGTAACTTTTTTCTTACAATATTTCTTCGTATATTGGCTAGTTTGTTACTGTCAATATAGCCTCTGTTTTCGGGATGTTTCTTTTTCCAGTTGATATATGTCTGTTCTGTATTCGATGTATTTGATGGGTAGTACATGGCAGTGTAGAAAGCCTCAAAGACTTCTTTATTATCTTCCCTTGACCATTTTTCTCTCTTTTTCTTTGGATTTCTTGGTGGTGAGCATGGAGGGCCAACAGTAGGAGTATTCCGGTTATGGGAGGTCTCCAGCTCCGAAGTGATGGGAAGGTTTGAACCATTAGCTGATTTTTCGACCCCAGTCTGGTTCCTCTCTGAGGGACGCGGCCCTTTTTTACCCGGGCGACGGCCGATCCGGTATGAGATTTTATCATTAGACATTTACTTTATTTTGTCGCGTTTTATCCTTATCTGCCAAGGAGTAATCATTTCGTGTTACCACTTCTAGAACGAGTGTCAACCAAGACTAGAGGGGTCGTTCTCCCCTAGAGACACGGCTATTCCCCGCCGGCCGCCATCCCGGTATTTCTTGGTCACAGGGTTTTCTTTTTGTTGTTTTTTTAAATTGTTATTATCATGAGTGGTTCCTTAATGTGAGCATTGCGTGGCTTAAGAATGAAATTATTAATAATTGTCTCCACTCCAGGCACAAGGCCAGCAATCACCCAGTGCATTACAATAATATAATATACGTTTTGTTGTAGTTGGCTGTTATTGTTGTTGGCTATGTCGGTGGTGGTGCCGGGGCTTTTTATATTGTTGGTGAGGAAGGGGTGAGCCAGCAGTCCCATAGTTGTTGATGTTGACGTTTGGCTGGTGGCCAGGTCACTAAGTCAATCTATTTATATCTTTTGCTAGCCTCTCGCTTGTCTAGTGATACCGCCACCTTCCCCTTTCTCTCTCAAGTTAACAGGGGAATAGTGGTGGTAGCATTGAAGGAGTGGTGGCGGCGACGATGGGATAGTGGTAGCAATGATGGATGGGGTGGGGTGGTGGCAGCGGTGGCGTTGTGGTTACTGATATGTAGTATCTATGAGTTTGTGTTCGTATGTTTAATATATATTTTTATTATATTTTGTGTTGACATATTCCCGTAAAATTGGAATTAAACATTTTTTTAAAATTTGAGACAATAATAATAGTAATTATTATTATGATGCTGGTGAAATTGCCGTTATCTGGCTGTTATATTTAGTGTGATGGGATAGGTGGTGTATCAAGTTTCTGGTGTTGGTGAAATTGCTGTTATTTGGCTGTTCTATATAGTGTAGACAGAGGGTGTTTTTTTCCCATTTATAACCATTTTCTTTTTTTGAATACAAAATATATAATACAAAATTGAATATTTGAGCGATACAACAATATAATATGGATCCGAAACTTTATGGGACCTGATTCGGTCGATGGTTTATGCAACATTTGTACTAAGAATTGTTATTTCACAATTGATTTAAATATGTTAAAAATCAAAAACTTACGGGAGCGATTTCATGACCTTCTATTTATTATTATTATTATTATTATTATTATTATTATTATTATTATTATTATTGGTGAATTGGTGGTGAATTGGCAGTATCGGTAGAAGGTCGGACATGCTTTCCAGCATAGTTACGTCCCTTTATGATCTGAGTTCAAATCCCGCTGAGGTTAACTTTGCCTTTCATCTTTACTGGGTCAATAAAATAAAGTACCAGTAATGTACTGGGTAATTGCTGGCCTTGTGCCAAAAGTAGAAACAATTATTATTATTGGTGGTTTGGCAGTATCGGTAGAGCATCAGACACCATGCTTTGCAGCATAGTTATGGCCCTTTACGTTCTGAGTTCAAATCCTGCCGAGGTTAACTTTGTCTTTCATCTTTATGGGGTCTATAAAATAAAGTACCAGTAATGCACTGGCCGCGTGGCAAAAGTAGAAACATTATTATTATTATGATTGTCCAAAACAAATAGAATGGTTATGACTGGAACATTTGATCATCAATTTGCTGCTTCTATTCCTTCTTGCCCATTGCAATACTTAACCAAACTGATTACTTTTATGTCCCTGTTGTCTTTTCACCTCTTCTTCAACAAGCCGCCTCCTTCAACAACCTTTTAACCTGTTGAGATTTTAGTCATTTGTTAATAACATCATTGTGGAAAGATTTCATGTATGGCATGATCAGAGTGAAATGAGAATTATTAATAGCTTTGAAGTGTGTATGTCATTTTAAATTCTAGTGAAAATAGCAATTGGGTGGAAATAATTATTAAGACAACTTGCAAACACAAACTCAACATCTGTAAGGAAAATAACAAAAAGAAATAAACTGAAATAAAATAAATTAAGAAATTTCTTCCTTCTAAGAATAAATCAATTACATCGAAGAAGAGTAAATTCAGTCATTGAAAAACACACAAAATCTGTTCACTTCAAATTTATTATTTATTTCTTGGTGTCAAAATTCTCCTCACATTGCTTGTGACCTGGTCACTTATGCAATTTAATGAAAATTTTGACACTAAGAAATAAATGCTAAATATATAATAAAGTTAACAATTTTTGGATGCACAGTGTAATAAGTTCAGAGTCAACACATGGGCTCAGCAGGGTTGGATTTAGACCTTGGGTGGCCTGGGACACTTCAGGTTTGGGAGGGCCCCTCATACACAAAACATTAGAATACACAGCACACACACACCCACCCCCACCCCACCCCAATTTTACATATCAAAGTTAGCCTGGAACAAATAATTGGAACTGAAAAGTATACAGGTATAAAATTCAAAATTTCTAACCATCCTAAAACTAAAAAGCCCAGTTGAGGGCACAAATAAAGTGCTACAGCCATTGCTAGTGGGGCTCCCACAGCAGGGGGCCAAGGCAATTGACCCCTTTAAATAACATTGAAGATTTGAAATATTTGCAAAATTCATGAGGGATTAGATAATTATTATTCATTATCAAATACTATCAGGTCCCAAATAATAGGGGTGGTGGAATAAGCAGGTGTTTGGAAAATCGATAATCTTTTCTAGGTTTTCTCCCTTGATCTTTAAAAAAAAACAGAATTAGTCATTTAGTTTACATATTGAGACTCCAACCCATCCTATTTATTTTATAACATATGGGATTTATTCTAATGTTCTTTTTTTGTCATGTATAATGTTTTTTAATGTCTAAAGAAAGTTAATTGTTACAGGAATGTTACCACTTAAAATAAAATTTTGATGGAGATAGATTAGTAAAATCTGGGGAAGTTTGGAATAAGAGTAGTGGGTGGTGGGAAAAATCTGAAAAATTAATAAGTGGACAGGGACGATTATTCGAGACCCGAGATATGTGTAGACACTTTTTTTTTTTAATTTATCTGTCCTAATCTTTGATTTGTTCTTCATCAATAAAAGTAATCTAAATTTAATTGCTCCCTGATTAGTTTGTACTGAGGAAACACAATCAGGTTAAAATTATAGTTGTTTGTGGATATTAGAGGAATAAATATTACAGTTGTAATATAATTAAAAGTATATTAAGCATCACTTTGTCAGCCGCTCTCCAGCTATCTATTTAAAGCTGTATATAGCTATGGTGCAGCCACACTTAGAATTTGCATCACCAGTCTGGAACCCCTATCTTGCTCAAAACATTGACCTGGAAACTGCTCAGAGACGTGCAACCAAGCGAATACCCTCCATCTACCATACTCTGAATGCCTTGTTTCCCTGGGCATGGATACATTGAAGCTCCGACATCTGGCAACTGACTTGGTAAATACCAACAAAATTATTAACCATCTTGCCAACAACAACCCTGAGCACCTTTTTGATTCCCAAATGTCTAACACACGTGGGCATGCCTACAAAGGCAGAAAACAGCACAGCTCCCATGACTTTCGGAAACATTTTTTCACGTTCAGAGTTGCTGAAGCATGGAACAAACTACCAGCATCAGTTATTAGTTGCTGGAACACTGCATCCTTTAAAACCTCCATGCTTCCTGAAATTCACCAAACACATACACATGCACACATGTATTTCATGACTCATACACTGTTCATTTTCCTGACATTTGAACATTATTCTATGTACTTTACATGCCCTTTGATGAGTTGTAATACACCTGAGCGCTGTACACAATAATTTCATTATTATTATTAAATAATATGGTGTATTTTATTTATTAACAATAAAATATATTTCTAGCTAGGCTTTTTTCTCTTGCAAGAAAAAACTGAACTATCATCATCATTGCTGTTTTACATGTTTTCCCATGCTTGCATAGGTTGGATAGGTCCTTTCCAGCATCCTTTGTTACCTCATCTGAAAAGTTCAGTGTTTTCAGGCCAGCTCTCACCACATCTGCCCAGGTTTTCCTCAGTCATCCACTTCTGCAGCTTCCATCCACTGAGAACTCTTAGCACTTCTTCACCAGCAATCATCATTCATATGCATCACATATGCATATCAGTTCAATATTCTTTACACACTACATCCTAAGAGGACTTATGACTAGTTTTCCTCTCAGCCTTTTCATGCTACATTGTTCATATGCACTAATATTACACATCCACCAAAGCATTCTCACTTCATTTCTTTCAATCTTTCACATAACCTCTACATTCACTGCCTCTGTCTCACTAGTATGTAACATCACACATCTCACTCATACATCATACAATCATCTGTTCACTCAAAGAGAAAATCCTTGTTGCCAACCAATAATAGAAAATCATATGAAGAATTAGACAAATATTATTCTCTGATTGTGTAATGTTAATCTGATTAAATCATGGATTGAAGTTTAGATAAGCTGAGAAGAAAGCAGATAGTAATCAAAAACACCTGATTGAAATGATTAGAAAGATAGTTATGTGGTGTTTGACCATTTCTGTGAAGAGATAAATAGAATTAGTAAACAGAAATGGTGTCCACTGCTGCTGATGATATTAATAATAAATGGCAGATAGATAATATAATGGAGATACTCATTAGACTTAAAGATTACCATATTTCTAATGAAAGACAATGCCTGTGATTTTCAAATAACTTGGAAAATAATCAAGAATTGGTAGTGATTTAGTAATATAATTTTTTTACTTGTTTCAGTCATTACTGCAGCCATGTATGAATATTTGGTCAGATGTGCTGCATCTGGGGAGAAAACCACACTCCACATTGTTTATCGGCTAGATTGGGCTCGATAATCTCCCTACATCACTTTGCCAGACACTTAGCATAGACTTTACCAGGGAGGCTTAACAAGAAGATCCTTCTATAATTGGAGCAATCTCTTTTCTCTCTCTTTTTGAAAATTGGGATTATCACTCCCAATTGGCATTGCTTAGGTGCCTTTCCAGAGATCCAGGCTACCTGGCACACATGAGTCAGCCAGAGAATACCTTATATATTGAAAGATTTTAACATCTCAGGCTGAATTCCATCCTCCCCAGAGAATTTGCTATATATGAGCTATTTAATTGCTCTTGTGACCTCAGCCTCCAAGAGATTAGTCACCACTCCCAGATGGATCTCGTGTATATCAGAAGATATTGTTATAACTAGGTTTAGGAGATCAGCAAAGTATTCTCTCCATCTATTGAGGATGCACCTCTTTGTAGATTGGAGAACCCCAGATTCATTCCTGATAGCAAGAATGAAGGAGGACTCCTTATTACAAAGTCGGTGGATGGTCTGCCAGAATACTTTATTTGTTGATCTGAAGTTGTATTCCTGCTTAACTCCAAATTCCTCACTTGTTTTAACTTTGGACACCTTTATTATCTCTGCTGTAACTTTTCACACCTGCTTGTACTGCAAGTACAAGATGGAGATGACTGGCAGAGTATTAGCAATGGAAAAGCTAATGAAAACATTATTTCCTTGGTCCAATCCTACAATCAGCTTATTTCCTTTTTTCTTTCTTAACAATATAATTAACATTCTCATTATTAATCTTATGTTTGGAACATAAATTAAAAGTTTTTACATAAAATAATGATGAAGTGTTTTTAAACACTTGAAAACAAAGTTTTGTATAAGAGAACCAGGGGTGGTTTTGGGTGGTTTGGGATCAAAAGGGTTAATTTAATCTAAACAAAAATAAAAGAAAAAGACTTACAAAATAACAATAAAAACAAAAGCATCTGCTAAATTTAAGAATTAGATTAAATTATATTTTCTTAATTAAGCATAAAGCCGTAAGCAAGTAGCATAGATTGTCTTGTTGAAGAAAATATTTCTTGCTTTAGGCTACAAACTTAGGATCATTATAGCAGAAGACTTGTCTTTATTTAACCATTTCATTCCACTTCACCCAATACTTTGTAGCAAACTACTACTACTACTACTAATAATAATAATAATAATAATAATAATAATAATAATATTGCTACTACTGCTGCAAGGTAATGGTGATGGTGGTAAAAGTAGTAGTAGTAGTAGTAGTAGTAGTAGTAGTAGTAGTAGCAACAGCAGTGGTGGTGGTTGTAGTGGTGGTGGTTGTAGTAGCGGTAGTGGTAGTTGTAGTAGTAGCAGTAGTAGTGGTTAGATCCTATTTTCCCCTTTCTTCTTTCTACTAAAGGGCTTCCGTGTGAATATTAAGAACAAAATAGCTTAACCCTTTAGCATTTAAATCGGCCATATCCGGCCAGAACTCTCTCACCTCTTTCTGTTCAAACCAGCTGTAACTGACCACTCATAGTGATGTTAAGGTATTCTTCTCAAAATAAATGATATCAAAATCTCGTAGATTTGATATTATGTGAGATAATTATGTGAAATAAAGTGTTTACCGTAAAAATACAACAGTATATATAAAGTAATGTAAATGCTAAAGGGTTAAGTTAGAGATAATCTCCATAAAGCCAGGTTACTGGTCCAATCCTGACCTGCAGAGGTCAACATTAGAAGGCAGAGATTTCATCATCATTACCATCACCATGATTATCATTATTATCATCATTACCATCACCAGTAGCATTATTATCATCATCATCATCATCATAATTCTCATCATCGTTACCATCACCAGCATCAGCATTATTATCATCAGCAGTATCACATCATCATAATCATCCTCATCAATATCATCATTTTCATCATCATTATCACCAGTATCACTACCACCACCACCACCATCACTACCACCACCACCACCACTACAACCACCACCTTCACTACCACCACCACTACAACCACCACCATCACTACCACCGCCACCACTACAACCACCACCATCACCAACACCACAACCACAACCATAACCACTACCATCACCACCACCATCAGTGCCACAACCGCCAACATCACCAGCACCACAACCACCACCATCAGTGCCACAACCACCACCATCACCACCACCACAACCACCACCATCACTGCCACAACCACCACCATACCACCACCATCACAACCACAACCATCACCACCACCACAACCACCACCATCACTGCCACAACCACCCCCATCACCACCACCATCACAACCACAACCATCACCACCACCACAACCACCACCATCACTGCCACAACCACCCCCCATCACCACCACCATCACAACCACAACCATCACCACCACCACAACCACCACCATCACTGCCACAACCACCCCCATCACCACCACCATCACAACCACAACCATCACCACCACCACAACCATCACCATCACTGCCACAACCACCCCCATCACCACCACCATCACTGCCACAACCACCACCATCACCACCACCACAACCACCACCATCACTGCCACAACCACAACCATAACCACCACCATCACCACCACCACAACTACCATCATCACCACCCCCATCACTACCATAAGCACAACCATAACCACCACCATCACCATCATCACCACCACAACCACCAACATCACCACCACAACCACCACCATCACCACCACCATCATCACCTCAACCACAATCACCACCATCACCACCACAACCACCACCATAACCACAATCACCACCATCATCACCACCACCACCCCACAATCACCACCACCATCACTCACCATCATCACCACTGCAACCATAACCACCGCCATCACCACTATCACCACCGCAACCACAACCACCACCATCACCACCACAACCACAATCACCATCACCACCACCACAACAACCACCACCATCACTGCCACCACCACCACAATCACCACCATCACCACCATCACTACCATCACCACCACAACCACAATCACCACCATCACCACCATCACCACCATCACTATCATAACCACAACCACCACCACTATCACCACCACCACCACAACCACCACCATCACCACCACCACCACCACCACAATCACCACCATCACCACCACACCCACAATCACCACCATCACCACCATAACCACAACCACCACCACCATCACCACCACCATCACCACCACAACCACAACCAATACCATCACCACAACCAACACCATCACCACCACCACCACTGTCACCAACATCATCAAAATTTTATTTTAAGTGGTAGCATTCCTGCAACAATTAATTTTCTTTAGACATTAAAAAACATTATACATGACAAAAAAAGTACATTACTAGAAATCTCATATGTTATAAAATAAATAGGATGGATTGGGGTCTCAATAAGTAAACTAAATTACTAATTCTGGTTTTTAAAAAAATCAACGGCAACAACCTAGAAAATTTACTGATTTTCCACTATCACACACACACACTGTGTGTATAAGGTGGTACTGTTGGTGACACAACAAAAAACCTACAGTCCACCCTGTAAAGTGGTCATGTTGGTGACATGACATTAAGCACCTAGTTCACCCTTTAATGTGATCGATAAGAAGTACCTGGTCCAACCTGTCAGTTGGTTATTTTGGTGCCATGATATAAAGTACCCAGTCCACGCTATAAATATGGTTGACATTAGGAAGGGCATCCAGCTGTAGAAACCAAGCCAGAAACAGTTCTGCATGAACAAGACACAGTCACCTGATCTGACTTGTCTCACATGACAGGACAACTCATCTAACCTATGCTAGCATGGAAAATGGATGTTAAATGCTGCTGCTGATGCTGATGATGATGTTGTATCATCATCATCATCATCATCATTTTACGTCCACTTTTTCCTGCTTGCAAGGGTGGGACGGGAACTGATTCTGGCTTGATTTCTACAGCTGGATGCCCTTCCTAACACCAACCTCATTTACAGTGAGTGCTGGGTGCTTTTTTTCCGTAGCGCCTGCACGTCCACTTTACAGTGAGTGCTGGGTGCTTTTTTGCCGTGGCACCTCCACGACCACTTTGCAGTGGAATGATAGAGACTCCAGTCCCTATCATCTCATTTCTACAGCTAAGTAAACTGGAGCAATGTGAAATAAAGTGTCTTGCTCAAGGAAACAACACATCACCCGGTATGAGAATTGAACTCACAACCTTTCGATTGCAAGGCCAATGCTCTAACCACTAAGCCATATGCCTCCATATATATCATCATCATCATCATCATCACCATTTTACGTCCGTTCTTCCATGCTAGCATGGGTTAGACGGGTTGTCCTGTTGTGGGCAGTGTCTGGTCGGCTGACCATGCCTTGCTCATACAGGAACTGATTTATCATCATCATCATTTCATTTTACGTCCGCTTTTTCCCTGCTTGCAAGGGTGGGACATAACTTATATATATATATAAGTTAGTTCCACAACAGTTAATAAACCATTTTCGAAGTTGCACGTTTCACCTTGCGGATTTTCAACTCGAGTAAATGGTTTCTACCACATATATATATATTAAAGTAAGTAAGTAAAGATTTTTTTTCTTATCTTATTTGCTTTTCCCAGATATGATTTTATTAAGCTCTGAATGGGTTGATTTTTGTTAATTCTTTCATAGAGCAAAACTTAGTATCGGTTGGATGCCTTTGTATGTATCTATACTTGTGTAAAGATATATATATTTCCTCATTTAATTTATATATATATATATAGCAAAGGTAACTCTATATATACAAAGCTCAAATATATGTATATGATAGTATATAACTGCTATGAAAAATATTCCTATATATTATTGTGTAGATATTGATTATATGAATTTTCACCTCACCTAACATTATTCAAATAATTTGAAATATGTTTGAGGAATTAAAAATTATTTAAAAACTAATTTTCCATCTATATATACATATATTCAACCCATGCCAACCTAAAAAGGATGATGAAATGATGGTGATTATCTATATATACATTCAAATAGTGTTGCTGTCTGAATATGGTGAGCGTGAAAAAACATCAACCAATTAAGGCTATCCTCACAATTTCAAAAAGTGTCCAGGTGATGAGAAGCAAGCAAGAAAGAGAACTCCTACAGCCTGAGCTGATCGAAATATTTGGAAACAATTTAAGATAATAGTTTCTGATTTAGGCGCAAGGCCAACATTTAGAGGAGAGGAAAAAGTCAATTAAATCAACCCCAATGCATTACTGGTGCTTTATTTTATCGACCTCCGTAAGGATAAAAGGCAAAACTAATCTCGACAGGATTTGAACTCAGAACAGAAAGGGACAAAACTCTGTGCTGCAAAGCATGTTGTCAGATGCTCTACTGATACTACCAATCCATCTATAATCAACTAAAACACAAAATGGCAGTGCCCCAGCATGGTCACAACCCAATGAGAAAGAGTAGCAGAGGAATATCAGAGTATATTGACATACAACCAATAGTTTCTAAGAAATGAAATTATTTATTTGAAATTATATTGAACTGAGTAAAACTGTGTGTTAATATAAAATGTTGTTTGAATAATTTACTCTCTTGACCTCCATTAATGTCTTGGTCACTAGTGGTGCTGTTTAACTTAATGTCTTCTTCCTCAAGCTTATTGGAACACTCTACTTATTATTTCTGTGTTGCAGCTAATCAAAGTTATATTATATTATACATGCATGCACATGCCTATTCATGCATTCAGCATCACAATTTTATGTCCATTGTTCCATGCTGGTATGGGTTGGATGGGATCTTCTCTAGCACAGTCTCCTTCCATCTGTTGGTCTCCTTTTGTCATCTCTGTGAGGTTCAGCAGTTTGAGATCAGTTCTAACCACTTCTGCTCAGGTTTTCCTCAGTCTTTTTCAGATATATATATATCATTATCATCATCATCACCACCACCATCATCATCATTTTACGTCTGTTGTGACACACTTGCATGGGTTGGATGGGTCCTTCTCGGTACAGCATCTCTCCACTTGTTGCATTCCTTTGTCATCTCCTTCATGAGCTTTAGTGATCTGAGATCAGCTCTCACCACTTCCATCCAGGTCTCCCTTAGTTTCCTTCTACTGCGGCTTCCTTCCACGGGATTATTTGACACTTCTTCACTCAGCAACCATCATCCATGCACATCACATGTCTATACCAAAGCAATCTTTTCTCCTGCACACTACTTCTGATTCTTCTTATACCTGGTTTCTCCCTCAGTCCATCCATGTTTGTCATTCTCGCAATGTCTTTATGGGAAGGGTATGATAAGTATGTATGTAGAAGAGAGAGATGGGGGAGAGAGGGGATGGCAGTGGTGGGGGGTTGCTTGGGATGATAGCAGCAATGTTGAAATTTTTTTAAATTTAATCCCAATTAATTATATTAGCAGGGAAAACAGATGATAAATGCTCCCAGTACACTCTGTAAAGGGCATCTATCCATTAAAAAAAAATGCCAAACAATGGGTTGAGAGAACTCTTCAGTGGTGTCACAATAAAATTTCCTCAGTATACTCTGCAGAATGCAGGAATGTGAGATACAGTCTCCTGGGATGGTAATTATGATGATGATGATAATGATGATAATGATGATGATACATACAAACATGTACATATGTATATATATATATATATATATGTATGTGTGTGTTCAGGAGAATAATTTCTCTTAGGGATACAATGTTGTGTTCACAATCATGTGAAGGTATTCTTTATTAATATATTTCTGTTATTTATTCCCATTTCCATTCACTTCTTGTCACAATTCTTGCTATTTTACCCCAAAATAAAAGAGTTCCATGTAATTTGCATGGTTTGTAATGTATCAAGTGAAGCAAGAAAATCGATTATTCTTTAAGTAAGAATGATGTTCAATATAAAATATATAGAAAGAACTTCCCAATTTCATCATATAGATCTCTTTTCAATAAAATCACCGAAGCAAATCATCTCAGCTTTATATTTTTTTGTCAAGATTTACAATCTAAAATAAGCCATTTCTTTTGATATGGTTTTTCCCTTTTATAAATCATTTTTCTACAAAAAGCCTATAAAGTTTTTTCCCAAAGTTATTTAAATCAGTGACTTTATGGATATTTTTAGTAATATTGGCACACTTTCATTTGCAACAAGCAAAGTGGTGTTGAAATATGTTTTTTCCTCAATGCACATATTCTACAATAGCTCTAACATTATCTTTTTTAGTTCTAAGAAAAGATGTTATTCCTGTACAGTTAAAAGATATTAGAAAGAGGTGGGGTGGGGGTGACATGATATAAAATTGTGCATCCATCTTATATTTCTATTATAATGAACTTTAACTCTATTGAGTTACAATTATCATTTTATGTCTGTTTTTTTGTTTTTTTTATTTAAGGGGTGGTCATGATTGCATGATTTGGATGAAACCTGTAGTTTATTTTGGACAAGAGGCTAGTCCCTCATAGTGCTAACTTCCAGCTGCTGCTAGTACTCACTTTTAGATGCATAAACTGAGTAACATGAAATGAAATGCTTTGCTCAAGAACACAACACATCACCCAGGCTGGAAATCAAACCCATGCCTTTATGATTGTGAGCTCAACAACCTATATATATATATATGTTCATCATCATAACCATTTGAGTCTGGAACTAGCTGTTGAAATAGCAAGAGCTCAGCTATCAGAATCCCAACTCTTTATAATATATATATATATATATATATATATATATATATATATATATATATATAAATATAAATTCAGCGATAATTGCATTTCAGCGGGTAGAGAAAGCGAAACGTAACGCAAATTCCGAGTCATGCTGGCAAGCACTCCATGGGCTAAAGAAGACCAGAGCAATAAACATAGGTTATAAAGGCCATACAAACTGAGAAGGCGGTCAAGAAGCCATTAACCACCTAAGCCAAAAAACAAGTCAAGCTAAACAGGTCAGACAAAATAAATGTCATATTCATATATATATATATATATATACATATACATATATATATATATATATATGATGTGGGTGACTTTTTGCAATTTCTATCTACCAAATTTCACTCACAAGACTTTGGTCAATCAGAGGTTATAGTAGAAGACACTTGCCTTGAACCAAGAACCACATGTTTACTAAACCAACTCATTACCCACACAACCATGCCTGTGTTAAATATGCAACACATTTGAATCAATAAATATACAAATAAACACAAATAAATAAATAAATAAACATTTACGAGGGAGAGAGGAAATTTCCAAAGAATGTTTATCTGAGCTGATTCCTAATAGAGAAGGTGTATTAGCACGATTTAAAAAAAAATAATGTTTGATATACTTTAACCCTTTAATTACCATATTTCTAATGAAAGATATTGTCTGTAGCTTTCAAATGATTTTGAAAATAGTTAAGATCTTGGAATGATTTAGTAATATAGTTAACTTTCACATTGCTAATTTAGTGTTTTGAACATAACTTAACAAATGTTCTTACATTAAATTATGATGGAAGGTTTTTAGATAAATATAATCACATTAAAACAGACAGTTTTGTATTGTAAAACCAGGGTCAGCTTCAAGCAATCTGGTATCAAAAGGATTAATCTCCTCAACTTTGATACAGATCTGAAGAATGAAGTAGGAATATTCATATCTAGCTTACATTAAATCACATTTACCCCATTTAGTATATTATACTTTATTCTTGCAGATTGGCTTCGCATTTTTTTTATTTACACATGTTAATCATACTTTGATCTTTCAGTGATAACCCCTTCATCTACCACTATCACTTCAACTCCTCACTGCAGCACCACTAACCACTACTGTCACTGCCATCATGTCAAACCTCTAATGGAATCTAGCTCCTCATGTGGTGAATATATTCCAAGCTTCTGTCTCAAATTGTTTCACGTGTAACAGCAAAATAAGAGCTCAAAAACTTTGATACAAAACAAAAAATCATTGAATGACAAAACAGTCGATCAATCATGATCACAACTGATGTGTTATTTTTTAACTGTTTATTTTCACATAAGCTGTTTGTTTTCCTATAAGTTAAGTTGACAAATGTAATTTCTGTCATTTATTTAAGTATACTTTATTTTTCAATCTGATGTTTTTTTTCTAAAATTTGATAAAGAGAGGTAAGATTTATACATAAAAGAGTTCCACGATTTCTTTCAAGAACCATTTTGTCAAATAATTTACATATTAGTAACAGGCCATTAGCTTTATGTGTATAATGTTCTGAGGATGATTTTCTAATGAAATGGTTCCTTACATTGACATGAAGGTGGCGAATTGGCCAAGATGTTAGGGCATCAGATTAAAAATACCTTGGTATTTATTCCATCTCATTGCTCTTTAAGTTATATATATATATATATAAAATGTTGTATGGTTGCTTATATATATATTATATATATATATAGTAATAATAAATACAAAGATCAAAATTCAATAAGGATTGTATATATATATAAATATATATAAACCCATAGAGCAAATATTTATTAGTACAAATTAAAACTTTAAGCAAAGAATTTCTGCTTTCACCCTAAACGGGATCTTCTGAAACTTAACGTGAAAACAGGAATTCTTTGCTTCTCCGCATTACTCCACCTCTTTTTTTTAAATGTATTTTTTATTTCTTTTCCTTTTTTTTATTTTTCCCCTCTCTCATTTTGTTTGTTAATATATGCATATATTCAAATATATTGGCAGTTACATGAACTGAAGAGTTTGAATAGAAACAAAATAAGAATAAATCAGATATTTATCAGAACCTACTATTTATAAGGTGTTGAATTGGTGGAGAGTAGTTAGAACGTCGGATAGAATACTTTATGGTATTTGTTCTGGCTCTCTGCTCTCTAAGTTCAAATCCTGCCGAGGTCAACTTTGCCATTCATCCTTTTGAGGTCGATCAAAAATTACCAGTCTAGTACTGGGGTCGAATCTTCCTCTCTCTTTGGAAGAAATCTGCTGTACTCAAGCCTGGAGAGGGATGGGTTTCACCAGGCTTAAAATGACTAAGAAATGCCATTTGTCAATACAGCACCACTACAACTCTATCAGGAGTTACAGGACTATACATATATACTATTTATAAACTCAAGATTAAAACATTTTCTAGCTACAATTCCAGTCAAACAGAAGGGAATAAGCAGTAATATTAGCGATCTAAGCATCTCTCAACAAAAAATATTTTAATTCTTGTGTCTTAGAAGAAAGAAGATCAAAGAAATATTTGTGTGCAATATTGAAGTATTATCTTTCTAAGTATTGCTTTAATGTCTATTTTTCCCATTTTACAATTCTGTTGTGGGTTTAACAGATCTACTACATAGTCTGTTTACAAATATTTTGTTCCTGCATCATTTTGATTGTGGGTGTAGTTTTCTGAGATCAGATATAATCACTTCTTCAATCATCCTTATCATCATCATCGTCATCATCATCATCCTCATCATCATCATCATCACCACAACCATCACCTTTATCAAGATTGTGTAGAAGAGAGATACACAATATTGACAAAGGACAATCACCCAGAAACAACACTATTGTCTATTGTTTCTCTCTGTCATCGCTAGAACAAAAGATGGCCATGGTCATCTAAAACACATAGAGTAATGAGGCTGTTTGATTGCAAATGAATCAAATATTATTATCATTCAATATAAAACTCACAAATGTATATATATATATACACAGGCATCACTGATGCCCTCTTCCTTGTGAGGCAATTACAGGAAAAGTACCTAGCTAAAAGTAAGCCACTCTACTTGGCATTTGTCGACCTTGAGAAAGCCTTTGACAGAGTTCCACGTGCTGTAATCTGGTGGGCTCTTAGAAAACTAGGAGTAGATGAATGGCTTGTGAAAGCGGTACAAGCCATGTATAGGGGAGCAGTCAGCAAAGTTAGGATTAGCAATGAGTATAGCGAGGAATTTAGCGTACAGGATGGGGTCCACCAGGGCTCTGTTCTTAGCCCTCTCCTGTTCATCATAGTCCTGCAGGCAATAACGGAGGAATTTAAGACCGGATGCCCATGGGATACCCTGTATGCTGATGACCTCGCACTCATAGCTGAATCTATGATAGAACTAGAGAATAAATTCCAAACCTGGAAGCAGGGACTAGAGAGAAAGGGTCTCAAAGTCAACATGACAAAGACTAAGGTCCTTGTAAGTAGACGAGAAAACAGAACCCAGATCCCCTCAGGGAAATGGCCTTGCTCAGTATGTAGGAAAGGTGTAGGTAGGAACTCCATTCTCTGCCCCAAATGCAAACAATGGGTACACAAGAAATGTAGCGGGATCTCAGGAAGCTTAATTAAGAATGTAGGATTCACATGCAGCAGCTGTGCTGAAACAGCAAGCAGCAAGAAGCCACAGGAAACAAGTACCACCAATCTCTGGGAGGGCCCTGTAGAAACAGTAGACAGCTTCTGCTACCTAGGTGACCGAATTAGCAACGGAGGTGGGTGTTCAGAAAGTACAATAACTAGGGTAAGAACGGGATGGAAGAAGTTTAGGGAACTACTACCACTGCTAGCTACAAAAGGCTTCTCCCTCAGAATGAAAGGCAGACTGTATGATGCGTGTATCCGAACAGCGATGTTGCATGGTAGTGAGACCTGGGCGCTGAAGGTGGAAGACTTACGTAGATTAGAGAGAAACGAAGCCTGCATGCTCCGATGGATGTGTAACAGTAATATACGTGAACGACAAAGCATAAATGAATTGAGAGAGAGACTGAGCATAAGAGGAATCAAATGCTGTGTGCAGGAGAGGCGGTTGCGCTGGTATGGACATGTGATGCGTATGAAGGATGACAGCTGCATAAAAAGGTGCAGAGCACTAGAAGTTGATGGAAACCACGGAGTGGGGAGACCCAAGATGACCTGGGATGAGGTGATAAAAGCCGACCTTACCCAATTACACCTCTCAAAGACACACGACCGTGACTTCTGGCGTCACGCAGTAATACAGAGTACCCGACCTCCCATGGGTACATGCTGTCGCATATAAACAATATGCCCCCACACCCCCCACCGCAAGGTGGTCGTGGAGGTGCCACGGCAAAAAAGCACCCAGCCCACACTGTAAAGTGGACGTGTAGGCGCCACGAAAAAGCACCCAGCACTCACTGTAAATGAGGTTGGTGTTAGGAAGGGCATCCAGCTGTAGAAATCAAGCCAGATCAGTTCCTGTATGAGCAAGGCATGGCCAGCCAACCAGACACTGCACACAACAGGACAACCAGTCTAACCCATGCTAGCGTGGAAGAACGGACGTAAAACGGTGATGATGATGATGATGACACACACGCACACACACGCACACACACACACATGTATATATATATATATATATGTAATATATATATATACACACACATATATATATATTACATATATATTACATACATATATATATATATATACACACACAGACATATATATATATATACATACATGATGCGCATGAAAGACGACAGCTGTATAAAAAAGTGCAGGGCGATCAAAATAGACGGTAGCTACGGAGTAGGCAGACCCAGAAAAACCTGGGACGATTGATAAATTCCGACCTTACACGTTTACACCTCTCCAAGACAATGTCACTGGAACGAGATCTTTGGCGCTACGCAGTAATACAGAAGACCTGCCTTGCCTAAGTACAAAGCGAAAACTACAGGCAGTAGGTACCTCTTAACCAAAATACACCCCCATCCCTAGTCTACACCACCCCTTTTGCTGTAAAGTTATGTTGGTACCACAATACCCAGTCCTAAATAAATGAGGTCGTGTAGGTGTCACGAGAAAAAAACACACAGTCCACGCTGTAATGTGGTCGTGTAGGTAACACGGTAAAAACCTACCAGTCCATACTGTAAACGTGGTTGGTGTTAGGAAGGGCATCCAGCCATAGAAAACCTGCCAGACAGTCTTACACGAGCAAGACAACCAATCTTGCCTCAAGTGGGACAATTCCCATCTAAACCCATCTAGCGTGGAAGATAGACGTTAAACGATGATGATGATGATATATATATATGTAATATATATGTAATATATATATATATAAATATATCATCATCATTATCATCATCATCATCATTTTACGTCCGCTCTTCCCTGCTTGCAAGGGTAGGATGGGTCTTATTCAGCACAGCATCTCTCCACTTGTCATGGTCCTTTGTCATCTCCACTGTGAGCTTCAGCGATCTGAGGTCTGTTCTCACCACCTCCGCCCATGTTTTTCATGGTCTACCTCTACCACGTCTTCCTTCAACTGCATTTCCTGGCACTTCATCACCCATCGGTCATCCTCCATGCGCATCACATGTCCATACCACCTCAGTCTCCTCTCCCGTACACTACATTCTATCCCACTCAGACACAGTTTCTCTCTCAACACATTTATGCTGGGTCGTTCACGCACATTGACACTGCACATCCAATGGAGCATGCTTGCCTCATTTCTCTCCAGCCATTTGATATCCTCTGCAGTTGCTGCCCATGCCTCACTACCATGCACATTGCGCTCCTCACACAGGCATCATATAACCGGCCTTTCGTACGCAGGGAGAAACCCTTCTTCGTCAGCAGAGGAAGCAGCTCCCTAAACTTCTTCCAACCCGTCCTTATTCTAGATACTATGGCCTCGGAACACCCTCCTCCCATGCTAATCTGATCTCCTAGGTACCGGAAGCTATCCACTACTTCTATAGCGCCCTCCTGCATTTGAAAAATGTATCTATCAATGCGACTTCTACTGTCTAATTTCCCTGTACATCTACTGCATACATATTTCTCCCTACCTGTTAGTTTGCCTGCTATCCCGCACATCTCTTGTGTACACAGGATCTGCATTGTGTGCATTTTATAGAATTTATGCCAGTTCCTTTTCTGCATATTGAACATGACTATTTCCCTGACGGAATCAGAGTTTTGTCCTCTTTTCTACTCATCAACACTTTTGTCTTAGCTAGATTCACTCTCAGTCCTCTTGCTTCCAACTGCTGTTCCCATAACCAGAATTTATTCTCTAGCTCCTCTACTGATTCTGCTATAAGAACCAGATCGTCAGCATAGAGAAGTTCCCATGGACAGCCAGTCTTAAACTCCTCTGTTATGGCTTGGAGGACTATAATGAACAAGAGCGGGATGAGGACCGAACCTTGATGTACTCCTACTTGTATCTGGAATTCCTCACTAAACTCCATTCCTACCCTGACTTGACTGACAGTACCTCTGTACAAAGTTTGCACTGTCCTCACAAGCCATTCCTCAACACCTAGTTTCCTTAGGGACCACCAGGTGACAGATTGGGGTACCCTATCAAAGGCCTTCTCTAGGTCAACAAAGGCTAAGTATAGTGGCTTATTTTTCTCTAAGAACCTCTCTTGCAATTGTCTCACCAAGAAGAGGGCATCTGTTGTACCCTTCCCAGGCACAAAACCAAACTGCATCTCATCTAGTTTGACCCTTTCTCTAATTAGTTGTGCTAATATCCTTTCTGCCACTTTCATAACCTGATCCATCAGTTTTATACCCCTATAATTGCTCCTCTCCAGAGCATCCCCTTTACCTTTGTAGCAAATTATGAGAATACTGCTGCACAAGTCTTGGGGTTTGACACCACCATATATAGCCTGATTGATGATGCGTGTAACCAGTTTAGTGCCTACGTCCCCTGATGCCTTCAGCATATCAGCAACTATTCCTGATGGTCCAGCAGCCTTACCATTTTTCATTTCCATAATCGCCTCTTGGACCCTATATTCGTCAATCTCAATAGCTGGTCCCTCTGTCGGATCTACTAAGGGTAATTTCTCTCTCTCCCATTCGTTCTCCACATTCATCAGTCTCTCATAATGACATTTCCAGGCCTCCTTTTTCTGATCATTCGTGACACTAAGTACACCGGCATCGTTCCGGACACATTTATCTCCAACAACATCCTGATTTGCATTGACACACTGCCTTGTAATGTGGAACACTGCACGCCTCTGATCTCCCCGTCGCAGAACATTGGCAAACCTACTCTCAGCCTCCCTGTGTGCTAAGTACACCTGACGTCTAGCTTCTCTCTTAGCAGCTGTATATTCTTCCCTACTCCCACCCTTTTTCCAAGCCTTCCATGCTAGTCTTTTGTCTCTAATAGCCTTATCTACTGTGCTGTTCCACGACCAGGTCACTCTCTGTCTGGTTGGAGCTCTGCTCCAGCCACAAGTTTCATCAGTAGCCTCCAGTAAGTTGTCACGTAAGAAATTCCAGTTATTATCTATGGCATACGTCTCTAAATCGTCTTCTTTTTCGTCATACATATCTTGAAGAGATTTCCTAAGTTTGTATTTTAGTGAAAAAAAAAAAAAAAATATATATATATATATATGTATATATATATATTAAATGAGGAGAATAATTGGGAGAAAGACAGTCTCCCTCACATCGACCCAATAGAGGGACCAGCAGTGCAAGTTGAAGGTAGTATAATAAGTAAGGCGATGAAAGACATGAAGGGCAAGGCGGCCGGGCCTTCGGAAATAGTTGCTGAAATGCTGAAAGCATCTGGAACGGTGGGACACACCATGGTCACCCGGATAGTAAACCAAGTCATACAGAATGTGGTCGTTCCGAAGGACTGGCACAGCAGCATCATCATTAACTGCTACAAGGGTAAAGGCGATGCCCTAGATAGGGGAAACTATAGAGGCATTAAATTAATTGACCAGGTCATGAAGGTCACAGAAAAAGTAATAGCGCAACTAATCAGAGAGCAAATTGATCTTGACGAAATGCAGTTCGGGTTTGTGTCAGGTAAAAGTACAACAGACGCTCTTTTCATTGTACGACAACTACAGGAGAAGTACCTAGCTAAAAGTAAACCCCTATACTTAGCTTTTGTTGACTTGGAGAAAGCTTTGACAGAGTACCCCGCTCGATTATCTGGTGGGCCCTTAGAAAACTAGGTGTTGATGAATGGCTTGTGAGAGCTATACAAGCCATGTATAAAGAAACAGTCAGCAAGGTTAGAATTAACAACGAATATAGTGAAGAGTTTAACGTAAAAGTTGGTGTTCATGAGGGCTCCGTCCTTAGCCCCCTACTATTTATTATTGCCCTTCAGGC
>OZ024742.1:292598254-293080754 GCA_964016885.1 Eledone cirrhosa
GCGCCCGGGTAGGGACCCCGCCAAAAAGATCTGTCCCAGATGCGTGTGCGACGAGGAAACCGTTGCACACGCATTGGTACACTGCTCGGGCGTAGCCGATCTGTGGGGCTATGTCGAACAACTGCTGTCAAGGGTGGGACCGATCCGGTTGACCACCGAGTCTATTGTAATGATCAAGCCGCCTCCCCCCTTCAAAGATGAAGCAGAGGCGGTGTTTCTGTGCGTAATAGCCATGGCGAAAGAGGTTGTATGGTGGACGCGTCTGAAAGGACTGAGGTCAGGCACCTTTCTCTCTGGCCAACAACTGGTCCGTTTCTTCCGATATCATTTCGGAAGAAGGATCAGGATGGAGAGAGAGGTGCTGCACCCCAGCCGTTTCTATGAAAGATGGGTGAAAGTGGCGAGAATGGCCTGTGTGAATGGGCCTTCACTCTACATCAGACTATAGGTGAGGAAGATGAAAGACCAAGGGAGCACCCCTTCTCTGTGCTCCTGAGGAGAAGGGTTGCACACTTTTTTCGGGGGTGTGTGCGACCCCCTAAGGCGCCTCCTCTCTATTGAGGATTTTGTTATAAATTTTATTTTTTGTTATATCTTATTTTATTTTTATATTTTGTTATTGCCTCCTCCTTATTGAGGACGCCTTTTTGTGTAAACTCCCCCCTTTGTACTTGTCCCACTTTTGATGCCCTAGTGGCAAATAAAAGAAACAAATCTATTTATCTATCCGTCATAATCTAGCTGTCGTCTGTTCTACAGCGTAGATGTAATTCACTTCGCGCAGAAGTTTTGTTCAAATTTATTGCGGAAATTTTGTAAGTTCAATTTTAATTTTGATACTATTGTGTAGCTTGACCCCCCGTCTGAACTGTCAGGTGGTGGGTCAGCTCATCTTTGCCCCTCCCAGGTGAAAAACCTGTTTTTAAAAATTTTGTGGCATAAAAAATTTCAATCGTCTGACAGAAATGTTAAACGAAGCTAACGAAAATAGTGGTGGGGGCACAGCGGTAAGAGTTGTAAGCTCGCACGCTTTAGTCCCCCCCCCCCTTTCTTCCCAACTAACGTCATAGAGAAGGAAAGAAAAAATAAAATAAAAACAGACGAATCTGCGGAGAAAAATGACGAAAACACAAATCTGGACATTGATTCCAACAACAAAAAAAAAAATTTGAAAAATTGCATGACAATATTAATTGTTTCTACTTTAGGCACAAGGCCAGCAATTACCCAGTTCATTACTGGTACTTTATTTTATCGACCCCGTAAGGATGAAAGGCAAAGTCAACCTCGGCGGGATTTGAACTCAGATCGTAAAGGGACGTAACTATGCTGGAAAGCATGGCGTCCGACCCTCTACCGATACTGCCAATCCACCGCCCTTGCATGACAATATTAATACCACAAACAAAGACACAACAAACACAAAAATAACATTTGAAAACAACATCATAACAGAAAGCAAAGCAGACGTCAAAGTCAACACCAATAATATTTCATTTGCACAAACAACAAAGAAATCTTTGACATATATACCTGAAAATATTTCAGATGTGGCACAAAGAATTACAGACGCCAAACAATACATAACTCAAGGGGAAAATGGTATTTTATCGGTAAAAATGCCTCAAGAACTCACCAAAGACATTGAAAGTCGGACGGTCGTTTTCCGCACCATCAACAACATTTCTAAAAAACCTCAACAGCCAACACAAACAGAAATCAAAGCAGTACTTACAGAAGTACTTAATGAAACCACTTTCATAAGAAGAAACAGACTGTATGGAAGCCTAGCGATTATTATGAAGAACGAATCGGCGGCAAAAAAATGTGCTTTGTCGCCGATTCGTTCGACAAATTTTACCTTTTATCCATCTTATATGGGTAAAAGAACTCAGCGCATATGGCTGGATGCGATGATGCCAGATGTGGACTACTGCTGGCTCATAGCAGGCTTCATCGATCCAGCGAATGACAACGTGATTTCCATTGGGAAAACCACAGGCAATGCGTTCAGTGGAACAGGTATAGAATTGTAGTGCAAATGAAGCCTGAACGCATTGCCCAAATACCCGACAGAATCCTATTAGAGGGCCACGGGTATATAAACATTAGCGTGGAGGGGAGAAGGCCGTCCTGTCATATCTGTGCAGGCAGAGGGCACCTGAAGGCGGCTTGTCCCCAACTCAATAAGAAGAAAACCCTGCTACCAACACCAGCTCCACCATCACCACAACAGATAAACAAACAACAAAACTCAGTCCCACCCAACCCGTCCCTCAGTAAAACTACACCACCACCACAACACAAACAGTCACAACACATTACCCAAAAACAAAACACAGTCCCACCCAACCCCTCACTCAATAAAACAACACAACCACCGCAGCCACAACACACAACACAGTCTAACATAGTGACAGCCATCTCCCCCACAAAGAAAACCAACACGGAAACATTACCAGCAAACATACCTCTTCCCTCCAACACTGAAGATAACCCAACGAATTCGGAGGAAGAAACGGAGTCCTTCAGACAGATTAAAAGGAAAAAAAGAAAACATGTGCAAAACACACAAGGCCAAACAACCCCTACCCAAATGTCAACACAATCCAACAAAACACAAAACACCCCTCCAGCAACAAACAAAACCAAACCTGCCCCTCCCCTCTTCGAAACACTCACACCATCCGAAAAAAAGACATTACACTATACTTACATCAACAGAAACAATAATAAATTAAATGAACTCATAAACAATAACCCTTCGGTACAAACCGAAGGTGTAAACTTTGTTTCTTCAGAAAACTACCCACATTTAAAATTAATAAAGATCCCAATGAACCTCTACCAAAAACTAAAATAGGATTTTAAGGAGGACGTAGGACCACCCTCTGTCAAACCCATAAACCGCGTCCTACTAAAAAGCTTTCTCCCTCCCCTTCCCCTCCCCAACACAAACACCCCAACCCCACCACACACTGACGACCCCACACCACCACAAGACACCCCTTCACCCAACACCCCCGACCCCATGGAAGTCGTGCGACCCGAACCCCGGGAAGCAGAAAGGTAGGTCTCTACACTCTCCTTTGGCTTTGCCGCCCACATGGATGTGTTAAGAGTAGGATGTTTGAATGCACGTGGCCTGGGCTCAACTTGGAAGCAAGCAAAGCTTCTAAATGACATCAGGTCACGTGGTATAAATGTAATGGTTATCTGTGAGACTCGGATCAACGTCATGCGGCAGCTGGCCCTTACCTTCGATGACTTTGAGGTGCATGCATCTCTCTGTCAACCTGGAGGTGGGGGTGGGGTTGTCGTACTGCTGGAAAAACACCTGAGTCTCGCCGTACAGGTTGTTCACTCGGACCCGGAAGGTCGTTTGTTGGTGCTAGACGTTGGCAGTAGTGGAGGTGCGGCCTTGAGACTGGTCGCCGTCTACTCCCCTTTCGGAGCTGAACGACCCGACTTCTTCCAGCGTCTGGAGACTTTTCTGGGAACGTCGCGTTCCCTGCTTCTAGCGGGGGATTGGAATGACATCCTAGATGCACGTTGGGACTATGCAGGAGCATGTCCTAATAGAGGGGGTGTAACAGCCTCAAGGGGTTACTCGACCGTTTTAACTTGGTCGATAGATATCGACTAGATTTTCCAACTGTGCCAACCTGGACTTGGACGAACCACAGTGGTCAATCTAGATCGTACTTAGATAGATTCTTAGTTAGAAGTAAGGATAGGGACATATTAAGCTGTCCAGAAATGCTCACGGCTGGCTATACAGATCACAAATTAGTGACCTGCGTAGTCAATCTCGAGAAAACACATAGACAGGGTCCCGGTTACTGGAAGCTTAATTTGTCTTTACCGGCAAAAGAAGCTTACAGAAACTGGATTAGCAGATTAGTTAAGGAGAGGTTGACGGGTGTAATCGTCAACAACCGATGGTGGGCATCTCTCAAAAGAGAGATTAGAACAGAATCAATAAGTTATAGCAAGATGTTAGCTGCCGATAGGAATAGGAACGAGAAAGAATTAACAGGTAAATTAGAAGAGGCAATCAAGAGCGAAGATGTGGCCAGAGTGCTGGCATCGAGGACGGCCTTGAGCCAGTTTTTCGATGCAAAGCACGAAGGCTGCGTCATTCGAAGTAAAATACGTGCTCTAGGTAATGAGGGGTCCAAAGCCGTTGGCTGGGCCCGCGTGACAGAAGCTAAGAGTGGAAATCGATCCACCATCCGGTCTTTGCAAGACGAGGATGGACGGGTGATCCAGGAGCCTAAGCAGATGTGCGAGGCCTTTCAAAGGCCCGATTGTTCGGGGGAGGCGAGAGTCCGGGCGGGGACGTGGATTTCGGTCCATACCTCGACAGCCTGCCGCGTCTCTCGAGCGAAGAGGCAGAGTCCTGCGAGGGACCAATCTCGGCTGATGAGATCGGGGATGCGCTGAGCCAATGCAGCAGACGCAAATCTCCAGGTCTCGATGGTATACCTTACGAACTTTATTTAGCAATGCCGGTCTTCTTCTCCGAACTCCTCGAAGCAGTCTACTGCAATTGGCAGCAGAACGGGAGAATTTCTTGTTCTGTAGCCAAAGGCGTAGTCTCGCTGGTGAGGAAGGACGAGAACAAGGGGGATAGTATAAATAATGTTCGGCCCATAACCCTGCTAAACACAAAGTTAAAGATTTTGGCCAAGGTGTTAGCAAAGAGGTTGGCGCTTGTCGTGGGTGGCCTGGTGGGAGATGCGCAGACATGTGCTATCCCATCCAGGTCCATTCACGACAACCTCCACCTCATGCGATACATCATAGAGAGGGTTGGCAACAAACCCGGCTTCGGTGGGGCCCTGATCAACTTGGATCAGTCTAAGGCGTTCGATAGGGTCGACCATGGTTACCTGGATGCGGTGCTAGCGGCGGCTGGGTTCGGTCCTGTTTTCAGAGGCTGGATCACTGCCTTACATAGCAACCACATCTGTTCTAGGATCAAGGTGAACGGCTACCTTTCGAAGCCGTTTGAAATCACACGATCCATTCGACAGGGGTGCCCTCTCTCCTCCCTTCTGTACGTATTGACTCTCGAGCCTTTACTGAGGAAGTTGGAGTTGTTGCAGGGTATCCCCCTGGAACCAGGATTGAGCAAAGCGGTGTCGGCCTACGCCGATGACGTAACAGTAATGGTATCGAGCGACTCGGAGATCGAGGCGATCGGTACCCTACTGGAGGAATACGAAAGGTTGTCAGGAGCGAAACTGAACCGGGAAAAATCCATCGGGCTGCAACTGGGAACGTGGAGAGGCAGACCGATGCCTCCCGACGGTGTCGTCGGACACTGGACGGAGGGCCCGGTGAAGTTGCTTGGGGTCTGGTTTGGAACGGACCTCCAGGTGGAAAAGAACTGGGGCGAGGTTACGAACAAGGTGTTTGCACTAACCCAGAAATGGGCCAAGTGTAAGCTGTCCCTAAAAGGTCGGGCGGAGGTGGCGAACATTTACATAGCGTCCGTCACTTACTACCGCCTGACTATCGTGCCTTGCCCTAAGGAAACACTTACCACCATGGAACGCATGCTCTTTCAATTTCTTTGGAAGAAGCGCCCTCCTATAGTGAGAAGATCCATCTGCTGCCAACAACCTTCGAAAGGAGGGCTGGGGATGCCATGGTTGATGATGCGTAGACACGCATTAAGGCTACGGCACCTACAGGTATTCCTCACTGGTCAACCGGTGTGGGCTCCGTTCGTGAGACGAGCCTTTCCAAGACTCGTCTTGCTCACCGAGCTGCAATCCTGGGTCAAGCAAAGATCCGAAAAACTGGGCGACTAGCACACTGAATGTGCCCAGGCGCTCAGGGCTCTCTGGCAAGCGGACCCGGCGATCGGTGGAGAATCCACCTCGTCATTCTATAGAGGGCTGGTGGCTAACAGGGGCGATGACACCCTTGGAGAGTCGCTGGACATGGAAGAGGACGAACTGGCCAGCCTGTTCGGTAGGACTTTCGGCCTGGGACCAATGGACAACTTCCAGAAGTCACTGGCCTGGCCATGCTACCGGGGGGCTCTACCCGTTCGAGCAAAGCTCTACAGACACGGGCGCCCGGGCAGGGATCCCTCGAAAAAGATTTGCCCTAGATGCGTGCGTCACGAAGAAACCGTTGCGCACGCATTGGTGCAATGTCCGGGCATGGCTGATCCGTGGGGCTACGCCGAACAACTGCTGTCGCGGGTGGCGCCGATTCGATTGACCGCCGAGTCCGTGATGACAATCAAGCCGCCTCCCCTCTTCACAAAGGAAGCAAAGGCGGTTTTTCTGTGCGTAATAGCCATGTTGAAAACGGTTGTTTGGTGGACACGATTGAAAGGTCTGAGGTCAGGCAACTTCCTCTCTGGCCATAGTCTGGTCTACTTCTTCCAATATCACTTCGGAAGAAGGATAAGAATGGAGAGAGAGGTGCTTGGCAACAGGCAGTTTTATGAAAGGTGGGTGATAGTGGCGAGAATGGCTCGTGTAAATGGGCCTTCTCTGTATACCATCCTGTAGGTAAAGAAGTGAAGGAGAGGGGAGCACCTCCTCCATGTGCTCCCCGGGCAAAGGATTGCACACTTTTTCGGGTGTGTGTGCAACCCCCAACACGTCCCCTCCCTTTTGAGGTTGTTTTCGATTATTTTCATTTTATACCCTTTTTACTTGATTTTATGTAAACTCCCCCCTTGTATTTGTCCCTTCTTTTTGTGCCTTTATGGTAAATAAAGAAATAAATCTATTTATCTATCCGTCGGGGTATGTGTTACCCATATGAACTGTCTCCCCCTATTGGGGAAAATCGACTAATTTTTAAATTGCATTTGTGATAATATTTTACACATTTTTATTGTATGTAAACTTCCCCCTTTGTATTGTCCCCTTCTTTTGTGTCCCTGTGGCTAATAAAGAAACATATCTATCCATTTGTTAATAAAAAAGATAACTATCGTTTGACAGTCAGACAGATAATTACTTGTGCACCTAGATTCTTAACAGTTGCAGTAGTTTCTATGCATACAACGAGAAATAACAGCAGCCTACATCATTAGGTTTGAGGACCAGTCAGAAGTGCCATCATAAAATACACCCAGTACACTCTGTAAAGTGGTAGTGCTGGTGTCATGATAAAATACACCCAGTATACTCTGTAAAGTGGTAGAATTGATACCATGATAAAATATACCCAGTTTACTCTGTAAAGGGGTACAGCCAGTGTCATGATAGAATACACCCAGTACACTTTGTAAAGTAGTAGAGCTGATACTATGATAAAATACACTCAGTACATCTTGTAAAGTGGTGGTGCTGGTGCCATAATAAAATGCACTTAGTACACTCTGTAAAGTAGTTGATGTTAGGAAGGACATCCAGCTATAGAAACCATGTCAAAATATGGAATATATGAGTAAGATACAGTACTATGACCTATCTAATCTCTGGCAGTGACAGCCCATCTAACTCATGGCAGCATGGAAAATGGACATAGAA
The DNA here is from genome assembly GCA_964016885.1 of Eledone cirrhosa. Taxonomy (NCBI): domain Eukaryota; kingdom Metazoa; phylum Mollusca; class Cephalopoda; order Octopoda; family Eledonidae; genus Eledone; species Eledone cirrhosa. The sequence continues at coordinate 292,605,763 of OZ024742.1, forward strand.
TAGTGATGATATTTATTATTATATTTGCATTAGACAAACGTGTTCTCTCCTATCTCTGTAATATTCACACTTTATGATTATAATTGTTATTATTCATCTCTTGTGGACTTATCTATAACATGAATCTTTTACATATTTTTCTATATTTGATGTCAGAAATGAAGCCTTCTATCATAAGTACTATTTATAATGGTCAGTGTAGCTTCTCACTGATAAATTAATTTAATGACTAGTATAGAAATGTTGTATTGTATTATTTCAATTGTTGTTATTGTTATTGTTGTTGCCATGAAATGGAATATCTCAGTATATATTGTTCTATGACATGTAGATAACCAACTGAAAAGTTAAAAAACAATCCTGATACATAGTGTTTCAGATATAAGTCAATTCGTTTATAAACATACTGGTTGACTCATATCTGACAGGGGAGAGAAAAATAAGAAATAGGAGACAAAAATAAGGAGTTCAAACTAAATGCAGGTAGGAAGCTGGAAATTCCCCATGTAATTTCTGAACTTTATGGTGATTTGAAAGCTTAACCAAAGTATGACTGATATGACAAGAATGGACTTACCAGAGAAAAAAAACAAATTTTTCACTGATTAAGGTGGAGGAAGTGTAAAATATCAGATACCCTTAGAGCAGGGGTTGCAAGCCTTTTCAATATGAAGAGCCATTTTTAGTTTAAAATAATAATAATTCTGACCATCAGAGCCATGTAATTTATTGTGAACAAAAATACATTAATAAAACATGAATATAGCTAACTTTTTTCTTATTTATTGAGATTTTTTGCTTTGAATCATATCTGAAATTGCTTCAATGTCCTAGTCATAAGTCATAACTTTTATTTTCGTACAAGACTGCAGATTTAATAATGGAAATATGGAAAATATGGAAAAAAAACGTCAGAGCTCCTAAAAACTATCAAAAGTAGGCTGTAGGCTAAAGAGTCGCATATGACTCTGGATCCACATATTCTTGGCCCCTGCCCTAGAAGACAGATGATTACAAAAGGTCACCAGTTAAAGGATCTCTACTTAGAGGATATGAGATTCTTCACAGCTTGACAAAGTCTAAAGATGCTCATAAGTAAACAAGGAGGATCCAGTTTGTAGAAGGTGGTCAGGATCATAGGGTGCTTTGATCCTGTTTAGGTGGTGGCTTTGCATTTCTCAACTGCATTCTAAAGCAGCTACAAAGTTTATTGAGGAAAATTTCCCTGTTACATTCAGAAGTAAATTAAATAATTACATTGAATACCTTTCTTGGCTCTGAAGATAGAAGACACTTATCATACTAAGTAGATAATTTATTTTGTTAAGGTTGATTAAACCCTAGTTTTAAATGTCCACTTATGTATAGCAGAGCTATAGCTAAGTGTATCATCTCTGACAATAATGGAATCAAGTCAGTAGAAATCGATTTACATGAAATACAAAACAGACGAAAAACAGTGATGATGATGATGATGATGATACATTCTTTTACTGATTTCAGTCATTAGACTACAACTATACTGGGGTACCAATTAGGTTTTAGTAGATCATATTGACCTCTGTACTTATTTTATAAATCTTTATTGGTTAAAACATTAAGTTACAGGACATACACATAATTACAGACACAGACACACCCCACACACATACACATATATATGTGTGTGTGCAAATGTGTACGTATATTGAGTCAGCTGGGGGTAGTCTATCTTCCTCTCACACATTCTCCACATTCATTAACTTATATGTGTGTGTGTGTGTGTGTGTGTATTGGAAGTTCTCTCATGACAATCTTCTACAAGTTACAGATGAGACCTGTGACTAGAGCAAAACAACAACCAGATTGAGAGTGAGTTTGGGATGGAAGAGCACAGTAGACAGAGTTATTAAAACCAAGAGACAAATATGAAAAGACTGGAAAAATAGGTGCAGCAAAGATCATTAGCAGAGAGGGAAAAGAGAAGGTAGTTTCCAACCTCCCAGTGTTGGTGATTTGCATGGTAAATACACCCAGTACATGCTATAAAGTGGTTGGTGATAGGAAGGGCAGCCAGCTGTAGAAAGCTTACCAAACAAAGAATTGGGAGGACCCTCAGTTGCGTCAAAGACATAGCAACCTCTCCTGAGCACTTGATAGAACATGAGACCATACATAAGCAAGACACAGGTAGATTAGCAGCCCCGCTTCAGTTGTGATTTGATCTATATGGACCTGTCCAATACTTGCTAGTAAGGAAAGTAGATGTTAAAACGACGACGATGATGATGATGATGATGATGATGATGATACAAAGAACAGGGATTGATTGCAGAGTAGAACACTTGCAGAAAACAAAATTATTTGGAACTGCCTGAATTCTCAAGAAAGAGCTTGTAAATTAAAGGTATCACCTCAGTTCACTGGCTGTGAACAGCTGACATCTCTATTCCATCACCAGCTTTAGATACTCATCAGTCTCGAATAATCGTCACCCCTTCCTGCTCATTAATTTTTCAAATTTTTTCCAACCCTCTCCCCACACCACTCTTATTAAACCTCCCCCTCCTTGCTTATTATATTTTACTAATCTATCTCCAGTGAAATTTTATTTTAAGTGGTAGCATTCCTGTAACAATTAGTTTTCTTTATACATTAAAAAAACATTATACATGACAAAAAAGAACATTACAAGAAACCTCATACGTTATAAAATAAATAGGATATGTTGGAGTCTCAATATGTAAACTAAACAACTAATTTGGGTTTTTAAAAAACATCAAGGGAGACAACGTAGAAAAATGACCGATTTTCCACCACCACTTATTCCGCCCCACCTCATTATTATTTGCGATCTGAGAGTACTATATGACAGCACAATAATAATAACAGAAATAAAAGTTAAAAGCTCTATTTCAAGATACAAGTGGTATCATATATTTTTGAATTCAAATATTAATTGGTTTTGAAAATAATCAATATTTAACAGTGTAAATAATGTATTGATATCATAAGAAACAAAAGTATTAGCAAATATAAGTCAAAGAATTACCATTTCTATTTGATTTATGTTTTGATAAAGAAAGACATTCACCAAAGAAAAGATGGTCACAAATGGAAAACAAAAATATTGGCAAAGTAATAAAAGAATTATTTATTTCTGCACCATAAATAGGAATGAGATGAGAATTACATGAAATGGAATTGATTTTTATAATTCTTTGAGTCATTGACTGCTAAAAATGAAGTAGAACAAAATGGGATATGGAAAATGATAAAATTATCAAATTATTTTAGCTTGACTCTTAATGTCTAGTACTGCCTGGAACTACATTGTGGCAAAATACAAAACAGCGCATTAAAAATTAATGTCTTTATTCAAATACTGCCAATTTTGATAACAATCTGTACACTAATAAAAATACTATAAACATTTGAATTAACAAAGCACATTTGGACAACAACTGGATCACATTAAAAATTAATTGTTTCTACTTTAGGCACAAGGCCAGCAATTAACCAGTACATTACTGGTACTTTATTTTATCGACCCCGTAAGGATGAAAGGCAAAGTTAACCTCGACGGGATTTGAACTCAGACCGTAAAGGGACGTAACTATGCTGGAAAGCATGGCGTCCGACTCTCTACCGATACTGCCAATCCACCAAAAATTAATGTCTTTAACACAACAAATGGTCACAACTATCTATTCATTGGTTGTTGTTGTATAACATGCACAATAGTTAGAGGGGCAGGTTGTGACCAACAAGCCAAACTAAGGCGTCTTTTGCAGCATTATGGATTGCATCCAGGTCGCCAGGAAAACATCTAAGGGAGAAATCCTGGACAACATGCAACACTCTCTGGTCAGGGTCTTCACAGTCACATGCTGCGCAGTCTTTCATGCTCACTAGTAAAGATACTATAACAATTGAATTAACAAACCTGTTTTTAGATATTTTCGGCAAAATTATTACAGGATGTTGAGAGTTAACACTGCATATGTTCACAACAATATGTCCAGTAGTATAGATACTATAAATCATTGAATTAACAAACCTGTTTTCCGATATTGTCTGCTAAATTATTACAGGATGTTAAGAGATAATACTGCAAATGTTCACAACAATCTGTTCACTAGTAAAGATACTATAAACAATTGAATTAAGAAACTTGTTTTTAGATATTTTCTGCTAAATTATTACAGGATGTTAAGAGCTAACAGTTTTAGTCTGAAACTAGAAAATTTATTCTGGAACTTTTCAGCCAGCATTTAAAAAATTGGCATTACTTCAAACATTTACTTTTTTCTTTTTCCGAAATTTTTACTAAACTAAATTTAAATAGAATATTAACATCATCAAATCTAGTTATCCTCTCTCTAGTTTTCTGCAAATTCACGTAATTTCTTTGCAATGATAATTACAAAAAGAAAAGAAAGAATAATAACAAAAATAAAATCTTTATTTAGTTTTTGTTTCTCAATCAGGCGAAATATGAAATTTTAATCAACTTTTGTTAAAATTCTTCCCTAGAATTCAGTCTAATTGAATGAAAGCATAAAATGTCTTTGAATTATTTCCAGCTAATCATATGCAGCTGGAAACTGAATAATCAGCTGCTAGTAAAACTCAGTATGGTTTATCAATTTACTGAGAAGATTTAGGTGTGTGTTTTATTGTTTTGCTAAGACCTATTCCCACTTACCCATGTCAGTGATGCCTATCATCTTTCTTACTTCAGCCTATCCTATTCCACCTTCAAATATGTCTCAAGATGGCAAATTGATAGAATCATTAGGGTGTTGTATTAACCCTTTAGCCTTCACATTACTCTATATATACTATTATATTTTCATTGTAAAGGGCGTGGATTGGCAGTAGAGGGGCGGACGTCATGCTTTGACGCAGAGTTACGGCCCTTTCCATTCTGAGTTCAAATCCCGCCGAGGTTAACTTTGCCTTTCATCCTTATGGGGTCGATAAAATAAAGTACCAGTAATGTACTGGGTAATTGCTGGCCTTGTGCCAAAAGTAGAAACAATTATATTTTCATTGTAAAGGCTTTACCTCACATAATTATCTTACATAATATCGAATCTACAAGATTTTTATATCATTTATTTTGAGAACAATATCTTAATATCAGTATGAGTGGCCAGTTACAGCCAGTTTGAACAGACAGAGGTGAGAGAATTCTGGCCCGATACAGCTGGTTTAAATGCTAATGGGTTAAATACCTCGGTATTTGTTCTGGCTCATTTCGCTCTAAGTTTTAAATCCTGCTATGGTTAACTTTGCCTTTCATACTTTCGAAGTTGATAAATAAAGTACCAGTTTAATACCTAGATTTTTTCAATTATATCAACTCCAGTACTTTTTTTTTAAAGTCCAATACTTATTTTATCAATCCATTTTCTCAAACTCCTAAGTTACAGGACAGAGACACAGACACAAGTGCAAATACAGCACCTCACTACTGAAAGATAAACTAGCTGAAGTATATGGTTATCTAGCTAGAAGTTGTCTTGTTTTATTGGATATATCTGTGTCTTTGAATGTACTGAAGGAGATGGATATCTAACTAGATGTTGCTATATGTCATATCTTTAGACTTGCACATATTGAAAGACATGACTATTCAGATGAAAGTTATCTTATATCTGATATCTTTGACTTTGAACATACTGAAGGAAGTGGTTATGCAGCTAAAAGTTACTGTGTTATTGTTTATAACTATACTGTTCAACAAACACTAGAAGACAATGACTATTTAGGTGGAAGTTATGTTGTTATTGCTTGTCTTTATCTTAGAACATACCAAAGGAGATGGATATGTAGCCAGAAGTTGTTATATATGTGATATCTATGGTTTTGAACAATCACACTGAAAGGCTTTGTTATCTAGCTGGAACCTGTCATATTATATCTGATATATGTCTTTAGACAGACTGAAGGAGGTATGTCTCTAGCAGGATATTGTTATGTCTGAAAGAATAAAAGAATATATATATATATATTGTTATATATATTCTTTTATTTATCATTCAAGGAACCAAGAAAACAAAGATACAAAAAGAAGTCCTATTAGTTTCATGCTTTATGTGGAGAAAGGAAAGAAAATTTGACATGTCGGACTTTAGCCCTTCTTCAGGAGTACAAAACTATACATATACATTTGTATTGGTACTCCAACATAACGATACACATATAAATGTATCTGTTGTATATTTAATAATTGCTAATAAGTGAGAAATGGTGGCATCATTGATTACTTCTTTTGCTGAAGCTAAGTATGTGATGAGCTTCACTACCTTAAAGTTCATAGGGAAAGGCTTTCCAAATTGTGATGGAAATTATTATTAGATAAATATAAACACTTTTAAACAAGCAGTTTTATATCATAGAACGAGGGGCAGTATTAAAATGTGATTTGGTATCAAAAGGGTTAATGAATAAAAGTGAACTCCAAAAGAGGAGTGAAACAGAAATATTTAGCTACCAGATGACCACCAACTGACCAGTTTATCATTTGATCTAATCAACAAACATAGACATTAAACATTTAGGATCTCATGTGTGGGTGTAGCCTGTGTGTAGAGAGAGAGGCAGACAGAAATAATTTGTGTGTAGAGAAAGAGTGAGAGAGAGAATAAGTGTGTGTGTAGAGATAGAGAGGCAAAGAATGTATGTGCAGGGAGAGGGTGTGTGTATAGAGGAAGAGGGAGAGAGAGAGTGTGTGTATAGAGGAAGAGAGAGTGTGCATAGAGAGAGAGAGAGAGAGAGAGAAAATGTATGTGTGTGTATGTGCGCATGTGTTTCTGTGTGTATTTGTAGTGTTACACACATGTATTTTATATGTGTGTATCCCTTTCAAATGAGAGACGGGTGGGGGGGGGGGGCACCAACCCCCACCACCACCCACACACATATGGACATAAGTAGTAAACAGAGGACAGGAAGGGAAGGGTTATAAATATACAAATAAAAGGAATAAATTAACTATCTTACATAAAAGAGAATTGGTTGATTCTTGAAAAATCTATTTTGTTAACGTCAACAACTCAAAAACTGGAATTATCCAAATAATTAGTTTACATGTAATTAATTGCATCTTTGTGAATGTGTTTGTGTAATTAATTACATATATATGTGTGTAATTAATGATATGCTACAGTATACAGGCTCACTCTGACAAATATGTCAAGAATAGGATTGTAGTCACATCAAAGACATGACAATCTTTGTAATGTTGGTGCCACAATAAAATAATCCAGTACATTGTTAAGTGGTTGGTGTTAGGAACAGCATCCAGCTGTAGAAACCATGCCAAATACAGAATACAGAGGTCTCTTCAGTTGTGTCAAGGATAGATATACTCGTTAGTGAATGTAAAAATAAAGATTATATATATATATATATATATATGTATATATATATATATTATTTTTTTTTTTTTTTTTTTTTACTAAAAAAAATTGTTTCTGTTTCTGCCACTGCCCATCACCTCAATCTTTCTATTTCTTCTTTAATTTCTCATTCTATTTTCTGATGAAGGACTAGTGTCCGAAACATTAAGACTCTTTTCCTACTATATACAGTGTAAAACTAATAATATATTTCTTCATTGTACTTATTATTACTATACATATATATACATGTGTATAAGAATGTCTATGTATGAGCGTGTGTGTGTCTGTGTTTCCATATCTATGCTTATGTTTGTGCCTGTATTTTTGTTTATGGATCATAATTTCATAATTTAGCAGTTCAACAAAGGGAGATTGATGAAGTAGGTACCAGACGGGAAAGATAGGTAAAAAAATATATAGTGGGACCAATATGATTGACTAATTGACAAAAATCCCTTGAAGACAGTGCCCCAGTATGGTCACAGTCAAAGATTGAAACCAGTAAAAAAATAAATAAATAAAGGAACATGATGATGATGGCTTGAAACACAAATATTAATTGATGCAAAAAATGCAAAAAGATTACTGAACTGTTAAATATGATAAATAATATAGAATATAAATATATATGATTGAAAAAAACTTAGATTAATACAGGGTTTGGTGTTTATGTAATAGCCTGTAGTAGTAGATTATTAATAGATATATCTAGTCATAAACACAACTATATTACTGAGTCAAGGTGATACCTTAATAGATATATCTAGTCATAAACACAACTATATTACTGAGTCAAGGTGATAGCTTAATAGATATATCTGGTCATAAACACAACTATACTTAGTCAAGGTGATAGCTTAATAGATATATCTGGTCATAAACACAACTATACTGAGTCAAGGTGATAGCTTAATAGATATATCTAGTCATAAACACAACTATATTACTGAGTCAAGGTGATAGCTTAATAGATATATCTGGTCATAAACACAACTATACTTAGTCAAGGTGATAGCTTAATAGATATATCTGGTCATAAACACAACTATACTGAGTCAAGGTGATAGCTTAATAGATATATCTAGTCATAAACACAACTATATTACTGAGTCAAGGTGATAGCTTAATAGATATATCTAGTCATAAACACAACTATATTACTGAGTCAAGGTGATAGCTTAATAGATATATCTAGTCATAAACACAACTATACTGAGTCAAGGTGATAGCTTATTAGATATATCTGGTCATAAACACAACTATACCGAGTTAAGGTGATAGCTTAATAGATATATCTGGTCATAAACACAACTATACTGAGTCAAGGTGATAGATTAATAGATATATCTAGTCATAAACACAACTATACTGAGTCAAGGTGATAGCTTAATAGATATATCTAGTCATAAACACAACTATATAACTGAGTCAAGGTGATAGCTTAATAGATATATCTAGTCATAAACACAACTATATTACTGAGTCAAGGTGATAGCTTAATAGATATATCTGGTCATAAACACAACTATACTGTGTCAAGGTGATAGCTTAATAGATATATCTAGTCATAAACACAACTATATTACTGAGTCAAGGTGATAGCTTAATAGATATATCTAGTCATAAACACAACTATATTACTGAGTCAAGGTGATAGCTTAATAGATATATCTAGTCATAAACACAACTATACTGAGTCAAGGTGATAGCTTAATAGATATATCTGGTCATAAACACAACTATACTGAGACAAGGTGATAGCTTAATAGATATATCTAGTCATAAACACAACTATATTACTGAGTCAAGGTGATAGCTTAATAGATATATCTAGTCATAAACACAACTATACTGAGTCAAGGTGATAGCTTATTAGATATATCTGGTCATAAACACAACTATACCGAGTTAAGGTGATAGCTTAATAGATATATCTGGTCATAAACACAACTATACTGAGTCAAGGTGATAGATTAATAGATATATCTAGTCATAAACACAACTATACTGAGTCAAGGTGATAGCTTAATAGATATATCTAGTCATAAACACAACTATATAACTGAGTCAAGGTGATAGCTTAATAGATATATCTAGTCATAAACACAACTATATTACTGAGTCAAGGTGATAGCTTAATAGATATATCTGGTCATAAACACAACTATACTGTGTCAAGGTGATAGCTTAATAGATATATCTAGTCATAAACACAACTATATTACTGAGTCAAGGTGATAGCTTAATAGATATATCTAGTCATAAACACAACTATACTGAGTCAAGGTGATAGCTTAATAGATATATCTGGTCATAAACACAACTATACCAAGTTAAGGTGATAGCTTAATAGATATATCTGGTCATAAACACAACTATACTGAGTCAAGGTGATAGCTTAATAGATATATCTAGTCATAAACACAACTATACTGAGTCAAGGTGATAGCTTAATAGATATATCTAGTCATAAACACAACTATGTAATTGAGTCAAGGTGATAGCTTAATAGATATATCTAGTCATAAACACAACTATATTACTGAGTCAAGGTGATAGCTTAATAGATATATCTGGTCATAAACACAACTATACTGTGTCAAGGTGATAGCTTAATAGATATATCTAGTCATAAACACAACTATATTACTGAGTCAAAGTGATAGCTTAATAGATATATCTAGTCATAAACACAACTATATTACTGAGTCAAGGTGATAGCTTAATAGATATATCTAGTCATAAACACAACTATACTGAGTCAAGTTGATAGCTTAATAGATATATCTGGTCATAAACACAACTATACTGAGTCAAGGTGATAGCTTAATAGATATATCTAGTCATAAACACAACTATATTACTGAGTCAAGGTGATAGCTTAATAGATATATCTAGTCATAAACACAACTATATTACTGAGTCAAGGTGATAGCTTAATAGATATATCTGGTCATAAACACAACTATACCGAGTTAAGGTGATAGATTAATAGATATATCTGGTCATAAACACAACTATACTGAGTCAAGGTGATAGCTTAATAGATATATCTAGTCATAAACACAACTATATTACTGAGTCAAGGTGATAGCTTAATAGATATATCTAGTCATAAACACAACTATATTACTGAGTCAAGGTGATAGCTTAATAGATATATCTAGTCATAAACACGACTATATTACTGAGTCAAGGTGATAGCTTAATAGATATATCTGGTCATAAACACAACTATACCGAGTTAAGGTGATAGCTTAATAGATATATCTGGTCATAAACACAACTATACTGAGTCAAGGTGATAGCTTAATAGATATATCTAGTCATAAACACAACTATTCTGAGTCAAGGTGATAGCTTAATAGATATATCTAGTCATAAACACAACTATATAACTGAGTCAAGCTGATAGCTTAATAGATATATGTAGTCATAAACACAACTTTATTACTGAGTCAAGGTGATAGCTTAATAGATATATCTAGTCATAAACACAACTATACTGTGTCAAGGTGATAGCTTAATAGATATATCTAGTCATAAACACAACTATATTACTGAGTCAAGGTGATAGCTTAATAGATATATCTAGTCATAAACACAACTTTATTACTGAGTCAAGGTGATAGCTTAATAGATATATCTAGTCATAAACACAACTATACTGAGTCAAGGTGATAGCTTAATAGATATATCTGGTCATAAACACAACTATACTGAGTCAAGGTGGTAGCTTAATAGATATATCTAGTCATAAACACAACTATATTACTGAGTCAAGGTGATAGCTTAATAGATATATCTAGTCATAAACACAACTATATTACTGAGTCAAGGTGATAGCTTAATAGACATATCTAGTCATAAACACAACTATATTACTGATTCAAGGTGATAGCTTAATAGATATATCTAGTCATAAACACAACTATATTACTGAGTCAAGGTGATAGCTTAATAGATATATCTGGTCATAAACACAACTCTACTGAGTCAAGGTGATAGCTTAATAGATATATCTAGTCGTAAACACAACTATATAACTGAGTCAAGGTGATAGCTTAATAGATATATCTAGTCATAAACACAACTATACTGAGTCAAGATGATAGCTTAATAGATATATCTGGTCATAAACACAACTATACTGAGTCAAGGTGATAGCTTAATAGATATATCTGGTCAAAAACACAACTATACTGTGTCAAGGTGATAGCTTAATAGATATATCTAGTCATAAACACAACTATATTACTGAGTCAAGATGATGGCTTAATAGATATATCTAGTCATAAACACAACTATATTACTGAGTCAAGGTGTTAGCTTAATAGATATATCTAGTCATAAACACAACTATACTGAGTCAAGGTGATAGCTTAATAGATATATCTGGTTATAAACACAACTATACTGAGTCAAGGTGATAGCTTAATAGATATATCTAGTCATAAACACAACTATATTACTGAGTCAAGGTGATAGCTTAATAGATATATCTAGTCATAAACACAACTATATTACTGAGTCAAGGTGATAGCTTAATAGATATATCTAGTCATAAACACAACTATATTACTGAGTCAAGGTGATAGCTTAATAGATATATCTAGTCATAAACACAACTATACTGAGTCAAGGTGATAGCTTAATAGATATATCTGGTCATAAACACAACTATACTGAGACAAGGTGATAGCTTAATAGATATATCTAGTCATAAACACAACTATATTACTGAGTCAAGGTGATAGCTTAATAGATATATCTAGTCATAAACACAACTATACTGAGTCAAGGTGATAGCTTATTAGATATATCTGGTCATAAACACAACTATACCGAGTTAAGGTGATAGCTTAATAGATATATCTGGTCATAAACACAACTATACTGAGTCAAGGTGATAGATTAATAGATATATCTAGTCATAAACACAACTATACTGAGTCAAGGTGATAGCTTAATAGATATATCTAGTCATAAACACAACTATATAACTGAGTCAAGGTGATAGCTTAATAGATATATCTAGTCATAAACACAACTATATTACTGAGTCAAGGTGATAGCTTAATAGATATATCTGGTCATAAACACAACTATACTGTGTCAAGGTGATAGCTTAATAGATATATCTAGTCATAAACACAACTATATTACTGAGTCAAGGTGATAGCTTAATAGATATATCTAGTCATAAACACAACTATACTGAGTCAAGGTGATAGCTTAATAGATATATCTGGTCATAAACACAACTATACCAAGTTAAGGTGATAGCTTAATAGATATATCTGGTCATAAACACAACTATACTGAGTCAAGGTGATAGCTTAATAGATATATCTAGTCATAAACACAACTATACTGAGTCAAGGTGATAGCTTAATAGATATATCTAGTCATAAACACAACTATGTAATTGAGTCAAGGTGATAGCTTAATAGATATATCTAGTCATAAACACAACTATATTACTGAGTCAAGGTGATAGCTTAATAGATATATCTGGTCATAAACACAACTATACTGTGTCAAGGTGATAGCTTAATAGATATATCTAGTCATAAACACAACTATATTACTGAGTCAAAGTGATAGCTTAATAGATATATCTAGTCATAAACACAACTATATTACTGAGTCAAGGTGATAGCTTAATAGATATATCTAGTCATAAACACAACTATACTGAGTCAAGGTGATAGCTTAATAGATATATCTGGTCATAAACACAACTATACTGAGTCAAGGTGATAGCTTAATAGATATATCTAGTCATAAACACAACTATATTACTGAGTCAAGGTGATAGCTTAATAGATATATCTAGTCATAAACACAACTATATTACTGAGTCAAGGTGATAGCTTAATAGATATATCTGGTCATAAACACAACTATACCGAGTTAAGGTGATAGATTAATAGATATATCTGGTCATAAACACAACTATACTGAGTCAAGGTGATAGCTTAATAGATATATCTAGTCATAAACACAACTATATTACTGAGTCAAGGTGATAGCTTAATAGATATATCTAGTCATAAACACAACTATATTACTGAGTCAAGGTGATAGCTTAATAGATATATCTGGTCATAAACACAACTATACCGAGTTAAGGTGATAGCTTAATAGATATATCTGGTCATAAACACAACTATACTGAGTCAAGGTGATAGCTTAATAGATATATCTAGTCATAAACACAACTATTCTGAGTCAAGGTGATAGCTTAATAGATATATCTAGTCATAAACACAACTATATAACTGAGTCAAGCTGATAGCTTAATAGATATATGTAGTCATAAACACAACTTTATTACTGAGTCAAGGTGATAGCTTAATAGATATATCTAGTCATAAACACAACTATACTGTGTCAAGGTGATAGCTTAATAGATATATCTAGTCATAAACACAACTATATTACTGAGTCAAGGTGATAGCTTAATAGATATATCTAGTCATAAACACAACTTTATTACTGAGTCAAGGTGATAGCTTAATAGATATATCTAGTCATAAACACAACTATACTGAGTCAAGGTGATAGCTTAATAGATATATCTGGTCATAAACACAACTATACTGAGTCAAGGTGGTAGCTTAATAGATATATCTAGTCATAAACACAACTATATTACTGAGTCAAGGTGATAGCTTAATAGATATATCTAGTCATAAACACAACTATATTACTGAGTCAAGGTGATAGCTTAATAGACATATCTAGTCATAAACACAACTATATTACTGATTCAAGGTGATAGCTTAATAGATATATCTAGTCATAAACACAACTATATTACTGAGTCAAGGTGATAGCTTAATAGATATATCTGGTCATAAACACAACTCTACTGAGTCAAGGTGATAGCTTAATAGATATATCTAGTCGTAAACACAACTATATAACTGAGTCAAGGTGATAGCTTAATAGATATATCTAGTCATAAACACAACTATACTGAGTCAAGGTGATAGCTTAATAGATATATCTGGTCATAAACACAACTATACTGAGTCAAGGTGATAGCTTAATAGATATATCTGGTCAAAAACACAACTATACTGTGTCAAGGTGATAGCTTAATAGATATATCTAGTCATAAACACAACTATATTACTGAGTCAAGATGATGGCTTAATAGATATATCTAGTCATAAACACAACTATATTACTGAGTCAAGGTGTTAGCTTAATAGATATATCTAGTCATAAACACAACTATACTGAGTCAAGGTGATAGCTTAATAGATATATCTGGTTATAAACACAACTATACTGAGTCAAGGTGATAGCTTAATAGATATATCTAGTCATAAACACAACTATATTACTGAGTCAAGGTGATAGCTTAATAGATATATCTAGTCATAAACACAACTATATTACTGAGTCAAGGTGATAGCTTAATAGATATATCTAGTCATAAACACAACTATATTACTGAGTCAAGGTGATAGCTTAATAGATATATCTAGTCATAAACACAACTATACTGAGTCAAGGTGATAGCTTAATAGATATATCTGGTCATAAACACAACTATACCGAGTTAAGGTGATAGCTTAATAGATATATCTGGTCATAAACACAACTATACTGAGTCAAGGTGATAGTTTAATAGATATATCTAGTCATAAACACAACTATACTGAGTCAAGGTGATAGCTTAATAGATATATCTAGTCATAAACACAACTATATAACTGAGTCAAGGTGATAGCTTAATAGATATATCTAGTCATAAACACAACTATATTACTGAGTCAAGGTGATAGATTAATAGATATATCTGGTCATAAACACAACTATACTGTGTCAAGGTGATAGCTTAATAGATATATCTAGTCATAAACACAACTATATTACTGAGTCAAGATGATAGCTTAATAGATATATCTAGTCATAAACACAACTATATTACAGAGTCAAGGTGATAGCTTAATAGATATATCTAGTCATAAACACAACTATATTACTGAGTCAAGGTGATACCTTAATAGATATATCTAGTCATAAACACAACTATATTACTGAGTCAAGGTGATAGCTTAATAGATATATCTGGTCATAAACACAACTATACTTAGTCAAGGTGATAGCTTAATAGATATATCTGGTCATAAACACAACTATACTGAGTCAAGGTGATAGCTTAATAGATATATCTAGTCATAAACACAACTATATTACTGAGTCAAGGTGATAGCTTAATAGATATATCTAGTCATAATCACAACTATATTACTGAGTCAAGGTGATAGCTTAATAGATATATCTAGTCATAAACACAACTATACTGAGTCAAGGTGGTAGCTTAATAGATATATCTAGTCATAAACACAACTATATTACTGAGTCAAGGTGATAGCTTAATAGATATATCTAGTCATAAACACAACTATATTACTGAGTCAAGGTGATAGCTTAATAGACATATCTAGTCATAAACACAACTATATTACTGATTCAAGGTGATAGCTTAATAGATATATCTAGTCATAAACACAACTATATTACTGAGTCAAGGTGATAGCTTAATAGATATATCTGGTCATAAACACAACTCTACTGAGTCAAGGTGATAGCTTAATAGATATATCTAGTCGTAAACACAACTATATAACTGAGTCAAGGTGATAGCTTAATAGATATATCTAGTCATAAACACAACTATACTGAGTCAAGGTGATAGCTTAATAGATATATCTGGTCATAAACACAACTATACTGAGTCAAGGTGATAGCTTAATAGATATATCTGGTCAAAAACACAACTATACTGTGTCAAGGTGATAGCTTAATAGATATATCTAGTCATAAACACAACTATATTACTGAGTCAAGATGATGGCTTAATAGATATATCTAGTCATAAACACAACTATATTACTGAGTCAAGGTGTTAGCTTAATAGATATATCTAGTCATAAACACAACTATACTGAGTCAAGGTGATAGCTTAATAGATATATCTGGTTATAAACACAACTATACTGAGTCAAGGTGATAGCTTAATAGATATATCTAGTCATAAACACAACTATATTACTGAGTCAAGGTGATAGCTTAATAGATATATCTAGTCATAAACACAACTATATTACTGAGTCAAGGTGATAGCTTAATAGATATATCTAGTCATAAACACAACTATATTACTGAGTCAAGGTGATAGCTTAATAGATATATCTAGTCATAAACACAACTATACTGAGTCAAGGTGATAGCTTAATAGATATATCTGGTCATAAACACAACTATACCGAGTTAAGGTGATAGCTTAATAGATATATCTGGTCATAAACACAACTATACTGAGTCAAGGTGATAGTTTAATAGATATATCTAGTCATAAACACAACTATACTGAGTCAAGGTGATAGCTTAATAGATATATCTAGTCATAAACACAACTATATAACTGAGTCAAGGTGATAGCTTAATAGATATATCTAGTCATAAACACAACTATATTACTGAGTCAAGGTGATAGATTAATAGATATATCTGGTCATAAACACAACTATACTGTGTCAAGGTGATAGCTTAATAGATATATCTAGTCATAAACACAACTATATTACTGAGTCAAGATGATAGCTTAATAGATATATCTAGTCATAAACACAACTATATTACAGAGTCAAGGTGATAGCTTAATAGATATATCTAGTCATAAACACAACTATATTACTGAGTCAAGGTGATACCTTAATAGATATATCTAGTCATAAACACAACTATATTACTGAGTCAAGGTGATAGCTTAATAGATATATCTGGTCATAAACACAACTATACTTAGTCAAGGTGATAGCTTAATAGATATATCTGGTCATAAACACAACTATACTGAGTCAAGGTGATAGCTTAATAGATATATCTAGTCATAAACACAACTATATTACTGAGTCAAGGTGATAGCTTAATAGATATATCTAGTCATAAACACAACTATATTACTGAGTCAAGGTGATAGCTTAATAGATATATCTAGTCATAAACACAACTATACTGAGTCAAGGTGGTAGCTTAATAGATATATCTAGTCATAAACACAACTATATTACTGAGTCAAGGTGATAGCTTAATAGATATATCTAGTCATAAACACAACTATATTACTGAGTCAAGGTGATAGCTTAATAGACATATCTAGTCATAAACACAACTATATTACTGATTCAAGGTGATAGCTTAATAGATATATCTAGTCATAAACACAACTATATTACTGAGTCAAGGTGATAGCTTAATAGATATATCTGGTCATAAACACAACTCTACTGAGTCAAGGTGATAGCTTAATAGATATATCTAGTCGTAAACACAACTATATAACTGAGTCAAGGTGATAGCTTAATAGATATATCTAGTCATAAACACAACTATACTGAGTCAAGGTGATAGCTTAATAGATATATCTGGTCATAAACACAACTATACTGAGTCAAGGTGATAGCTTAATAGATATATCTGGTCAAAAACACAACTATACTGTGTCAAGGTGATAGCTTAATAGATATATCTAGTCATAAACACAACTATATTACTGAGTCAAGATGATGGCTTAATAGATATATCTAGTCATAAACACAACTATATTACTGAGTCAAGGTGTTAGCTTAATAGATATATCTAGTCATAAACACAACTATACTGAGTCAAGGTGATAGCTTAATAGATATATCTGGTTATAAACACAACTATACTGAGTCAAGGTGATAGCTTAATAGATATATCTAGTCATAAACACAACTATATTACTGAGTCAAGGTGATAGCTTAATAGATATATCTAGTCATAAACACAACTATATTACTGAGTCAAGGTGATAGCTTAATAGATATATCTAGTCATAAACACAACTATATTACTGAGTCAAGGTGATAGCTTAATAGATATATCTAGTCATAAACACAACTATACTGAGTCAAGGTGATAGCTTAATAGATATATCTGGTCATAAACACAACTATACCGAGTTAAGGTGATAGCTTAATAGATATATCTGGTCATAAACACAACTATACTGAGTCAAGGTGATAGTTTAATAGATATATCTAGTCATAAACACAACTATACTGAGTCAAGGTGATAGCTTAATAGATATATCTAGTCATAAACACAACTATATAACTGAGTCAAGGTGATAGCTTAATAGATATATCTAGTCATAAACACAACTATATTACTGAGTCAAGGTGATAGATTAATAGATATATCTGGTCATAAACACAACTATACTGTGTCAAGGTGATAGCTTAATAGATATATCTAGTCATAAACACAACTATATTACTGAGTCAAGATGATAGCTTAATAGATATATCTAGTCATAAACACAACTATATTACAGAGTCAAGGTGATAGCTTAATAGATATATCTAGTCATAAACACAACTATATTACTGAGTCAAGGTGATACCTTAATAGATATATCTAGTCATAAACACAACTATATTACTGAGTCAAGGTGATAGCTTAATAGATATATCTGGTCATAAACACAACTATACTTAGTCAAGGTGATAGCTTAATAGATATATCTGGTCATAAACACAACTATACTGAGTCAAGGTGATAGCTTAATAGATATATCTAGTCATAAACACAACTATATTACTGAGTCAAGGTGATAGCTTAATAGATATATCTAGTCATAAACACAACTATATTACTGAGTCAAGGTGATAGCTTAATAGATATATCTAGTCATAAACACAACTATACTGAGTCAAGGTGATAGCTTATTAGATATATCTGGTCATAAACACAACTATACCGAGTTAAGGTGATAGCTTAATAGATATATCTGGTCATAAACACAACTATACTGAGTCAAGGTGATAGATTAATAGATATATCTAGTCATAAACACAACTATACTGAGTCAAGGTGATAGCTTAATAGATATATCTAGTCATAAACACAACTATATAACTGAGTCAAGGTGATAGCTTAATAGATATATCTAGTCATAAACACAACTATATTACTGAGTCAAGGTGATAGCTTAATAGATATATCTGGTCATAAACACAACTATAATGTGTCAAGGTGATAGCTTAATAGATATATCTAGTCATAAACACAACTATATTACTGAGTCAAGGTGATAGCTTAATAGATATATCTAGTCATAAACACAACTATATTACTGAGTGAAGGTGATAGCTTAATAGATATATCTAGTCATAAACACAACTATACTGAGTCAAGGTGATAGCTTAATAGATATATCTGGTCATAAGCACAACTATACTGAGTCAAGGTGATAGCTTAATAGATATATCTAGTCGTAAACACAACTATATAACTGAGTCAAGGTGATAGCTTAATAGATATATCTAGTCATAAACACAACTATACTGAGTCAAGGTGATAGCTTAATAGATATATCTGGTCATAAACACAACTATACTGAGTCAAGGTGATAGCTTAATAGATATATCTGGTCAAAACACAACTATACTGTGTCAAGGTGATAGCTTAATAGATATATCTAGTCATAAACACAACTATATTACTGAGTCAAGATGATAGCTTAATAGATATATCTAGTCATAAACACAACTATATTACTGAGTCAAGGTGTTAGCTTAATAGATATATCTAGTCATAAACACAACTATACTGAGTCAAGGTGATAGCTTAATAGATATATCTGGTTATAAACACAACTATACTGAGTCAAGGTGATAGCTTAATAGATATATCTAGTCATAAACACAACTATATTACTGAGTCAAGGTGATAGCTTAATAGACATATCTAGTCATAAACACAACTATATTACTGATTCAAGGTGATAGCTTAATAGATATATCTAGTCATAAACACAACTATATTACTGAGTCAAGGTGATAGCTTAATAGATATATCTGGTCATAAACACAACTCTACTGAGTCAAGGTGATAGCTTAATAGATATATCTAGTCGTAAACACAACTATATAACTGAGTCAAGGTGATAGCTTAATAGATATATCTAGTCATAAACACAACTATACTGAGTCAAGGTGATAGCTTAATAGATATATCTGGTCATAAACACAACTATACTGAGTCAAGGTGATAGCTTAATAGATATATCTGGTCAAAAACACAACTATACTGTGTCAAGGTGATAGCTTAATAGATATATCTAGTCATAAACACAACTATATTACTGAGTCAAGATGATGGCTTAATAGATATATCTAGTCATAAACACAACTATATTACTGAGTCAAGGTGTTAGCTTAATAGATATATCTAGTCATAAACACAACTATACTGAGTCAAGGTGATAGCTTAATAGATATATCTGGTTATAAACACAACTATACTGAGTCAAGGTGATAGCTTAATAGATATATCTAGTCATAAACACAACTATATTACTGAGTCAAGGTGATAGCTTAATAGATATATCTAGTCATAAACACAACTATATTACTGAGTCAAGGTGATAGCTTAATAGATATATCTAGTCATAAACACAACTATATTACTGAGTCAAGGTGATAGCTTAATAGATATATCTAGTCATAAACACAACTATACTGAGTCAAGGTGATAGCTTAATAGATATATCTGGTCATAAACACAACTATACCGAGTTAAGGTGATAGCTTAATAGATATATCTGGTCATAAACACAACTATACTGAGTCAAGGTGATAGTTTAATAGATATATCTAGTCATAAACACAACTATACTGAGTCAAGGTGATAGCTTAATAGATATATCTAGTCATAAACACAACTATATAACTGAGTCAAGGTGATAGCTTAATAGATATATCTAGTCATAAACACAACTATATTACTGAGTCAAGGTGATAGATTAATAGATATATCTGGTCATAAACACAACTATACTGTGTCAAGGTGATAGCTTAATAGATATATCTAGTCATAAACACAACTATATTACTGAGTCAAGATGATAGCTTAATAGATATATCTAGTCATAAACACAACTATATTACAGAGTCAAGGTGATAGCTTAATAGATATATCTAGTCATAAACACAACTATATTACTGAGTCAAGGTGATACCTTAATAGATATATCTAGTCATAAACACAACTATATTACTGAGTCAAGGTGATAGCTTAATAGATATATCTGGTCATAAACACAACTATACTTAGTCAAGGTGATAGCTTAATAGATATATCTGGTCATAAACACAACTATACTGAGTCAAGGTGATAGCTTAATAGATATATCTAGTCATAAACACAACTATATTACTGAGTCAAGGTGATAGCTTAATAGATATATCTAGTCATAAACACAACTATATTACTGAGTCAAGGTGATAGCTTAATAGATATATCTAGTCATAAACACAACTATACTGAGTCAAGGTGGTAGCTTAATAGATATATCTAGTCATAAACACAACTATATTACTGAGTCAAGGTGATAGCTTAATAGATATATCTAGTCATAAACACAACTATATTACTGAGTCAAGGTGATAGCTTAATAGACATATCTAGTCATAAACACAACTATATTACTGATTCAAGGTGATAGCTTAATAGATATATCTAGTCATAAACACAACTATATTACTGAGTCAAGGTGATAGCTTAATAGATATATCTGGTCATAAACACAACTCTACTGAGTCAAGGTGATAGCTTAATAGATATATCTAGTCGTAAACACAACTATATAACTGAGTCAAGGTGATAGCTTAATAGATATATCTAGTCATAAACACAACTATACTGAGTCAAGGTGATAGCTTAATAGATATATCTGGTCATAAACACAACTATACTGAGTCAAGGTGATAGCTTATTAGATATATCTGGTCAAAAACACAACTATACTGTGTCAAGGTGATAGCTTAATAGATATATCTAGTCATAAACACAACTATATTACTGAGTCAAGATGATGGCTTAATAGATATATCTAGTCATAAACACAACTATATTACTGAGTCAAGGTGTTAGCTTAATAGATATATCTAGTCATAAACACAACTATACTGAGTCAAGGTGATAGCTTAATAGATATATCTGGTTATAAACACAACTATACTGAGTCAAGGTGATAGCTTAATAGATATATCTAGTCATAAACACAACTATATTACTGAGTCAAGGTGATAGCTTAATAGATATATCTAGTCATAAACACAACTATATTACTGAGTCAAGGTGATAGCTTAATAGATATATCTAGTCATAAACACAACTATATTACTGAGTCAAGGTGATAGCTTAATAGATATATCTAGTCATAAACACAACTATACTGAGTCAAGGTGATAGCTTAATAGATATATCTGGTCATAAACACAACTATACCGAGTTAAGGTGATAGCTTAATAGATATATCTGGTCATAAACACAACTATACTGAGTCAAGGTGATAGTTTAATAGATATATCTAGTCATAAACACAACTATACTGAGTCAAGGTGATAGCTTAATAGATATATCTAGTCATAAACACAACTATATAACTGAGTCAAGGTGATAGCTTAATAGATATATCTAGTCATAAACACAACTATATTACTGAGTCAAGGTGATAGATTAATAGATATATCTGGTCATAAACACAACTATACTGTGTCAAGGTGATAGCTTAATAGATATATCTAGTCATAAACACAACTATATTACTGAGTCAAGATGATAGCTTAATAGATATATCTAGTCATAAACACAACTATATTACAGAGTCAAGGTGATAGCTTAATAGATATATCTAGTCATAAACACAACTATATTACTGAGTCAAGGTGATACCTTAATAGATATATCTAGTCATAAACACAACTATATTACTGAGTCAAGGTGATAGCTTAATAGATATATCTGGTCACAAACACAACTATACTTAGTCAAGGTGATAGCTTAATAGATATATCTGGTCATAAACACAACTATACTGAGTCAAGGTGATAGCTTAATAGATATATCTAGTCATAAACACAACTATATTACTGAGTCAAGGTGATAGCTTAATAGATATATCTAGTCATAAACACAACTATATTACTGAGTCAAGGTGATAGCTTAATAGATATATCTAGTCATAAACACAACTATACTGAGTCAAGGTGGTAGCTTAATAGATATATCTAGTCATAAACACAACTATATTACTGAGTCAAGGTGATAGCTTAATAGATATATCTAGTCATAAACACAACTATATTACTGAGTCAAGGTGATAGCTTAATAGACATATCTAGTCATAAACACAACTATATTACTGATTCAAGGTGATAGCTTAATAGATATATCTAGTCATAAACACAACTATATTACTGAGTCAAGGTGATAGCTTAATAGATATATCTGGTCATAAACACAACTCTACTGAGTCAAGGTGATAGCTTAATAGATATATCTAGTCGTAAACACAACTATATAACTGAGTCAAGGTGATAGCTTAATAGATATATCTAGTCATAAACACAACTATACTGAGTCAAGGTGATAGCTTAATAGATATATCTGGTCATAAACACAACTATACTGAGTCAAGGTGATAGCTTAATAGATATATCTGGTCAAAAACACAACTATACTGTGTCAAGGTGATAGCTTAATAGATATATCTAGTCATAAACACAACTATATTACTGAGTCAAGATGATGGCTTAATAGATATATCTAGTCATAAACACAACTATATTACTGAGTCAAGGTGTTAGCTTAATAGATATATCTAGTCATAAACACAACTATACTGAGTCAAGGTGATAGCTTAATAGATATATCTGGTTATAAACACAACTATACTGAGTCAAGGTGATAGCTTAATAGATATATCTAGTCATAAACACAACTATATTACTGAGTCAAGGTGATAGCTTAATAGATATATCTAGTCATAAACACAACTATATTACTGAGTCAAGGTGATAGCTTAATAGATATATCTAGTCATAAACACAACTATATTACTGAGTCAAGGTGATAGCTTAATAGATATATCTAGTCATAAACACAACTATACTGAGTCAAGGTGATAGCTTAATAGATATATCTGGTCATAAACACAACTATACCGAGTTAAGGTGATAGCTTAATAGATATATCTGGTCATAAACACAACTATACTGAGTCAAGGTGATAGTTTAATAGATATATCTAGTCATAAACACAACTATACTGAGTCAAGGTGATAGCTTAATAGATATATCTAGTCATAAACACAACTATATAACTGAGTCAAGGTGATAGCTTAATAGATATATCTAGTCATAAACACAACTATATTACTGAGTCAAGGTGATAGATTAATAGATATATCTGGTCATAAACACAACTATACTGTGTCAAGGTGATAGCTTAATAGATATATCTAGTCATAAACACAACTATATTACTGAGTCAAGATGATAGCTTAATAGATATATCTAGTCATAAACACAACTATATTACAGAGTCAAGGTGATAGCTTAATAGATATATCTAGTCATAAACACAACTATATTACTGAGTCAAGGTGATACCTTAATAGATATATCTAGTCATAAACACAACTATATTACTGAGTCAAGGTGATAGCTTAATAGATATATCTGGTCATAAACACAACTATACTTAGTCAAGGTGATAGCTTAATAGATATATCTGGTCATAAACACAACTATACTGAGTCAAGGTGATAGCTTAATAGATATATCTAGTCATAAACACAACTATATTACTGAGTCAAGGTGATAGCTTAATAGATATATCTAGTCATAAACACAACTATATTACTGAGTCAAGGTGATAGCTTAATAGATATATCTAGTCATAAACACAACTATACTGAGTCAAGGTGATAGCTTATTAGATATATCTGGTCATAAACACAACTATACCGAGTTAAGGTGATAGCTTAATAGATATATCTGGTCATAAACACAACTATACTGAGTCAAGGTGATAGATTAATAGATATATCTAGTCATAAACACAACTATACTGAGTCAAGGTGATAGCTTAATAGATATATCTAGTCATAAACACAACTATATAACTGAGTCAAGGTGATAGCTTAATAGATATATCTAGTCATAAACACAACTATATTACTGAGTCAAGGTGATAGCTTAATAGATATATCTGGTCATAAACACAACTATAATGTGTCAAGGTGATAGCTTAATAGATATATCTAGTCATAAACACAACTATATTACTGAGTCGTCAAGGTGATAGCTTAATAGATATATCTAGTCATAAACACAACTATATTACTGAGTGAAGGTGATAGCTTAATAGATATATCTAGTCATAAACACAACTATACTGAGTCAAGGTGATAGCTTAATAGATATATCTGGTCATAAGCACAACTATACTGAGTCAAGGTGATAGCTTAATAGATATATCTAGTCGTAAACACAACTATATAACTGAGTCAAGGTGATAGCTTAATAGATATATCTAGTCATAAACACAACTATACTGAGTCAAGGTGATAGCTTAATAGATATATCTGGTCATAAACACAACTATACTGAGTCAAGGTGATAGCTTAATAGATATATCTGGTCAAAACACAACTATACTGTGTCAAGGTGATAGCTTAATAGATATATCTAGTCATAAACACAACTATATTACTGAGTCAAGATGATAGCTTAATAGATATATCTAGTCATAAACACAACTATATTACTGAGTCAAGGTGTTAGCTTAATAGATATATCTAGTCATAAACACAACTATACTGAGTCAAGGTGATAGCTTAATAGATATATCTGGTTATAAACACAACTATACTGAGTCAAGGTGATAGCTTAATAGATATATCTAGTCATAAACACAACTATATTACTGAGTCAAGGTGATAGCTTAATAGATATATCTAGTCATAAACACAACTATATTACTGAGTCAAGGTGATAGCTTAATAGATATATCTAGTCATAAACACAACTATACTGAGTCAAGGTGATAGCTTATTAGATATATCTGGTCATAAACACAACTATACCGAGTTAAGGTGATAGCTTAATAGATATATCTGGTCATAAACACAACTATACTGAGTCAAGGTGATAGATTAATAGATATATCTAGTCATAAACACAACTATACTGAGTCAAGGTGATAGCTTAATAGATATATCTAGTCATAAACACAACTATATAACTGAGTCAAGGTGATAGCTTAATAGATATATCTAGTCATAAACACAACTATATTACTGAGTCAAGGTGATAGCTTAATAGATATATCTGGTCATAAACACAACTATACTGTGTCAAGGTGATAGCTTAATAGATATATCTAGTCATAAACACAACTATATTACTGAGTCAAGGTGATAGCTTAATAGATATATCTAGTCATAAACACAACTATATTACTGAGTGAAGGTGATAGCTTAATAGATATATCTAGTCATAAACACAACTATACTGAGTCAAGGTGATAGCTTAATAGATATATCTGGTCATAAGCACAACTATACTGAGTCAAGGTGATAGCTTAATAGTTATATCTAGTCGTAAACACAACTATATAACTGAGTCAAGGTGATAGCTTAATAGATATATCTAGTCATAAACACAACTATACTGAGTCAAGGTGATAGCTTAATAGATATATCTGGTCATAAACACAACTATACTGAGTCAAGGTGATAGCTTAATAGATATATCTGGTCAAAACACAACTATACTGTGTCAAGGTGATAGCTTAATAGATATATCTAGTCATAAACACAACTATATTACTGAGTCAAGATGATAGCTTAATAGATATATCTAGTCATAAACACAACTATATTACTGAGTCAAGGTGTTAGCTTAATAGATATATCTAGTCATAAACACAACTATACTGAGTCAAGGTGATAGCTTAATAGATATATCTGGTTATAAACACAACTATACTGAGTCAAGGTGATAGCTTAATAGATATATCTAGTCATAAACACAACTATATTACTGAGTCAAGGTGATAGCTTAATAGATATATCTAGTCATAAACACAACTATACTGAGTCAAGGTGATAGCTTAATAGATATATCTGGTCATAAACACAACTATACCGAGTTAAGGTGATAGCTTAATAGATATATCTGGTCATAAACACAACTATACTGAGTCAAGGTGATAGTTTAATAGATATATCTAGTCATAAACACAACTATACTGAGTCAAGGTGATAGCTTAATAGATATATCTAGTCATAAACACAACTATATAACTGAGTCAGGGTGATAGCTTAATAGATATATCTAGTCATAAACACAACTATATTACTGAGTCAAGGTGATAGATTAATAGATATATCTGGTCATAAACACAACTATACTGTGTCAAGGTGATAGCTTAATAGATATATCTAGTCATAAACACAACTATATTACTGAGTCAAGATGATAGCTTAATAGATATATCTAGTCATAAACACAACTATATTACTGAGTCATGGTGATACCTTAATAGATATATCTAGTCATAAACACAACTATATTACTGAGTCAAGGTGATAGCTTAATAGATATATCTGGTCATAAACACAACTATACTTAGTCAAGGTGATAGCTTAATAGATATATCTGGTCATAAACACAACTATACTGAGTCAAGGTGATAGCTTAATAGATATATCTAGTCATAAACACAACTATATTACTGAGTCAAGGTGATAGCTTAATAGATATATCTAGTCATAAACACAACTATATTACTGAGTCAAGGTGATAGCTTAATAGATATATCTAGTCATAAACACAACTATACTGAGTCAAGGTGATAGCTTATTAGATATATCTGGTCATAAACACAACTATACCGAGTTAAGGTGATAGCTTAATAGATATATCTGGTCATAAACACAACTATACTGAGTCAAGGTGATAGATTAATAGATATATCTAGTCATAAACACTACTATACTGAGTCAAGGTGATAGCTTAATAGATATATCTAGTCATAAACACAACTATATTACTGAGTCAAGGTGATAGCTTAATAGATATATCTGGTCATAAACACAACTATACTGTGTCAAGGTGATAGCTTAATAGATATATCTAGTCATAAACACAACTATATTACTGAGTCAAGGTGATAGCTTAATAGATATATCTAGTCATAAACACAACTATATTACTGAGTGAAGGTGATAGCTTAATAGATATATCTAGTCATAAACACAACTATACTGAGTCAAGGTGATAGCTTAATAGATATATCTGGTCATAAACACAACTATACTGAGTCAAGGTGATAGCTTAATAGATATATCTAGTCATAAACACAACTATATTACTGAGTCAAGGTGATAGCTT
The DNA here is from genome assembly GCA_964016885.1 of Eledone cirrhosa. Classification (NCBI taxonomy): domain Eukaryota; kingdom Metazoa; phylum Mollusca; class Cephalopoda; order Octopoda; family Eledonidae; genus Eledone; species Eledone cirrhosa. Next base: position 292,634,453 of record OZ024742.1, read on the forward strand.
AATAGATATATCTAGTCATAAACACAACTATACTGAGTCAAGGTGATAGCTTAATAGATATATCTGGTCATAAACACAACTATACCAAGTTAAGGTGATAGCTTAATAGATATATCTGGTCATAAACACAACTATACTGAGTCAAGGTGATAGCTTAATAGATATATCTAGTCATAAACACAACTATACTGAGTCAAGGTGATAGCTTAATAGATATATCTAGTCATAAACACAACTATATAATTGAGTCAAGGTGATAGCTTAATAGATATATCTAGTCATAAACACAACTATATTACTGAATCAAGGTGATAGCTTAATAGATATATCTGGTCATAAACACAACTATACTGTGTCAAGGTGATAGCTTAATAGATATATCTAGTCATAAACACAACTATATTACTGAGTCAAAGTGATAGCTTAATAGATATATCTAGTCATAAACACAACTATATTACTGAGTCAAGGTGATAGCTTAATAGATATATCTAGTCATAAACACAACTATACTGAGTCAAGGTGATAGCTTAATAGATATATCTGGTCATAAACACAACTATACTGAGTCAAGGTGATAGCTTAATAGATATATCTACTCATAAACACAACTATATTACTGAGTCAAGGTGATAGCTTAATAGATATATCTAGTCATAAACACAACTATATTACTGAGTCAAGGTGATAGCTTAATAGATATATCTGGTCATAAACACAACTATACCGAGTTAAGGTGATAGCTTAATAGATATATCTGGTCATAAACACAACAATACTGAGTCAAGGTGATAGCTTAATAGATATATCTAGTCATAAACACAACTATATTACTGAGTCAAGGTGATAGCTTAATAGATATATCTAGTCATCAACACAACTATATTACTGAGTCAAGGTGATAGCTTAATAGATATATCTGGTCATAAACACAACTATACCGAGTTAAGGTGATAGCTTAATAGATATATCTGGTCATAAACACAACTATACTGAGTCAAGGTGATAGCTTAATAGATATATCTAGTCATAAACACAACTATTCTGAGTCAAGGTGATAGCTTAATAGATATATCTAGTCATAAACACAACTATATAACTGAGTCAAGCTGATAGCTTAATAGATATATGTAGTCATAAACACAACTTTATTACTGAGTCAAGGTGATAGCTTAATAGATATATCTAGTCATAAACACAACTATACTGTGTCAAGGTGATAGCTTAATAGATATATCTAGTCATAAACACAACTATATTACTGAGTCAAGGTGATAGCTTAATAGATATATCTAGTCATAAACACAACTTTATTACTGAGTCAAGGTGATAGCTTAATAGATATATCTAGTGATAAACACAACTATACTGAGTCAAGGTGATAGCTTAATAGATATATCTGGTCATAAACACAACTATACTGAGTCAAGGTGGTAGCTTAATAGATATATCTAGTCATAAACACAACTATATTACTGAGTCAAGGTGATAGCTTAATAGATATATCTAGTCATAAACACAACTATATTACTGAGTCAAGGTGATAGCTTAATAGACATATCTAGTCATAAACACAACTATATTACTGATTCAAGGTGATAGCTTAATAGATATATCTAGTCATAAACACAACTATATTACTGAGTCAAGGTGATAGCTTAATAGATATATCTGGTCATAAACACAACTCTACTGAGTCAAGGTGATAGCTTAATAGATATATCTAGTCGTAAACACAACTATATAACTGAGTCAAGGTGATAGCTTAATAGATATATCTAGTCATAAACACAACTATACTGAGTCAAGGTGATAGCTTAATAGATATATCTGGTCATAAACACAACTATACTGAGTCAAGGTGATAGCTTAATAGATATATCTGGTCAAAAACACAACTATACTGTGTCAAGGTGATAGCTTAATAGATATATCTAGTCATAAACACAACTATATTACTGAGTCAAGATGATAGCTTAATAGATATATCTAGTCATAAACACAACTATATTACTGAGTCAAGGTGTTAGCTTAATAGATATATCTAGTCATAAACACAACTATACTGAGTCAAGGTGATAGCTTAATAGATATATCTGGTTATAAACACAACTATACTGAGTCAAGGTGATAGCTTAATAGATATATCTAGTCATAAACACAACTATATTACTGAGTCAAGGTGATAGCTTAATAGATATATCTAGTCATAAACACAACTATATTACTGAGTCAAGGTGATAGCTTAATAGATATATCTAGTCATAAACACAACTATATTACTGAGTCAAGGTGATAGCTTAATAGATATATCTAGTCATAAACACAACTATACTGAGTCAAGGTGATAGCTTAATAGATATATCTGGTCATAAACACAACTATACCGAGTTAAGGTGATAGCTTAATAGATATATCTGGTCATAAACACAACTATACTGAGTCAAGGTGATAGTTTAATAGATATATCTAGTCGTAAACACAACTATATAACTGAGTCAAGGTGATAGCTTAATAGATATATCTAGTCATAAACACAACTATACTGAGTCAAGGTGATAGCTTAATAGATATATCTGGTCATAAACACAACTATACTGAGTCAAGGTGATAGCTTAATAGATATATCTACTCATAAACACAACTATATTACTGAGTCAAGGTGATAGCTTAATAGATATATCTAGTCATAAACACAACTATATTACTGAGTCAAGGTGATAGCTTAATAGATATATCTGGTCATAAACACAACTATACCGAGTTAAGGTGATAGCTTAATAGATATATCTGGTCATAAACACAACTATACTGAGTCAAGGTGATAGCTTAATAGATATATCTAGTCATAAACACAACTATATTACTGAGTCAAGGTGATAGCTTAATAGATATATCTAGTCATCAACACAACTATATTACTGAGTCAAGGTGATAGCTTAATAGATATATCTGGTCATAAACACAACTATACCGAGTTAAGGTGATAGCTTAATAGATATATCTGGTCATAAACACAACTATACTGAGTCAAGGTGATAGCTTAATAGATATATCTAGTCATAAACACAACTATTCTGAGTCAAGGTGATAGCTTAATAGATATATCTAGTCATAAACACAACTATATAACTGAGTCAAGCTGATAGCTTAATAGATATATGTAGTCATAAACACAACTTTATTACTGAGTCAAGGTGATAGCTTAATAGATATATCTAGTCATAAACACAACTATACTGTGTCAAGGTGATAGCTTAATAGATATATCTAGTCATAAACACAACTATATTACTGAGTCAAGGTGATAGCTTAATAGATATATCTAGTCATAAACACAACTTTATTACTGAGTCAAGGTGATAGCTTAATAGATATATCTAGTGATAAACACAACTATACTGAGTCAAGGTGATAGCTTAATAGATATATCTGGTCATAAACACAACTATACTGAGTCAAGGTGGTAGCTTAATAGATATATCTAGTCATAAACACAACTATATTACTGAGTCAAGGTGATAGCTTAATAGATATATCTAGTCATAAACACAACTATATTACTGAGTCAAGGTGATAGCTTAATAGACATATCTAGTCATAAACACAACTATATTACTGATTCAAGGTGATAGCTTAATAGATATATCTAGTCATAAACACAACTATATTACTGAGTCAAGGTGATAGCTTAATAGATATATCTGGTCATAAACACAACTCTACTGAGTCAAGGTGATAGCTTAATAGATATATCTAGTCGTAAACACAACTATATAACTGAGTCAAGGTGATAGCTTAATAGATATATCTAGTCATAAACACAACTATACTGAGTCAAGGTGATAGCTTAATAGATATATCTGGTCATAAACACAGCTATACTGAGTCAAGGTGATAGCTTAATAGATATATCTGGTCAAAAACACAACTATACTGTGTCAAGGTGATAGCTTAATAGATATATCTAGTCATAAACACAACTATATTACTGAGTCAAGATGATAGCTTAATAGATATATCTAGTCATAAACACAACTATATTACTGAGTCAAGGTGTTAGCTTAATAGATATATCTAGTCATAAACACAACTATACTGAGTCAAGGTGATAGCTTAATAGATATATCTGGTTATAAACACAACTATACTGAGTCAAAGTGATAGCTTAATAGATATATCTAGTCATAAACACAACTATATTACTGAGTCAAGGTGATAGCTTAATAGATATATCTAGTCATAAACACAACTATATTACTGAGTCAAGGTGATAGCTTAATAGATATATCTAGTCATAAACACAACTATATTACTGAGTCAAGGTGATAGCTTAATAGATATATCTAGTCATAAACACAACTATACTGAGTCAAGGTGATAGCTTAATAGATATATCTGGTCATAAACACAACTATACCGAGTTAAGGTGATAGCTTAATAGATATATCTGGTCATAAACACAACTATACTGAGTCAAGGTGATAGTTTAATAGATATATCTAGTCATAAACACAACTATACTGAGTCAAGGTGATAGCTTAATAGATATATCTAGTCATAAACACAACTATATAACTGAGTCAAGGTGATAGCTTAATAGATATATCTAGTCATAAACACAACTATATTACTGAGTCAAGGTGATAGATTAATAGATATATCTGGTCATAAACACAACTATACTGTGTCAAGGTGATAGCTTAATAGATATATCTAGTCATAAACACAACTATATTACTGAGTCAAGATGATAGCTTAATAGATATATCTAGTCATAAACACAACTATATTACAGAGTCAAGGTGATAGCTTAATAGATATATCTAGTCATAAACACAACTATATTACTGAGTCAAGGTGATACCTTAATAGATATATCTAGTCATAAACACAACTATATTACTGAGTCAAGGTGATAGCTTAATAGATATATCTGGTCATAAACACAACTATACTTAGTCAAGGTGATAGCTTAATAGATATATCTGGTCATAAACACAACTATACTGAGTCAAGGTGATAGCTTAATAGATATATCTAGTCATAAACACAACTATATTACTGAGTCAAGGTGATAGCTTAATAGATATATCTAGTCATAAACACAACTATATTACTGAGTCAAGGTGATAGCTTAATAGATATATCTAGTCATAAACACAACTATACTGAGTCAAGGTGATAGCTTATTAGATATATCTGGTCATAAACACAACTATACCGAGTTAAGGTGATAGCTTAATAGATATATCTGGTCATAAACACAACTATACTGAGTCAAGGTGATAGATTAATAGATATATCTAGTCATAAACACAACTATACTGAGTCAAGGTGATAGCTTAATAGATATATCTAGTCATAAACACAACTATATAACTGAGTCAAGGTGATAGCTTAATAGATATATCTAGTCATAAACACAACTATATTACTGAGTCAAGGTGATAGCTTAATAGATATATCTGGTCATAAACACAACTATACTGTGTCAAGGTGATAGCTTAATAGATATATCTAGTCATAAACACAACTATATTACTGAGTCAAGGTGATAGCTTAATAGATATATCTAGTCATAAACACAACTATATTACTGAGTGAAGGTGATAGCTTAATAGATATATCTAGTCATAAACACAACTATACTGAGTCAAGGTGATAGCTTAATAGATATATCTGGTCATAAACACAACTATACTGAGTCAAGGTGATAGCTTAATAGATATATCTAGTCGTAAACACAACTATATAACTGAGTCAAGGTGATAGCTTAATAGATATATCTAGTCATAAACACAACTATACTGAGTCAAGGTGATAGCTTAATAGATATATCTGGTCATAAACACAACTATACTGAGTCAAGGTGATAGCTTAATAGATATATCTAGTCATAAACACAACTATATTACTGAGTCAAGGTGATAGCTTAATAGATATATCTAGTCATAAACACAACTATATTACTGAGTCAAGGTGATAGCTTAATAGATATATCTAGTCATAAACACAACTATACTGAGTCAAGGTGATAGCTTAATAGATATATCTGGTCATAAACACAACTATACTGAGTCAAGGTGATAGCTTAATAGATATATCTAGTCGTAAACACAACTATATAACTGAGTCAAGGTGATAGCTTAATAGATATATCTAGTCATAAACACAACTATACTGAGTCAAGGTGATAGCTTAATAGATATATCTGGTCATAAACACAACTATACTGAGTCAAGGTGATAGCTTAATAGATATATCTGGTCAAAAACACAACTATACTGTGTCAAGGTGATAGCTTAATAGATATATCTAGTCATAAACACAACTATATTACTGAGTCAAGGTGATAGCTTAATAGATATATCTAGTCATAAACACAACTATATTACTGAGTCAAGGTGATAGCTTAATAGATATATCTAGTCATAAACACAACTATATTACTGAGTCAAGGTGATAGCTTAATAGATATATCTAGTCATAAACACAACTATACTGAGTCAAGGTGATAGCTTAATAGATATATCTGGTCATAAACACAACTATACCGAGTTAAGGTGATAGCTTAATAGATATATCTGGTCATAAACACAACTATACTGAGTCAAGGTGATAGTTTAATAGATATATCTAGTCATAAACACAACTATACTGAGTCAAGGTGATAGCTTAATAGATATATCTAGTCATAAACACAACTATATAACTGAGTCAAGGTGATAGCTTAATAGATATATCTAGTCATAAACACAACTATATTACTGAGTCAAGGTGATAGATTAATAGATATATCTGGTCATAAACACAACTATACTGTGTCAAGGTGATAGCTTAATAGATATATCTAGTCATAAACACAACTATATTACTGAGTCAAGATGATAGCTTAATAGATATATCTCGTCATAAACACAACTATATTACTGAGTCAAGGTGATAGCTTAATAGATATATCTAGTCATAAACACAACTATATTACTGAGTCAAGGTGATAGCTTAATAGATATATCTAGTCATAAACACAACTATACTGAGTCAAGGTGATAGCTTATTAGATATATCTGGTCATAAACACAACTATACCGAGTTAAGGTGATAACTTAATAGATATATCTGGTCATAAACACAACTATACTGAATCAAGGTGATAGATTAATAGATATATCTAGTCATAAACACTACTATACTGACTCAAGGTGATAGCTTAATAGATATATCTAGTCATAAACACAACTATATAACTGAGTCAAGGTGATAGCTTAATAGATATATCTAGTCATAAACACAACTATATTACTGAGTCAAGGTGATAGCTTAATAGATATATCTGGTCATAAACACAACTATACTGTGTCAAGGTGATAGCTTAATAGATATATCTAGTCATAAACACAACTATATTACTGAGTCAAGGTGATAGCTTAATAGATATATCTAGTCATAAACACAACTATATTACTGAGTGAAGGTGATAGCTTAATAGATATATCTAGTCATAAACACAACTATACTGAGTCAAGGTGATAGCTTAATAGATATATCTGGTCATAAACACAACTATACTTAGTCAAGGTGATAGCTTAATAGATATATCTAGTCATAAACACAACTATATTACTGAGTCAAGGTGATAGCTTAATAGATATATCTAGTCATAAACACAACTATACTGAGTCAAGGTGATAGCTTAATAGATATATCTGGTCATAAACACAACTATACCAAGTTAAGGTGATAGCTTAATAGATATATCTGGTCATAAACACAACTATACTGAGTCAAGGTGATAGCTTAATAGATATATCTAGTCATAAACACAACTATACTGAGTCAAGGTGATAGCTTAATAGATATATCTAGTCATAAACACAACTATATAATTGAGTCAAGGTGATAGCTTAATAGATATATCTAGTCATAAACACAACTATATTACTGAATCAAGGTGATAGCTTAATAGATATATCTGGTCATAAACACAACTATACTGTGTCAAGGTGATAGCTTAATAGATATATCTAGTCATAAACACAACTATATTACTGAGTCAAAGTGATAGCTTAATAGATATATCTAGTCATAAACACAACTATATTACTGAGTCAAGGTGATAGCTTAATAGATATATCTAGTCATAAACACAACTATACTGAGTCAAGGTGATAGCTTAATAGATATATCTGGTCATAAACACAACTATACTGAGTCAAGGTGATAGCTTAATAGATATATCTACTCATAAACAAAACTATATTACTGAGTCAAGGTGATAGCTTAATAGATATATCTAGTCATAAACACAACTATATTACTGAGTCAAGGTGATAGCTTAATAGATATATCTGGTCATAAACACAACTATACCGAGTTAAGGTGATAGCTTAATAGATATATCTAGTCATAAACACAACTATACTGAGTCAAGGTGATAGCTTAATAGATATATCTGGTCATAAACACAACTATACTGAGTCAAGGTGATAGCTTAATAGATATATCTAGTCGTAAACACAACTATATAACTGAGTCAAGGTGATAGCTTAATAGATATATCTAGTCATAAACACAACTATACTGAGTCAAGGTGATAGCTTAATAGATATATCTGGTCATAAACACAACTATACCGAGTTAAGGTGATAGCTTAATAGATATATCTGGTCATAAACACAACTATACTGAGTCAAGGTGATAGTTTAATAGATATATCTAGTCATAAACACAACTATACTGAGTCAAGGTGATAGCTTAATAGATATATCTAGTCATAAACACAACTATATAACTGAGTCAAGGTGATAGCTTAATAGATATATCTAGTCATAAACACAACTATATTACTGAGTCAAGGTGATAGATTAATAGATATATCTGGTCATAAACACAACTATACTGTGTCAAGGTGATAGCTTAATAGGTATATCTAGTCATAAACACAACTATATTACTGAGTCAAGATGATAGCTTAATAGATATATCTAGTCATAAACACAACTATATTACAGAGTCAAGGTGATAGCTTAATAGATATATCTAGTCATAAACACAACTATATTACTGAGTCAAGGTGATACCTTAATAGATATATCTAGTCATAAACACAACTATATTACTGAGTCAAGGTGATAGCTTAATAGATATATCTGGTCATAAACACAACTATACTTAGTCAAGGTGATAGCTTAATAGATATATCTGGTCATAAACACAACTATACTGAGTCAAGGTGATAGCTTAATAGATATATCTAGTCATAAACACAACTATATTACTGAGTCAAGGTGATAGCTTAATAGATATATCTAGTCATAAACACAACTATATTACTGAGTCAAGGTGATAGCTTAATAGATATATCTAGTCATAAACACAACTATACTGAGTCAAGGTGATAGCTTATTAGATATATCTGGTCATAAACACAACTATACCGAGTTAAGGTGATAGCTTAATAGATATATCTGGTCATAAACACAACTATACTGAGTCAAGGTGATAGATTAATAGATATATCTAGTCATAAACACTACTATGCTGAGTCAAGGTGATAGCTTAATAGATATATCTAGTCATAAACACAACTATATAACTGAGTCAAGGTGATAGCTTAATAGATATATCTAGTCATAAACACAACTATATTACTGAGTCAAGGTGATAGCTTAATAGATATATCTGGTCATAAACACAACTATACTGTGTCAAGGTGGTAGCTTAATAGATATATCTAGTCATAAACACAACTATATTACTGAGTCAACGTGATAGCTTAATAGATATATCTAGTCATAAACACAACTATATTACTGAGTGAAGGTGATAGCTTAATAGATATATCTAGTCATAAACACAACTATACTGAGTCAAGGTGATAGCTTAATAGATATATCTGGTCATAAACACAACTATACTTAGTCAAGGTGATAGCTTAATAGATATATCTAGTCATAAACACAACTATATTACTGAGTCAAGGTGATAGCTTAATAGATATATCTAGTCATAAACACAACTATACTGAGTCAAGGTGATAGCTTAATAGATATATCTGGTCATAAACACAACTATACCAAGTTAAGGTGATAGCTTAATAGATATATCTGGTCATAAACACAACTATACTGAGTCAAGGTGATAGCTTAATAGATATATCTAGTCATAAACACAACTATACTGAGTCAAGGTGATAGCTTAATAGATATATCTAGTCATAAACACAACTATATAATTGAGTCAAGGTGATAGCTTAATAGATATATCTAGTCATAAACACAACTATATTACTGAATCAAGGTGATAGCTTAATAGATATATCTGGTCATAAACACAACTATACTGTGTCAAGGTGATAGCTTAATAGATATATCTAGTCATAAACACAACTATATTACTGAGTCAAAGTGATAGCTTAATAGATATATCTAGTCATAAACACAACTATATTACTGAGTCAAGGTGATAGCTTAATAGATATATCTAGTCATAAACACAACTATACTGAGTCAAGGTGATAGCTTAATAGATATATCTGGTCATAAACACAACTATACTGAGTCAAGGTGATAGCTTAATAGATATATCTACTCATAAACACAACTATATTACTGAGTCAAGGTGATAGCTTAATAGATATATCTAGTCATAAACACAACTATATTACTGAGTCAAGGTGATAGCTTAATAGATATATCTGGTCATAAACACAACTATACCGAGTTAAGGTGATAGCTTAATAGATATATCTGGTCATAAACACAACTATACTGAGTCAAGGTGATAGCTTAATAGATATATCTAGTCATAAACACAACTATATTACTGAGTCAAGGTGATAGCTTAATAGATATATCTAGTCATAAACACAACTATATTACTGAGTCAAGGTGATAGCTTAATAGATATATCTAGTCATAAACACAACTATACTGAGTCAAGGTGATAGCTTATTAGATATATCTGGTCATAAACACAACTATACCGAGTTAAGGTGATAGCTTAATAGATATATCTGGTCATAAACACAACTATACTGAGTCAAGGTGATAGATTAATAGATATATCTAGTCATAAACACTACTATACTGAGTCAAGGTGATAGCTTAATAGATATATCTAGTCATAAACACAACTATATAACTGAGTCAAGGTGATAGCTTAATAGATATATCTAGTCATAAACACAACTATATTACTGAGTCAAGGTGATAGCTTAATAGATATATCTGGTCATAAACACAACTATACTGTGTCAAGGTGGTAGCTTAATAGATATATCTAGTCATAAACACAACTATATTACTGTGTCAAGGTGATAGCTTAATAGATATATCTAGTCATAAACACAACTATATTACTGAGTGAAGGTGATAGCTTAATAGATATATCTAGTCATAAACACAACTATACTGAGTCAAGGTGATAGCTTAATAGTTATATCTGGTCATAAACACAACTATACTTATTCAAGGTGATAGCTTAATAGATATATCTAGTCATAAACACAACTATATTACTGAGTCAAGGTGATAGCTTAATAGATATATCTAGTCATAAACACAACTATACTGAGTCAAGGTGATAGCTTAATAGATATATCTGGTCATAAACACAACTATACCAAGTTAAGGTGATAGCTTAATAGATATATCTGGTCATAAACACAACTATACTGAGTCAAGGTGATAGCTTAATAGATATATCTAGTCATAAACACAACTATACTGAGTCAAGGTGATAGCTTAATAGATATATCTAGTCATAAACACAACTATATAATTGAGTCAAGGTGATAGCTTAATAGATATATCTAGTCATAAACACAACTATATTACTGAATCAAGGTGATAGCTTAATAGATATATCTGGTCATAAACACAACTATACTGTGTCAAGGTGATAGCTTAATAGATATATCTAGTCATAAACACAACTATGATAGCTTAATAGATATATCTAGTCATAAACACAACTATATTACTGAGTCAAGGTGATAGCTTAATAGATATATCTAGTCATAAACACAACTATACTGAGTCAAGGTGATAGCTTAATAGATATATCTGGTCATAAACACAACTATACTGAGTCAAGGTGATAGCTTAATAGATATATCTACTCATAAACACAACTATATTACTGAGTCAAGGTGATAGCTTAATAGATATATCTAGTCATAAACACAACTATATTACTGAGTCAAGGTGATAGCTTAATAGATATATCTGGTCATAAACACAACTATACCGAGTTAAGGTGATAGCTTAATAGATATATCTGGTCATAAACACAACTATACTGAGTCAAGGTGATAGCTTAATAGATATATCTAGTCATAAACACAACTATATTACTGAGTCAAGGTGATAGCTTAATAGATATATCTAGTCATAAACACAACTATATTACTGAGTCAAGGTGATAGCTTAATAGATATATCTGGTCATAAACACAACTATACCGAGTTAAGGTGATAGCTTAATAGATATATCTGGTCATAAACACAACTATACTGAGTCAAGGTGATAGCTTAATAGATATTTCTAGTCATAAACACAACTATTCTGAGTCAAGGTGATAGCTTAATAGATATATCTAGTCATAAACACAACTATATAACTGAGTCAAGCTGATAGCTTAATAGATATATGTAGTCATAAACACAACTTTATTACTGAGTCAAGGTGATAGCTTAATAGATATATCTAGTCATAAACACAACTATATTACTGAGTCAAGGTGATAGCTTAATAGATATGTCTAGTCATAAACACAACTTTATTACTGAGTCAAGGTGATAGCTTAATAGATATACCTAGTCATAAACACAACTATACTGAGTCAAGGTGATAGCTTAATAGATATATCTGGTCATAAACACAACTATACTGAGTCAAGGTGGTAGCTTAATAGATATATCTAGTCATAAACACAACTATATTACTGAGTCAAGGTGATAGCTTAATAGATATATCTAGTCATAAACACAACTATATTACTGAGTCAAGGTGATAGCTTAATAGACATATCTAGTCATAAACACAACTATATTACTGATTCAAGGTGATAGCTTAATAGATATATCTAGTCATAAACACAACTATATTACTGAGTCAAGGTGATAGCTTAATAGATATATCTGGTCATAAACACAACTCTACTGAGTCAAGGTGATAGCTTAATAGATGTATCTAGTCGTAAACACAACTATATAACTGAGTCAAGGTGATAGCTTAATAGATATATCTAGTCATAAACACAACTATACTGAGTCAAGGTGATAGCTTAATAGATATATCTGGTCATAAACACAACTATACTGAGTCAAGGTGATAGCTTAATAGATATATCTGGTCAAAAACACAACTATACTGTGTCAAGGTGATAGCTTAATAGATATATCTAGTCATAAACACAACTATATTACTGAGTCAAGATGATAGCTTAATAGATATATCTAGTCATAAACACAACTATATTACTGAGTCAAGGTGTTAGCTTAATAGATATATCTAGTCATAAACACAACTATATTACTGAGTCAAGGTGATAGCTTAATAGATATATCTAGTCATAAACACAACTATACTGAGTCAAGGTGATAGCTTAATAGATATATCTGGTCATAAACACAACTATACCGAGTTAAGGTGATAGCTTAATAGATATATCTGGTCATAAACACAACTATACTGAGTCAAGGTGATAGCTTAATAGATATATCTAGTCATAAACACAACTATACTGAGTCAAGGCAATAGCTTAATAGATATATCTAGTCATAAACACAACTATATAACTGAGTCAAGGTGATAGCTTAATAGATATATCTAGTCATAAACACAACTATATTACTGAGTCAAGGTGATAGAGTAATAGATATATCTGGTCATAAACACAACTATACTGTGTCAAGGTGATAGCTTAATAGATATATCTAGTCATAAACACAACTATATTACTGAGTCAAGGTGATAGCTTAATAGATATATCTAGTCATAAACACAACTATATTACTGAGTCAAGGTGATAGCTTAATAGATATATCTAGTCATAAACACAACTATACTGAGTCAAGGTGATAGCTTAATAGATATATCTGGTCATAAACACAACTATATTACTGAGTCAAGGTGATAGCTTAATAGATATAACTAGTCATAAACACAACTATATTACTGAGTCAAGGTGATAGCTTAATAGATATATCTAGTCATAAACACAACTATATTACTGAGTCAAGGTGATAGCTTAATAGATATATCTAGTCATAAACACAACTATATTACTGAGTCAAGGTGATAGCTTAATAGATATATCTGGTCATAAACACAACTATACTGAGTCAAGGTGATAGCTTAATAGATATATCTGGTTATAAACACAACTATATTACTGAGTCAAGGTGATAGCTTAATAGATATATCTAGTCATAAACACAACTATATTACTGAGTCAAGGTGATAGCTTAATAGATATATCTAGTCATAAACACAACTATACTGAGTCAAGGTGATAGTTTAATAGATATATCTGGTCATAAACACAACTATACTGAGTCAAGGTGATAGCTTAATAGATATATCTGGTTATAAACACAACTATACTGAGTCAAGGTGATAGCTTAATAGATATATCTAGTCATAAACACAACTATATTACTGAGTCAAGGTGATAGCTTAATAGATATATCTAGTCATAAACACAACTATATTACAGAGTCAAGGTGTTAGCTTAATAGATATATCTAGTCATAAACACAACTATATTACTGAGCCAAGGTGATAGCTTAATAGATATATCTAGTCATAAACACGACTATATTACAGAGTCAAGGTGATAGCTTAATAGATATATCTAGTCATAAACACAACTATATTACTGAGTCAAGGTGATACCTTAATAGATATATCTAGTCATAAACACAACTATATTACTGAATCAAGGTGATAGCTTAATAGATATATCTGGTCATAAACACAACTATACTTAGTCAAGGTGATAGCTTAATAGATGTATCTGGTCATAAACACAACTATACTGAGTCAAGGTGATAGCTTAATAGATATATCTAGTCATAAACACAACTATATTACTGAGTCAAGGTGATAGCTTAATAGATATATCTAGTCATAAACACAACTATATTACTGAGTCAAGGTGATAGCTTAATAGATATATCTAGTCATAAACACAACTATATTACTGAGTCAAGGTGATAGCTTAATAGATATATCTAGTCATAAACACAACTATACTGAGTCAAGGTGATAGCTTAATAGATATATCTGGTCATAAACACAACTATACCGAGTTAAGGTGATAGCTTAATAGATATATCTGGTCATAAACACAACTATACTGAGTCAAGGTGATAGCTTAATAGATATATCTAGTCATAAACACAACTATACTGAGTCAAGGTGATAGCTTAATAGATATATCTAGTCATAAACACAACTATATTACTGAGTCAAGGTGATAGCTTAATAGATATATCTAGTCATAAACACAACTATATTACTGAGTCAAGGTGATAGCTTAATAGATATATCTAGTCATAAACACAACTATACTGAGTCAAGGTGATAGCTTATTAGATATATCTGGTCATAAACACAACTATACCGAGTTAAGGTGATAGCTTAATAGATATATCTGGTCATAAACACAACTATACTGAGTCAAGGTGATAGATTAATAGATATATCTAGTCATAAACACTACTATGCTGAGTCAAGGTGATAGCTTAATAGATATATCTAGTCATAAACACAACTATATAACTGAGTCAAGGTGATAGCTTAATAGATATATCTAGTCATAAACACAACTATATTACTGAGTCAAGGTGATAGCTTAATAGATATATCTGGTCATAAACACAACTATACTGTGTCAAGGTGGTAGCTTAATAGATATATCTAGTCATAAACACAACTATATTACTGAGTCAAGGTGATAGCTTAATAGATATATCTAGTCATAAACACAACTATATTACAGAGTCAAGGTGTTAGCTTAATAGATATATCTAGTCATAAACACAACTATATTACTGAGCCAAGGTGATAGCTTAATAGATATATCTAGTCATAAACACGACTATATTACAGAGTCAAGGTGATAGCTTAATAGATATATCTAGTCATAAACACAACTATATTACTGAGTCAAGGTGATACCTTAATAGATATATCTAGTCATAAACACAACTATATTACTGAATCAAGGTGATAGCTTAATAGATATATCTGGTCATAAACACAACTATACTTAGTCAAGGTGATAGCTTAATAGATGTATCTGGTCATAAACACAACTATACTGAGTCAAGGTGATAGCTTAATAGATATATCTAGTCATAAACACAACTATATTACTGAGTCAAGGTGATAGCTTAATAGATATATCTAGTCATAAACACAACTATATTACTGAGTCAAGGTGATAGCTTAATAGATATATCTAGTCATAAACACAACTATATTACTGAGTCAAGGTGATAGCTTAATAGATATATCTAGTCATAAACACAACTATACTGAGTCAAGGTGATAGCTTAATAGATATATCTGGTCATAAACACAACTATACCGAGTTAAGGTGATAGCTTAATAGATATATCTGGTCATAAACACAACTATACTGAGTCAAGGTGATAGCTTAATAGATATATCTAGTCATAAACACAACTATACTGAGTCAAGGTGATAGCTTAATAGATATATCTAGTCATAAACACAACTATATTACTGAGTCAAGGTGATAGCTTAATAGATATATCTAGTCATAAACACAACTATATTACTGAGTCAAGGTGATAGCTTAATAGATATATCTAGTCATAAACACAACTATACTGAGTCAAGGTGATAGCTTATTAGATATATCTGGTCATAAACACAACTATACCGAGTTAAGGTGATAGCTTAATAGATATATCTGGTCATAAACACAACTATACTGAGTCAAGGTGATAGATTAATAGATATATCTAGTCATAAACACTACTATGCTGAGTCAAGGTGATAGCTTAATAGATATATCTAGTCATAAACACAACTATATAACTGAGTCAAGGTGATAGCTTAATAGATATATCTAGTCATAAACACAACTATATTACTGAGTCAAGGTGATAGCTTAATAGATATATCTGGTCATAAACACAACTATACTGTGTCAAGGTGGTAGCTTAATAGATATATCTAGTCATAAACACAACTATATTACTGAGTCAAGGTGATAGCTTAATAGATATATCTAGTCATAAACACAACTATATTACTGAGTGAAGGTGATAGCTTAATAGATATATCTAGTCATAAACACAACTATACTGAGTCAAGGTGATAGCTTAATAGATATATCTGGTCATAAACACAACTATACTTAGTCAAGGTGATAGCTTAATAGATATATCTAGTCATAAACACAACTATATTACTGAGTCAAGGTGATAGCTTAATAGATATATCTAGTCATAAACACAACTATACTGAGTCAAGGTGATAGCTTAATAGATATATCTGGTCATAAACACAACTATACCAAGTTAAGGTGATAGCTTAATAGATATATCTGGTCATAAACACAACTATACTGAGTCAAGGTGATAGCTTAATAGATATATCTAGTCATAAACACAACTATACTGAGTCAAGGTGATAGCTTAATAGATATATCTAGTCATAAACACAACTATATAATTGAGTCAAGGTGATAGCTTAATAGATATATCTAGTCATAAACACAACTATATTACTGAATCAAGGTGATAGCTTAATAGATATATCTGGTCATAAACACAACTATACTGTGTCAAGGTGATAGCTTAATAGATATATCTAGTCATAAACACAACTATATTACTGAGTCAAAGTGATAGCTTAATAGATATATCTAGTCATAAACACAACTATATTACTGAGTCAAGGTGATAGCTTAATAGATATATCTAGTCATAAACACAACTATACTGAGTCAAGGTGATAGCTTAATAGATATATCTGGTCATAAACACAACTATACTGAGTCAAGGTGATAGCTTAATAGATATATCTACTCATAAACACAACTATATTACTGAGTCAAGGTGATAGCTTAATAGATATATCTAGTCATAAACACAACTATATTACTGAGTCAAGGTGATAGCTTAATAGATATATCTGGTCATAAACACAACTATACCGAGTTAAGGTGATAGCTTAATAGATATATCTGGTCATAAACACAACTATACTGAGTCAAGGTGATAGCTTAATAGATATATCTAGTCATAAACACAACTATATTACTGAGTCAAGGTGATAGCTTAATAGATATATCTAGTCATAAACACAACTATATTACTGAGTCAAGGTGATAGCTTAATAGATATATCTAGTCATAAACACAACTATACTGAGTCAAGGTGATAGCTTATTAGATATATCTGGTCATAAACACAACTATACCGAGTTAAGGTGATAGCTTAATAGATATATCTGGTCATAAACACAACTATACTGAGTCAAGGTGATAGATTAATAGATATATCTAGTCATAAACACTACTATACTGAGTCAAGGTGATAGCTTAATAGATATATCTAGTCATAAACACAACTATATAACTGAGTCAAGGTGATAGCTTAATAGATATATCTAGTCATAAACACAACTATATTACTGAGTCAAGGTGATAGCTTAATAGATATATCTGGTCATAAACACAACTATACTGTGTCAAGGTGGTAGCTTAATAGATATATCTAGTCATAAACACAACTATATTACTGAGTCAAGGTGATAGCTTAATAGATATATCTAGTCATAAACACAACTATATTACTGAGTGAAGGTGATAGCTTAATAGATATATCTAGTCATAAACACAACTATACTGAGTCAAGGTGATAGCTTAATAGATATATCTGGTCATAAACACAACTATACTTAGTCAAGGTGATAGCTTAATAGATATATCTAGTCATAAACACAACTATATTACTGAGTCAAGGTGATAGCTTAATAGATATATCTAGTCATAAACACAACTATACTGAGTCAAGGTGATAGCTTAATAGATATATCTGGTCATAAACACAACTATACCAAGTTAAGGTGATAGCTTAATAGATATATCTGGTCATAAACACAACTATACTGAGTCAAGGTGATAGCTTAATAGATATATCTAGTCATAAACACAACTATACTGAGTCAAGGTGATAGCTTAATAGATATATCTAGTCATAAACACAACTATGATAGCTTAATAGATATATCTAGTCATAAACACAACTATATTACTGAGTCAAGGTGATAGCTTAATAGATATATCTAGTCATAAACACAACTATACTGAGTCAAGGTGATAGCTTAATAGATATATCTGGTCATAAACACAACTATACTGAGTCAAGGTGATAGCTTAATAGATATATCTACTCATAAACACAACTATATTACTGAGTCAAGGTGATAGCTTAATAGATATATCTAGTCATAAACACAACTATATTACTGAGTCAAGGTGATAGCTTAATAGATATATCTGGTCATAAACACAACTATACCGAGTTAAGGTGATAGCTTAATAGATATATCTGGTCATAAACACAACTATACTGAGTCAAGGTGATAGCTTAATAGATATATCTAGTCATAAACACAACTATATAACTGAGTCAAGCTGATAGCTTAATAGATATATGTAGTCATAAACACAACTTTATTACTGAGTCAAGGTGATAGCTTAATAGATATATCTAGTCATAAACACAACTATATTACTGAGTCAAGGTGATAGCTTAATAGATATGTCTAGTCATAAACACAACTTTATTACTGAGTCAAGGTGATAGCTTAATAGATATACCTAGTCATAAACACAACTATACTGAGTCAAGGTGATAGCTTAATAGATATATCTGGTCATAAACACAACTATACTGAGTCAAGGTGGTAGCTTAATAGATATATCTAGTCATAAACACAACTATATTACTGAGTCAAGGTGATAGCTTAATAGATATATCTAGTCATAAACACAACTATATTACTGAGTCAAGGTGATAGCTTAATAGACATATCTAGTCATAAACACAACTATATTACTGATTCAAGGTGATAGCTTAATAGATATATCTAGTCATAAACACAACTATACTGAGTCAAGGTGATAGCTTAATAGATATATCTGGTCATAAACACAACTATACCGAGTTAAGGTGATAGCTTAATAGATATATCTGGTCATAAACACAACTATACTGAGTCAAGGTGATAGCTTAATAGATATATCTAGTCATAAACACAACTATACTGAGTCAAGGCAATAGCTTAATAGATATATCTAGTCATAAACACAACTATATAACTGAGTCAAGGTGATAGCTTAATAGATATATCTAGTCATAAACACAACTATATTACTGAGTCAAGGTGATAGAGTAATAGATATATCTGGTCATAAACACAACTATACTGTGTCAAGGTGATAGCTTAATAGATATATCTAGTCATAAACACAACTATATTACTGAGTCAAGGTGATAGCTTAATAGATATATCTAGTCATAAACACAACTATATTACTGAGTCAAGGTGATAGCTTAATAGATATATCTAGTCATAAACACAACTATACTGAGTCAAGGTGATAGCTTAATAGATATATCTGGTCATAAACACAACTATATTACTGAGTCAAGGTGATAGCTTAATAGATATAACTAGTCATAAACACAACTATATTACTGAGTCAAGGTGATAGCTTAATAGATATATCTAGTCATAAACACAACTATATTACTGAGTCAAGGTGATAGCTTAATAGATATATCTAGTCATAAACACAACTATATTACTGAGTCAAGGTGATAGCTTAATAGATATATCTGGTCATAAACACAACTATACTGAGTCAAGGTGATAGCTTAATAGATATATCTGGTTATAAACACAACTATATTACTGAGTCAAGGTGATAGCTTAATAGATATATCTAGTCATAAACACAACTATATTACTGAGTCAAGGTGATAGCTTAATAGATATATCTAGTCATAAACACATCTATATTACTGAGTCAAGGTGATAGCTTAATAGATATATCTGGTCATAAACACAACTATACTGAGTCAAGGTGATAGCTTAATAGATATATCTGGTTATAAACACAACTATACTGAGTCAAGGTGATAGCTTAATAGATATATCTAGTCATAAACACAACTATATTACTGAGTCAAGGTGATAGCTTAATAGATATATCTAGTCATAAACACAACTATATTACAGAGTCAAGGTGATAGCTTAATAGATATATCTAGTCATAAACACAACTATATTACTGAGCCAAGGTGATAGCTTAATAGATATATCTAGTCATAAACACGACTATATTACAGAGTCAAGGTGATAGCTTAATAGATATATCTAGTCATAAACACAACTATATTACTGAGTCAAGGTGATACCTTAATAGATATATCTAGTCATAAACACAACTATATTACTGAATCAAGGTGATAGCTTAATAGATATATCTGGTCATAAACACAACTATACTTAGTCAAGGTGATAGCTTAATAGATGTATCTGGTCATAAACACAACTATACTGAGTCAAGGTGATAGCTTAATAGATATATCTAGTCATAAACACAACTATATTACTGAGTCAAGGTGATAGCTTAATAGATATATCTAGTCATAAACACAACTATATTACTGAGTCAAGGTGATAGCTTAATAGATATATCTAGTCATAAACACAACTATATTACTGAGTCAAGGTGATAGCTTAATAGATATATCTAGTCATAAACACAACTATACTGAGTCAAGGTGATAGCTTAATAGATATATCTGGTCATAAACACAACTATACCGAGTTAAGGTGATAGCTTAATAGATATATCTGGTCATAAACACAACTATACTGAGTCAAGGTGATAGCTTAATAGATATATCTAGTCATAAACACAACTATATAACTGAGTCAAGGTGATAGCTTAATAGATATATCTAGTCATATACACAACTATATTACTGAGTCAAGGTGATAGCTTAATAGATATATCTGGTCATAAACACAACTATACTGTGTCAAGGTGATAGCTTAATAGATATATCTAGTCATAAACACAACTATATTACTGAGTCAAGGTGATAGCTTAATAGATATATCTAGTCATAAACACAACTATATTACTGAGTCAAGGTGATAGCTTAATAGATATATCTAGTCATAAACACAACTATATTACTGAGTCAAGGTGATAGCTTAATAGACATATCTAGTCATAAACACAACTATATTACTGATTCAAGGTGATAGCTTAATAGATATATCTAGTCATAAACACAACTATATTACTGAATCAAGGTGATAGCTTAATAGATATATCTGGTCATAAACACAACTATACTGTGTCAAGGTGATAGCTTAATAGATATATCTAGTCATAAACACAACTATATTACTGAGTCAAGGTGATAGCTTAATAGATATATCTAGTCATAAACACAACTATATTACTGAGTCAAGGTGATAGCTTAATAGATATATCTAGTCATAAACACAACTATACTGAGTCAAGGTGATAGCTTAATAGATATATCTGGTCATAGGTGATAGCTTAATAGATATATCTGGTCATAAACACAACTATACTGAGTCAAGGTGATAGCTTAATAGATATATCTAGTCATAAACACAACTATACTGAGTCAAGGCAATAGCTTAATAGATATATCTAGTCATAAACACAACTATATAACTGAGTCAAGGTGATAGCTTAATAGATATATCTAGTCATAAACACAACTATATTACTGAGTCAAGGTGATAGCTTAATAGATATATCTAGTCATAAACACAACTATATTACAGAGTCAAGGTGATAGCTTAATAGATATATCTAGTCATAAACACAACTATATTACTGAGCCAAGGTGATAGCTTAATAGATATATCTAGTCATAAACACGACTATATTACAGAGTCAAGGTGATAGCTTAATAGATATATCTAGTCATAAACACAACTATATTACTGAGTCAAGGTGATACCTTAATAGATATATCTAGTCATAAACACAACTATATTACTGAATCAAGGTGATAGCTTAATAGATATATCTGGTCATAAACACAACTATACTTAGTCAAGGTGATAGCTTAATAGATGTATCTGGTCATAAACACAACTATACTGAGTCAAGGTGATAGCTTAATAGATATATCTAGTCATAAACACAACTATATTACTGAGTCAAGGTGATAGCTTAATAGATATATCTAGTCATAAACACAACTATATTACTGAGTCAAGGTGATAGCTTAATAGATATATCTAGTCATAAACACAACTATATTACTGAGTCAAGGTGATAGCTTAATAGATATATCTAGTCATAAACACAACTATACTGAGTCAAGGTGATAGCTTAATAGATATATCTGGTCATAAACACAACTATACCGAGTTAAGGTGATAGCTTAATAGATATATCTGGTCATAAACACAACTATACTGAGTCAAGGTGATAGCTTAATAGATATATCTAGTCATAAACACAACTATATAACTGAGTCAAGGTGATAGCTTAATAGATATATCTAGTCATATACACAACTATATTACTGAGTCAAGGTGATAGCTTAATAGATATATCTGGTCATAAACACAACTATACTGTGTCAAGGTGATAGCTTAATAGATATATCTAGTCATAAACACAACTATATTACTGAGTCAAGGTGATAGCTTAATAGATATATCTAGTCATAAACACAACTATATTACTGAGTCAAGGTGATAGCTTAATAGATATATCTAGTCATAAACACAACTATATTACTGAGTCAAGGTGATAGCTTAATAGACATATCTAGTCATAAACACAACTATATTACTGATTCAAGGTGATAGCTTAATAGATATATCTAGTCATAAACACAACTATATTACTGAGTCAAGGTGATAGCTTAATAGATATATCTGGTCATAAACACAACTCTACTGAGTCAAGGTGATAGCTTAATAGATGTATCTAGTCGTAAACACAACTATATAACTGAGTCAAGGTGATAGCTTAATAGATATATCTAGTCATAAACACAACTATACTGAGTCAAGGTGATAGCTTAATAGATATATCTGGTCATAAACACAACTATACTGAGTCAAGGTGATAGCTTAATAGATATATCTGGTCAAAAACACAACTATACTGTGTCAAGGTGATAGCTTAATAGATATATCTAGTCATAAACACAACTATATTACTGAGTCAAGATGATAGCTTAATAGATATATCTAGTCATAAACACAACTATATTACTGAGTCAAGGTGTTAGCTTAATAGATATATCTAGTCATAAACACAACTATATTACTGAGTCAAGGTGATAGCTTAATAGATATATCTAGTCATAAACACAACTATACTGAGTCAAGGTGATAGCTTAATAGATATATCTGGTCATAGGTGATAGCTTAATAGATATATCTGGTCATAAACACAACTATACTGAGTCAAGGTGATAGCTTAATAGATATATCTAGTCATAAACACAACTATACTGAGTCAAGGCAATAGCTTAATAGATATATCTAGTCATAAACACAACTATATAACTGAGTCAAGGTGATAGCTTAATAGATATATCTAGTCATAAACACAACTATATTACTGAGTCAAGGTGATAGAGTAATAGATATATCTGGTCATAAACACAACTATACTGTGTCAAGGTGATAGCTTAATAGATATATCTAGTCATAAACACAACTATATTACTGAGTCAAGGTGATAGCTTAATAGATATATCTAGTCATAAACACAACTATATTACTGAGTCAAGGTGATAGCTTAATAGATATATCTAGTCATAAACACAACTATACTGAGTCAAGGTGATAGCTTAATAGATATATCTGGTCATAAACACAACTATATTACTGAGTCAAGGTGATAGCTTAATAGATATAACTAGTCATAAACACAACTATATTACTGAGTCAAGGTGATAGCTTAATAGATATATCTAGTCATAAACACAACTATATTACTGAGTCAAGGTGATAGCTTAATAGATATATCTAGTCATAAACACAACTATATTACTGAGTCAAGGTGATAGCTTAATAGATATATCTGGTCATAAACACAACTATACTGAGTCAAGGTGATAGCTTAATAGATATATCTGGTTATAAACACAACTATATTACTGAGTCAAGGTGATAGCTTAATAGATATATCTAGTCATAAACACAACTATATTACTGAGTCAAGGTGATAGCTTAATAGATATATCTAGTCATAAACACATCTATATTACTGAGTCAAGGTGATAGCTTAATAGATATATCTGGTCATAAACACAACTATACTGAGTCAAGGTGATAGCTTAATAGATATATCTGGTTATAAACACAACTATACTGAGTCAAGGTGATAGCTTAATAGATATATCTAGTCATAAACACAACTATATTACTGAGTCAAGGTGATAGCTTAATAGATATATCTAGTCATAAACACAACTATATTACAGAGTCAAGGTGATAGCTTAATAGATATATCTAGTCATAAACACAACTATATTACTGAGCCAAGGTGATAGCTTAATAGATATATCTAGTCATAAACACGACTATATTACAGAGTCAAGGTGATAGCTTAATAGATATATCTAGTCATAAACACAACTATATTACTGAGTCAAGGTGATACCTTAATAGATATATCTAGTCATAAACACAACTATATTACTGAATCAAGGTGATAGCTTAATAGATATATCTGGTCATAAACACAACTATACTTAGTCAAGGTGATAGCTTAATAGATGTATCTGGTCATAAACACAACTATACTGAGTCAAGGTGATAGCTTAATAGATATATCTAGTCATAAACACAACTATATTACTGAGTCAAGGTGATAGCTTAATAGATATATCTAGTCATAAACACAACTATATTACTGAGTCAAGGTGATAGCTTAATAGATATATCTAGTCATAAACACAACTATATTACTGAGTCAAGGTGATAGCTTAATAGATATATCTAGTCATAAACACAACTATACTGAGTCAAGGTGATAGCTTAATAGATATATCTGGTCATAAACACAACTATACCGAGTTAAGGTGATAGCTTAATAGATATATCTGGTCATAAACACAACTATACTGAGTCAAGGTGATAGCTTAATAGATATATCTAGTCATAAACACAACTATATAACTGAGTCAAGGTGATAGCTTAATAGATATATCTAGTCATATACACAACTATATTACTGAGTCAAGGTGATAGCTTAATAGATATATCTGGTCATAAACACAACTATACTGTGTCAAGGTGATAGCTTAATAGATATATCTAGTCATAAACACAACTATATTACTGAGTCAAGGTGATAGCTTAATAGATATATCTAGTCATAAACACAACTATATTACTGAGTCAAGGTGATAGCTTAATAGATATATCTAGTCATAAACACAACTATATTACTGAGTCAAGGTGATAGCTTAATAGACATATCTAGTCATAAACACAACTATATTACTGATTCAAGGTGATAGCTTAATAGATATATCTAGTCATAAACACAACTATATTACTGAATCAAGGTGATAGCTTAATAGATATATCTGGTCATAAACACAACTATACTGTGTCAAGGTGATAGCTTAATAGATATATCTAGTCATAAACACAACTATATTACTGAGTCAAGGTGATAGCTTAATAGATATATCTAGTCATAAACACAACTATATTACTGAGTCAAGGTGATAGCTTAATAGATATATCTAGTCATAAACACAACTATACTGAGTCAAGGTGATAGCTTAATAGATATATCTGGTCATAGGTGATAGCTTAATAGATATATCTGGTCATAAACACAACTATACTGAGTCAAGGTGATAGCTTAATAGATATATCTAGTCATAAACACAACTATACTGAGTCAAGGCAATAGCTTAATAGATATATCTAGTCATAAACACAACTATATAACTGAGTCAAGGTGATAGCTTAATAGATATATCTAGTCATAAACACAACTATATTACTGAGTCAAGGTGATAGCTTAATAGATATATCTAGTCATAAACACAACTATATTACAGAGTCAAGGTGATAGCTTAATAGATATATCTAGTCATAAACACAACTATATTACTGAGCCAAGGTGATAGCTTAATAGATATATCTAGTCATAAACACGACTATATTACAGAGTCAAGGTGATAGCTTAATAGATATATCTAGTCATAAACACAACTATATTACTGAGTCAAGGTGATACCTTAATAGATATATCTAGTCATAAACACAACTATATTACTGAATCAAGGTGATAGCTTAATAGATATATCTGGTCATAAACACAACTATACTTAGTCAAGGTGATAGCTTAATAGATGTATCTGGTCATAAACACAACTATACTGAGTCAAGGTGATAGCTTAATAGATATATCTAGTCATAAACACAACTATATTACTGAGTCAAGGTGATAGCTTAATAGATATATCTAGTCATAAACACAACTATATTACTGAGTCAAGGTGATAGCTTAATAGATATATCTAGTCATAAACACAACTATATTACTGAGTCAAGGTGATAGCTTAATAGATATATCTAGTCATAAACACAACTATACTGAGTCAAGGTGATAGCTTAATAGATATATCTGGTCATAAACACAACTATACCGAGTTAAGGTGATAGCTTAATAGATATATCTGGTCATAAACACAACTATACTGAGTCAAGGTGATAGCTTAATAGATATATCTAGTCATAAACACAACTATATAACTGAGTCAAGGTGATAGCTTAATAGATATATCTAGTCATATACACAACTATATTACTGAGTCAAGGTGATAGCTTAATAGATATATCTGGTCATAAACACAACTATACTGTGTCAAGGTGATAGCTTAATAGATATATCTAGTCATAAACACAACTATATTACTGAGTCAAGGTGATAGCTTAATAGATATATCTAGTCATAAACACAACTATATTACTGAGTCAAGGTGATAGCTTAATAGATATATCTAGTCATAAACACAACTATATTACTGAGTCAAGGTGATAGCTTAATAGACATATCTAGTCATAAACACAACTATATTACTGATTCAAGGTGATAGCTTAATAGATATATCTAGTCATAAACACAACTATATTACTGAGTCAAGGTGATAGCTTAATAGATATATCTGGTCATAAACACAACTCTACTGAGTCAAGGTGATAGCTTAATAGATGTATCTAGTCGTAAACACAACTATATAACTGAGTCAAGGTGATAGCTTAATAGATATATCTAGTCATAAACACAACTATACTGAGTCAAGGTGATAGCTTAATAGATATATCTGGTCATAAACACAACTATACTGAGTCAAGGTGATAGCTTAATAGATATATCTGGTCAAAAACACAACTATACTGTGTCAAGGTGATAGCTTAATAGATATATCTAGTCATAAACACAACTATATTACTGAGTCAAGATGATAGCTTAATAGATATATCTAGTCATAAACACAACTATATTACTGAGTCAAGGTGTTAGCTTAATAGATATATCTAGTCATAAACACAACTATATTACTGAGTCAAGGTGATAGCTTAATAGATATATCTAGTCATAAACACAACTATACTGAGTCAAGGTGATAGCTTAATAGATATATCTGGTCATAGGTGATAGCTTAATAGATATATCTGGTCATAAACACAACTATACTGAGTCAAGGTGATAGCTTAATAGATATATCTAGTCATAAACACAACTATACTGAGTCAAGGCAATAGCTTAATAGATATATCTAGTCATAAACACAACTATATAACTGAGTCAAGGTGATAGCTTAATAGATATATCTAGTCATAAACACAACTATATTACTGAGTCAAGGTGATAGATTAATAGATATATCTGGTCATAAACACAACTATACTGTGTCAAGGTGATAGCTTAATAGATATATCTAGTCATAAACACAACTATATTACTGAGTCAAGGTGATAGCTTAATAGATATATCTAGTCATAAACACAACTATATTACTGAGTCAAGGTGATAGCTTAATAGATATATCTAGTCATAAACACAACTATACTGAGTCAAGGTGATAGCTTAATAGATATATCTGGTCATAAACACAACTATATTACTGAGTCAAGGTGATAGCTTAATAGATATAACTAGTCATAAACACAACTATATTACTGAGTCAAGGTGATAGCTTAATAGATATATCTAGTCATAAACACAACTATATTACTGAGTCAAGGTGATAGCTTAATAGATATATCTAGTCATAAACACAACTATATTACTGAGTCAAGGTGATAGCTTAATAGATATATCTGGTCATAAACACAACTATACTGAGTCAAGGTGATAGCTTAATAGATATATCTGGTTATAAACACAACTATATTACTGAGTCAAGGTGATAGCTTAATAGATATATCTAGTCATAAACACGACTATATTACAGAGTCAAGGTGATACCTTAATAGATATATCTAGTCATAAACACAACTATATTACTGAGTCAAGGTGATAGCTTAATAGATATATCTGGTCATAAACACAACTATACTTAGTCAAGGTGATAGCTTAATAGATGTATCTGGTCATAAACACAACTATACTGAGTCAAGGTGATAGCTTAATAGATATATCTAGTCATAAACACAACTATATTACTGAGTCAAGGTGATAGCTTAATAGATATATCTAGTCATAAACACAACTATATTACTGAGTCAAGGTGATAGCTTAATAGATATATCTAGTCATAAACACAACTATATTACTGAGTCAAGGTGATAGCTTAATAGATATATCTAGTCATAAACACAACTATACTGAGTCAAGGTGATAGCTTAATAGATATATCTGGTCATAAACACAACTATACCGAGTTAAGGTGATAGCTTAATAGATATATCTGGTCATAAACACAACTATACTGAGTCAAGGTGATAGCTTAATAGATATATCTAGTCATAAACACAACTATACTGAGTCAAGGTGATAGCTTAATAGATATATCTAGTCATAAACACAACTATATAACTGAGTCAAGGTGATAGCTTAATAGATATATCTAGTCATAAACACAACTATATTACTGAGTCAAGGTGATAGCTTAATAGATATATCTGGTCATAAACACAACTATACTGTGTCAAGGTGATAGCTTAATAGATATATCTAGTCATAAACACAACTATATTACTGAGTCAAGGTGATAGCTTAATAGATATATCTAGTCATAAACACAACTATATTACTGAGTCAAGGTGATAGCTTAATAGATATATCTAGTCATAAACACAACTATATTACTGAGTCAAGGTGATAGCTTAATAGATATATCTAGTCATAAACACAACTATACTGAGTCAAGGTGATAGCTTAATAGATATATCTGGTC
This sequence comes from Eledone cirrhosa, assembly GCA_964016885.1. Lineage (NCBI taxonomy): Eukaryota > Metazoa > Mollusca > Cephalopoda > Octopoda > Eledonidae > Eledone > Eledone cirrhosa. The sequence goes on from OZ024742.1 coordinate 292,664,961, forward strand.
ATAAACACAACTATATTACTGAGTCAAGGTGATAGCTTAATAGATATATCTAGTCATAAACACAACTATATTACTGAGTCAAGGTGATAGCTTAATAGATATATCTAGTCATAAACACAACTATATTACTGAGTCAAGGTGATAGCTTAATATATATATCTAGTCATAAACACAACTATATTACTGAGTCAAGGTGATAGCTTAATAGATATATCTGGTCATAAACACAACTATACTGAGTCAAGGTGATAGCTTAATAGATATATCTGGTTATAAACACAACTATATTACTGAGTCAAGGTGATAGCTTAATAGATATATCTAGTCATAAACACAACTATATTACTGAGTCAAGGTGATAGCTTAATAGATATATCTAGTCATAAACACATCTATATTACTGAGTCAAGGTGATAGCTTAATAGATATATCTGGTCATAAACACAACTATACTGAGTCAAGGTGATAGCTTAATAGATATATCTGGTTATAAACACAACTATACTGAGTCAAGGTGATAGCTTAATAGATATATCTAGTCATAAACACAACTATATTACTGAGTCAAGGTGATAGCTTAATAGATATATCTAGTCATAAACACAACTATATTACAGAGTCAAGGTGATAGCTTAATAGATATATCTAGTCATAAACACAACTATATTACTGAGCCAAGGTGATAGCTTAATAGATATATCTAGTCATAAACACGACTATATTACAGAGTCAAGGTGATAGCTTAATAGATTTATCTAGTCATAAACACAACTATATTACTGAGTCAAGGTGATACCTTAATAGATATATCTAGTCATAAACACAACTATATTACTGAGTCAAGGTGATAGCTTAATAGATATATCTGGTCATAAACACAACTATACTTAGTCAAGGTGATAGCTTAATAGATGTATCTGGTCATAAACACAACTATACTGAGTCAAGGTGATAGCTTAATAGATATATCTAGTCATAAACACAACTATATTACTGAGTCAAGGTGATAGCTTAATAGATATATCTAGTCATAAACACAACTATATTACTGAGTCAAGGTGATAGCTTAATAGATATATCTAGTCATAAACACAACTATATTACTGAGTCAAGGTGATAGCTTAATAGATATATCTAGTCATAAACACAACTATACTGAGTCAAGGTGATAGCTTAATAGATATATCTGGTCATAAACACAACTATACCGAGTTAAGGTGATAGCTTAATAGATATATCTGGTCATAAACACAACTATACTGAGTCAAGGTGATAGCTTAATAGATATATCTAGTCATAAACACAACTATACTGAGTCAAGGTGATAGCTTAATAGATATATCTAGTCATAAACACAACTATATAACTGAGTCAAGGTGATAGCTTAATAGATATATCTAGTCATAAACACAACTATATTACTGAGTCAAGGTGATAGCTTAATAGATATATCTGGTCATAAACACAACTATACTGTGTCAAGGTGATAGCTTAATAGATATATCTAGTCATAAACACAACTATATTACTGAGTCAAGGTGATAGCTTAATAGATATATCTAGTCATAAACACAACTATATTACTGAGTCAAGGTGATAGCTTAATAGATATATCTAGTCATAAACACAACTATACTGAGTCAAGGTGATAGCTTAATAGATATATCTGGTCATAAACACAACTATATTACTGAGTCAAGGTGATAGCTTAATAGATATATCTAGTCATAAACACAACTATATTACAGAGTCAAGGTGATAGCTTAATAGATATATCTAGTCATAAACACAACTATATTACTGAGCCAAGGTGATAGCTTAATAGATATATCTAGTCATAAACACGACTATATTACAGAGTCAAGGTGATAGCTTAATAGATATATCTAGTCATAAACACAACTATATTACTGAGTCAAGGTGATACCTTAATAGATATATCTAGTCATAAACACAACTATATTACTGAGTCAAGGTGATAGCTTAATAGATATATCTGGTCATAAACACAACTATACTTAGTCAAGGTGATAGCTTAATAGATGTATCTGGTCATAAACACAACTATACTGAGTCAAGGTGATAGCTTAATAGATATATCTAGTCATAAACACAACTATATTACTGAGTCAAGGTGATAGCTTAATAGATATATCTAGTCATAAACACAACTATATTACTGAGTCAAGGTGATAGCTTAATAGATATATCTAGTCATAAACACAACTATATTACTGAGTCAAGGTGATAGCTTAATAGATATATCTAGTCATAAACACAACTATACTGAGTCAAGGTGATAGCTTAATAGATATATCTGGTCATAAACACAACTATACCGAGTTAAGGTGATAGCTTAATAGATATATCTGGTCATAAACACAACTATACTGAGTCAAGGTGATAGCTTAATAGATATATCTAGTCATAAACACAACTATACTGAGTCAAGGTGATAGCTTAATAGATATATCTAGTCATAAACACAACTATATAACTGAGTCAAGGTGATAGCTTAATAGATATATCTAGTCATAAACACAACTATATTACTGAGTCAAGGTGATAGCTTAATAGATATATCTGGTCATAAACACAACTATACTGTGTCAAGGTGATAGCTTAATAGATATATCTAGTCATAAACACAACTATATTACTGAGTCAAGGTGATAGCTTAATAGATATATCTAGTCATAAACACAACTATATTACTGAGTCAAGGTGATAGCTTAATAGATATATCTAGTCATAAACACAACTATATTACTGAGTCAAGGTGATAGCTTAATAGATATATCTAGTCATAAACACAACTATACTGAGTCAAGGTGATAGCTTAATAGATATATCTGGTTATAAACACAACTATATTACTGAGTCAAGGTGATAGCTTAATAGATATATCTAGTCATAAACACAACTATATTACTGAGTCAAGGTGATAGCTTAATAGATATATCTAGTCATAAACACAACTATATTACTGAGTCAAAGTGATAGCTTAATAGATATATCTAGTCATAAACACAACTATATTACTGAGTCAAGGTGATAGCTTAATAGATATATCTGGTCATAAACACAACTATACTGAGTCAAGGTGATAGCTTAATAGATATATCTGGTTATAAACACAACTATATTACTGAGTCAAGGTGATAGCTTAATAGATATATCTAGTCATAAACACAACTATATTACTGAGTCAAGGTGATAGCTTAATAGATATATCTAGTCATAAACACATCTATATTACTGAGTCAAGGTGATAGCTTAATAGATATATCTGGTCATAAACACAACTATACTGAGTCAAGGTGATAGCTTAATAGATATATCTGGTTATAAACACAACTATACTGAGTCAAGGTGATAGCTTAATAGATATATCTAGTCATAAACACAACTATATTACTGAGTCAAGGTGATAGCTTAATAGATATATCTAGTCATAAACACAACTATATTACAGAGTCAAGGTGATAGCTTAATAGATATATCTAGTCATAAACACAACTATATTACTGAGCCAAGGTGATAGCTTAATATATATATCTAGTCATAAACACGACTATATTACAGAGTCAAGGTGATAGCTTAATAGATATATCTAGTCATAAACACAACTATATTACTGAGTCAAGGTGATACCTTAATAGATATATCTAGTCATAAACACAACTATATTACTGAGTCAAGGTGATAGCTTAATAGATATATCTGGTCATAAACACAACTATACTTAGTCAAGGTGATAGCTTAATAGATGTATCTGGTCATAAACACAACTATACTGAGTCAAGGTGATAGCTTAATAGATATATCTAGTCATAAACACAACTATATTACTGAGTCAAGGTGATAGCTTAATAGATATATCTAGTCATAAACACAACTATATTACTGAGTCAAGGTGATAGCTTAATAGATATATCTAGTCATAAACACAACTATATTACTGAGTCAAGGTGATAGCTTAATAGATATATCTAGTCATAAACACAACTATACTAAGTCAAGGTGATAGCTTAATAGATATATCTGGTCATAAACACAACTATACCGAGTTAAGGTGATAGCTTAATAGATATATCTGGTCATAAACACAACTATACTGAGTCAAGGTGATAGCTTAATAGATATATCTAGTCATAAACACAACTATACTGAGTCAAGGTGATAGCTTAATAGATATATCTAGTCATAAACACAACTATATAACTGAGTCAAGGTGATAGCTTAATAGATATATCTAGTCATAAACACAACTATATTACTGAGTCAAGGTGATAGCTTAATAGATATATCTGGTCATAAACACAACTATACTGTGTCAAGGTGATAGCTTAATAGATATATCTAGTCATAAACACAACTATATTACTGAGTCAAGGTGATAGCTTAATAGATATATCTAGTCATAAACACAACTATATTACTGAGTCAAGGTGATAGCTTAATAGATATATCTAGTCATAAACACAACTATACTGAGTCAAGGTGATAGCTTAATAGATATATCTGGTCATAAACACAACTATATTACTGAGTCAAGGTGATAGCTTAATAGATATATCTAGTCATAAACACAACTATATTACTGAGTCAAGGTGATAGCTTAATAGATATATCTAGTCATAAACACAACTATATTACTGAGTCAAGGTGATAGCTTAATAGATATATCTAGTCATAAACACAACTATATTACTGAGTCAAGGTGATAGCTTAATAGATATATCTGGTCATAAACACAACTATACTGAGTCAAGGTGATAGCTTAATAGATATATCTGGTTATAAACACAACTATACTGAGTCAAGGTGATAGCTTAATAGATATATCTAGTCATAAACACAACTATATTACAGAGTCAAGGTGATAGCTTAATAGATATATCTAGTCATAAACACAACTATATTACTGAGCCAAGGTGATAGCTTAATAGATATATCTAGTCATAAACACGACTATATTACAGAGTCAAGGTGATAGCTTAATAGATATATCTAGTCATAAACACAACTATATTACTGAGTCAAGGTGATACCTTAATAGATATATCTAGTCATAAACACAACTATATTACTGAGTCAAGGTGATAGCTTAATAGATATATCTGGTCATAAACACAACTATACTTAGTCAAGGTGATAGCTTAATAGATGTATCTGGTCATAAACACAACTATACTGAGTCAAGGTGATAGCTTAATAGATATATCTGGTCATAAACACAACTATACCAAGTTAAGGTGATAGCTTAATAGATATATCTGGTCATAAACACAACTATACTGAGTCAAGGTGATAGCTTAATAGATATATCTAGTCATAAACACAACTATACTGAGTCAAGGTGATAGCTTAATAGATATATCTAGTCATAAACACAACTATGATAGCTTAATAGATATATCTAGTCATAAACACAACTATATTACTGAGTCAAGGTGATAGCTTAATAGATATATCTAGTCATAAACACAACTATACTGAGTCAAGGTGATAGCTTAATAGATATATCTGGTCATAAACACAACTATACTGAGTCAAGGTGATAGCTTAATAGATATATCTACTCATAAACACAACTATATTACTGAGTCAAGGTGATAGCTTAATAGATATATCTAGTCATAAACACAACTATATTACTGAGTCAAGGTGATAGCTTAATAGATATATCTGGTCATAAACACAACTATACCGAGTTAAGGTGATAGCTTAATAGATATATCTGGTCATAAACACAACTATACTGAGTCAAGGTGATAGCTTAATAGATATATCTAGTCATAAACACAACTATATTACTGAGTCAAGGTGATAGCTTAATAGATATATCTAGTCATAAACACAACTATATTACTGAGTCAAGGTGATAGCTTAATAGATATATCTGGTCATAAACACAACTATACCGAGTTAAGGTGATAGCTTAATAGATATATCTGGTCATAAACACAACTATACTGAGTCAAGGTGATAGCTTAATAGATATATCTAGTCATAAACACAACTATATAACTGAGTCAAGCTGATAGCTTAATAGATATATGTAGTCATAAACACAACTTTATTACTGAGTCAAGGTGATAGCTTAATAGATATATCTAGTCATAAACACAACTATATTACTGAGTCAAGGTGATAGCTTAATAGATATGTCTAGTCATAAACACAACTTTATTACTGAGTCAAGGTGATAGCTTAATAGATATACCTAGTCATAAACACAACTATACTGAGTCAAGGTGATAGCTTAATAGATATATCTGGTCATAAACACAACTATACTGAGTCAAGGTGGTAGCTTAATAGATATATCTAGTCATAAACACAACTATATTACTGAGTCAAGGTGATAGCTTAATAGATATATCTAGTCATAAACACAACTATATTACTGAGTCAAGGTGATAGCTTAATAGACATATCTAGTCATAAACACAACTATATTACTGATTCAAGGTGATAGCTTAATAGATATATCTAGTCATAAACACAACTATATTACTGAGTCAAGGTGATAGCTTAATAGATATATCTGGTCATAAACACAACTCTACTGAGTCAAGGTGATAGCTTAATAGATGTATCTAGTCGTAAACACAACTATATAACTGAGTCAAGGTGATAGCTTAATAGATATATCTAGTCATAAACACAACTATACTGAGTCAAGGTGATAGCTTAATAGATATATCTGGTCATAAACACAACTATACTGAGTCAAGGTGATAGCTTAATAGATATATCTGGTCAAAAACACAACTATACTGTGTCAAGGTGATAGCTTAATAGATATATCTAGTCATAAACACAACTATATTACTGAGTCAAGATGATAGCTTAATAGATATATCTAGTCATAAACACAACTATATTACTGAGTCAAGGTGTTAGCTTAATAGATATATCTAGTCATAAACACAACTATATTACTGAGTCAAGGTGATAGCTTAATAGATATATCTAGTCATAAACACAACTATACTGAGTCAAGGTGATAGCTTAATAGATATATCTGGTCATAAACACAACTATACCGAGTTAAGGTGATAGCTTAATAGATATATCTGGTCATAAACACAACTATACTGAGTCAAGGTGATAGCTTAATAGATATATCTAGTCATAAACACAACTATACTGAGTCAAGGCAATAGCTTAATAGATATATCTAGTCATAAACACAACTATATAACTGAGTCAAGGTGATAGCTTAATAGATATATCTAGTCATAAACACAACTATATTACTGAGTCAAGGTGATAGAGTAATAGATATATCTGGTCATAAACACAACTATACTGTGTCAAGGTGATAGCTTAATAGATATATCTAGTCATAAACACAACTATATTACTGAGTCAAGGTGATAGCTTAATAGATATATCTAGTCATAAACACAACTATATTACTGAGTCAAGGTGATAGCTTAATAGATATATCTAGTCATAAACACAACTATACTGAGTCAAGGTGATAGCTTAATAGATATATCTGGTCATAAACACAACTATATTACTGAGTCAAGGTGATAGCTTAATAGATATAACTAGTCATAAACACAACTATATTACTGAGTCAAGGTGATAGCTTAATAGATATATCTAGTCATAAACACAACTATATTACTGAGTCAAGGTGATAGCTTAATAGATATATCTAGTCATAAACACAACTATATTACTGAGTCAAGGTGATAGCTTAATAGATATATCTGGTCATAAACACAACTATACTGAGTCAAGGTGATAGCTTAATAGATATATCTGGTTATAAACACAACTATATTACTGAGTCAAGGTGATAGCTTAATAGATATATCTAGTCATAAACACAACTATATTACTGAGTCAAGGTGATAGCTTAATAGATATATCTAGTCATAAACACATCTATATTACTGAGTCAAGGTGATAGCTTAATAGATATATCTGGTCATAAACACAACTATACTGAGTCAAGGTGATAGCTTAATAGATATATCTGGTTATAAACACAACTATACTGAGTCAAGGTGATAGCTTAATAGATATATCTAGTCATAAACACAACTATATTACTGAGTCAAGGTGATAGCTTAATAGATATATCTAGTCATAAACACAACTATATTACTGAGTCAAGGTGATAGCTTAATAGATATATCTAGTCATAAACACAACTATATTACTGAGTCAAGGTGATACCTTAATAGATATATCTAGTCATAAACACAACTATATTACTGAATCAAGGTGATAGCTTAATAGATATATCTGGTCATAAACACAACTATACTTAGTCAAGGTGATAGCTTAATAGATGTATCTGGTCATAAACACAACTATACTGAGTCAAGGTGATAGCTTAATAGATATATCTAGTCATAAACACAACTATATTACTGAGTCAAGGTGATAGCTTAATAGATATATCTAGTCATAAACACAACTATATTACTGAGTCAAGGTGATAGCTTAATAGATATATCTAGTCATAAACACAACTATATTACTGAGTCAAGGTGATAGCTTAATAGATATATCTAGTCATAAACACAACTATACTGAGTCAAGGTGATAGCTTAATAGATATATCTGGTCATAAACACAACTATACCGAGTTAAGGTGATAGCTTAATAGATATATCTGGTCATAAACACAACTATACTGAGTCAAGGTGATAGCTTAATAGATATATCTAGTCATAAACACAACTATATAACTGAGTCAAGGTGATAGCTTAATAGATATATCTAGTCATATACACAACTATATTACTGAGTCAAGGTGATAGCTTAATAGATATATCTGGTCATAAACACAACTATACTGTGTCAAGGTGATAGCTTAATAGATATATCTAGTCATAAACACAACTATATTACTGAGTCAAGGTGATAGCTTAATAGATATATCTAGTCATAAACACAACTATATTACTGAGTCAAGGTGATAGCTTAATAGATATATCTAGTCATAAACACAACTATATTACTGAGTCAAGGTGATAGCTTAATAGACATATCTAGTCATAAACACAACTATATTACTGATTCAAGGTGATAGCTTAATAGATATATCTAGTCATAAACACAACTATATTACTGAGTCAAGGTGATAGCTTAATAGATATATCTGGTCATAAACACAACTCTACTGAGTCAAGGTGATAGCTTAATAGATGTATCTAGTCGTAAACACAACTATATAACTGAGTCAAGGTGATAGCTTAATAGATATATCTAGTCATAAACACAACTATACTGAGTCAAGGTGATAGCTTAATAGATATATCTGGTCATAAACACAACTATACTGAGTCAAGGTGATAGCTTAATAGATATATCTGGTCAAAAACACAACTATACTGTGTCAAGGTGATAGCTTAATAGATATATCTAGTCATAAACACAACTATATTACTGAGTCAAGATGATAGCTTAATAGATATATCTAGTCATAAACACAACTATATTACTGAGTCAAGGTGTTAGCTTAATAGATATATCTAGTCATAAACACAACTATATTACTGAGTCAAGGTGATAGCTTAATAGATATATCTAGTCATAAACACAACTATACTGAGTCAAGGTGATAGCTTAATAGATATATCTGGTCATAAACACAACTATACCGAGTTAAGGTGATAGCTTAATAGATATATCTGGTCATAAACACAACTATACTGAGTCAAGGTGATAGCTTAATAGATATATCTAGTCATAAACACAACTATACTGAGTCAAGGCAATAGCTTAATAGATATATCTAGTCATAAACACAACTATATAACTGAGTCAAGGTGATAGCTTAATAGATATATCTAGTCATAAACACAACTATATTACTGAGTCAAGGTGATAGATTAATAGATATATCTGGTCATAAACACAACTATACTGTGTCAAGGTGATAGCTTAATAGATATATCTAGTCATAAACACAACTATATTACTGAGTCAAGGTGATAGCTTAATAGATATATCTAGTCATAAACACAACTATATTACTGAGTCAAGGTGATAGCTTAATAGATATATCTAGTCATAAACACAACTATACTGAGTCAAGGTGATAGCTTAATAGATATATCTGGTCATAAACACAACTATATTACTGAGTCAAGGTGATAGCTTAATAGATATAACTAGTCATAAACACAACTATATTACTGAGTCAAGGTGATAGCTTAATAGATATATCTAGTCATAAACACAACTATATTACTGAGTCAAGGTGATAGCTTAATAGATATATCTAGTCATAAACACAACTATATTACTGAGTCAAGGTGATAGCTTAATAGATATATCTGGTCATAAACACAACTATACTGAGTCAAGGTGATAGCTTAATAGATATATCTGGTTATAAACACAACTATATTACTGAGTCAAGGTGATAGCTTAATAGATATATCTAGTCATAAACACGACTATATTACAGAGTCAAGGTGATACCTTAATAGATATATCTAGTCATAAACACAACTATATTACTGAGTCAAGGTGATAGCTTAATAGATATATCTGGTCATAAACACAACTATACTTAGTCAAGGTGATAGCTTAATAGATGTATCTGGTCATAAACACAACTATACTGAGTCAAGGTGATAGCTTAATAGATATATCTAGTCATAAACACAACTATATTACTGAGTCAAGGTGATAGCTTAATAGATATATCTAGTCATAAACACAACTATATTACTGAGTCAAGGTGATAGCTTAATAGATATATCTAGTCATAAACACAACTATATTACTGAGTCAAGGTGATAGCTTAATAGATATATCTAGTCATAAACACAACTATACTGAGTCAAGGTGATAGCTTAATAGATATATCTGGTCATAAACACAACTATACCGAGTTAAGGTGATAGCTTAATAGATATATCTGGTCATAAACACAACTATACTGAGTCAAGGTGATAGCTTAATAGATATATCTAGTCATAAACACAACTATACTGAGTCAAGGTGATAGCTTAATAGATATATCTAGTCATAAACACAACTATATAACTGAGTCAAGGTGATAGCTTAATAGATATATCTAGTCATAAACACAACTATATTACTGAGTCAAGGTGATAGCTTAATAGATATATCTGGTCATAAACACAACTATACTGTGTCAAGGTGATAGCTTAATAGATATATCTAGTCATAAACACAACTATATTACTGAGTCAAGGTGATAGCTTAATAGATATATCTAGTCATAAACACAACTATATTACTGAGTCAAGGTGATAGCTTAATAGATATATCTAGTCATAAACACAACTATATTACTGAGTCAAGGTGATAGCTTAATAGATATATCTAGTCATAAACACAACTATACTGAGTCAAGGTGATAGCTTAATAGATATATCTGGTCATAAACACAACTATATTACTGAGTCAAGGTGATAGCTTAATAGATATATCTAGTCATAAACACAACTATATTACTGAGTCAAGGTGATAGCTTAATAGATATATCTAGTCATAAACACAACTATATTACTGAGTCAAGGTGATAGCTTAATATATATATCTAGTCATAAACACAACTATATTACTGAGTCAAGGTGATAGCTTAATAGATATATCTGGTCATAAACACAACTATACTGAGTCAAGGTGATAGCTTAATAGATATATCTGGTTATAAACACAACTATATTACTGAGTCAAGGTGATAGCTTAATAGATATATCTAGTCATAAACACAACTATATTACTGAGTCAAGGTGATAGCTTAATAGATATATCTAGTCATAAACACATCTATATTACTGAGTCAAGGTGATAGCTTAATAGATATATCTGGTCATAAACACAACTATACTGAGTCAAGGTGATAGCTTAATAGATATATCTGGTTATAAACACAACTATACTGAGTCAAGGTGATAGCTTAATAGATATATCTAGTCATAAACACAACTATATTACTGAGTCAAGGTGATAGCTTAATAGATATATCTAGTCATAAACACAACTATATTACAGAGTCAAGGTGATAGCTTAATAGATATATCTAGTCATAAACACAACTATATTACTGAGCCAAGGTGATAGCTTAATAGATATATCTAGTCATAAACACGACTATATTACAGAGTCAAGGTGATAGCTTAATAGATTTATCTAGTCATAAACACAACTATATTACTGAGTCAAGGTGATACATTAATAGATATATCTAGTCATAAACACAACTATATTACTGAGTCAAGGTGATAGCTTAATAGATATATCTGGTCATAAACACAACTATACTTAGTCAAGGTGATAGCTTAATAGATGTATCTGGTCATAAACACAACTATACTGAGTCAAGGTGATAGCTTAATAGATATATCTAGTCATAAACACAACTATATTACTGAGTCAAGGTGATAGCTTAATAGATATATCTAGTCATAAACACAACTATATTACTGAGTCAAGGTGATAGCTTAATAGATATATCTAGTCATAAACACAACTATATTACTGAGTCAAGGTGATAGCTTAATAGATATATCTAGTCATAAACACAACTATACTGAGTCAAGGTGATAGCTTAATAGATATATCTGGTCATAAACACAACTATACCGAGTTAAGGTGATAGCTTAATAGATATATCTGGTCATAAACACAACTATACTGAGTCAAGGTGATAGCTTAATAGATATATCTAGTCATAAACACAACTATACTGAGTCAAGGTGATAGCTTAATAGATATATCTAGTCATAAACACAACTATATAACTGAGTCAAGGTGATAGCTTAATAGATATATCTAGTCATAAACACAACTATATTACTGAGTCAAGGTGATAGCTTAATAGATATATCTGGTCATAAACACAACTATACTGTGTCAAGGTGATAGCTTAATAGATATATCTAGTCATAAACACAACTATATTACTGAGTCAAGGTGATAGCTTAATAGATATATCTAGTCATAAACACAACTATATTACTGAGTCAAGGTGATAGCTTAATAGATATATCTAGTCATAAACACAACTATACTGAGTCAAGGTGATAGCTTAATAGATATATCTGGTCATAAACACAACTATATTACTGAGTCAAGGTGATAGCTTAATAGATATATCTAGTCATAAACACAACTATATTACAGAGTCAAGGTGATAGCTTAATAGATATATCTAGTCATAAACACAACTATATTACTGAGCCAAGGTGATAGCTTAATAGATATATCTAGTCATAAACACGACTATATTACAGAGTCAAGGTGATAGCTTAATAGATATATCTAGTCATAAACACAACTATATTACTGAGTCAAGGTGATACCTTAATAGATATATCTAGTCATAAACACAACTATATTACTGAGTCAAGGTGATAGCTTAATAGATATATCTGGTCATAAACACAACTATACTTAGTCAAGGTGATAGCTTAATAGATGTATCTGGTCATAAACACAACTATACTGAGTCAAGGTGATAGCTTAATAGATATATCTAGTCATAAACACAACTATATTACTGAGTCAAGGTGATAGCTTAATAGATATATCTAGTCATAAACACAACTATATTACTGAGTCAAGGTGATAGCTTAATAGATATATCTAGTCATAAACACAACTATATTACTGAGTCAAGGTGATAGCTTAATAGATATATCTAGTCATAAACACAACTATACTGAGTCAAGGTGATAGCTTAATAGATATATCTGGTCATAAACACAACTATACCGAGTTAAGGTGATAGCTTAATAGATATATCTGGTCATAAACACAACTATACTGAGTCAAGGTGATAGCTTAATAGATATATCTAGTCATAAACACAACTATACTGAGTCAAGGTGATAGCTTAATAGATATATCTAGTCATAAACACAACTATATAACTGAGTCAAGGTGATAGCTTAATAGATATATCTAGTCATAAACACAACTATATTACTGAGTCAAGGTGATAGCTTAATAGATATATCTGGTCATAAACACAACTATACTGTGTCAAGGTGATAGCTTAATAGATATATCTAGTCATAAACACAACTATATTACTGAGTCAAGGTGATAGCTTAATAGATATATCTAGTCATAAACACAACTATATTACTGAGTCAAGGTGATAGCTTAATAGATATATCTAGTCATAAACACAACTATATTACTGAGTCAAGGTGATAGCTTAATAGATATATCTAGTCATAAACACAACTATACTGAGTCAAGGTGATAGCTTAATAGATATATCTGGTCATAAACACAACTATATTACTGAGTCAAGGTGATAGCTTAATAGATATATCTAGTCATAAACACAACTATATTACTGAGTCAAGGTGATAGCTTAATAGATATATCTAGTCATAAACACAACTATATTACTGAGTCAAAGTGATAGCTTAATAGATATATCTAGTCATAAACACAACTATATTACTGAGTCAAGGTGATAGCTTAATAGATATATCTGGTCATAAACACAACTATACTGAGTCAAGGTGATAGCTTAATAGATATATCTGGTTATAAACACAACTATATTACTGAGTCAAGGTGATAGCTTAATAGATATATCTAGTCATAAACACAACTATATTACTGAGTCAAGGTGATAGCTTAATAGATATATCTAGTCATAAACACATCTATATTACTGAGTCAAGGTGATAGCTTAATAGATATATCTGGTCATAAACACAACTATACTGAGTCAAGGTGATAGCTTAATAGATATATCTGGTTATAAACACAACTATACTGAGTCAAGGTGATAGCTTAATAGATATATCTAGTCATAAACACAACTATATTACTGAGTCAAGGTGATAGCTTAATAGATATATCTAGTCATAAACACAACTATATTACAGAGTCAAGGTGATAGCTTAATAGATATATCTAGTCATAAACACAACTATATTACTGAGCCAAGGTGATAGCTTAATATATATATCTAGTCATAAACACGACTATATTACAGAGTCAAGGTGATAGCTTAATAGATATATCTAGTCATAAACACAACTATATTACTGAGTCAAGGTGATACCTTAATAGATATATCTAGTCATAAACACAACTATATTACTGAGTCAAGGTGATAGCTTAATAGATATATCTGGTCATAAACACAACTATACTTAGTCAAGGTGATAGCTTAATAGATGTATCTGGTCATAAACACAACTATACTGAGTCAAGGTGATAGCTTAATAGATATATCTAGTCATAAACACAACTATATTACTGAGTCAAGGTGATAGCTTAATAGATATATCTAGTCATAAACACAACTATATTACTGAGTCAAGGTGATAGCTTAATAGATATATCTAGTCATAAACACAACTATATTACTGAGTCAAGGTGATAGCTTAATAGATATATCTAGTCATAAACACAACTATACTGAGTCAAGGTGATAGCTTAATAGATATATCTGGTCATAAACACAACTATACCGAGTTAAGGTGATAGCTTAATAGATATATCTGGTCATAAACACAACTATACTGAGTCAAGGTGATAGCTTAATAGATATATCTAGTCATAAACACAACTATACTGAGTCAAGGTGATAGCTTAATAGATATATCTAGTCATAAACACAACTATATAACTGAGTCAAGGTGATAGCTTAATAGATATATCTAGTCATAAACACAACTATATTACTGAGTCAAGGTGATAGCTTAATAGATATATCTGGTCATAAACACAACTATACTGTGTCAAGGTGATAGCTTAATAGATATATCTAGTCATAAACACAACTATATTACTGAGTCAAGGTGATAGCTTAATAGATATATCTAGTCATAAACACAACTATATTACTGAGTCAAGGTGATAGCTTAATAGATATATCTAGTCATAAACACAACTATACTGAGTCAAGGTGATAGCTTAATAGATATATCTGGTCATAAACACAACTATATTACTGAGTCAAGGTGATAGCTTAATAGATATATCTAGTCATAAACACAACTATATTACTGAGTCAAGGTGATAGCTTAATAGATATATCTAGTCATAAACACAACTATATTACTGAGTCAAGGTGATAGCTTAATAGATATATCTAGTCATAAACACAACTATATTACTGAGTCAAGGTGATAGCTTAATAGATATATCTGGTCATAAACACAACTCTACTGAGTCAAGGTGATAGCTTAATAGATATATCTGGTTATAAACACAACTATACTGAGTCAAGGTGATAGCTTAATAGATATATCTAGTCATAAACACAACTATATTACAGAGTCAAGGTGATAGCTTAATAGATATATCTAGTCATAAACACAACTATATTACTGAGCCAAGGTGATAGCTTAATAGATATATCTAGTCATAAACACGACTATATTACAGAGTCAAGGTGATAGCTTAATAGATATATCTAGTCATAAACACAACTATATTACTGAGTCAAGGTGATACCTTAATAGATATATCTAGTCATAAACACAACTATATTACTGAGTCAAGGTGATAGCTTAATAGATATATCTGGTCATAAACACAACTATACTTAGTCAAGGTGATAGCTTAATAGATGTATCTGGTCATAAACACAACTATACTGAGTCAAGGTGATAGCTTAATAGATATATCTAGTCATAAACACAACTATATTACTGAGTCAAGGTGATAGCTTAATAGATATATCTAGTCATAAACACAACTATATTACTGAGTCAAGGTGATAGCTTAATAGATATATCTAGTCATAAACACAACTATATTACTGAGTCAAGGTGATAGCTTAATAGATATATCTAGTCATAAACACAACTATACTGAGTCAAGGTGATAGCTTAATAGATATATCTGGTCATAAACACAACTATACCGAGTTAAGGTGATAGCTTAATAGATATATCTGGTCATAAACACAACTATACTGAGTCAAGGTGATAGCTTAATAGATATATCTAGTCATAAACACAACTATATTACTGAGTCAAGGTGATAGCTTAATAGATATATCTAGTCATAAACACAACTATATTACTGAGTCAAGGTGATAGCTTAATAGATATATCTGGTCATAAACACAACTATACCGAGTTAAGGTGATAGCTTAATAGATATATCTGGTCATAAACACAACTATACTGAGTCAAGGTGATAGCTTAATAGATATATCTAGTCATAAACACAACTATATTACTGAGTCAAGGTGATAGCTTAATAGATATATCTAGTCATAAACACAACTATACTGAGTCAAGGTGATAGCTTAATAGATATATCTAGTCATAAACACAACTATATAACTGAGTCAAGGTGATAGCTTAATAGATATATCTAGTCATAAACACAACTATATTACTGAGTCAAGGTGATAGCTTAATAGATATATCTGGTCATAAACACAACTATACTGTGTCAAGGTGATAGCTTAATAGATATATCTAGTCATAAACACAACTATATTACTGAGTCAAGGTGATAGCTTAATAGATATATCTAGTCATAAACACAACTATATTACTGAGTCAAGGTGATAGCTTAATAGATATATCTAGTCATAAACACAACTATATTACTGAGTCAAGGTGATAGCTTAATAGATATATCTAGTCATAAACACAACTATACTGAGTCAAGGTGATAGCTTAATAGATATATCTGGTCATAAACACAACTATATTACTGAGTCAAGGTGATAGCTTAATAGATATATCTAGTCATAAACACAACTATATTACTGAGTCAAGGTGATAGCTTAATAGATATATCTAGTCATAAACACAACTATATTACTGAGTCAAGGTGATAGCTTAATAGATATATCTAGTCATAAACACAACTATATTACTGAGTCAAGGTGATAGCTTAATAGATATATCTGGTCATAAACACAACTATACTGAGTCAAGGTGATAGCTTAATAGATATATCTGGTTATAAACACAACTATATTACTGAGTCAAGGTGATAGCTTAATAGATATATCTAGTCATAAACACAACTATATTACTGAGTCAAGGTGATAGCTTAATAGATATATCTAGTCATAAACACATCTATATTACTGAGTCAAGGTGATAGCTTAATAGATATATCTGGTCATAAACACAACTATACTGAGTCAAGGTGATAGCTTAATAGATATATCTGGTTATAAACACAACTATACTGAGTCAAGGTGATAGCTTAATAGATATATCTAGTCATAAACACAACTATATTACTGAGTCAAGGTGATAGCTTAATAGATATATCTAGTCATAAACACAACTATATTACAGAGTCAAGGTGATAGCTTAATAGATATATCTAGTCATAAACACAACTATATTACTGAGCCAAGGTGATAGCTTAATAGATATATCTAGTCATAAACACGACTATATTACAGAGTCAAGGTGATAGCTTAATAGATATATCTAGTCATAAACACAACTATATTACTGAGTCAAGGTGATACCTTAATAGATATATCTAGTCATAAACACAACTATATTACTGAGTCAAGGTGATAGCTTAATAGATATATCTGGTCATGAACACAACTATACTTAGTCAAGGTGATAGCTTAATAGATGTATCTGGTCATAAACACAACTATACTGAGTCAAGGTGATAGCTTAATAGATATATCTAGTCATAAACACAACTATATTACTTAGTCAAGGTGATAGCTTAATAGATATATCTAGTCATAAACACAACTATATTACTGAGTCAAGGTGATAGCTTAATAGATATATCTAGTCATAAACACAACTATATTACTGAGTCAAGGTGATAGCTTAATAGATATATCTAGTCATAAACACAACTATACTGAGTCAAGGTGATAGCTTAATAGATATATCTGGTCATAAACACAACTATACCGAGTTAAGGTGATAGCTTAATAGATATATCTGGTGATAAACACAACTATACTGAGTCAAGGTGATAGCTTAATAGATATATCTAGTCATAAACACAACTATATAACTGAGTCAAGGTGATAGCTTAATAGATATATCTAGTCATAAACACAACTATATTACTGAGTCAAGGTGATAGCTTAATAGATATATGTGGTCATAAACACAACTATACTGTGTCAAGGTGATAGCTTAATAGATATATCTAGTCATAAACACAACTATATTACTGAGTCAAGGTGATAGCTTAATAGATATATCTAGTCATAAACACAACTATATTACTGAGTCAAGGTGATAGCTTAATAGATATATCTAGTCATAAACACAACTATACTGAGTCAAGGTGATAGCTTAATAGATATATCTGGTCATAAACACAACTATATTACTGAGTCAAGGTGATAGCTTAATAGATATATCTAGTCATAAACACAACTATATTACTGAGTCAAGGTGATAGCTTAATAGATATATCTAGTCATAAACACAACTATATTACTGAGTCAAGGTGATAGCTTAATAGATATATCTAGTCATAAACACAACTATATTACTGAGTCAAGGTGATAGCTTAATAGATATATCTGGTCATAAACACAACTATACTTAGTCAAGGTGATAGCTTAATAGATGTATCTGGTCATAAACACAACTATACTGAGTCAAGGTGATAGCTTAATAGATATATCTAGTCATAAACACAACTATATTACTGAGTCAAGGTGATAGCTTAATAGATATATCTAGTCATAAACACAACTATATTACTGAGTCAAGGTGATAGCTTAATAGATATATCTAGTCATAAACACAACTATATTACTGAGTCAAGGTGATAGCTTAATAGATATATCTAGTCATAAACACAACTATACTGAGTCAAGGTGATAGCTTAATAGATATATCTAGTCATAAACACAACTATATTACTGAGTCAAGGTGATAGCTTAATAGATATATCTAGTCATAAACACAACTATATTACTGAGTCAAGGTGATAGCTTAATAGATATATCTAGTCATAAACACAACTATACTGAGTCAAGGTGATAGCTTAATAGATATATCTGGTCATAAACACAACTATACCGAGTTAAGGTGATAGCTTAATAGATATATCTGGTCATAAACACAACTATACTGAGTCAAGGTGATAGCTTAATAGATATATCTAGTCATAAACACAACTATACTGAGTCAAGGTGATAGCTTAATAGATATATCTAGTCATAAACACAACTATATAACTGAGTCAAGGTGATAGCTTAATAGATATATCTAGTCATAAACACAACTATATTACTGAGTCAAGGTGATAGCTTAATAGATATATCTGGTCATAAACACAACTATACTGTGTCAAGGTGATAGCTTAATAGATATATCTAGTCATAAACACAACTATATTACTGAGTCAAGGTGATAGCTTAATAGATATATCTAGTCATAAACACAACTATATTACTGAGTCAAGGTGATAGCTTAATAGATATATCTAGTCATAAACACAACTATACTGAGTCAAGGTGATAGCTTAATAGATATATCTGGTCATAAACACAACTATATTACTGAGTCAAGGTGATAGCTTAATAGATATATCTAGTCATAAACACAACTATATTACTGAGTCAAGGTGATAGCTTAATAGATATATCTAGTCATAAACACAACTATATTACTGAGTCAAGGTGATAGCTTAATAGATATATCTAGTCATAAACACAACTATATTACTGAGTCAAGGTGATAGCTTAATAGATATATCTGGTCATAAACACAACTATACTTAGTCAAGGTGATAGCTTAATAGATGTATCTGGTCATAAACACAACTATACTGAGTCAAGGTGATAGCTTAATAGATATATCTAGTCATAAACACAACTATACTGAGTCAAGGTGATAGCTTAATAGATATATCTGGTCATAAACACAACTATATTACTGAGTCAAGGTGATAGCTTAATAGATATATCTAGTCATAAACACAACTATATTACTGAGTCAAGGTGATAGCTTAATAGATATATCTAGTCATAAACACAACTATATTACTGAGTCAAGGTGATAGCTTAATAGATATATCTAGTCATAAACACAACTATATTACTGAGTCAAGGTGATAGCTTAATAGATATATCTGGTCATAAACACAACTATACTTAGTCAAGGTGATAGCTTAATAGATGTATCTGGTCATAAACACAACTATACTGAGTCAAGGTGATAGCTTAATAGATATATCTAGTCATAAACACAACTATATTACTGAGTCAAGGTGATAGCTTAATAGATATATCTAGTCATAAACACAACTATATTACTGAGTCAAGGTGATAGCTTAATAGATATATCTAGTCATAAACACAACTATATTACTGAGTCAAGGTGATAGCTTAATAGATATATCTAGTCATAAACACAACTATACTGAGTCAAGGTGATAGCTTAATAGATATATCTAGTCATAAACACAACTATATTACTGAGTCAAGGTGATAGCTTAATAGATATATCTAGTCATAAACACAACTATATTACTGAGTCAAGGTGATAGCTTAATAGATATATCTAGTCATAAACACAACTATACTGAGTCAAGGTGATAGCTTAATAGATATATCTGGTCATAAACACAACTATACCGAGTTAAGGTGATAGCTTAATAGATATATCTGGTCATAAACACAACTATACTGAGTCAAGGTGATAGCTTAATAGATATATCTAGTCATAAACACAACTATACTGAGTCAAGGTGATAGCTTAATAGATATATCTAGTCATAAACACAACTATATAACTGAGTCAAGGTGATAGCTTAATAGATATATCTAGTCATAAACACAACTATATTACTGAGTCAAGGTGATAGCTTAATAGATATATCTGGTCATAAACACAACTATACTGTGTCAAGGTGATAGCTTAATAGATATATCTAGTCATAAACACAACTATATTACTGAGTCAAGGTGATAGCTTAATAGATATATCTAGTCATAAACACAACTATATTACTGAGTCAAGGTGATAGCTTAATAGATATATCTAGTCATAAACACAACTATACTGAGTCAAGGTGATAGCTTAATAGATATATCTGGTCATAAACACAACTATATTACTGAGTCAAGGTGATAGCTTAATAGATATATCTAGTCATAAACACAACTATATTACAGAGTCAAGGTGATAGCTTAATAGATATATCTAGTCATAAACACAACTATATTACTGAGCCAAGGTGATAGCTTAATAGATATATCTAGTCATAAACACGACTATATTACAGAGTCAAGGTGATAGCTTAATAGATATATCTAGTCATAAACACAACTATATTACTGAGTCAAGGTGATACCTTAATAGATATATCTAGTCATAAACACAACTATATTACTGAGTCAAGGTGATAGCTTAATAGATATATCTGGTCATAAACACAACTATACTTAGTCAAGGTGATAGCTTAATAGATGTATCTGGTCATAAACACAACTATACTGAGTCAAGGTGATAGCTTAATAGATATATCTAGTCATAAACACAACTATATTACTGAGTCAAGGTGATAGCTTAATAGATATATCTAGTCATAAACACAACTATATTACTGAGTCAAGGTGATAGCTTAATAGATATATCTAGTCATAAACACAACTATATTACTGAGTCAAGGTGATAGCTTAATAGATATATCTAGTCATAAACACAACTATACTGAGTCAAGGTGATAGCTTAATAGATATATCTGGTCATAAACACAACTATACTGAGTCAAGGTGATAGCTTAATAGATATATCTGGTTATAAACACAACTATACTGAGTCAAGGTGATAGCTTAATAGATATATCTAGTCATAAACACAACTATATTACTGAGTCAAGGTGATAGCTTAATAGATATATCTGGTCATAAACACAACTATACTGTGTCAAGGTGATAGCTTAATAGATATATCTAGTCATAAACACAACTATATTACTGAGTCAAGGTGATAGCTTAATAGATATATCTAGTCATAAACACAACTATATTACTGAGTCAAGGTGATAGCTTAATAGATATATCTAGTCATAAACACAACTATACTGAGTCAAGGTGATAGCTTAATAGATATATCTGGTCATAAACACAACTATATTACTGAGTCAAGGTGATAGCTTAATAGATATATCTAGTCATAAACACAACTATATTACAGAGTCAAGGTGATAGCTTAATAGATATATCTAGTCATAAACACAACTATATTACTGAGCCAAGGTGATAGCTTAATAGATATATCTAGTCATAAACACGACTATATTACAGAGTCAAGGTGATAGCTTAATAGATATATCTAGTCATAAACACAACTATATTACTGAGTCAAGGTGATACCTTAATAGATATATCTAGTCATAAACACAACTATATTACTGAGTCAAGGTGATAGCTTAATAGATATATCTGGTCATAAACACAACTATACTTAGTCAAGGTGATAGCTTAATAGATGTATCTGGTCATAAACACAACTATACTGAGTCAAGGTGATAGCTTAATAGATATATCTAGTCATAAACACAACTATATTACTGAGTCAAGGTGATAGCTTAATAGATATATCTAGTCATAAACACAACTATATTACTGAGTCAAGGTGATAGCTTAATAGATATATCTAGTCATAAACACAACTATATTACTGAGTCAAGGTGATAGCTTAATAGATATATCTAGTCATAAACACAACTATACTGAGTCAAGGTGATAGCTTAATAGATATATCTGGTCATAAACACAACTATACTGAGTCAAGGTGATAGCTTAATAGATATATCTGGTTATAAACACAACTATACTGAGTCAAGGTGATAGCTTAATAGATATATCTAGTCATAAACACAACTATATTACTGAGTCAAGGTGATAGCTTAATAGATATATCTAGTCATAAACACAACTATATTACAGAGTCAAGGTGATAGCTTAATAGATATATCTAGTCATAAACACAACTATATTACTGAGCCAAGGTGATAGCTTAATAGATATATCTAGTCATAAACACAACTATATTACAGAGTCAAGGTGATAGCTTAATAGATATATCTAGTCATAAACACAACTATATTACTGAGTCAAGGTGATACCTTAATAGATATATCTAGTCATAAACACAACTATATTACTGAGTCAAGGTGATAGCTTAATAGATATATCTGGTCATAAACACAACTATACTTAGTCAAGGTGATAGCTTAATAGATATATCTGGTCATAAACACAACTATACTGAGTCAAGGTGATAGCTTAATAGATATATCTAGTCATAAACACAACTATATTACTGAGTCAAGGTGATAGCTTAATAGATATATCTAGTCATAAACACAACTATATTACTGAGTCAAGGTGATAGCTTAATAGATATATCTAGTCATAAACACAACTATACTGAGTCAAGGTGATAGCTTAATAGATATATCTGGTCATAAACACAACTATACCGAGTTAAGGTGATAGCTTAATAGATATATCTGGTCATAAACACAACTATACTGAGTCAAGGTGATAGATTAATAGATATATCTAGTCATAAACACAACTATACTGAGTCAAGGTGATAGCTTAATAGATATATCTAGTCATAAACACAACTATATAACTGAGTCAAGGTGATAGCTTAATAGATATATCTAGTCATAAACACAACTATATTACTGAGTCAAGGTGATAGCTTAATAGATATATCTGGTCATAAACACAACTATACTGTGTCAAGGTGATAGCTTAAAAGATATAGCTAGTCATAAACACAACTATATTACTGAGTCAAAGTGATAGCTTAATAGATATATCTAGTCATAAACACAACTATATTACTGAGTCCAGGTGATAGCTTAATAGATATATCTAGTTATAAACACAACTATACTGAGTCAAGGTGATAGCTTAATAGATATATCTGGTCATAAACACAACTATACTGAGTCAAGGTGATAGCTTAATAGATATATCTAGTCATAAACACAACTATATTACTGAGTCAAGGTGATAGCTTAATAGATATATCTAGTCATAAACACAACTATATTACTGAGTCAAGGTGATAGCTTAATAGATATATCTGGTCATAAACACAACTATACCGAGTTAAGGTGATAGATTAATAGATATATCTGGTCATAAACACAACTATACTGAGTCAAGGTGATAGCTTAATAGATATATCTAGTCATAAACACAACTATATTACTGAGTCAAGGTGATAGCTTAATAGATATATCTAGTCATAAACACAACTATATTACTGAGTCAAGGTGATAGCTTAATAGATATATCTGGTCATAAACACAACTATACTGAGTTAAGGTGATAGCTTAATAGATATATCTGGTCATAAACACAACTATACTGAGTCAAGGTGATAGCTTAATAGATATATCTAGTCATAAACACAACTATTCTGAGTCAAGGTGATAGCTTAATAGATATATCTAGTCATAAACACAACTATATAACTGAGTCAAGCTGATAGCTTAATAGATATATGTAGTCATAAACACAACTTTATTACTGAGTCAAGGTGATAGCTTAATAGATATATCTAGTCATAAACACAACTATACTGTGTCAAGGTGATAGCTTAATAGATATATCTAGTCATAAACGCAACTATATTACTGAGTCAAGGTGATAGCTTAATAGATATATCTAGTCATAAACACAACTTTATTACTGAGTCAAGGTGATAGCTTAATAGATATATCTAGTCATAAACACAACTATACTGAGTCAAGGTGATAGCTTAATAGATATATCTGGTCATAAACACAACTATACTGAGTCAAGGTGATAGCTTAATAGATATATCTAGTCATAAACACAACTATATTACTGAGTCAAGGTGATAGCTTAATAGATATATCTAGTCATAAACACAACTATATTACTGAGTCAAGGTGATAGCTTAATAGACATATCTAGTCATAAACACAACTATATTACTGATTCAAGGTGATAGCTTAATAGATATATCTAGTCATAAACACAACTATATTACTGAGTCAAGGTGATAGCTTAATAGATATATCTGGTCATAAACACAACTCTACTGAGTCAAGGTGATAGCTTAATAGATATATCTGGTCATAAACACAACTATACCGAGTTAAGGTGATGGCTTAATAGATATATCTGGTCATAAACACAACTATACTGAGTCAAGGTGATAGCTTAATAGATATATCTAGTCATAAACACAACTATACTGAGTCAAGGTGATAGCTTAATAGATATATCTAGTCATAAACACAACTATATTACTGAGTCAAGGTGATAGCTTAATAGATATATCTGGTCATAAACACAACTATACTGAGTCAAGGTGATAGCTTAATAGATATATCTGGTTATAAACACAACTATACTGAGTCAAGGTGATAGCTTAATAGATATATCTAGTCATAAACACAACTATATTACTGAGTCAAGGTGATAGCTTAATAGATATATCTAGTCATAAACACAACTATATTACTGAGTCAAGGTGATACCTTAATAGATATATCTGGTCATAAACACAACTATACTGAGTCAAGGTGATAGCTTAATAGATATATCTAGTCATAAACACAACTATATTACTGAGTCAAGGTGATAGCTTAATAGACATATCTAGTCATAAACACAACTATATTACTGATTCAAGGTGATAGCTTAATAGATATATCTAGTCATAAACACAACTATATTACTGAGTCAAGGTGATAGCTTAATAGATATATCTGGTCATAAACACAACTCTACTGAGTCAAGGTGATAGCTTAATAGATATATCTAGTCGTAAACACAACTATATAACTGAGTCAAGGTGATAGCTTAATAGATATATCTAGTCATAAACACAACTATACTGAGTCAAGGTGATAGCGTAATAGATATATCTGGTCATAAACACAACTATACTGAGTCAAGCTGATAGCTTAATAGATATATCTGGTCATAAACACAACTATACTGAGTCAAGGTGATAGCTTAATAGATATATCTGGTCATAAACACAACTATACCGAGTTAAGGTGATAGCTTAATAGATATATCTGGTCATAAACACAACTATACTGAGTCAAGGTGATAGCTTAATAGATATATCTAGTCATAAACACAACTATATAACTGAGTCAAGGTGATAGCTTATTAGATATATCTAGTCATAAACACAACTATATTACTGAGTCAAGGTGATAGCTTAATAGATATATCTGGTCATAAACACAACTATACTGTGTCAAGGTGATAGCTTAATAGATATATCTAGTCATAAACACAACTATATTACTGAGTCAAGGTGATAGCTTAATAGATATATCTAGTCATAAACACAACTATATTACTGAGTCAAGGTGATAGCTTAATAGATATATCTAGTCATAAACACAACTATATTACTGAGTCAAGGTGATAGCTTAATAGATATATCTAGTCATAAACACAACTATATTACTGAGTCAAGGTGATAGCTTAATAGATATATCTGGTCATAAACACAACTATACTGAGTCAAGGTGATAGCTTAATAGATATATCTGGTTATAAACACAACTATACTGAGTCAAGGTGATAGCTTAATAGATATATCTAGTCATAAACACAACTATATTACTGAGTCAAGGTGATAGCTTAATAGATATATCTAGTCATAAACACAACTATATTACAGAGTCAAGGTGATAGCTTAATAGATATATCTAGTCATAAACACAACTATATTACTGAGTCAAGGTGATAGCTTAATAGATATATCTAGTCATAAACACAACTATATTACTGAGTCAAGGTGATACCTTAATAGATATATCTAGTCATAAACACAACTATATTACTGAGTCAAGGTGATAGCTTAATAGATATATCTGGTCATAAACACAACTATACTTAGTCAAGGTGATAGCTTAATAGATATATCTGGTCATAAACACAACTATACTGAGTCAAGGTGATAGCTTAATAGATATATCTAGTCATAAACACAACTATATTACTGAGTCAAGGTGATAGCTTAATAGATATATCTAGTCATAAACACAACTATACTGAGTCAAGGTGATAGCTTAATAGATATATCTGGTCATAAACACAACTATACCGAGTTAAGGTGATAGCTTAATAGATATATCTGGTCATAAACACAACTATACTGAGTCAAGGTGATAGCTTAATAGATATATCTAGTCATAAACACAACTATACTGAGTCAAGGTGATAGCTTAATAGATATATCTAGTCATAAACACAACTATATAACTGAGTCAAGGTGATAGCTTAATAGATATATCTAGTCATAAACACAACTATATTACTGAGTCAAGGTGATAGCTTAATAGATATATCTGGTCATAAACACAACTATACTGTGTCAAGGTGATAGCTTAATAGATATAGCTAGTCATAAACACAACTATATTACTGAGTCAAGGTGATAGCTTAATAGATATATGTAGTCATAAACACAACTATATTACTGAGTCAAGGTGATAGCTTAAAAAATATATCTAGTCATAAACACAACTATACTGAGTCAAGGTGATAGCTTAATAGATATATCTGGTCATAAACACAACTATATTACTGAGTCAAGGTGATAGCTTAATAGATATATCTAGTCATAAACACAACTATATTACAGAGTCAAGGTGATAGCTTAATAGATATATCTAGTCATAAACACAACTATATGACTGAGTCAAGGTGATAGCTTAATAGATATATCTAGTCATAAACACAACTATATTACTGAGTCAAGGTGATACCTTAATAGATATATCTAGTCATAAACGCAACTATATTACTGAGTCAAGGTGATAGCTTAATAGATATATCTGGTCATAAACACAACTATACTTAGTCAAGGTGATAGCTTAATAGATATATCTGGTCATAAACACAACTATACTGAGTCAAGTTGATAGCTTAATAGATATATCTAGTCATAAACACAACTATACTGAGTCAAGGTGATAGCTTAATAGATATATCTGGTCATAAACACAACTATATTACTGAGTCAAGGTGATAGCTTAATAGATATATCTAGTCATAAACACAACTATATTACTGAGTCCAGGTGATAGCTTAATAGATATATCTAGTCATAAACACAACTATATTACTGAGTCAAGGTGATAGCTTAATAGATATATCTAGTCATAAACACAACTATATTACTGAGTCAAGGTGATAGCTTAATAGATATATCTGGTCATAAACACAACTATACTGAGTCAAGGTGATAGCTTAATAGATATATCTGGTTATAAACACAACTATACTGAGTCAAGGTGATAGCTTAATAGATATATCTAGTCATAAACACAACTATATTACTGAGTCAAGGTGATAGCTTAATAGATATATCTAGTCATAAACACAACTATATTACAGAGTCAAGGTGATAGCTTAATAGATATATCTAGTCATAAACACAACTATATTACTGAGTCAAGGTGATAGCTTAATAGATATATCTAGTCATAAACACAACTATATTACTGAGTCAAGGTGATACCTTAATAGATATATCTAGTCATAAACACAACTATATTACTGAGTCAAGGTGATAGCTTAATAGATATATCTGGTCATAAACACAACTATACTTAGTCAAGGTGATAGCTTAATAGATATATCTGGTCATAAACACAACTATACTGAGTCAAGGTGATAGCTTAATAGATATATCCAGTCATAAACACAACTATATTACTGAGTCAAGGTGATAGCTTAATAGATATATCTAGTCATAAACACAACTATACTGAGTCAAGGTGATAGCTTAATAGATATATCTGGTCATAAACACAACTATACCGAGTTAAGGTGAAAGCTTAATAGATATATCTGGTCATAAACACAACTATACTGAGTCAAGGTGATAGCTTAATAGATATATCTAGTCATAAACACAACTATACTGAGTCAAGGTGATAGCTTAATAGATATATCTAGTCATAAACACAACTATATAACTGAGTCAAGGTGATAGCTTAATAGATATATCTAGTCATAAACACAACTATATTACTGAGTCAAGGTGATAGCTTAATAGATATATCTGGTCATAAACACAACTATACTGTGTCAAGGTGATAGCTTAATAGATATAGCTAGTCATAAACACAACTATATTACTGAGTCAAGGTGATAGCTTAATAGATATATGTAGTCATAAACACAACTATATTACTGAGTCAAGGTGATAGCTTAATAGATATATCTAGTCATAAACACAACTATACTGAGTCAAGGTGATAGCTTAATAGATATATCTGCTCATAAACACAACTATATTACTGAGTCAAGGTGATAGCTTAATAGATATATCTAGTCATAAACACAACTATATTACTGAGTCAAGGTGATAGCTTAATAGATATATCTAGTCATAAACACAACTATATTACTGAGTCAAGGTGATAGCTTAATAGATATATCTAGTCATAAACACAACTATATTACTGAGTCAAGGTGATAGCTTAATAGATATATCTGGTCATAAACACAACTATACTGAGTCAAGGTGATAGCTTAATAGATATATCTGGTTATAAACACAACTATATTACTGAGTCAAGGTGATAGCTTAATAGATATATCTAGTCAGAAACACAACTATATTACTGAGTCAAGGTGATAGCTTAATAGATATATCCAGTCATAAACACAACTATATTACTGAGTCAAGGTGATAGCTTAATAGATATATCTGGTCATAAACACAACTATACTGAGTCAAGGTGATAGCTTAATAGATATATCTGGTTATAAACACAACTATACTGAGTCAAGGTGATAGCTTAATAGATATATCTAGTCATAAACACAACTATATTACTGAGTCAAGGTGATAGCTTAATAGATATATCTAGTCATAAACACAACTATATTACAGAGTCAAGGTGATAGCTTAATAGATATATCTAGTCATAAACACAACTATATTACTGAGTCAAGGTGATAGCTTAATAGATATATCTAGTCATGAACACAACTATATTACTGAGTCAAGGTGATACCTTAATAGATATATCTAGTCATAAACACATCTATATTACTGAGTCAAGGTGATAGCTTAATAGATATATCTGGTCATAAACACAACTATACTTAGTCAAGGTGATAGCTTAATAGATATATCTGGTCATAAACACAACTATACTGAGTCAAGGTGATAGCTTAATAGATATATCTAGTCATAAACACAACTATATTACTGAGTCAAGGTGATAGCTTAATAGATATATCTAGTCATAAACACAACTATATTACTGAGTCAAGGTGATAGCTTAATAGATATATCTAGTCATAAACACAACTATATTACTGAGTCAAGGTGATAGCTTAATAGATATATCTGGTCATAAACACAACTATACTGAGTCAAGGTGATAGCTTAATAGATATATCTGGTGATAAACACAACTATACCGAGGTAAGGTGATAGCTTAATAGATATATCTGGTCATAAACACAACTATACTGAGTCAAGGTGATAGCTTAATAGATATATCTAGTCATAAACACAACTATACTGAGTCAAGGTGATAGCTTAATAGATATATCTAGTCATAAACACAACTATATAACTGAGTCAAGGTGATAGCTTAATAGATATATCTAGTCATAAACACAACTATATTACTGAGTCAAGGTGATAGCTTAATAGATATATCTGGTTATAAACACAACTATACTGTGTCAAGGTGATAGCTTAATAGATATAGCTAGTCATAAACACAACTATATTACTGAGTCAAGGTGATAGCTTAATAGATATATGTAGTCATAAACACAACTATATTACTGAGTCAAGGTGATAGCTTAATAGATATATCTAGTCATAAACACAACTATACTGAGTCAAGGTGATAGCTTAATAGATATATCTGGTCATAAACACAACTATATTACTGAGTCAAGGTGATAGCTTAATAGATATATCTAGTCATAAACACAACTATATTACTGAGTCAAGGTGATAGCTTAATAGATATATCTAGTCATAAACACAACTATATTACTGAGTCAAGGTGATAGCTTAATAGATATATCTAGTCATAAGCACAACTATATTACAGAGTCAAGGTGATAGCTTAATAGATATATCTAGTCATAAACACAACTATATTACTGAGTCAAGGTGATAGCTTAATAGATATATCTAGTTATAAACACAACTATATTACTGAGTCAAGGTGATACCTTCATAGATATATCTAGTCATAAACACAACTATATTACTGAGTCAAGGTGATAGCTTAATAGATATATCTGGTCATAAACACAACTATACTTAGTCAAGGTGATAGCTTAATAGATATATCTGGTCATAAACACAACTATACTGAGTCAAGGTGATAGCTTAATAGATATATCTAGTCATAAACACAACTATACTGAGTCAAGGTGATAGCTTAATAGATATATCTGGTCATAAACACAACTATATTACTGAGTCAAGGTGATAGCTTAATAGATATATCTAGTCATAAACACAACTATATTACTGAGTCAAGGTGATAGCTTAATAGATATATCTAGTCATAAACACAACTATATTACTGAGTCAAGGTGATAGCTTAATAGATATATCTAGTCATAAACACAACTATACTGAGTCAAGGTGATAGCTTAATAGATATATCTGGTTATAAACACAACTATACTGAGTCAAGGTGATAGCTTAATAGATATATCTAGTCATAAACACAACTATATTACTGAGTCAAGGTGATAGCTTAATAGATATATCTAGTCATAAACACAACTATATTACAGAGTCAAGGTGATAGCTTAATAGATATATCTAGTCATAAACACAACTATATTACTGAGTCAAGGTGATAGCTTAATAGATATATCTAGTCATAAACACAACTATATTACTGAGTCAAGGTGATACCTTAATAGATATATCTAGTCATAAACACAACTATATTACTGAGTCAAGGTGATAGCTTAATAGATATATCTGGTCATAATCACAACTATACTTAGTCAAGGTGATAGCTTAATAGATATATCTGGTCATAAACACAACTATACTGAGTCAAGGTGATAGCTTAATAGATATATCTAGTCATAAACACAACTATATTACTGAGTCAAGGTGATAGCTTAATAGATATATCTAGTCATAAACACAACTATACTGAGTCATGGTGATAGCTTAATAGATATATCTGTTCATAAACACAACTATACCGAGTTAAGGTGAAAGCTTAATAGATATATCTGGTCATAAACACAACTATACTGAGTCAAGGTGATAGCTTAATAGATATATCTAGTCATAAACACAACTATACTGAGTCAAGGTGATAGCTTAATAGATATATCTAGTCATAAACACAACTATATAACTGAGTCAAGGTGATAGCTTAATAGATATATCTAGTCATAAACACAACTATATTACTGAGTCAAGGTGATAGCTTAATAGATATATCTGGTCATAAACACAACTATACTGTGTCAAGGTGATAGCTTAATTGATATAGCTAGTCATAAACACAACTATATTACTGAGTCAAGGTGATAGCTTAATAGATATATGTAGTCATAAACACAACTATATTACTGAGTCAAGGTGATAGCTTAATAGATATATCTAGTCATAAACACAACTATACTGAGTCAAGGTGATAGCTTAATAGATATATCTGGTCATAAACACAACTATACTGAGTCAAGGTGATAGCTTAATAGATATATCTGGTTATAAACACAACTATACTGAGTCAAGGTGATAGCTTAATAGATATATCTAGTCATAAACACAACTATATTACTGAGTCAAGGTGATAGCTTAATAGATATATCTAGTCATAAACACAACTATATTACAGAGTCAAGGTGATAGCTTAATAGATATATCTAGTCATAAACACAACTATATTACTGAGTCAAGGTGATAGCTTAATAGATATATCTAGTCATAAACACAACTATATTACTGAGTCAAGGTGATACCTTAATAGATATATCTAGTCATAAACACAACTATATTACTGAGTCAAGGTGATAGCTTAATAGATATATCTGGTCATAAACACAACTATACTTAGTCAAGGTGATAGCTTAATAGATATATCTGGTCATAAACACAACTATACTGAGTCAAGGTGATAGCTTAATAGATATATCTAGTCATAAACACAACTATATTACTGAGTCAAGGTGATAGCTTAATAGATATATCTAGTCATAAACACAACTATACTGAGTCAAGGTGATAGCTTAATAGATATATCTGGTCATAAACACAACTATACCGAGTTAAGGTGATAGCTTAATAGATATATCTGGTCATAAACACAACTATACTGAGTCAAGGTGATAGCTTAATAGATATATCTAGTCATAAACACAACTATACTGAGTCAAGGTGATAGCTTAATAGATATATCTAGTCATAAACACAACTATATAACTGAGTCAAGGTGATAGCTTAATAGATATATCTAGTCATAAACACAACTATATTACTGAGTCAAGGTGATAGCTTAATAGATATATCTGGTCATAAACACAACTATACTGTGTCAAGGTGATAGCTTAATAGATATAGCTAGTCATAAACACAACTATATTACTGAGTCAAGGTGATAGCTTAATAGATATATGTAGTCATAAACACAACTATATTACTGAGTCAAGGTGATAGCTTAAAAAATATATCTAGTCATAAACACAACTATACTGAGTCAAGGTGATAGCTTAATAGATATATCTGGTCATAAACACAACTATATTACTGAGTCAAGGTGATAGCTTAATAGATATATCTAGTCATAAACACAACTATATTACAGAGTCAAGGTGATAGCTTAATAGATATATCTAGTCATAAACACAACTATATGACTGAGTCAAGGTGATAGCTTAATAGATATATCTAGTCATAAACACAACTATATTACTGAGTCAAGGTGATACCTTAATAGATATATCTAGTCATAAACGCAACTATATTACTGAGTCAAGGTGATAGCTTAATAGATATATCTGGTCATAAACACAACTATACTTAGTCAAGGTGATAGCTTAATAGATATATCTGGTCATAAACACAACTATACTGAGTCAAGTTGATAGCTTAATAGATATATCTAGTCATAAACACAACTATACTGAGTCAAGGTGATAGCTTAATAGATATATCTGGTCATAAACACAACTATATTACTGAGTCAAGGTGATAGCTTAATAGATATATCTAGTCATAAACACAACTATATTACTGAGTCAAGGTGATAGCTTAATAGATATATCTAGTCATAAACACAACTATATTACTGAGTCAAGGTGATAGCTTAATAGATATATCTAGTCATAAACACAACTATATTACTGAGTCAAGGTGATAGCTTAATAGATATATCTGGTCATAAACACAACTATACTGAGTCAAGGTGATAGCTTAATAGATATATCTGGTTATAAACACAACTATACTGAGTCAAGGTGATAGCTTAATAGATATATCTAGTCATAAACACAACTATATTACTGAGTCAAGGTGATAGCTTAATAGATATATCTAGTCATAAACACAACTATATTACAGAGTCAAGGTGATAGCTTAATAGATATATCTAGTCATAAACACAACTATATTACTGAGTCAAGGTGATAGCTTAATAGATATATCTAGTCATAAACACAACTATATTACTGAGTCAAGGTGATACCTTAATAGATATATCTAGTCATAAACACAACTATATTACTGAGTCAAGGTGATAGCTTAATAGATATATCTGGTCATAAACACAACTATACTTAGTCAAGGTGATAGCTTAATAGATATATCTGGTCATAAACACAACTATACTGAGTCAAGGTGATAGCTTAATAGATATATCCAGTCATAAACACAACTATATTACTGAGTCAAGGTGATAGCTTAATAGATATATCTAGTCATAAACACAACTATACTGAGTCAAGGTGATAGCTTAATAGATATATCTGGTCATAAACACAACTATACCGAGTTAAGGTGAAAGCTTAATAGATATATCTGGTCATAAACACAACTATACTGAGTCAAGGTGATAGCTTAATAGATATATCTAGTCATAAACACAACTATACTGAGTCAAGGTGATAGCTTAATAGATATATCTAGTCATAAACACAACTATATAACTGAGTCAAGGTGATAGCTTAATAGATATATCTAGTCATAAACACAACTATATTACTGAGTCAAGGTGATAGCTTAATAGATATATCTGGTCATAAACACAACTATACTGTGTCAAGGTGATAGCTTAATAGATATAGCTAGTCATAAACACAACTATATTACTGAGTCAAGGTGATAGCTTAATAGATATATGTAGTCATAAACACAACTATATTACTGAGTCAAGGTGATAGCTTAATAGATATATCTAGTCATAAACACAACTATACTGAGTCAAGGTGATAGCTTAATAGATATATCTGCTCATAAACACAACTATATTACTGAGTCAAGGTGATAGCTTAATAGATATATCTAGTCATAAACACAACTATATTACTGAGTCAAGGTGATAGCTTAATAGATATATCTAGTCATAAACACAACTATATTACTGAGTCAAGGTGATAGCTTAATAGATATATCTAGTCATAAACACAACTATATTACTGAGTCAAGGTGATAGCTTAATAGATATATCTGGTCATAAACACAACTATACTGAGTCAAGGTGATAGCTTAATAGATATATCTGGTTATAAACACAACTATATTACTGAGTCAAGGTGATAGCTTAATAGATATATCTAGTCAGAAACACAACTATATTACTGAGTCAAGGTGATAGCTTAATAGATATATCTAGTCATAAACACAACTATATTACTGAGTCAAGGTGATAGCTTAATAGATATATCTGGTCATAAACACAACTATACTGAGTCAAGGTGATAGCTTAATAGATATATCTGGTTATAAACACAACTATACTGAGTCAAGGTGATAGCTTAATAGATATATCTAGTCATAAACACAACTATATTACTGAGTCAAGGTGATAGCTTAATAGATATATCTAGTCATAAACACAACTATATTACAGAGTCAAGGTGATAGCTTAATAGATATATCTAGTCATAAACACAACTATATTACTGAGTCAAGGTGATAGCTTAATAGATATATCTAGTCATGAACACAACTATATTACTGAGTCAAGGTGATACCTTAATAGATATATCTAGTCATAAACACATCTATATTACTGAGTCAAGGTGATAGCTTAATAGATATATCTGGTCATAAACACAACTATACTTAGTCAAGGTGATAGCTTAATAGATATATCTGGTCATAAACACAACTATACTGAGTCAAGGTGATAGCTTAATAGATATATCTAGTCATAAACACAACTATATTACTGAGTCAAGGTGATAGCTTAATAGATATATCTAGTCATAAACACAACTATATTACTGAGTCAAGGTGATAGCTTAATAGATATATCTAGTCATAAACACAACTATATTACTGAGTCAAGGTGATAGCTTAATAGATATATCTGGTCATAAACACAACTATACTGAGTCAAGGTGATAGCTTAATAGACATATCTGGTGATAAACACAACTATACCGAGTTAAGGTGATAGCTTAATAGATATATCTGGTCATAAACACAACTATACTGAGTCAAGGTGATAGCTTAATAGATATATCTAGTCATAAACACAACTATACTGAGTCAAGGTGATAGCTTAATAGATATATCTAGTCATAAACACAACTATATAACTGAGTCAAGGTGATAGCTTAATAGATATATCTAGTCATAAACACAACTATATTACTGAGTCAAGGTGATAGCTTAATAGATATATCTGGTTATAAACACAACTATACTGTGTCAAGGTGATAGCTTAATAGATATAGCTAGTCATAAACACAACTATATTACTGAGTCAAGGTGATAGCTTAATAGATATATGTAGTCATAAACACAACTATATTACTGAGTCAAGGTGATAGCTTAATAGATATATCTAGTCATAAACACAACTATACTGAGTCAAGGTGATAGCTTAATAGATATATCTGGTCATAAACACAACTATATTACTGAGTCAAGGTGATAGCTTAATAGATATATCTAGTCATAAACACAACTATATTACTGAGTCAAGGTGATAGCTTAATAGATATATCTAGTCATAAACACAACTATATTACTGAGTCAAGGTGATAGCTTAATAGATATATCTAGTCATAAGCACAACTATATTACAGAGTCAAGGTGATAGCTTAATAGATATATCTAGTCATAAACACAACTATATTACTGAGTCAAGGTGATAGCTTAATAGATATATCTAGTTATAAACACAACTATATTACTGAGTCAAGGTGATACCTTCATAGATATATCTAGTCATAAACACAACTATATTACTGAGTCAAGGTGATAGCTTAATAGATATATCTGGTCATAAACACAACTATACTTAGTCAAGGTGATAGCTTAATAGATATATCTGGTCATAAACACAACTATACTGAGTCAAGGTGATAGCTTAATAGATATATCTAGTCATAAACACAACTATACTGAGTCAAGGTGATAGCTTAATAGATATATCTGGTCATAAACACAACTATATTACTGAGTCAAGGTGATAGCTTAATAGATATATCTAGTCATAAACACAACTATATTACTGAGTCAAGGTGATAGCTTAATAGATATATCTAGTCATAAACACAACTATATTACTGAGTCAAGGTGATAGCTTAATAGATATATCTAGTCATAAACACAACTATACTGAGTCAAGGTGATAGCTTAATAGATATATCTGGTTATAAACACAACTATACTGAGTCAAGGTGATAGCTTAATAGATATATCTAGTCATAAACACAACTATATTACTGAGTCAAGGTGATAGCTTAATAGATATATCTAGTCATAAACACAACTATATTACAGAGTCAAGGTGATAGCTTAATAGATATATCTAGTCATAAACACAACTATATTACTGAGTCAAGGTGATAGCTTAATAGATATATCTAGTCATAAACACAACTATATTACTGAGTCAAGGTGATACCTTAATAGATATATCTAGTCATAAACACAACTATATTACTGAGTCAAGGTGATAGCTTAATAGATATATCTGGTCATAAACACAACTATACTTAGTCAAGGTGATAGCTTAATAGATATATCTGGTCATAAACACAACTATACTGAGTCAAGGTGATAGCTTAATAGATATATCTAGTCATAAACACAACTATATTACTGAGTCAAGGTGATAGCTTAATAGATATATCTAGTCATAAACACAACTATACTGAGTCAAGGTGATAGCTTAATAGATATATCTGTTCATAAACACAACTATACCGAGTTAAGGTGAAAGCTTAATAGATATATCTGGTCATAAACACAACTATACTGAGTCAAGGTGATAGCTTAATAGATATATCTAGTCATAAACACAACTATACTGAGTCAAGGTGATAGCTTAATAGATATATCTAGTCATAAACACAACTATATAACTGAGTCAAGGTGATAGCTTAATAGATATATCTAGTCATAAACACAACTATATTACTGAGTCAAGGTGATAGCTTAATAGATATATCTGGTCATAAACACAACTATACTGTGTCAAGGTGATAGCTTAATAGATATAGCTAGTCATAAACACAACTATATTACTGAGTCAAGGTGATAGCTTAATAGATATATGTAGTCATAAACACAACTATATTACTGAGTCAAGGTGATAGCTTAATAGATATATCTAGTCATAAACACAACTATACTGAGTCAAGGTGATAGCTTAATAGATATATCTGCTCATAAACACAACTATATTACTGAGTCAAGGTGATAGCTTAATAGATATATCTAGTCATAAACACAACTATATTACTGAGTCAAGGTGATAGCTTAATAGATATATCTAGTCATAAACACAACTATATTACTGAGTCAAGGTGATAGCTTAATAGATATATCTAGTCATAAACACAACTATATTACTGAGTCAAGGTGATAGCTTAATAGATATATCTGGTCATAAACACAACTATACTGAGTCAAGGTGATAGCTTAATAGATATATCTGGTTATAAACACAACTATATTACTGAGTCAAGGTGATAGCTAAATAGATATATCTAGTCAGAAACACAACTATATTACTGAGTCAAGGTGATAGCTTAATAGATATATCTAGTCATAAACACAACTATATTACTGAGTCAAGGTGATAGCTTAATAGATATATCTGGTCATAAACACAACTATACTGAGTCAAGGTGATAGCTTAATAGATATATCTGGTTATAAACACAACTATACTGAGTCAAGGTGATAGCTTAATAGATATATCTAGTCATAAAC
Organism: Eledone cirrhosa; assembly: GCA_964016885.1. NCBI lineage: Eukaryota > Metazoa > Mollusca > Cephalopoda > Octopoda > Eledonidae > Eledone > Eledone cirrhosa. The sequence goes on from OZ024742.1 coordinate 292,705,313, forward strand.
ACAACTATATTACTGAGTCAAGGTGATAGCTTAATAGATATATCTAGTCATAAACACAACTATATTACAGAGTCAAGGTGATAGCTTAATAGATATATCTAGTCATAAACACAACTATATTACTGAGTCAAGGTGATAGCTTAATAGATATATCTAGTCATAAACACAACTATATTACTGAGTCAAGGTGATACCTTAATAGATATATCTAGTCATAAACACATCTATATTACTGAGTCAAGGTGATAGCTTAATAGATATATCTGGTCATAAACACAACTATACTTAGTCAAGGTGATAGCTTAATAGATATATCTGGTCATAAACACAACTATACTGAGTCAAGGTGATAGCTTAATAGATATATCTAGTCATAAACACAACTATATTACTGAGTCAAGGTGATAGCTTAATAGATATATCTAGTCATAAACACAACTATATTACTGAGTCAAGGTGATAGCTTAATAGATATATCTAGTCATAAACACAACTATATTACTGAGTCAAGGTGATAGCTTAATAGATATATCTGGTCATAAACACAACTATACTGAGTCAAGGTGATAGCTTAATAGATATATCTGGTGATAAACACAACTATACCGAGTTAAGGTGATAGCTTAATAGATATATCTGGTCATAAACACAACTATACTGAGTCAAGGTGATAGCTTAATAGATATATCTAGTCATAAACACAACTATACTGAGTCAAGGTGATAGCTTAATAGATATATCTAGTCATAAACACAACTATATAACTGAGTCAAGGTGATAGCTTAATAGATATATCTAGTCATAAACACAACTATATTACTGAGTCAAGGTGATAGCTTAATAGATATATCTGGTTATAAACACAACTATACTGTGTCAAGGTGATAGCTTAATAGATATAGCTAGTCATAAACACAACTATATTACTGAGTCAAGGTGATAGCTTAATAGATATATGTAGTCATAAACACAACTATATTACTGAGTCAAGGTGATAGCTTAATAGATATATCTAGTCATAAACACAACTATACTGAGTCAAGGTGATAGCTTAATAGATATATCTGGTCATAAACACAACTATATTACTGAGTCAAGGTGATAGCTTAATAGATATATCTAGTCATAAACACAACTATATTACTGAGTCAAGGTGATAGCTTAATAGATATATCTAGTCATAAACACAACTATATTACTGAGTCAAGGTGATAGCTAAATAGATATATCTAGTCATAAGCACAACTATATTACAGAGTCAAGGTGATAGCTTAATAGATATATCTAGTCATAAACACAACTATATTACTGAGTCAAGGTGATAGCTTAATAGATATATCTAGTTATAAACACAACTATATTACTGAGTCAAGGTGATACCTTAATAGATATATCTAGTCATAAACACAACTATATTACTGAGTCAAGGTGATAGCTTAATAGATATATCTGGTCATAAACACAACTATACTTAGTCAAGGTGATAGCTTAATAGATATATCTGGTCATAAACACAACTATACTGAGTCAAGGTGATAGCTTAATAGATATATCTAGTCATAAACACAACTATATTACTGAGTCAAGGTGATAGCTTAATAGATATATCTAGTCATAAACACAACTATATTACTGAGTCAAGGTGATAGCTTAATAGATATATCTGGTCATAAACACAACTATACTGAGTCAAGGTGATAGCTTAATAGATATATCTGGTGATAAACACAACTATACCGAGTTAAGGTGATAGCTTAATAGATATATCTGGTCATAAACACAACTATACTGAGTCAAGGTGATAGCTTAATAGATATATCTAGTCATAAACACAACTATACTGAGTCAAGGTGATAGCTTAATAGATATATCTAGTCATAAACACAACTATATAACTGAGTCAAGGTGATAGCTTAATAGATATATCTAGTCATAAACACAACTATATTACTGAGTCAAGGTGATAGCTTAATAGATATATCTGGTTATAAACACAACTATACTGTGTCAAGGTGATAGCTTAATAGATATAGCTAGTCATAAACACAACTATATTACTGAGTCAAGGTGATAGCTTAATAGATATATGTAGTCATAAACACAACTATATTACTGAGTCAAGGTGATAGCTTAATAGATATATCTAGTCATAAACACAACTATACTGAGTCAAGGTGATAGCTTAATAGATATATCTGGTCATAAACACAACTATATTACTGAGTCAAGGTGATAGCTTAATAGATATATCTAGTCATAAACACAACTATATTACTGAGTCAAGGTGATAGCTTAATAGATATATCTAGTCATAAACACAACTATATTACTGAGTCAAGGTGATAGCTTAATAGATATATCTAGTCATAAGCACAACTATATTACAGAGTCAAGGTGATAGCTTAATAGATATATCTAGTCATAAACACAACTATATTACTGAGTCAAGGTGATAGTTTAATAGATATATCTAGTTATAAACACAACTATATTACTGAGTCAAGGTGATACCTTAATAGATATATCTAGTCATAAACACAACTATATTACTGAATCAAGGTGATAGCTTAATAGATATATCTGGTCATAAACACAACTATACTTAGTCAAGGTGATAGCTTAATAGATATATCTGGTCATAAACACAACTATACTGAGTCAAGGTGATAGCTTAATAGATATATCTAGTCATAAACACAACTATATTACTGAGTCAAGGTGATAGCTTAATAGATATATCTAGTCATAAACACAACTATATTACTGAGTCAAGGTGATAGCTTAATAGATATATCTAGTCATAAACACAACTATATTACTGAGTCAAGGTGATAGCTTAATAGATATATCTGGTCATAAACACAACTATACTGAGTCAAGGTGATAGCTTAATAGATATATCTGGTTATAAACACAACTATATTACTGAGTCAAGGTGATAGCTTAATAGATATATCTAGTCAGAAACACAACTATATTACTGAGTCAAGGTGATAGCTTAATAGATATATCTGGTCATAAACACAACTATACTTAGTCAAGGTGATAGCTTAATAGATATATCTGGTCATAAACACAACTATACTGAGTCAAGGTGATAGCTTAATAGATATATCTAGTCATAAACACAACTATATTACTGAGTCAAGGTGATAGCTTAATAGATATATCTAGTCATAAACACAACTATACTGAGTCAAGGTGATAGCTTAATAGATATATCTGGTCATAAACACAACTATACCGAGTTAAGGTGATAGCTTAATAGATATATCTGGTCATAAACACAACTATACTGAGTCAAGGTGATAGCTTAATAGATATATCTAGTCATAAACACAACTATACTGAGTCAAGGTGATAGCTTAATAGATATATCTAGTCATAAACACAACTATATAACTGAGTCAAGGTGATAGCTTAATAGATATATCTAGTCATAAACACAACTATATTACTGAGCCAAGGTGATAGCTTAATAGATATATCTGGTCATAAACACAACTATACTGTGTCAAGGTGATAGCTTAATAGATATAGCTAGTCATAAACACAACTATATTACTGAGTCAAGGTGATAGCTTAATAGATATATGTAGTCATAAACACAACTATATTACTGAGTCAAGGTGATAGCTTAATAGATATATCTAGTCAGAAACACAACTATATTACTGAGTCAAGGTGATAGCTTAATAGATATATCTAGTCATAAACACAACTATATTACTGAGTCAAGGTGATAGCTTAATAGATATATCTGGTCATAAACACAACTATACTGAGTCAAGGTGATAGCTTAATAGATATATCTGGTTATAAACACAACTATACTGAGTCAAGGTGATAGCTTAATAGATATATCTAGTCATAAACACAACTATATTACTGAGTCAAGGTGATAGCTTAATAGATATATCTAGTCATAAACACAACTATATTACAGAGTCAAGGTGATAGCTTAATAGATATATCTAGTCATAAACACAACTATATTACTGAGTCAAGGTGATAGCTTAATAGATATATCTAGTCATAAACACAACTATATTACTGAGTCAAGGTGATACCTTAATAGATATATCTAGTCATAAACACATCTATATTACTGAGTCAAGGTGATAGCTTAATAGATATATCTGGTCATAAACACAACTATACTTAGTCAAGGTGATAGCTTAATAGATATATCTGGTCATAAACACAACTATACTGAGTCAAGGTGATAGCTTAATAGATATATCTAGTCATAAACACAACTATATTACTGAGTCAAGGTGATAGCTTAATAGATATATCTAGTCATAAACACAACTATATTACTGAGTCAAGGTGATAGCTTAATAGATATATCTAGTCATAAACACAACTATATTACTGAGTCAAGGTGATAGCTTAATATATATATCTGGTCATAAACACAACTATACTGAGTCAAGGTGATAGCTTAATAGATATATCTGGTGATAAACACAACTATACCGAGTTAAGGTGATAGCTTAATAGATATATCTGGTCATAAACACAACTATACTGAGTCAAGGTGATAGCTTAATAGATATATCTAGTCATAAACACAACTATACTGAGTCAAGGTGATAGCTTAATAGATATATCTAGTCATAAACACAACTATATAACTGAGTCAAGGTGATAGCTTAATAGATATATCTAGTCATAAACACAACTATATTACTGAGTCAAGGTGATAGCTTAATAGATATATCTGGTTATAAACACAACTATACTGTGTCAAGGTGATAGCTTAATAGATATAGCTAGTCATAAACACAACTATATTACTGAGTCAAGGTGATAGCTTAATAGATATATGTAGTCATAAACACAACTATATTACTGAGTCAAGGTGATAGCTTAATAGATATATCTAGTCATAAACACAACTATACTGAGTCAAGGTGATAGCTTAATAGATATATCTGGTCATAAACACAACTATATTACTGAGTCAAGGTGATAGCTTAATAGATATATCTAGTCATAAACACAACTATATTACTGAGTCAAGGTGATAGCTTAATAGATATATCTAGTCATAAACACAACTATATTACTGAGTCAAGGTGATAGCTTAATAGATATATCTAGTCATAAGCACAACTATATTACAGAGTCAAGGTGATAGCTTAATAGATATATCTAGTCATAAACACAACTATATTACTGAGTCAAGGTGATAGCTTAATAGATATATCTAGTTATAAACACAACTATATTACTGAGTCAAGGTGATACCTTAATAGATATATCTAGTCATAAACACAACTATATTACTGAGTCAAGGTGATAGCTTAATAGATATATCTGGTCATAAACACAACTATACTTAGTCAAGGTGATAGCTTAATAGATATATCTGGTCATAAACACAACTATACTGAGTCAAGGTGATAGCTTAATAGATATATCTAGTCATAAACACAACTATATTACTGAGTCAAGGTGATAGCTTAATAGATATATCTAGTCATAAACACAACTATATTACTGAGTCAAGGTGATAGCTTAATAGATATATCTAGTCATAAACACAACTATATTACTGAGTCAAGGTGATAGCTTAATAGATATATCTGGTCATAAACACAACTATACTGAGTCAAGGTGATAGCTTAATAGATATATCTGGTGATAAACACAACTATACCGAGTTAAGGTGATAGCTTAATAGATATATCTGGTCATAAACACAACTATACTGAGTCAAGGTGATAGCTTAATAGATATATCTAGTCATAAACACAACTATACTGAGTCAAGGTGATAGCTTAATAGATATATCTAGTCATAAACACAACTATATAACTGAGTCAAGGTGATAGCTTAATAGATATATCTAGTCATAAACACAACTATATTACTGAGTCAAGGTGATAGCTTAATAGATATATCTGGTTATAAACACAACTATACTGTGTCAAGGTGATAGCTTAATAGATATAGCTAGTCATAAACACAACTATATTACTGAGTCAAGGTGATAGCTTAATAGATATATGTAGTCATAAACACAACTATATTACTGAGTCAAGGTGATAGCTTAATAGATATATCTAGTCATAAACACAACTATACTGAGTCAAGGTGATAGCTTAATAGATATATCTGGTCATAAACACAACTATATTACTGAGTCAAGGTGATAGCTTAATAGATATATCTAGTCATAAACACAACTATATTACTGAGTCAAGGTGATAGCTTAATAGATATATCTAGTCATAAACACAACTATATTACTGAGTCAAGGTGATAGCTTAATAGATATATCTAGTCATAAGCACAACTATATTACAGAGTCAAGGTGATAGCTTAATAGATATATCTAGTCATAAACACAACTATATTACTGAGTCAAGGTGATAGTTTAATAGATATATCTAGTTATAAACACAACTATATTACTGAGTCAAGGTGATACCTTAATAGATATATCTAGTCATAAACACAACTATATTACTGAATCAAGGTGATAGCTTAATAGATATATCTGGTCATAAACACAACTATACTTAGTCAAGGTGATAGCTTAATAGATATATCTGGTCATAAACACAACTATACTGAGTCAAGGTGATAGCTTAATAGATATATCTAGTCATAAACACAACTATATTACTGAGTCAAGGTGATAGCTTAATAGATATATCTAGTCATAAACACAACTATATTACTGAGTCAAGGTGATAGCTTAATAGATATATCTAGTCATAAACACAACTATATTACTGAGTCAAGGTGATAGCTTAATAGATATATCTGGTCATAAACACAACTATACTGAGTCAAGCTGATAGCTTAATAGATATATCTGGTTATAAACACAACTATATTACTGAGTCAAGGTGATAGCTTAATAGATATATCTAGTCAGAAACACAACTATATTACTGAGTCAAGGTGATAGCTTAATAGATATATCTGGTCATAAACACAACTATACTTAGTCAAGGTGATAGCTTAATAGATATATCTGGTCATAAACACAACTATACTGAGTCAAGGTGATAGCTTAATAGATATATCTAGTCATAAACACAACTATATTACTGAGTCAAGGTGATAGCTTAATAGATATATCTAGTCATAAACACAACTATACTGAGTCAAGGTGATAGCTTAATAGATATATCTGGTCATAAACACAACTATACCGAGTTAAGGTGATAGCTTAATAGATATATCTGGTCATAAACACAACTATACTGAGTCAAGGTGATAGCTTAATAGATATATCTAGTCATAAACACAACTATACTGAGTCAAGGTGATAGCTTAATAGATATATCTAGTCATAAACACAACTATATAACTGAGTCAAGGTGATAGCTTAATAGATATATCTAGTCATAAACACAACTATATTACTGAGCCAAGGTGATAGCTTAATAGATATATCTGGTCATAAACACAACTATACTGTGTCAAGGTGATAGCTTAATAGATATAGCTAGTCATAAACACAACTATATTACTGAGTCAAGGTGATAGCTTAATAGATATATGTAGTCATAAACACAACTATATTACTGAGTCAAGGTGATAGCTTAATAGATATATCTAGTCATAAACACAACTATACTGAGTCAAGGTGATAGCTTAATAGATATATCTGGTCATAAACACAACTATATTACTGAGTCAAGGTGATAGCTTAATAGATATATCTAGTCATAAACACAACTATATTACTGAGTCAAGGTGATAGCTTAATAGATATATCTAGTCATAAACACAACTATATTACTGAGTCAAGGTGATAGCTTAATAGATATATCTAGTCATAAACACAACTATATTACTGAGTCAAGGTGATAGCTTAATAGATATATCTGGTCATAAACACAACTATACTGAGTCAAGGTGATAGCTTAATAGATATATCTGGTTATAAACACAACTATATTACTGAGTCAAGGTGATAGCTTAATAGATATATCTAGTCAGAAACACAACTATATAACTGAGTCAAGGTGATAGCTTAATAGATATATCTAGTCATAAACACAACTATATTACTGAGTCAAGGTGATAGCTTAATAGATATATCTAGTCATAAACACAACTATACTGAGTCAAGGTGATAGCTTAATAGATATATCTGGTCATAACCACAACTATACCGAGTTAAGGTGATAGCTTAATAGATATATCTGGTCATAAACACAACTATACTGAGTCAAGGTGATAGCTTAATAGATATATCTAGTCATAAACACAACTATACTGAGTCAAGGTGATAGCTTAATAGATATATCTAGTCATAAACACAACTATATAACTGAGTCAAGGTGATAGCTTAATAGATATATCTAGTTATAAACACAACTATATTACTGAGTCAAGGTGATAGCTTAATAGATATATCTGGTCATAAACACAACTATACTGTGTCAAGGTGATAGCTTAATAGATATAGCTAGTCATAAACACAACTATATTACTGAATCAAGGTGATAGCTTAATAGATATATCTAGTCATAAACACAACTATATAACTGAGTCAAGGTGATAGCTTAATAGATATATCTAGTCATAAACACAACTATATTACTGAGTCAAGGTGATAGCTTAATAGATATATCTAGTCATAAACACAACTATACTGAGTCAAGGTGATAGCTTAATAGATATATCTGGTCATAAACACAACTATACCGAGTTAAGGTGATAGCTTAATAGATATATCTGGTCATAAACACAACTATACTGAGTCAAGGTGATAGCTTAATAGATATATCTAGTCATAAACACAACTATATTACTGAGTCAAGGTGATAGCTTAATAGATATATCTAGTCATAAACACAACTATATTACTGAGTCAAGGTGATACCTTAATAGATATATCTAGTCATAAACACAACTATATTACTGAGTCAAGGTGATAGCTTAATAGATATATCTGGTCATAAACACAACTATACTTAGTCAAGGTGATAGCTTAATAGATATATCTGGTCATAAACACAACTATACTGAGTCAAGGTGATAGCTTAATAGATATATCTAGTCATAAACACAACTATATTACTGAGTCAAGGTGATAGCTTAATAGATATATCTAGTCATAAACACAACTATATTACTGAGTCAAGGTGATAGCTTAATAGATATATCTAGTCATAAACACAACTATATTACTGAGTCAAGGTGATAGCTTAATAGATATATCTGGTCATAAACACAACTATACTGAGTCAAGGTGATAGCTTAATAGATATATCTGGTTATAAACACAACTATATTACTGAGTCAAGGTGATAGCTTAATAGATATATCTAGTCATAAACACAACTATATTACTGAGTCAAGGTGATAGCTTAATAGATATATCTGGTCATAAACACAACTATACTGAGTCAAGGTGATAGCTTAATAGATATATCTGGTTATAAACACAACTATACTGAGTCAAGGTGATAGCTTAATAGATATATCTAGTCATAAACACAACTATATTACTGAGTCAAGGTGATAGCTTAATAGATATATCTAGTCATAAACACAACTATATTACAGAGTCAAGGTGATAGCTTAATAGATATATCTAGTCATAAACACAACTATATTACTGAGTCAAGGTGATAGCTTAATAGATATATCTAGTCATAAACACAACTATATTACTGAGTCAAGGTGATACCTTAATAGATATATCTAGTCATAAACACAACTATATTACTGAGTCAAGGTGATAGCTTAATAGATATATCTGGTCATAAACACAACTATACTTAGTCAAGGTGATAGCTTAATAGATATATCTGGTCATAAACACAACTATACTGAGTCAAGGTGATAGCTTAATAGATATATCTAGTCATAAACACAACTATATTACTGAGTCAAGGTGATAGCTTAATAGATATATCTAGTCATAAACACAACTATACTGAGTCAAGGTGATAGCTTAATAGATATATCTGGTCATAAACACAACTATACCGAGTTAAGGTGAAAGCTTAATAGATATATCTGGTCATAAACACAACTATACTGAGTCAAGGTGATAGCTTAATAGATATATCTAGTCATAAACACAACTATACTGAGTCAAGGTGATAGCTTAATAGATATATCTAGTCATAAACACAACTATATTACTGAGTCAAGGTGATAGCTTAATAGATATATGTAGTCATAAACACAACTATATTACTGAGTCAAGGTGATAGCTTAATAGATATATCTAGTCATAAACACAACTATACTGAGTCAAGGTGATAGCTTAATAGATATATCTGGTCATATACACAACTATATTACTGAGTCAAGGTGATAGCTTAATAGATATATCTAGTCATAAACACAACTATATTACTGTCAAGGTGATAGCTTAATAGATATATCTAGTCATAAACACAACTATATTACTGAGTCAAGGTGATAGCTTAATAGATATATCTAGTCATAAACACGACTATATTACTGAGTCAAGGTGATAGCTTAATAGATATATCTAGTCATAAACACAACTATACTGAGTCAAGGTGATAGCTTAATAGATATATCTGGTTATAAACACAACTATACTGAGTCAAGGTGATAGCTTAATAGATATATCTAGTCATAAACACAACTACATTACTGAGTCAAGGTGATAGCTTAATAGATATATCTAGTCATAAACACAACTATATGACAGAGTCAAGGTGATAGCTTAATAGATATATCTAGTCATAAACACAACTATATTACTGAGCCAAGGTGATAGCTTAATAGATATATCTAGTCATAAACACAACTATATTACAGAGTCAAGGTGATAGCTTAATAGATATATCTAGTCATAAACACAACTATATTACTGAGTCAAGGTGATACCTTAATAGATATATCTAGTCATAAACACAACTATATTACTGAGTCAAGGTGATAGCTTAATAGATATATCTGGTCATAAACACAACTATACTTAGTCAAGGTGATAGCTTAATAGATATATCTAGTCATAAACACAACTATACTATGTCAAGGTGATAGCTTAAAAGATATATCTAGTCATAAACACAACTATATTACTGAGTCAAAGTGATAGCTTAATAGATATATCTAGTCATAAACACAACTATATTACTGAGTCAAGGTGATAGCTTAATAGATATATCTAGTCATAAACACAACTATACTGAGTCAAGGTGATAGCTTAATAGATATATCTGGTCATAAACACAACTATACTGAGTCAAGGTGATAGCTTAATAGATATATCTAGTCATAAACACAACTATATTACTGAGTCAAGGTGATAGCTTAATAGATATATCTAGTCATAAACACAACTATATTACTGAGTCAAGGTGATAGCTTAATAGATATATCTGGTCGTAAACACAACTATACTGAGTCAAGGTGATAGCTTAATAGATATATCTGGTTATAAACACAACTATACTGAGTCAAGGTGATAGCTTAATAGATATATCTAGTCATAAACACAACTATATTACTGAGTCAAGGTGATAGCTTAATAGATATATCTAGTCATAAACACAACTATATTACTGAGTCAAGGTGATAGCTGAATAGATATATCTAGTCATAAACACAACTATATTACTGAGGCAAGGTGATAGCTTAATAGATATATCTAGTCATAAACACAACTATACTGAGTCAAGGTGATAGCTTAATAGATATATCTGGTCATAAACACAACTATACTGAGTCAAGGTGATAGCTTAATAGATATATCTAGTCATAAACACAACTATATTACTGAGTCAAGGTGATAGCTTAATAGATATATCTGGTCATAAACAGAACTATACCGAGTTAAGGTGATAGCTTAATAGATATTTCTGGTCATAAACACAACTATACTGAGTCAAGGTGATAGCTTAATAGATATATCTGGTCATAAACACAACTCTACTGAGTCAAGGTGATAGCTTAATAGATATATCTTGTCATAAACACAACTATATAGCTGAGTCAAGGTGATAGCTTAATAGATATATCTAGTCATAAACACAACTATACGGAGTCAAGGTGATAGCTTAATAGATATATCTGGTCATAAACACAACTATACTGAATCTAGGTGATAGCTTAATAGATATATCTGGTCATAAACACAACTATACTGTGTCAAGGTGATAGCTTAATAGATATATCTAGTCATAAACACAACTATACTGAGTCAAGGTGATAGCTTTATAGATATATCTAGTCATAAACACAACTATATAACTGAGTCAAGGTGATAGCTTAATAGATATATCTAGTCATAAACACAACTATATTACTGAGTCAAGGTGATAGCTTAATAGATATATCTGGTCATAAACACAACTAAACTGTGTCAAGGTGATAGTTTAATAGATATATCTAGTCATAAACACAACTATATTACTGAGTCAAGGTGATAGCTTAATAGATATATCTAGTCATAAACACAACTATATTACTGAGTCAAGGTGATAGCTTAATAGATATATCTGGTCATAAACACAACTCTACTGAGTCAAGGTGATAGCTTAATAGATGTATCTAGTCATAAACACAACTATATATCTGAGTCAAGGTGATAGCTTAATAGATATATCTAGTCATAAACACAACTATACTGAGTCAAGGTGATAGCTTAATAGATATATCTGGTCATAAACACAACTATACTGAGTCAAGGTGATAGCTTAATAGATATATCTAGTCATAAACACAACTATATTACTGACTCAAGGTGATAGCTTAATAGATATATCTAGTCATAAACACAACTATATTACTGAGTCAAGGTGATAGCTTAATAGATATATCTAGTCATAAATACAACTATATTACTGAGTCAAGGTGATAGCTTAATAGATATATCTAGTGATAAACACAACTATACTGAGTCAAGGTGATAGCTTAATAGATATATCTAGTCATAAACACAACTATATTACAGAGTCAAGGTGATAGCTTAATAGATATATCTAGTCATAAACACAACTATATTACTGAGTCAAGGTGATAGCTTAATAGATATATCTGGTCATAAACACAACTCTACTGAGTCAAGGTGATAGCTTAATAGATGTATCTAGTCATAAACACAACTATATATCTGAGTCAAGGTGATAGCTTAATAGATATATCTAGTCATAAACACAACTATACTGAGTCAAGGTGATAGCTTAATAGATATATCTGGTCATAAACACAACTATACTGAGTCAAGGTGATAGCTTAATAGATATATCTAGTCATAAACACAACTATACTGAGTCAAGGTGATAGCTTAATAGATATATCTGGTCATAAACACAACTATATTACTGAGTCAAGGTGATAGCTTAATAGATATATCTAGTCATAAACACAACTATATTACTGAGTCAAGGTGATAGCTTAATAGATATATCTAGTCATAAACACAACTATATTACTGAGTCAAGGTGATAGCTTAATAGATATATCTAGTCATAAGCACAACTATATTACAGAGTCAAGGTGATAGCTTAATAGATATATCTAGTCATAAACACAACTATATTACTGAGTCAAGGTGATAGCTTAATAGATATATCTAGTTATAAACACAACTATATTACTGAGTCAAGGTGATACCTTAATAGATATATCTAGTTATAAACACAACTATATTACTGAGTCAAGGTGATACCTTAATAGATATATCTAGTCATAAACACAACTATATTACTGAGTCAAGGTGATAGCTTAATAGATATATCTGGTCATAAACACAACTATATATAGTCAAGGTGATAGCTTAATAGATATATCTGGTCATAAACACAACTATACTGAGTCAAGGTGATAGCTTAATAGATATATCTAGTCATAAACACAACTATATTACTGAGTCAAGGTGATAGCTTAATAGATATATCTAGTCATAAACACAACTATATTACTGAGTCAAGGTGATAGCTTAATAGATATATCTAGTCATAAACACAACTATATTACTGAGTCAAGGTGATAGCTTAATAGATATATCTGGTCATAAACACAACTATACTGAGTCAAGGTGATAGCTTAATAGATATATCTGGTGATAAACACAACTATACCGAGTTAAGGTGATAGCTTAATAGATATATCTGGTCATAAACACAACTATGCTGTGTCAAGGTGATAGCTTAATAGATATATCTAGTCATAAACACAACTATACTGAGTCAAGGTGATAGCTTAATAGATATATCTAGTCATAAACACAACTATATAACTGAGTCAAGGTGATAGCTTAATAGATATATCTAGTCATAAACACAACTATATTACTGAGTCAAGGTGATAGCTTAATAGATATATCTGGTTATAAACACAACTATACTGTGTCAAGGTGATAGCTTAATAGATATAGCTAGTCATAAACACAACTATATTACTGAGTCAAGGTGATAGCTTAATAGATATATGTAGTCATAAACACAACTATATTACTGAGTCAAGGTGATAGCTTAATAGATATATCTAGTCATAAACACAACTATACTGAGTCAAGGTGATAGCTTAATAGATATATCTGGTCATAAACACAACTATATTACTGAGTCAAGGTGATAGCTTAATAGATATATCTAGTCATAAACACAACTATATTACTGAGTCAAGGTGATAGCTTAATAGATATATCTAGTCATAAACACAACTATATTACTGAGTCAAGGTGATAGCTTAATAGATATATCTAGTCATAAGCACAACTATATTACAGATTCAAGGTGATAGCTTAATAGATATATCTAGTCATAAACACAACTATATTACTGAGTCAAGGTGATAGCTTAATAGATATATCTAGTTATAAACACAACTATATTACTGAGTCAAGGTGATACCTTAATAGATATATCTAGTCATAAACACAACTATATTACTGAATCAAGGTGATAGCTTAATAGATATATCTGGTCACAAACACAACTATACTTAGTCAAGGTGATAGCTTAATAGATATATCTGGTCATAAACACAACTATACTGAGTCAAGGTGATAGCTTAATAGATATATCTAGTCATAAACACAACTATATTACTGAGTCAAGGTGATAGCTTAATAGATATATCTGGTTATAAACACAACTATATTACTGAGTCAAGGTGATAGCTTAATAGATATATCTAGTCAGAAACACAACTATATTACTGAGTCAAGGTGATAGCTTAATAGATATATCTGGTCATAAACACAACTATACTTAGTCAAGGTGATAGCTTAATAGATATATCTGGTCATAAACACAACTATACTGAGTCAAGGTGATAGCTTAATAGATATATCTAGTCATAAACACAACTATATTACTGAGTCAAGGTGATAGCTTAATAGATATATCTAGTCATAAACACAACTATACTGAGTCAAGGTGATAGCTTAATAGATATATCTGGTCATAAACACAACTATACCGAGTTAAGGTGATAGCTTAATAGATATATCTGGTCATAAACACAACTATACTGAGTCAAGGTGATAGCTTAATAGATATATCTAGTCATAAACACAACTATACTGAGTCAAGGTGATAGCTTAATAGATATATCTAGTCATAGACACAACTATATAACTGAGTCAAGGTGATAGCTTAATAGATATATCTAGTCATAAACACAACTATATTACTGAGCCAAGGTGATAGCTTAATAGATATATCTGGTCATAAACACAACTATACTGTGTCAAGGTGATAGCTTAATAGATATAGCTAGTCATAAACACAACTATATTACTGAGTCAAGGTGATAGCTTAATAGATATATGTAGTCATAAACACAACTATATTACTGAGTCAAGGTGATAGCTTAATAGATATATCTAGTCATAAACACAACTATACTGAGTCAAGGTGATAGCTTAATAGATATATCTGGTCATAAACACAACTATATTACTGAGTCAAGGTGATAGCTTAATAGATATATCTAGTCATAAACACAACTATATTACTGAGTCAAGGTGATAGCTTAATAGATATATCTAGTCATAAACACAACTATATTACTGAGTCAAGGTGATAGCTTAATAGATATATCTAGTCATAAACACAACTATATTACTGAGTCAAGGTGATAGCTTAATAGATATATCTGGTCATAAACACAACTATACTGAGTCAAGGTGATAGCTTAATAGATATATCTGGTTATAAACACAACTATATTACTGAGTCAAGGTGATAGCTTAATAGATATATCTAGTCAGAAACACAACTATATAACTGAGTCAAGGTGATAGCTTAATAGATATATCTAGTCATAAACACAACTATATTACTGAGTCAAGGTGATAGCTTAATAGATATATCTAGTCATAAACACAACTATACTGAGTCAAGGTGATAGCTTAATAGATATATCTGGTCATAACCACAACTATACCGAGTTAAGGTGATAGCTTAATAGATATATCTGGTCATAAACACAACTATACTGAGTCAAGGTGATAGCTTAATAGATATATCTAGTCATAAACACAACTATACTGAGTCAAGGTGATAGCTTAATAGATATATCTAGTCATAAACACAACTATATAACTGAGTCAAGGTGATAGCTTAATAGATATATCTAGTTATAAACACAACTATATTACTGAGTCAAGGTGATAGCTTAATAGATATATCTGGTCATAAACACAACTATACTGTGTCAAGGTGATAGCTTAATAGATATAGCTAGTCATAAACACAACTATATTACTGAATCAAGGTGATAGCTTAATAGATATATCTAGTCATAAACACAACTATATAACTGAGTCAAGGTGATAGCTTAATAGATATATCTAGTCATAAACACAACTATATTACTGAGTCAAGGTGATAGCTTAATAGATATATCTAGTAATAAACACAACTATACTGAGTCAAGGTGATAGCTTAATAGATATATCTGGTCATAAACACAACTATACCGAGTTAAGGTGATAGCTTAATAGATATATCTGGTCATAAACACAACTATACTGAGTCAAGGTGATAGCTTAATAGATATATCTAGTCATAAACACAACTATATTACTGAGTCAAGGTGATAGCTTAATAGATATATCTAGTCATAAACACAACTATATTACTGAGTCAAGGTGATACCTTAATAGATATATCTAGTCATAAACACAACTATATTACTGAGTCAAGGTGATAGCTTAATAGATATATCTGGTCATAAACACAACTATACTTAGTCAAGGTGATAGCTTAATAGATATATCTGGTCATAAACACAACTATACTGAGTCAAGGTGATAGCTTAATAGATATATCTAGTCATAAACACAACTATATTACTGAGTCAAGGTGATAGCTTAATAGATATATCTAGTCATAAACACAACTATATTACTGAGTCAAGGTGATAGCTTAATAGATATATCTAGTCATAAACACAACTATATTACTGAGTCAAGGTGATAGCTTAATAGATATATCTGGTCATAAACACAACTATACTGAGTCAAGGTGATAGCTTAATAGATATATCTGGTTATAAACACAACTATATTACTGAGTCAAGGTGATAGCTTAATAGATATATCTAGTCATAAACACAACTATATTACTGAGTCAAGGTGATAGCTTAATAGATATATCTGGTCATAAACACAACTATACTGAGTCAAGGTGATAGCTTAATAGATATATCTGGTTATAAACACAACTATACTGAGTCAAGGTGATAGCTTAATAGATATATCTAGTCATAAACACAACTATATTACTGAGTCAAGGTGATAGCTTAATAGATATATCTAGTCATAAACACAACTATATTACTGAGTCAAGGTGATACCTTAATAGATATATCTAGTCATAAACACAACTATATTACTGAGTCAAGGTGATAGCTTAATAGATATATCTGGTCATAAACACAACTATACTGAGTCAAGGTGATAGCTTAATAGATATATCTGGTCATAAACACAACTATACCGAGTTAAGGTGAAAGCTTAATAGATATATCTGGTCATAAACACAACTATACTGAGTCAAGGTGATAGCTTAATAGATATATCTAGTCATAAACACAACTATACTGAGTCAAGGTGATAGCTTAATAGATATATCTAGTCATAAACACAACTATATTACTGAGTCAAGGTGATAGCTTAATAGATATATGTAGTCATAAACACAACTATATTACTGAGTCAAGGTGATAGCTTAATAGATATATCTAGTCATAAACACAACTATACTGAGTCAAGGTGATAGCTTAATAGATATATCTGGTCATATACACAACTATATTACTGTCAAGGTGATAGCTTAATAGATATATCTAGTCATAAACACAACTATATTACTGAGTCAAGGTGATAGCTTAATAGATATATCTAGTCATAAACACGACTATATTACTGAGTCAAGGTGATAGCTTAATAGATATATCTAGTCATAAACACAACTATACTGAGTCAAGGTGATAGCTTAATAGATATATCTGGTTATAAACACAACTATACTGAGTCAAGGTGATAGCTTAATAGATATATCTAGTCATAAACACAACTACATTACTGAGTCAAGGTGATAGCTTAATAGATATATCTAGTCATAAACACAACTATATGACAGAGTCAAGGTGATAGCTTAATAGATATATCTAGTCATAAACACAACTATATTACTGAGCC
The DNA here is from genome assembly GCA_964016885.1 of Eledone cirrhosa. Taxonomy (NCBI): domain Eukaryota; kingdom Metazoa; phylum Mollusca; class Cephalopoda; order Octopoda; family Eledonidae; genus Eledone; species Eledone cirrhosa. The sequence continues at coordinate 292,723,935 of OZ024742.1, forward strand.
AAGGTGATAGCTTAATAGATATATCTAGTCATAAACACAACTATATTACAGAGTCAAGGTGATAGCTTAATAGATATATCTAGTCATAAACACAACTATATTACTGAGTCAAGGTGATACCTTAATAGATATATCTAGTCATAAACACAACTATATTACTGAGTCAAGGTGATAGCTTAATAGATATATCTGGTCATAAACACAACTATACTTAGTCAAGGTGATAGCTTAATAGATATATTTGGTCATAAACACAACTATACTGAGTCAAGGTGATAGCTTAATAGATATATCTAGTCATAAACACAACTATATTACTGAGTCAAGGTGATAGCTTAATAGATATATCTAGTCATAAACACAACTATATTACTGAGTCAAGGTGATAGCTTAATAGATATATCTAGTCATAAACACAACTATACTGAGTCAAGGTGATAGCTTAATAGATATATCTGGTCATAAACACAACTCTACCGAGTTAAGGTGATAGCTTAATAGATATATCTGGTCATAAACACAACTATACTGAGTCAAGGTGATAGCTTAATAGATATATCTAGTCATAAACACAACTATACTGAGTCAAGGTGATAGCTTAATAGATATATCTAGTCATAAACACAACTATATAACTGAGTCAAGGTGATAGCTTAATAGATATATCTAGTCATAAACACAACTATATTACTGAGTCAAGGTGATAGCTTAATAGATATATCTGGTCATAAACACAACTATACTATGTCAAGGTGATAGCTTAAAAGATATATCTAGTCATAAACACAACTATATTACTGAGTCAAAGTGATAGCTTAATAGATATATCTAGTCATAAACACAACTATATTACTGAGTCAAGGTGATAGCTTAATAGATATATCTAGTCATAAACACAACTATACTGAGTCAAGGTGATAGCTTAATAGATATATCTGGTCATAAACACAACTATACTGAGTCAAGGTGATAGCTTAATAGATATATCTAGTCATAAACACAACTATATTACTGAGTCAAGGTGATAGCTTAATAGATATATCTAGTCATAAACACAACTATATTACTGAGTCAAGGTGATAGCTTAATAGATATATCTGGTCGTAAACACAACTATACTGAGTCAAGGTGATAGCTTAATAGATATATCTGGTTATAAACACAACTATACTGAGTCAAGGTGATAGCTTAATAGATATATCTAGTCATAAACACAACTATATTACTGAGTCAAGGTGATAGCTTAATAGATATATCTAGTCATAAACACAACTATATTACTGAGTCAAGGTGATAGCTGAATAGATATATCTAGTCATAAACACAACTATATTACTGAGGCAAGGTGATAGCTTAATAGATATATCTAGTCATAAACACAACTATACTGAGTCAAGGTGATAGCTTAATAGATATATCTGGTCATAAACACAACTATACTGAGTCAAGGTGATAGCTTAATAGATATATCTAGTCATAAACACAACTATATTACTGAGTCAAGGTGATAGCTTAATAGATATATCTGGTCATAAACAGAACTATACCGAGTTAAGGTGATAGCTTAATAGATATTTCTGGTCATAAACACAACTATACTGAGTCAAGGTGATAGCTTAATAGATATATCTGGTCATAAACACAACTCTACTGAGTCAAGGTGATAGCTTAATAGATATATCTTGTCATAAACACAACTATATAACTGAGTCAAGGTGATAGCTTAATAGATATATCTAGTCATAAACACAACTATACGGAGTCAAGGTGATAGCTTAATAGATATATCTGGTCATAAACACAACTATACTGAATCTAGGTGATAGCTTAATAGATATATCTGGTCATAAACACAACTATACTGTGTCAAGGTGATAGCTTAATAGATATATCTAGTCATAAACACAACTATACTGAGTCAAGGTGATAGCTTTATAGATATATCTAGTCATAAACACAACTATATAACTGAGTCAAGGTGATAGCTTAATAGATATATCTAGTCATAAACACAACTATATTACTGAGTCAAGGTGATAGCTTAATAGATATATCTGGTCATAAACACAACTAAACTGTGTCAAGGTGATAGTTTAATAGATATATCTAGTCATAAACACAACTATATTACTGAGTCAAGGTGATAGCTTAATAGATATATCTAGTCATAAACACAACTATATTACTGAGTCAAGGTGATAGCTTAATAGATATATCTGGTCATAAACACAACTCTACTGAGTCAAGGTGATAGCTTAATAGATGTATCTAGTCATAAACACAACTATATATCTGAGTCAAGGTGATAGCTTAATAGATATATCTAGTCATAAACACAACTATACTGAGTCAAGGTGATAGCTTAATAGATATATCTGGTCATAAACACAACTATACTGAGTCAAGGTGATAGCTTAATAGATATATCTAGTCATAAACACAACTATATTACTGACTCAAGGTGATAGCTTAATAGATATATCTAGTCATAAACACAACTATATTACTGAGTCAAGGTGATAGCTTAATAGATATATCTAGTCATAAATACAACTATATTACTGAGTCAAGGTGATAGCTTAATAGATATATCTAGTGATAAACACAACTATACTGAGTCAAGGTGATAGCTTAATAGATATATCTAGTCATAAACACAACTATATTACAGAGTCAAGGTGATAGCTTAATAGATATATCTAGTCATAAACACAACTATATTACTGAGTCAAGGTGATAGCTTAATAGATATATCTGGTCATAAACACAACTCTACTGAGTCAAGGTGATAGCTTAATAGATGTATCTAGTCATAAACACAACTATATATCTGAGTCAAGGTGATAGCTTAATAGATATATCTAGTCATAAACACAACTATACTGAGTCAAGGTGATAGCTTAATAGATATATCTGGTCATAAACACAACTATACTGAGTCAAGGTGATAGCTTAATAGATATATCTAGTCATAAACACAACTATACTGAGTCAAGGTGATAGCTTAATAGATATATCTGGTCATAAACACAACTATATTACTGAGTCAAGGTGATAGCTTAATAGATATATCTAGTCATAAACACAACTATATTACTGAGTCAAGGTGATAGCTTAATAGATATATCTAGTCATAAACACAACTATATTACTGAGTCAAGGTGATAGCTTAATAGATATATCTAGTCATAAGCACAACTATATTACAGAGTCAAGGTGATAGCTTAATAGATATATCTAGTCATAAACACAACTATATTACTGAGTCAAGGTGATAGCTTAATAGATATATCTAGTTATAAACACAACTATATTACTGAGTCAAGGTGATACCTTAATAGATATATCTAGTCATAAACACAACTATATTACTGAGTCAAGGTGATAGCTTAATAGATATATCTGGTCATAAACACAACTATACTTAGTCAAGGTGATAGCTTAATAGATATATCTGGTCATAAACACAACTATACTGAGTCAAGGTGATAGCTTAATAGATATATCTAGTCATAAACACAACTATATTACTGAGTCAAGGTGATAGCTTAATAGATATATCTAGTCATAAACACAACTATATTACTGAGTCAAGGTGATAGCTTAATAGATATATCTAGTCATAAACACAACTATATTACTGAGTCAAGGTGATAGCTTAATAGATATATCTGGTCATAAACACAACTATACTGAGTCAAGGTGATAGCTTAATAGATATATCTGGTTATAAACACAACTATATTACTGAGTCAAGGTGATAGCTTAATAGATATATCTAGTCAGAAACACAACTATATTACTGAGTCAAGGTGATAGCTTAATAGATATATCTGGTCATAAACACAACTATACTTAGTCAAGGTGATAGCTTAATAGATATATCTGGTCATAAACACAACTATACTGAGTCAAGGTGATAGCTTAATAGATATATCTAGTCATAAACACAACTATATTACTGAGTCAAGGTGATAGCTTAATAGATATATCTAGTCATAAACACAACTATACTGAGTCAAGGTGATAGCTTAATAGATATATCTGGTCATAAACACAACTATACCGAGTTAAGGTGATAGCTTAATAGATATATCTGGTCATAAACACAACTATACTGAGTCAAGGTGATAGCTTAATAGATATATCTAGTCATAAACACAACTATACTGAGTCAAGGTGATAGCTTAATAGATATATCTAGTCATAAACACAACTATATAACTGAGTCAAGGTGATAGCTTAATAGATATATCTAGTCATAAACACAACTATATTACTGAGCCAAGGTGATAGCTTAATAGATATATCTGGTCATAAACACAACTATACTGTGTCAAGGTGATAGCTTAATAGATATAGCTAGTCATAAACACAACTATATTACTGAGTCAAGGTGATAGCTTAATAGATATATGTAGTCATAAACACAACTATATTACTGAGTCAAGGTGATAGCTTAATAGATATATCTAGTCATAAACACAACTATATTACTGAGTCAAGGTGATAGCTTAATAGATATATCTAGTCATAAACACAACTATATTACTGAGTCAAGGTGATAGCTTAATAGATATATCTAGTCATAAACACAACTATATTACTGAGTCAAGGTGATAGCTTAATAGATATATCTGGTCATAAACACAACTATACTGAGTCAAGGTGATAGCTTAATAGATATATCTGGTTATAAACACAACTATATTACTGAGTCAAGGTGATAGCTTAATAGATATATCTAGTCAGAAACACAACTATATAACTGAGTCAAGGTGATAGCTTAATAGATATATCTAGTCATAAACACAACTATATTACTGAGTCAAGGTGATAGCTTAATAGATATATCTAGTCATAAACACAACTATACTGAGTCAAGGTGATAGCTTAATAGATATATCTGGTCATAACCACAACTATACCGAGTTAAGGTGATAGCTTAATAGATATATCTGGTCATAAACACAACTATACTGAGTCAAGGTGATAGCTTAATAGATATATCTAGTCATAAACACAACTATACTGAGTCAAGGTGATAGCTTAATAGATATATCTAGTCATAAACACAACTATATAACTGAGTCAAGGTGATAGCTTAATAGATATATCTAGTCATAAACACAACTATATTACTGAGTCAAGGTGATAGCTTAATAGATATATCTGGTCATAAACACAACTATACTGTGTCAAGGTGATAGCTTAATAGATATAGCTAGTCATAAACACAACTATATTACTGAATCAAGGTGATAGCTTAATAGATATATCTAGTCATAAACACAACTATATAACTGAGTCAAGGTGATAGCTTAATAGATATATCTAGTCATAAACACAACTATATTACTGAGTCAAGGTGATAGCTTAATAGATATATCTAGTCATAAACACAACTATACTGAGTCAAGGTGATAGCTTAATAGATATATCTGGTCATAAACACAACTATACCGAGTTAAGGTGATAGCTTAATAGATATATCTGGTCATAAACACAACTATACTGAGTCAAGGTGATAGCTTAATAGATATATCTAGTCATAAACACAACTATATTACTGAGTCAAGGTGATAGCTTAATAGATATATCTAGTCATAAACACAACTATATTACTGAGTCAAGGTGATACCTTAATAGATATATCTAGTCATAAACACAACTATATTACTGAGTCAAGGTGATAGCTTAATAGATATATCTGGTCATAAACACAACTATACTTAGTCAAGGTGATAGCTTAATAGATATATCTGGCCATAAACACAACTATACTGAGTCAAGGTGATAGCTTAATAGATATATCTAGTCATAAACACAACTATATTACTGAGTCAAGGTGATAGCTTAATAGATATATCTAGTCATAAACACAACTATATTACTGAGTCAAGGTGATAGCTTAATAGATATATCTAGTCATAAACACAACTATATTACTGAGTCAAGGTGATAGCTTAATAGATATATCTGGTCATAAACACAACTATACTGAGTCAAGGTGATAGCTTAATAGATATATCTGGTTATAAACACAACTATATTACTGAGTCAAGGTGATAGCTTAATAGATATATCTAGTCATAAACACAACTATATTACTGAGTCAAGGTGATAGCTTAATAGATATATCTGGTCATAAACACAACTATACTGAGTCAAGGTGATAGCTTAATAGATATATCTGGTTATAAACACAACTATACTGAGTCAAGGTGATAGCTTAATAGATATATCTAGTCATAAACACAACTATATTACTGAGTCAAGGTGATAGCTTAATAGATATATCTAGTCATAAACACAACTATATTACAGAGTCAAGGTGATAGCTTAATAGATATATCTAGTCATAAACACAACTATATTACTGAGTCAAGGTGATAGCTTAATAGATATATCTAGTCATAAACACAACTATATTACTGAGTCAAGGTGATACCTTAATAGATATATCTAGTCATAAACACAACTATATTACTGAGTCAAGGTGATAGCTTAATAGATATATCTGGTCATAAACACAACTATACTTAGTCAAGGTGATAGCTTAATAGATATATCTGGTCATAAACACAACTATACTGAGTCAAGGTGATAGCTTAATAGATATATCTAGTCATAAACACAACTATATTACTGAGTCAAGGTGATAGCTTAATAGATATATCTAGTCATAAACACAACTATACTGAGTCAAGGTGATAGCTTAATAGATATATCTGGTCATAAACACAACTATACCGAGTTAAGGTGAAAGCTTAATAGATATATCTGGTCATAAACACAACTATACTGAGTCAAGGTGATAGCTTAATAGATATATCTAGTCATAAACACAACTATACTGAGTCAAGGTGATAGCTTAATAGATATATCTAGTCATAAACACAACTATATTACTGAGTCAAGGTGATAGCTTAATAGATATATCTAGTCATAAACACAACTATATTACTGAGTCAAGGTGATAGCTTAATAGATATATCTAGTCATAAACACAACTATATTACTGAGTCAAGGTGATAGCTTAATAGATATATCTAGTCATAAGCACAACTATATTACAGAGTCAAGGTGATAGCTTAATAGATATATCTAGTCATAAACACAACTATATTACTGAGTCAAGGTGATAGCTTAATAGATATATCTAGTTATAAACACAACTATATTACTGAGTCAAGGTGATACCTTAATAGATATATCTAGTCATAAACACAACTATATTACTGAGTCAAGGTGATAGCTTAATAGATATATCTGGTCATAAACACAACTATACTTAGTCAAGGTGATAGCTTAATAGATATATCTGGTCATAAACACAACTATACTGAGTCAAGGTGATAGCTTAATAGATATATCTAGTCATAAACACAACTATATTACTGAGTCAAGGTGATAGCTTAATAGATATATCTAGTCATAAACACAACTATATTACTGAGTCAAGGTGATAGCTTAATAGATATATCTAGTCATAAACACAACTATATTACTGAGTCAAGGTGATAGCTTAATAGATATATCTGGTCATAAACACAACTATACTGAGTCAAGGTGATAGCTTAATAGATATATCTGGTTATAAACACAACTATATTACTGAGTCAAGGTGATAGCTTAATAGATATATCTAGTCAGAAACACAACTATATTACTGAGTCAAGGTGATAGCTTAATAGATATATCTGGTCATAAACACAACTATACTTAGTCAAGGTGATAGCTTAATAGATATATCTGGTCATAAACACAACTATACTGAGTCAAGGTGATAGCTTAATAGATATATCTAGTCATAAACACAACTATATTACTGAGTCAAGGTGATAGCTTAATAGATATATCTAGTCATAAACACAACTATACTGAGTCAAGGTGATAGCTTAATAGATATATCTGGTCATAAACACAACTATACCGAGTTAAGGTGATAGCTTAATAGATATATCTGGTCATAAACACAACTATACTGAGTCAAGGTGATAGCTTAATAGATATATCTAGTCATAAACACAACTATACTGAGTCAAGGTGATAGCTTAATAGATATATCTAGTCATAAACACAACTATATAACTGAGTCAAGGTGATAGCTTAATAGATATATCTAGTCATAAACACAACTATATTACTGAGCCAAGGTGATAGCTTAATAGATATATCTGGTCATAAACACAACTATACTGTGTCAAGGTGATAGCTTAATAGATATAGCTAGTCATAAACACAACTATATTACTGAGTCAAGGTGATAGCTTAATAGATATATGTAGTCATAAACACAACTATATTACTGAGTCAAGGTGATAGCTTAATAGATATATCTAGTCATAAACACAACTATACTGAGTCAAGGTGATATCTTAATAGATATATCTGGTCATAAACACAACTATATTACTGAGTCAAGGTGATAGCTTAATAGATATATCTAGTCATAAACACAACTATATTACTGAGTCAAGGTGATAGCTTAATAGATATATCTAGTCATAAACACAACTATATTACTGAGTCAAGGTGATAGCTTAATAGATATATCTAGTCATAAACACAACTATATTACTGAGTCAAGGTGATAGCTTAATAGATATATCTGGTCATAAACACAACTATACTGAGTCAAGGTGATAGCTTAATAGATATATCTGGTTATAAACACAACTATATTACTGAGTCAAGGTGATAGCTTAATAGATATATCTAGTCAGAAACACAACTATATAACTGAGTCAAGGTGATAGCTTAATAGATATATCTAGTCATAAACACAACTATATTACTGAGTCAAGGTGATAGCTTAATAGATATATCTAGTCATAAACACAACTATACTGAGTCAAGGTGATAGCTTAATAGATATATCTGGTCATAAACACAACTATACTTAGTCAAGGTGATAGCTTAATAGATATATCTGGCCATAAACACAACTATACTGAGTCAAGGTGATAGCTTAATAGATATATCTAGTCATAAACACAACTATATTACTGAGTCAAGGTGATAGCTTAATAGATATATCTAGTCATAAACACAACTATATTACTGAGTCAAGGTGATAGCTTAATAGATATATCTAGTCATAAACACAACTATATTACTGAGTCAAGGTGATAGCTTAATAGATATATCTGGTCATAAACACAACTATACTGAGTCAAGGTGATAGCTTAATAGATATATCTGGTTATAAACACAACTATATTACTGAGTCAAGGTGATAGCTTAATAGATATATCTAGTCATAAACACAACTATATTACTGAGTCAAGGTGATAGCTTAATAGATATATCTGGTCATAAACACAACTATACTGAGTCAAGGTGATAGCTTAATAGATATATCTGGTTATAAACACAACTATACTGAGTCAAGGTGATAGCTTAATAGATATATCTAGTCATAAACACAACTATATTACTGAGTCAAGGTGATAGCTTAATAGATATATCTAGTCATAAACACAACTATATTACAGAGTCAAGGTGATAGCTTAATAGATATATCTAGTCATAAACACAACTATATTACTGAGTCAAGGTGATAGCTTAATAGATATATCTAGTCATAAACACAACTATATTACTGAGTCAAGGTGATACCTTAATAGATATATCTAGTCATAAACACAACTATATTACTGAGTCAAGGTGATAGCTTAATAGATATATCTGGTCATAAACACAACTATACTTAGTCAAGGTGATAGCTTAATAGATATATCTGGTCATAAACACAACTATACTGAGTCAAGGTGATAGCTTAATAGATATATCTAGTCATAAACACAACTATATTACTGAGTCAAGGTGATAGCTTAATAGATATATCTAGTCATAAACACAACTATACTGAGTCAAGGTGATAGCTTAATAGATATATCTGGTCATAAACACAACTATACCGAGTTAAGGTGAAAGCTTAATAGATATATCTGGTCATAAACACAACTATACTGAGTCAAGGTGATAGCTTAATAGATATATCTAGTCATAAACACAACTATACTGAGTCAAGGTGATAGCTTAATAGATATATCTAGTCATAAACACAACTATATTACTGAGTCAAGGTGATAGCTTAATAGATATATCTAGTCATAAACACAACTATATTACTGAGTCAAGGTGATAGCTTAATAGATATATCTAGTCATAAACACAACTATATTACTGAGTCAAGGTGATAGCTTAATAGATATATCTAGTCATAAGCACAACTATATTACAGAGTCAAGGTGATAGCTTAATAGATATATCTAGTCATAAACACAACTATATTACTGAGTCAAGGTGATAGCTTAATAGATATATCTAGTTATAAACACAACTATATTACTGAGTCAAGGTGATACCTTAATAGATATATCTAGTCATAAACACAACTATATTACTGAGTCAAGGTGATAGCTTAATAGATATATCTGGTCATAAACACAACTATACTTAGTCAAGGTGATAGCTTAATAGATATATCTGGTCATAAACACAACTATACTGAGTCAAGGTGATAGCTTAATAGATATATCTAGTCATAAACACAACTATATTACTGAGTCAAGGTGATAGCTTAATAGATATATCTAGTCATAAACACAACTATATTACTGAGTCAAGGTGATAGCTTAATAGATATATCTAGTCATAAACACAACTATATTACTGAGTCAAGGTGATAGCTTAATAGATATATCTGGTCATAAACACAACTATACTGAGTCAAGGTGATAGCTTAATAGATATATCTGGTTATAAACACAACTATATTACTGAGTCAAGGTGATAGCTTAATAGATATATCTAGTCAGAAACACAACTATATTACTGAGTCAAGGTGATAGCTTAATAGATATATCTGGTCATAAACACAACTATACTTAGTCAAGGTGATAGCTTAATAGATATATCTGGTCATAAACACAACTATACTGAGTCAAGGTGATAGCTTAATAGATATATCTAGTCATAAACACAACTATATTACTGAGTCAAGGTGATAGCTTAATAGATATATCTAGTCATAAACACAACTATACTGAGTCAAGGTGATAGCTTAATAGATATATCTGGTCATAAACACAACTATACCGAGTTAAGGTGATAGCTTAATAGATATATCTGGTCATAAACACAACTATACTGAGTCAAGGTGATAGCTTAATAGATATATCTAGTCATAAACACAACTATACTGAGTCAAGGTGATAGCTTAATAGATATATCTAGTCATAAACACAACTATATAACTGAGTCAAGGTGATAGCTTAATAGATATATCTAGTCATAAACACAACTATATTACTGAGCCAAGGTGATAGCTTAATAGATATATCTGGTCATAAACACAACTATACTGTGTCAAGGTGATAGCTTAATAGATATAGCTAGTCATAAACACAACTATATTACTGAGTCAAGGTGATAGCTTAATAGATATATGTAGTCATAAACACAACTATATTACTGAGTCAAGGTGATAGCTTAATAGATATATCTAGTCATAAACACAACTATACTGAGTCAAGGTGATATCTTAATAGATATATCTGGTCATAAACACAACTATATTACTGAGTCAAGGTGATAGCTTAATAGATATATCTAGTCATAAACACAACTATATTACTGAGTCAAGGTGATAGCTTAATAGATATATCTAGTCATAAACACAACTATATTACTGAGTCAAGGTGATAGCTTAATAGATATATCTAGTCATAAACACAACTATATTACTGAGTCAAGGTGATAGCTTAATAGATATATCTGGTCATAAACACAACTATACTGAGTCAAGGTGATAGCTTAATAGATATATCTGGTTATAAACACAACTATATTACTGAGTCAAGGTGATAGCTTAATAGATATATCTAGTCAGAAACACAACTATATAACTGAGTCAAGGTGATAGCTTAATAGATATATCTAGTCATAAACACAACTATATTACTGAGTCAAGGTGATAGCTTAATAGATATATCTAGTCATAAACACAACTATACTGAGTCAAGGTGATAGCTTAATAGATATATCTGGTCATAACCACAACTATACCGAGTTAAGGTGATAGCTTAATAGATATATCTGGTCATAAACACAACTATACTGAGTCAAGGTGATAGCTTAATAGATATATCTAGTCATAAACACAACTATACTGAGTCAAGGTGATAGCTTAATAGATATATCTAGTCATAAACACAACTATATAACTGAGTCAAGGTGATAGCTTAATAGATATATCTAGTCATAAACACAACTATATTACTGAGTCAAGGTGATAGCTTAATAGATATATCTGGTCATAAACACAACTATACTGTGTCAAGGTGATAGCTTAATAGATATAGCTAGTCATAAACACAACTATATTACTGAATCAAGGTGATAGCTTAATAGATATATCTAGTCATAAACACAACTATATAACTGAGTCAAGGTGATAGCTTAATAGATATATCTAGTCATAAACACAACTATATTACTGAGTCAAGGTGATAGCTTAATAGATATATCTAGTCATAAACACAACTATACTGAGTCAAGGTGATAGCTTAATAGATATATCTGGTCATAAACACAACTATACCGAGTTAAGGTGATAGCTTAATAGATATATCTGGTCATAAACACAACTATACTGAGTCAAGGTGATAGCTTAATAGATATATCTAGTCATAAACACAACTATATTACTGAGTCAAGGTGATAGCTTAATAGATATATCTAGTCATAAACACAACTATATTACTGAGTCAAGGTGATACCTTAATAGATATATCTAGTCATAAACACAACTATATTACTGAGTCAAGGTGATAGCTTAATAGATATATCTGGTCATAAACACAACTATACTTAGTCAAGGTGATAGCTTAAGAGATATATCTGGTCATAAACACAACTATACTGAGTCAAGGTGATAGCTTAATAGATATATCTAGTCATAAACACAACTATATTACTGAGTCAAGGTGATAGCTTAATAGATATATCTAGTCATAAACACAACTATATTACTGAGTCAAGGTGATAGCTTAATAGATATATCTAGTCATAAACACAACTATATTACTGAGTCAAGGTGATAGCTTAATAGATATATCTGGTCATAAACACAACTATACTGAGTCAAGGTGATAGCTTAATAGATATATCTGGTTATAAACACAACTATATTACTGAGTCAAGGTGATAGCTTAATAGATATATCTAGTCATAAACACAACTATATTACTGAGTCAAGGTGATAGCTTAATAGATATATCTGGTCATAAACACAACTATACTGAGTCAAGGTGATAGCTTAATAGATATATCTGGTTATAAACACAACTATACTGAGTCAAGGTGATAGCTTAATAGATATATCTAGTCATAAACACAACTATATTACTGAGTCAAGGTGATAGCTTAATAGATATATCTAGTCATAAACACAACTATATTACAGAGTCAAGGTGATAGCTTAATAGATATATCTAGTCATAAACACAACTATATTACTGAGTCAAGGTGATAGCTTAATAGATATATCTAGTCATAAACACAACTATATTACTGAGTCAAGGTGATACCTTAATAGATATATCTAGTCATAAACACAACTATATTACTGAGTCAAGGTGATAGCTTAATAGATATATCTGGTCATAAACACAACTATACTTAGTCAAGGTGATAGCTTAATAGATATATCTGGTCATAAACACAACTATACTGAGTCAAGGTGATAGCTTAATAGATATATCTGGTCATAAACACAACTATACCGAGTTAAGGTGAAAGCTTAATAGATATATCTGGTCATAAACACAACTATACTGAGTCAAGGTGATAGCTTAATAGATATATCTAGTCATAAACACAACTATACTGAGTCAAGGTGATAGCTTAATAGATATATCTAGTCATAAACACAACTATATTACTGAGTCAAGGTGATAGCTTAATAGATATATGTAGTCATAAACACAACTATATTACTGAGTCAAGGTGATAGCTTAATAGATATATCTAGTCATAAACACAACTATACTGAGTCAAGGTGATAGCTTAATAGATATATCTGGTCATATACACAACTATATTACTGAGTCAAGGTGATAGCTTAATAGATATATCTAGTCATAAACACAACTATATTACTGTCAAGGTGATAGCTTAATAGATATATCTAGTCATAAACACAACTATATTACTGAGTCAAGGTGATAGCTTAATAGATATATCTAGTCATAAACACGACTATATTACTGAGTCAAGGTGATAGCTTAATAGATATATCTAGTCATAAACACAACTATACTGAGTCAAGGTGATAGCTTAATAGATATATCTGGTTATAAACACAACTATACTGAGTCAAGGTGATAGCTTAATAGATATATCTAGTCATAAACACAACTACATTACTGAGTCAAGGTGATAGCTTAATAGATATATCTAGTCATAAACACAACTATATGACAGAGTCAAGGTGATAGCTTAATAGATATATCTAGTCATAAACACAACTATATTACTGAGCCAAGGTGATAGCTTAATAGATATATCTAGTCATAAACACAACTATATTACAGAGTCAAGGTGATAGCTTAATAGATATATCTAGTCATAAACACAACTATATTACTGAGTCAAGGTGATACCTTAATAGATATATCTAGTCATAAACACAACTATATTACTGAGTCAAGGTGATAGCTTAATAGATATATCTGGTCATAAACACAACTATACTTAGTCAAGGTGATAGCTTAATAGATATATTTGGTCATAAACACAACTATACTGAGTCAAGGTGATAGCTTAATAGATATATCTAGTCATAAACACAACTATATTACTGAGTCAAGGTGATAGCTTAATAGATATATCTAGTCATAAACACAACTATATTACTGAGTCAAGGTGATAGCTTAATAGATATATCTAGTCATAAACACAACTATACTGAGTCAAGGTGATAGCTTAATAGATATATCTGGTCATAAACACAACTCTACCGAGTTAAGGTGATAGCTTAATAGATATATCTGGTCATAAACACAACTATACTGAGTCAAGGTGATAGCTTAATAGATATATCTAGTCATAAACACAACTATACTGAGTCAAGGTGATAGCTTAATAGATATATCTAGTCATAAACACAACTATATAACTGAGTCAAGGTGATAGCTTAATAGATATATCTAGTCATAAACACAACTATATTACTGAGTCAAGGTGATAGCTTAATAGATATATCTGGTCATAAACACAACTATACTATGTCAAGGTGATAGCTTAAAAGATATATCTAGTCATAAACACAACTATATTACTGAGTCAAAGTGATAGCTTAATAGATATATCTAGTCATAAACACAACTATATTACTGAGTCAAGGTGATAGCTTAATAGATATATCTAGTCATAAACACAACTATACTGAGTCAAGGTGATAGCTTAATAGATATATCTGGTCATAAACACAACTATACTGAGTCAAGGTGATAGCTTAATAGATATATCTAGTCATAAACACAACTATATTACTGAGTCAAGGTGATAGCTTAATAGATATATCTAGTCATAAACACAACTATATTACTGAGTCAAGGTGATAGCTTAATAGATATATCTGGTCGTAAACACAACTATACTGAGTCAAGGTGATAGCTTAATAGATATATCTGGTTATAAACACAACTATACTGAGTCAAGGTGATAGCTTAATAGATATATCTAGTCATAAACACAACTATATTACTGTGTCAAGGTGATAGCTTAATAGATATATCTAGTCATAAACACAACTATATTACTGAGTCAAGGTGATAGCTGAATAGATATATCTAGTCATAAACACAACTATATTACTGAGGCAAGGTGATAGCTTAATAGATATATCTAGTCATAAACACAACTATACTGAGTCAAGGTGATAGCTTAATAGATATATCTGGTCATAAACACAACTATACTGAGTCAAGGTGATAGCTTAATAGATATATCTAGTCATAAACACAACTATATTACTGAGTCAAGGTGATAGCTTAATAGATATATCTGGTCATAAACAGAACTATACCGAGTTAAGGTGATAGCTTAATAGATATTTCTGGTCATAAACACAACTATACTGAGTCAAGGTGATAGCTTAATAGATATATCTGGTCATAAACACAACTCTACTGAGTCAAGGTGATAGCTTAATAGATATATCTAGTCATAAACACAACTATATAACTGAGTCAAGGTGATAGCTTAATAGATATATCTAGTCATAAACACAACTATACGGAGTCAAGGTGATAGCTTAATAGATATATCTGGTCATAAACACAACTATACTGAATCTAGGTGATAGCTTAATAGATATATCTGGTCATAAACACAACTATACTGTGTCAAGGTGATAGCTTAATAGATATATCTAGTCATAAACACAACTATACTGAGTCAAGGTGATAGCTTTATAGATATATCTAGTCGTAAACACAACTATATAACTGAGTCAAGGTGATAGCTTAATAGATATATCTAGTCATAAACACAACTATATTACTGAGTCAAGGTGATAGCTTAATAGATATATCTGGTCATAAACACAACTAAACTGTGTCAAGGTGATAGTTTAATAGATATATCTAGTCATAAACACAACTATATTACGGCACACTGAGTGTGCCCAGGCGCTCACCGCCCTCTGGCAGGCGGATCCGGTTGTCAGTGGAGACTCCACCGCAACATTCTATAGAGGGCTGGTACGCAACAGGTGCGACGACGCCCTCGGAGAAGCCCTAGACATGGAGGAGGACGAACTGGCTAGCCTGTTCGGTAGGACATTCAGCCCGGGACCTATGGACAACTTCCAGAAGTCCCTGGCCTGGCAGTGCTACCGAGGGGCTTTACCCGTTCGAGAAAGGCTCTACAGACACGGGCGCCCGGGTAGGGACCCCGCCAAAAAGATCTGTCCCAGATGCGTGTGCGACGAGGAAACCGTTGCACACGCATTAGTACACTGCTCGGGCGTAGCCGATCTGTGGGGCTATGTCGAACAACTGCTGTCAAGGGTGGGACCGATCCGGCTGACCACCGAGTCTATTGTAATGATCAAGCCGCCTCCCCCCTTCAAAGATGAAGCAGAGGCGGTGTTTCTGTGCGTAATAGCCATGGCGAAAGAGGTTGTATGGTGGACGCGTCTGAAAGGACTGAGGTCGGGCACCTTTCTCTCTGGCCAACAACTAGTCCGTTTCTTCCGATATCATTTCGGAAGAAGGATCAGGATGGAGAGAGAGGTGCTGCACCCCAGCCGTTTCTATGAAAGATGGGTGAAAGTGGCGAGAATGGCCCGTGTGAATGGGCCTTCACTCTACATCAGACTATAGGTGAGGAAGATGAAAGACCAAGGGAGCACCCCCTCTCTGTGCTCCTGAGGAGAAGGGTTGCACACTTTTTTCGGGGGTGTGTGCGACCCCCCAAGGCGCCTCCTCTCTATTGAGGATTTTGTTAAAAATTTTATTTTTTGTTATATCTTATTTTATTTTTATATTTTGTTATTGCCTCCTCCTTATTGAGGACGCCTTTTTGTGTAAACTCCCCCCATTGTACTTGTCCCACTTTTGATGCCCTAGTGGCAAATAAAAGAAATATATATTACTGAGTCAAGGTGATAGCTTAATAGATATATCTAGTCATAAACACAACTATATTACTGAGTCAAGGTGATAGCTTAATAGATGTATCTAGTCATAAACACAACTATATATCTGAGTCAAGGTGATAGCTTAATAGATATATCTAGTCATAAACACAACTATACTGAGTCAAGGTGATAGCTTAATAGATATATCTGGTCATAAACACAACTATACTGAGTCAAGGTGATAGCTTAATAGATATATCTAGTCATAAACACAACTATATTACTGACTCAAGGTGATAGCTTAATAGATATATCTAGTCATAAACACAACTATATTACTGAGTCAAGGTGATAGCTTAATAGATATATCTAGTCATAAATACAACTATATTACTGAGTCAAGGTGATAGCTTAATAGATATATCTAGTGATAAACACAACTATACTGAGTCAAGGTGATAGCTTAATAGATATATCTAGTCATAAACACAACTATATTACTGAGTCAAGGTGAAAGCTTAATAGATATATCTGGTCATAAACACAACTATACTGAGTCAAGGTGATAGCTTAATAGATATATCTAGTCATAAACACAACTATACTGAGTCAAGGTGATAGCTTAATAGATATATCTAGTCATAAACACAACTATATAACTGAGTCAAGGTGATAGCTTAATAGATATATCTAGTCATAAACACAACTATATTACTGAGTCAAGGTGATAGCTTAATAGATATATCTGGTCATAAACACAACTATACTGTGTCAAGGTGATAGCTTAATAGATATAGCTAGTCATAAACACAACTATATTACTGAGTCAAGGTGATAGCTTAATAGATATATGTAGTCATAAACACAACTATATTACTGAGTCAAGGTGATAGCTTAATAGATATATCTAGTCATAAACACAACTATACTGAGTCAAGGTGATAGCTTAATAGATATATCTGCTCATAAACACAACTATATTACTGAGTCAAGGTGATAGCTTAATAGATATATCTAGTCATAAACACAACTATATTACTGAGTCAAGGTGATAGCTTAATAGATATATCTAGTCATAAACACAACTATATTACTGAGTCAAGGTGATAGCTTAATAGATATATCTAGTCATAAACACAACTATATTACTGAGTCAAGGTGATAGCTTAATAGATATATCTGGTCATAAACACAACTATACTGAGTCAAGGTGATAGCTTAATAGATATATCTGGTTATAAACACAACTATATTACTGAGTCAAGGTGATAGCTTAATAGATATATCTAGTCAGAAACACAACTATATTACTGAGTCAAGGTGATAGCTTAATAGATATATCTAGTCATAAACACAACTATATTACTGAGTCAAGGTGATAGCTTAATAGATATATCTGGTCATAAACACAACTATACTGAGTCAAGGTGATAGCTTAATAGATATATCTGGTTATAAACACAACTATACTGAGTCAAGGTGATAGCTTAATAGATATATCTGGTCATAAACACAACTATATTACTGAGTCAAGGTGATAGCTTAATAGATATATCTAGTCATAAACACAACTATATTACAGAGTCAAGGTGATAGCTTAATAGATATATCTAGTCATAAACACAACTATATTACTGAGTCAAGGTGATAGCTTAATAGATATATCTAGTCATAAACACAACTATATTACTGAGTCAAGGTGATACCTTAATAGATATATCTAGTCATAAACACATCTATATTACTGAGTCAAGGTGATAGCTTAATAGATATATCTGGTCATAAACACAACTATACTTAGTCAAGGTGATAGCTTAATAGATATATCTGGTCATAAACACAACTATACTGAGTCAAGGTGATAGCTTAATAGATATATCTAGTCATAAACACAACTATATTACTGAGTCAAGGTGATAGCTTAATAGATATATCTAGTCATAAACACAACTATATTACTGAGTCAAGGTGATAGCTTAATAGATATATCTAGTCATAAACACAACTATATTACTGAGTCAAGGTGATAGCTTAATAGATATATCTGGTCATAAACACAACTATACTGAGTCAAGGTGATAGCTTAATAGATATATCTGGTGATAAACACAACTATACCGAGTTAAGGTGATAGCTTAATAGATATATCTGGTCATAAACACAACTATACTGAGTCAAGGTGATAGCTTAATAGATATATCTAGTCATAAACACAACTATACTGAGTCAAGGTGATAGCTTAATAGATATATCTAGTCATAAACACAACTATATAACTGAGTCAAGGTGATAGCTTAATAGATATATCTAGTCATAAACACAACTATATTACTGAGTCAAGGTGATAGCTTAATAGATATATCTGGTTATAAACACAACTATACTGTGTCAAGGTGATAGCTTAATAGATATAGCTAGTCATAAACACAACTATATTACTGAGTCAAGGTGATAGCTTAATAGATATATGTAGTCATAAACACAACTATATTACTGAGTCAAGGTGATAGCTTAATAGATATATCTAGTCATAAACACAACTATACTGAGTCAAGGTGATAGCTTAATAGATATATCTGGTCATAAACACAACTATATTACTGAGTCAAGGTGATAGCTTAATAGATATATCTAGTCATAAACACAACTATATTACTGAGTCAAGGTGATAGCTTAATAGATATATCTAGTCATAAACACAACTATATTACTGAGTCAAGGTGATAGCTTAATAGATATATCTAGTCATAAGCACAACTATATTACAGAGTCAAGGTGATAGCTTAATAGATATATCTAGTCATAAACACAACTATATTACTGAGTCAAGGTGATAGCTTAATAGATATATCTAGTTATAAACACAACTATATTACTGAGTCAAGGTGATACCTTAATAGATATATCTAGTCATAAACACAACTATATTACTGAGTCAAGGTGATAGCTTAATAGATATATCTGGTCATAAACACAACTATACTTAGTCAAGGTGATAGCTTAATAGATATATCTGGTCATAAACACAACTATACTGAGTCAAGGTGATAGCTTAATAGATATATCTAGTCATAAACACAACTATATTACTGAGTCAAGGTGATAGCTTAATAGATATATCTAGTCATAAACACAACTATATTACTGAGTCAAGGTGATAGCTTAATAGATATATCTAGTCATAAACACAACTATATTACTGAGTCAAGGTGATAGCTTAATAGATATATCTGGTCATAAACACAACTATACTGAGTCAAGGTGATAGCTTAATAGATATATCTGGTTATAAACACAACTATATTACTGAGTCAAGGTGATAGCTTAATAGATATATCTAGTCAGAAACACAACTATATTACTGAGTCAAGGTGATAGCTTAATAGATATATCTGGTCATAAACACAACTATACTTAGTCAAGGTGATAGCTTAATAGATATATCTGGTCATAAACACAACTATACTGAGTCAAGGTGATAGCTTAATAGATATATCTAGTCATAAACACAACTATATTACTGAGTCAAGGTGATAGCTTAATAGATATATCTAGTCATAAACACAACTATACTGAGTCAAGGTGATAGCTTAATAGATATATCTGGTCATAAACACAACTATACCGAGTTAAGGTGATAGCTTAATAGATATATCTGGTCATAAACACAACTATACTGAGTCAAGGTGATAGCTTAATAGATATATCTAGTCATAAACACAACTATACTGAGTCAAGGTGATAGCTTAATAGATATATCTAGTCATAAACACAACTATATAACTGAGTCAAGGTGATAGCTTAATAGATATATCTAGTCATAAACACAACTATATTACTGAGCCAAGGTGATAGCTTAATAGATATATCTGGTCATAAACACAACTATACTGTGTCAAGGTGATAGCTTAATAGATATAGCTAGTCATAAACACAACTATATTACTGAGTCAAGGTGATAGCTTAATAGATATATGTAGTCATAAACACAACTATATTACTGAGTCAAGGTGATAGCTTAATAGATATATCTAGTCATAAACACAACTATACTGAGTCAAGGTGATAGCTTAATAGATATATCTGGTCATAAACACAACTATATTACTGAGTCAAGGTGATAGCTTAATAGATATATCTAGTCATAAACACAACTATATTACTGAGTCAAGGTGATAGCTTAATAGATATATCTAGTCATAAACACAACTATATTACTGAGTCAAGGTGATAGCTTAATAGATATACCTGGTCATAAACACAACTATACTGAGTCAAGGTGATAGCTTAATAGATATATCTGGTTATAAACACAACTATATTACTGAGTCAAGGTGATAGCTTAATAGATATATCTAGTCAGAAACACAACTATATAACTGAGTCAAGGTGATAGCTTAATAGATATATCTAGTCATAAACACAACTATATTACTGAGTCAAGGTGATAGCTTAATAGATATATCTGGTCATAAACACAACTATACTGAGTCAAGGTGATAGCTTAATAGATATATCTAGTCATAAACACAACTATATTACTGAGTCAAGGTGATAGCTTAATAGATATATCTAGTCATAAACACAACTATATTACTGAGTCAAGGTGATAGCTTAATAGATATATCTAGTCATAAACACAACTATATTACTGAGTCAAGGTGATAGCTTAATAGATATATCTGGTCATAAACACAACTATACTGAGTCAAGGTGATAGCTTAATAGATATATCTGGTTATAAACACAACTATATTACTGAGTCAAGGTGATAGCTTAATAGATATATCTAGTCAGAAACACAACTATATTACTGAGTCAAGGTGATAGCTTAATAGATATATCTGGTCATAAACACAACTATACTTAGTCAAGGTGATAGCTTAATAGATATATCTGGTCATAAACACAACTATACTGAGTCAAGGTGATAGCTTAATAGATATATCTAGTCATAAACACAACTATATTACTGAGTCAAGGTGATAGCTTAATAGATATATCTAGTCATAAACACAACTATACTGAGTCAAGGTGATAGCTTAATAGATATATCTGGTCATAAACACAACTATACCGAGTTAAGGTGATAGCTTAATAGATATATCTGGTCATAAACACAACTATACTGAGTCAAGGTGATAGCTTAATAGATATATCTAGTCATAAACACAACTATACTGAGTCAAGGTGATAGCTTAATAGATATATCTAGTCATAAACACAACTATATAACTGAGTCAAGGTGATAGCTTAATAGATATATCTAGTCATAAACACAACTATATTACTGAGCCAAGGTGATAGCTTAATAGATATATCTGGTCATAAACACAACTATACTGTGTCAAGGTGATAGCTTAATAGATATAGCTAGTCATAAACACAACTATATTACTGAGTCAAGGTGATAGCTTAATAGATATATGTAGTCATAAACACAACTATATTACTGAGTCAAGGTGATAGCTTAATAGATATATCTAGTCATAAACACAACTATACTGAGTCAAGGTGATAGCTTAATAGATATATCTGGTCATAAACACAACTATATTACTGAGTCAAGGTGATAGCTTAATAGATATATCTAGTCATAAACACAACTATATTACTGAGTCAAGGTGATAGCTTAATAGATATATCTAGTCATAAACACAACTATATTACTGAGTCAAGGTGATAGCTTAATAGATATACCTGGTCATAAACACAACTATACTGAGTCAAGGTGATAGCTTAATAGATATATCTGGTTATAAACACAACTATATTACTGAGTCAAGGTGATAGCTTAATAGATATATCTAGTCAGAAACACAACTATATAACTGAGTCAAGGTGATAGCTTAATAGATATATCTAGTCATAAACACAACTATATTACTGAGTCAAGGTGATAGCTTAATAGATATATCTAGTCATAAACACAACTATACTGAGTCAAGGTGATAGCTTAATAGATATATCTGGTCATAACCACAACTATACCGAGTTAAGGTGATAGCTTAATAGATATATCTGGTCATAAACACAACTATACTGAGTCAAGGTGATAGCTTAATAGATATATCTAGTCATAAACACAACTATACTGAGTCAAGGTGATAGCTTAATAGATATATCTAGTCATAAACACAACTATATAACTGAGTCAAGGTGATAGCTTAATAGATATATCTAGTCATAAACACAACTATATTACTGAGTCAAGGTGATAGCTTAATAGATATATCTAGTCATAAACACAACTATATTACTGAGTCAAGGTGATAGCTTAATAGATATATCTGGTCATAAACACAACTATACTGAGTCAAGGTGATAGCTTAATAGATATATCTGGTTATAAACACAACTATATTACTGAGTCAAGGTGATAGCTTAATAGATATATCTAGTCAGAAACACAACTATATTACTGAGTCAAGGTGATAGCTTAATAGATATATCTGGTCATAAACACAACTATACTTAGTCAAGGTGATAGCTTAATAGATATATCTGGTCATAAACACAACTATATTACTGAGTCAAGGTGATAGCTTAATAGATATATCTAGTCATAAGCACAACTATATTACAGAGTCAAGGTGATAGCTTAATAGATATATCTAGTCATAAGCACAACTATATTACAGAGTCAAGGTGATAGCTTAATAGATATATCTAGTTATAAACACAACTATATTACTGAGTCAAGGTGATACCTTAATAGATATATCTAGTCATAAACACAACTATATTACTGAGTCAAGGTGATAGCTTAATAGATATATCTGGTCATAAACACAACTATACTTAGTCAAGGTGATAGCTTAATAGATATATCTGGTCATAAACACAACTATACTGAGTCAAGGTGATAGCTTAATAGATATATCTAGTCATAAACACAACTATATTACTGAGTCAAGGTGATAGCTTAATAGATATATCTAGTCATAAACACAACTATATTACTGAGTCAAGGTGATAGCTTAATAGATATATCTAGTCATAAACACAACTATATTACTGAGTCAAGGTGATAGCTTAATAGATATATCTGGTCATAAACACAACTATACTGAGTCAAGGTGATAGCTTAATAGATATATCTGGTTATAAACACAACTATATTACTGAGTCAAGGTGATAGCTTAATAGATATATCTAGTCAGAAACACAACTATATTACTGAGTCAAGGTGATAGCTTAATAGATATATCTGGTCATAAACACAACTATACTTAGTCAAGGTGATAGCTTAATAGATATATCTGGTCATAAACACAACTATACTGAGTCAAGGTGATAGCTTAATAGATATATCTAGTCATAAACACAACTATATTACTGAGTCAAGGTGATAGCTTAATAGATATATCTAGTCATAAACACAACTATACTGAGTCAAGGTGATAGCTTAATAGATATATCTGGTCATAAACACAACTATACCGAGTTAAGGTGATAGCTTAATAGATATATCTGGTCATAAACACAACTATACTGAGTCAAGGTGATAGCTTAATAGATATATCTAGTCATAAACACAACTATACTGAGTCAAGGTGATAGCTTAATAGATATATCTAGTCATAAACACAACTATATAACTGAGTCAAGGTGATAGCTTAATAGATATATCTAGTCATAAACACAACTATATTACTGAGCCAAGGTGATAGCTTAATAGATATATCTGGTCATAAACACAACTATACTGTGTCAAGGTGATAGCTTAATAGATATAGCTAGTCATAAACACAACTATATTACTGAGTCAAGGTGATAGCTTAATAGATATATGTAGTCATAAACACAACTATATTACTGAGTCAAGGTGATAGCTTAATAGATATATCTAGTCATAAACACAACTATACTGAGTCAAGGTGATAGCTTAATAGATATATCTGGTCATAAACACAACTATATTACTGAGTCAAGGTGATAGCTTAATAGATATATCTAGTCATAAACACAACTATATTACTGAGTCAAGGTGATAGCTTAATAGATATATCTAGTCATAAACACAACTATATTACTGAGTCAAGGTGATAGCTTAATAGATATATCTAGTCATAAACACAACTATATTACTGAGTCAAGGTGATAGCTTAATAGATATATCTGGTCATAAACACAACTATACTGAGTCAAGGTGATAGCTTAATAGATATATCTGGTTATAAACACAACTATATTACTGAGTCAAGGTGATAGCTTAATAGATATATCTAGTCAGAAACACAACTATATAACTGAGTCAAGGTGATAGCTTAATAGATATATCTAGTCATAAACACAACTATATTACTGAGTCAAGGTGATAGCTTAATAGATATATCTAGTCATAAACACAACTATACTGAGTCAAGGTGATAGCTTAATAGATATATCTGGTCATAACCACAACTATACCGAGTTAAGGTGATAGCTTAATAGATATATCTGGTCATAAACACAACTATACTGAGTCAAGGTGATAGCTTAATAGATATATCTAGTCATAAACACAACTATACTGAGTCAAGGTGATAGCTTAATAGATATATCTAGTCATAAACACAACTATATAACTGAGTCAAGGTGATAGCTTAATAGATATATCTAGTCATAAACACAACTATATTACTGAGTCAAGGTGATAGCTTAATAGATATATCTGGTCATAAACACAACTATATTACTGAGTCAAGGTGATAGCTTAATAGATATATCTAGTCATAAACACAACTATATTACTGAGTCAAGGTGATAGTTAATAGATATATCTGGTCATAAACACAACTATACTGAGTCAAGGTGATAGCTTAATAGATATATCTGGTTATAAACACAACTATATTACTGAGTCAAGGTGATAGCTTAATAGATATATCTAGTCAGAAACACAACTATATTACTGAGTCAAGGTGATAGCTTAATAGATATATCTGGTCATAAACACAACTATACCGAGTTAAGGTGATAGCTTAATAGATATATCTGGTCATAAACACAACTATACTGAGTCAAGGTGATAGCTTAATAGATATATCTAGTCATAAACACAACTATACTGAGTCAAGGTGATAGCTTAATAGATATATCTAGTCATAAACACAACTATATAACTGAGTCAAGGTGATAGCTTAATAGATATATCTAGTCATAAACACAACTATATTACTGAGCCAAGGTGATAGCTTAATAGATATATCTGGTCATAAACACAACTATACTGTGTCAAGGTGATAGCTTAATAGATATAGCTAGTCATAAACACAACTATATTACTGAGTCAAGGTGATAGCTTAATAGATATATGTAGTCATAAACACAACTATATTACTGAGTCAAGGTGATAGCTTAATAGATATATCTAGTCATAAACACAACTATACTGAGTCAAGGTGATAGCTTAATAGATATATCTGGTCATAAACACAACTATATTACTGAGTCAAGGTGATAGCTTAATAGATATATCTAGTCATAAACACAACTATATTACTGAGTCAAGGTGATAGCTTAATAGATATATCTAGTCATAAACACAACTATATTACTGAGTCAAGGTGATAGCTTAATAGATATATCTAGTCATAAACACAACTATATTACTGAGTCAAGGTGATAGCTTAATAGATATATCTGGTCATAAACACAACTATACTGAGTCAAGGTGATAGCTTAATAGATATATCTGGTTATAAACACAACTATATTACTGAGTCAAGGTGATAGCTTAATAGATATATCTAGTCAGAAACACAACTATATAACTGAGTCAAGGTGATAGCTTAATAGATATATCTAGTCATAAACACAACTATATTACTGAGTCAAGGTGATAGCTTAATAGATATATCTAGTCATAAACACAACTATACTGAGTCAAGGTGATAGCTTAATAGATATATCTGGTCATAACCACAACTATACCGAGTTAAGGTGATAGCTTAATAGATATATCTGGTCATAAACACAACTATACTGAGTCAAGGTGATAGCTTAATAGATATATCTAGTCATAAACACAACTATACTGAGTCAAGGTGATAGCTTAATAGATATATCTAGTCATAAACACAACTATATAACTGAGTCAAGGTGATAGCTTAATAGATATATCTAGTCATAAACACAACTATATTACTGAGTCAAGGTGATAGCTTAATAGATATATCTGGTCATAAACACAACTATATTACTGAGTCAAGGTGATAGCTTAATAGATATATCTAGTCATAAACACAACTATATTACTGAGTCAAGGTGATAGCTTAATAGATATATCTGGTCATAAACACAACTATACTGAGTCAAGGTGATAGCTTAATAGATATATCTGGTTATAAACACAACTATATTACTGAGTCAAGGTGATAGCTTAATAGATATATCTAGTCAGAAACACAACTATATTACTGAGTCAAGGTGATAGCTTAATAGATATATCTGGTCATAAACACAACTATACTTAGTCAAGGTGATAGCTTAATAGATATATCTGGTCATAAACACAACTATACTGAGTCAAGGTGATAGCTTAATATATATATCTAGTCATAAACACAACTATATTACTGAGTCAAGGTGATAGCTTAATAGATATATCTAGTCATAAACACAACTATACTGAGTCAAGGTGATAGCTTAATAGATATATCTGGTCATAAACACAACTATACCGAGTTAAGGTGATAGCTTAATAGATATATCTGGTCATAAACACAACTATACTGAGTCAAGGTGATAGCTTAATAGATATATCTAGTCATAAACACAACTATACTGAGTCAAGGTGATAGCTTAATAGATATATCTAGTCATAAACACAACTATATAACTGAGTCAAGGTGATAGCTTAATAGATATATCTAGTCATAAACACAACTATATTACTGAGCCAAGGTGATAGCTTAATAGATATATCTGGTCATAAACACAACTATACTGTGTCAAGGTGATAGCTTAATAGATATAGCTAGTCATAAACACAACTATATTACTGAGTCAAGGTGATAGCTTAATAGATATATGTAGTCATAAACACAACTATATTACTGAGTCAAGGTGATAGCTTAATAGATATATCTAGTCATAAACACAACTATACTGAGTCAAGGTGATAGCTTAATAGATATATCTGGTCATAAACACAACTATATTACTGAGTCAAGGTGATAGCTTAATAGATATATCTAGTCATAAACACAACTATATTACTGAGTCAAGGTGATAGCTTAATAGATATATCTAGTCATAAACACAACTATATTACTGAGTCAAGGTGATAGCTTAATAGATATATCTAGTCATAAACACAACTATATTACTGAGTCAAGGTGATAGCTTAATAGATATATCTGGTCATAAACACAACTATACTGAGTCAAGGTGATAGCTTAATAGATATATCTGGTTATAAACACAACTATATTACTGAGTCAAGGTGATAGCTTAATAGATATATCTAGTCAGAAACACAACTATATAACTGAGTCAAGGTGATAGCTTAATAGATATATCTAGTCATAAACACAACTATATTACTGAGTCAAGGTGATAGCTTAATAGATATATCTAGTCATAAACACAACTATACTGAGTCAAGGTGATAGCTTAATAGATATATCTGGTCATAACCACAACTATACCGAGTTAAGGTGATAGCTTAATAGATATATCTGATCATAAACACAACTATACTGAGTCAAGGTGATAGCTTAATAGATATATCTAGTCATAAACACAACTATACTGAGTCAAGGTGATAGCTTAATAGATATATCTAGTCATAAACACAACTATATAACTGAGTCAAGGTGATAGCTTAATAGATATATCTAGTCATAAACACAACTATATTACTGAGTCAAGGTGATAGCTTAATAGATATATCTGGTCATAAACACAACTATACTGTGTCAAGGTGATAGCTTAATAGATATAGCTAGTCATAAACACAACTATATTACTGAATCAAGGTGATAGCTTAATAGATATATCTAGTCATAAACACAACTATATAACTGAGTCAAGGTGATAGCTTAATAGATATATCTAGTCATAAACACAACTATATTACTGAGTCAAGGTGATAGCTTAATAGATATATGTAGTCATAAACACAACTATACTGAGTCAAGGTGATAGCTTAATAGATATATCTGGTCATAAACACAACTATACTTAGTCAAGGTGATAGCTTAATAGATATATCTGGTCATAAACACAACTATACTGAGTCAAGGTGATAGCTTAATAGATATATCTAGTCATAAACACAACTATATTACTGAGTCAAGGTGATAGCTTAATAGATATATCTAGTCATAAACACAACTATATTACTGAGTCAAGGTGATAGCTTAATAGATATATCTAGTCATAAACACAACTATATTACTGAGTCAAGGTGATAGCTTAATAGATATATCTGGTCATAAACACAACTATACTGAGTCAAGGTGATAGCTTAATAGATATATCTGGTTATAAACACAACTATATTACTGAGTCAAGGTGATAGCTTAATAGATATATCTAGTCAGAAACACAACTATATTACTGAGTCAAGGTGATAGCTTAATAGATATATCTGGTCATAAACACAACTATACTTAGTCAAGGTGATAGCTTAATAGATATATCTGGTCATAAACACAACTATACTGAGTCAAGGTGATAGCTTAATAGATATATCTAGTCATAAACACAACTATATTACTGAGTCAAGGTGATAGCTTAATAGATATATCTAGTCATAAACACAACTATACTGAGTCAAGGTGATAGCTTAATAGATATATCTGGTCATAAACACAACTATACCGAGTTAAGGTGATAGCTTAATAGATATATCTGGTCATAAACACAACTATACTGAGTCAAGGTGATAGCTTAATAGATATATCTAGTCATAAACACAACTATACTGAGTCAAGGTGATAGCTTAATAGATATATCTAGTCATAAACACAACTATATAACTGAGTCAAGGTGATAGCTTAATAGATATATCTAGTCATAAACACAACTATATTACTGAGCCAAGGTGATAGCTTAATAGATATATCTGGTCATAAACACAACTATACTGTGTCAAGGTGATAGCTTAATAGATATAGCTAGTCATAAACACAACTATATTACTGAGTCAAGGTGATAGCTTAATAGATATATGTAGTCATAAACACAACTATATTACTGAGTCAAGGTGATAGCTTAATAGATATATCTAGTCATAAACACAACTATACTGAGTCAAGGTGATAGCTTAATAGATATATCTGGTCATAAACACAACTATATTACTGAGTCAAGGTGATAGCTTAATAGATATATCTAGTCATAAACACAACTATATTACTGAGTCAAGGTGATAGCTTAATAGATATATCTAGTCATAAACACAACTATATTACTGAGTCAAGGTGATAGCTTAATAGATATACCTGGTCATAAACACAACTATACTGAGTCAAGGTGATAGCTTAATAGATATATCTGGTTATAAACACAACTATATTACTGAGTCAAGGTGATAGCTTAATAGATATATCTAGTCAGAAACACAACTATATAACTGAGTCAAGGTGATAGCTTAATAGATATATCTAGTCATAAACACAACTATATTACTGAGTCAAGGTGATAGCTTAATAGATATATCTGGTCATAAACACAACTATACTGAGTCAAGGTGATAGCTTAATAGATATATCTAGTCATAAACACAACTATATTACTGAGTCAAGGTGATAGCTTAATAGATATATCTAGTCATAAACACAACTATATTACTGAGTCAAGGTGATAGCTTAATAGATATATCTAGTCATAAACACAACTATATTACTGAGTCAAGGTGATAGCTTAATAGATATATCTGGTCATAAACACAACTATACTGAGTCAAGGTGATAGCTTAATAGATATATCTGGTTATAAACACAACTATATTACTGAGTCAAGGTGATAGCTTAATAGATATATCTAGTCAGAAACACAACTATATTACTGAGTCAAGGTGATAGCTTAATAGATATATCTGGTCATAAACACAACTATACTTAGTCAAGGTGATAGCTTAATAGATATATCTGGTCATAAACACAACTATACTGAGTCAAGGTGATAGCTTAATAGATATATCTAGTCATAAACACAACTATATTACTGAGTCAAGGTGATAGCTTAATAGATATATCTAGTCATAAACACAACTATACTGAGTCAAGGTGATAGCTTAATAGATATATCTGGTCATAAACACAACTATACCGAGTTAAGGTGATAGCTTAATAGATATATCTGGTCATAAACACAACTATACTGAGTCAAGGTGATAGCTTAATAGATATATCTAGTCATAAACACAACTATACTGAGTCAAGGTGATAGCTTAATAGATATATCTAGTCATAAACACAACTATATAACTGAGTCAAGGTGATAGCTTAATAGATATATCTAGTCATAAACACAACTATATTACTGAGCCAAGGTGATAGCTTAATAGATATATCTGGTCATAAACACAACTATACTGTGTCAAGGTGATAGCTTAATAGATATAGCTAGTCATAAACACAACTATATTACTGAGTCAAGGTGATAGCTTAATAGATATATGTAGTCATAAACACAACTATATTACTGAGTCAAGGTGATAGCTTAATAGATATATCTAGTCATAAACACAACTATACTGAGTCAAGGTGATAGCTTAATAGATATATCTGGTCATAAACACAACTATATTACTGAGTCAAGGTGATAGCTTAATAGATATATCTAGTCATAAACACAACTATATTACTGAGTCAAGGTGATAGCTTAATAGATATATCTAGTCATAAACACAACTATATTACTGAGTCAAGGTGATAGCTTAATAGATATACCTGGTCATAAACACAACTATACTGAGTCAAGGTGATAGCTTAATAGATATATCTGGTTATAAACACAACTATATTACTGAGTCAAGGTGATAGCTTAATAGATATATCTAGTCAGAAACACAACTATATAACTGAGTCAAGGTGATAGCTTAATAGATATATCTAGTCATAAACACAACTATATTACTGAGTCAAGGTGATAGCTTAATAGATATATCTAGTCATAAACACAACTATACTGAGTCAAGGTGATAGCTTAATAGATATATCTGGTCATAACCACAACTATACCGAGTTAAGGTGATAGCTTAATAGATATATCTGGTCATAAACACAACTATACTGAGTCAAGGTGATAGCTTAATAGATATATCTAGTCATAAACACAACTATACTGAGTCAAGGTGATAGCTTAATAGATATATCTAGTCATAAACACAACTATATAACTGAGTCAAGGTGATAGCTTAATAGATATATCTAGTCATAAACACAACTATATTACTGAGTCAAGGTGATAGCTTAATAGATATATCTGGTCATAAACACAACTATATTACTGAGTCAAGGTGATAGCTTAATAGATATATCTAGTCATAAACACAACTATATTACTGAGTCAAGGTGATAGCTTAATAGATATATCTGGTCATAAACACAACTATACTGAGTCAAGGTGATAGCTTAATAGATATATCTGGTTATAAACACAACTATATTACTGAGTCAAGGTGATAGCTTAATAGATATATCTAGTCAGAAACACAACTATATTACTGAGTCAAGGTGATAGCTTAATAGATATATCTGGTCATAAACACAACTATACTTAGTCAAGGTGATAGCTTAATAGATATATCTGGTCATAAACACAACTATATTACTGAGTCAAGGTGATAGCTTAATAGATATATCTAGTCATAAGCACAACTATATTACAGAGTCAAGGTGATAGCTTAATAGATATATCTAGTCATAAGCACAACTATATTACAGAGTCAAGGTGATAGCTTAATAGATATATCTAGTTATAAACACAACTATATTACTGAGTCAAGGTGATACCTTAATAGATATATCTAGTCATAAACACAACTATATTACTGAGTCAAGGTGATAGCTTAATAGATATATCTGGTCATAAACACAACTATACTTAGTCAAGGTGATAGCTTAATAGATATATCTGGTCATAAACACAACTATACTGAGTCAAGGTGATAGCTTAATAGATATATCTAGTCATAAACACAACTATATTACTGAGTCAAGGTGATAGCTTAATAGATATATCTAGTCATAAACACAACTATATTACTGAGTCAAGGTGATAGCTTAATAGATATATCTAGTCATAAACACAACTATATTACTGAGTCAAGGTGATAGCTTAATAGATATATCTGGTCATAAACACAACTATACTGAGTCAAGGTGATAGCTTAATAGATATATCTGGTTATAAACACAACTATATTACTGAGTCAAGGTGATAGCTTAATAGATATATCTAGTCAGAAACACAACTATATTACTGAGTCAAGGTGATAGCTTAATAGATATATCTGGTCATAAACACAACTATACTTAGTCAAGGTGATAGCTTAATAGATATATCTGGTCATAAACACAACTATACTGAGTCAAGGTGATAGCTTAATAGATATATCTAGTCATAAACACAACTATATTACTGAGTCAAGGTGATAGCTTAATAGATATATCTAGTCATAAACACAACTATACTGAGTCAAGGTGATAGCTTAATAGATATATCTGGTCATAAACACAACTATACCGAGTTAAGGTGATAGCTTAATAGATATATCTGGTCATAAACACAACTATACTGAGTCAAGGTGATAGCTTAATAGATATATCTAGTCATAAACACAACTATACTGAGTCAAGGTGATAGCTTAATAGATATATCTAGTCATAAACACAACTATATAACTGAGTCAAGGTGATAGCTTAATAGATATATCTAGTCATAAACACAACTATATTACTGAGCCAAGGTGATAGCTTAATAGATATATCTGGTCATAAACACAACTATACTGTGTCAAGGTGATAGCTTAATAGATATAGCTAGTCATAAACACAACTATATTACTGAGTCAAGGTGATAGCTTAATAGATATATGTAGTCATAAACACAACTATATTACTGAGTCAAGGTGATAGCTTAATAGATATATCTAGTCATAAACACAACTATACTGAGTCAAGGTGATAGCTTAATAGATATATCTGGTCATAAACACAACTATATTACTGAGTCAAGGTGATAGCTTAATAGATATATCTAGTCATAAACACAACTATATTACTGAGTCAAGGTGATAGCTTAATAGATATATCTAGTCATAAACACAACTATATTACTGAGTCAAGGTGATAGCTTAATAGATATATCTAGTCATAAACACAACTATATTACTGAGTCAAGGTGATAGCTTAATAGATATATCTGGTCATAAACACAACTATACTGAGTCAAGGTGATAGCTTAATAGATATATCTGGTTATAAACACAACTATATTACTGAGTCAAGGTGATAGCTTA
The DNA here is from genome assembly GCA_964016885.1 of Eledone cirrhosa. Lineage (NCBI taxonomy): Eukaryota > Metazoa > Mollusca > Cephalopoda > Octopoda > Eledonidae > Eledone > Eledone cirrhosa. The sequence continues at coordinate 292,759,055 of OZ024742.1, forward strand.
ATAGATATATCTAGTCAGAAACACAACTATATAACTGAGTCAAGGTGATAGCTTAATAGATATATCTAGTCATAAACACAACTATATTACTGAGTCAAGGTGATAGCTTAATAGATATATCTAGTCATAAACACAACTATACTGAGTCAAGGTGATAGCTTAATAGATATATCTGGTCATAACCACAACTATACCGAGTTAAGGTGATAGCTTAATAGATATATCTGGTCATAAACACAACTATACTGAGTCAAGGTGATAGCTTAATAGATATATCTAGTCATAAACACAACTATACTGAGTCAAGGTGATAGCTTAATAGATATATCTAGTCATAAACACAACTATATAACTGAGTCAAGGTGATAGCTTAATAGATATATCTAGTCATAAACACAACTATATTACTGAGTCAAGGTGATAGCTTAATAGATATATCTGGTCATAAACACAACTATATTACTGAGTCAAGGTGATAGCTTAATAGATATATCTAGTCATAAACACAACTATATTACTGAGTCAAGGTGATAGTTAATAGATATATCTGGTCATAAACACAACTATACTGAGTCAAGGTGATAGCTTAATAGATATATCTGGTTATAAACACAACTATATTACTGAGTCAAGGTGATAGCTTAATAGATATATCTAGTCAGAAACACAACTATATTACTGAGTCAAGGTGATAGCTTAATAGATATATCTGGTCATAAACACAACTATACCGAGTTAAGGTGATAGCTTAATAGATATATCTGGTCATAAACACAACTATACTGAGTCAAGGTGATAGCTTAATAGATATATCTAGTCATAAACACAACTATACTGAGTCAAGGTGATAGCTTAATAGATATATCTAGTCATAAACACAACTATATAACTGAGTCAAGGTGATAGCTTAATAGATATATCTAGTCATAAACACAACTATATTACTGAGCCAAGGTGATAGCTTAATAGATATATCTGGTCATAAACACAACTATACTGTGTCAAGGTGATAGCTTAATAGATATAGCTAGTCATAAACACAACTATATTACTGAGTCAAGGTGATAGCTTAATAGATATATGTAGTCATAAACACAACTATATTACTGAGTCAAGGTGATAGCTTAATAGATATATCTAGTCATAAACACAACTATACTGAGTCAAGGTGATAGCTTAATAGATATATCTGGTCATAAACACAACTATATTACTGAGTCAAGGTGATAGCTTAATAGATATATCTAGTCATAAACACAACTATATTACTGAGTCAAGGTGATAGCTTAATAGATATATCTAGTCATAAACACAACTATATTACTGAGTCAAGGTGATAGCTTAATAGATATATCTAGTCATAAACACAACTATATTACTGAGTCAAGGTGATAGCTTAATAGATATATCTGGTCATAAACACAACTATACTGAGTCAAGGTGATAGCTTAATAGATATATCTGGTTATAAACACAACTATATTACTGAGTCAAGGTGATAGCTTAATAGATATATCTAGTCAGAAACACAACTATATAACTGAGTCAAGGTGATAGCTTAATAGATATATCTAGTCATAAACACAACTATATTACTGAGTCAAGGTGATAGCTTAATAGATATATCTAGTCATAAACACAACTATACTGAGTCAAGGTGATAGCTTAATAGATATATCTGGTCATAACCACAACTATACCGAGTTAAGGTGATAGCTTAATAGATATATCTGGTCATAAACACAACTATACTGAGTCAAGGTGATAGCTTAATAGATATATCTAGTCATAAACACAACTATACTGAGTCAAGGTGATAGCTTAATAGATATATCTAGTCATAAACACAACTATATAACTGAGTCAAGGTGATAGCTTAATAGATATATCTAGTCATAAACACAACTATATTACTGAGTCAAGGTGATAGCTTAATAGATATATCTGGTCATAAACACAACTATATTACTGAGTCAAGGTGATAGCTTAATAGATATATCTAGTCATAAACACAACTATATTACTGAGTCAAGGTGATAGCTTAATAGATATATCTGGTCATAAACACAACTATACTGAGTCAAGGTGATAGCTTAATAGATATATCTGGTTATAAACACAACTATATTACTGAGTCAAGGTGATAGCTTAATAGATATATCTAGTCAGAAACACAACTATATTACTGAGTCAAGGTGATAGCTTAATAGATATATCTGGTCATAAACACAACTATACTTAGTCAAGGTGATAGCTTAATAGATATATCTGGTCATAAACACAACTATACTGAGTCAAGGTGATAGCTTAATATATATATCTAGTCATAAACACAACTATATTACTGAGTCAAGGTGATAGCTTAATAGATATATCTAGTCATAAACACAACTATACTGAGTCAAGGTGATAGCTTAATAGATATATCTGGTCATAAACACAACTATACCGAGTTAAGGTGATAGCTTAATAGATATATCTGGTCATAAACACAACTATACTGAGTCAAGGTGATAGCTTAATAGATATATCTAGTCATAAACACAACTATACTGAGTCAAGGTGATAGCTTAATAGATATATCTAGTCATAAACACAACTATATAACTGAGTCAAGGTGATAGCTTAATAGATATATCTAGTCATAAACACAACTATATTACTGAGCCAAGGTGATAGCTTAATAGATATATCTGGTCATAAACACAACTATACTGTGTCAAGGTGATAGCTTAATAGATATAGCTAGTCATAAACACAACTATATTACTGAGTCAAGGTGATAGCTTAATAGATATATGTAGTCATAAACACAACTATATTACTGAGTCAAGGTGATAGCTTAATAGATATATCTAGTCATAAACACAACTATACTGAGTCAAGGTGATAGCTTAATAGATATATCTGGTCATAAACACAACTATATTACTGAGTCAAGGTGATAGCTTAATAGATATATCTAGTCATAAACACAACTATATTACTGAGTCAAGGTGATAGCTTAATAGATATATCTAGTCATAAACACAACTATATTACTGAGTCAAGGTGATAGCTTAATAGATATATCTAGTCATAAACACAACTATATTACTGAGTCAAGGTGATAGCTTAATAGATATATCTGGTCATAAACACAACTATACTGAGTCAAGGTGATAGCTTAATAGATATATCTGGTTATAAACACAACTATATTACTGAGTCAAGGTGATAGCTTAATAGATATATCTAGTCAGAAACACAACTATATAACTGAGTCAAGGTGATAGCTTAATAGATATATCTAGTCATAAACACAACTATATTACTGAGTCAAGGTGATAGCTTAATAGATATATCTAGTCATAAACACAACTATACTGAGTCAAGGTGATAGCTTAATAGATATATCTGGTCATAACCACAACTATACCGAGTTAAGGTGATAGCTTAATAGATATATCTGATCATAAACACAACTATACTGAGTCAAGGTGATAGCTTAATAGATATATCTAGTCATAAACACAACTATACTGAGTCAAGGTGATAGCTTAATAGATATATCTAGTCATAAACACAACTATATAACTGAGTCAAGGTGATAGCTTAATAGATATATCTAGTCATAAACACAACTATATTACTGAGTCAAGGTGATAGCTTAATAGATATATCTGGTCATAAACACAACTATACTGTGTCAAGGTGATAGCTTAATAGATATAGCTAGTCATAAACACAACTATATTACTGAATCAAGGTGATAGCTTAATAGATATATCTAGTCATAAACACAACTATATAACTGAGTCAAGGTGATAGCTTAATAGATATATCTAGTCATAAACACAACTATATTACTGAGTCAAGGTGATAGCTTAATAGATATATGTAGTCATAAACACAACTATACTGAGTCAAGGTGATAGCTTAATAGATATATCTGGTCATAAACACAACTATACCGAGTTAAGGTGATAGCTTAATAGATATATCTGGTCATAAACACAACTATACTGAGTCAAGGTGATAGCTTAATAGATATATCTAGTCATAAACACAACTATATTACTGAGTCAAGGTGATAGCTTAATAGATATATCTAGTCATAAACACAACTATATTACTGAGTCAAGGTGATACCTTAATAGATATATCTAGTCATAAACACAACTATATTACTGAGTCAAGGTGATAGCTTAATAGATATATCTGGTCATAAACACAACTATACTTAGTCAAGGTGATAGCTTAATAGATATATCTGGTCATAAACACAACTATACTGAGTCAAGGTGATAGCTTAATAGATATATCTAGTCATAAACACAACTATATTACTGAGTCAAGGTGATAGCTTAATAGATATATCTAGTCATAAACACAACTATATTACTGAGTCAAGGTGATAGCTTAATAGATATATCTAGTCATAAACACAACTATATTACTGAGTCAAGGTGATAGCTTAATAGATATATCTGGTCATAAACACAACTATACTGAGTCAAGGTGATAGCTTAATAGATATATCTGGTGATAAACACAACTATACCGAGTTCAGGTGATAGCTTAATAGATATATCTGGTTATAAACACAACTATATTACTGAGTCAAGGTGATAGCTTAATAGATATATCTAGTCATAAACACAACTATATTACTGAGTCAAGGTGATAGCTTAATAGATATATCTGGTCATAAACACAACTATACTGAGTCAAGGTGATAGCTTAATAGATATATCTGGTTATAAACACAACTATACTGAGTCAAGGTGATAGCTTAATAGATATATCTAGTCATAAACACAACTATATTACTGAGTCAAGGTGATAGCTTAATAGATATATCTAGTCATAAACACAACTATATTACAGAGTCAAGGTGATAGCTTAATAGATATATCTAGTCATAAACACAACTATATTACTGAGTCAAGGTGATAGCTTAATAGATATATCTAGTCATAAACACAACTATATTACTGAGTCACGGTGATACCTTAATAGATATATCTAGTCATAAACACAACTATATTACTGAGTCAAGGTGATAGCTTAATAGATATATCTGGTCATAAACACAACTATACTTAGTCAAGGTGATAGCTTAATAGATATATCTGGTCATAAACACAACTATACTGAGTCAAGGTGATAGCTTAATAGATATATCTAGTCATAAACACAACTATATTACTGAGTCAAGGTGATAGCTTAATAGATATATCTAGTCATAAACACAACTATACTGAGTCAAGGTGATAGCTTAATAGATATATCTGGTCATAAACACAACTATACCGAGTTAAGGTGAAAGCTTAATAGATATATCTGGTCATAAACACAACTATACTGAGTCAAGGTGATAGCTTAATAGATATATCTAGTCATAAACACAACTATACTGAGTCAAGGTGATAGCTTAATAGATATATCTAGTCATAAACACAACTATATTACTGAGTCAAGGTGATAGCTTAATAGATATATGTAGTCATAAACACAACTATATTACTGAGTCAAGGTGATAGCTTAATAGATATATCTAGTCATAAACACAACTATACTGAGTCAAGGTGATAGCTTAATAGATATATCTGGTCATATACACAACTATATTACTGAGTCAAGGTGATAGCTTAATAGATATATCTAGTCATAAACACAACTATATTACTGTCAAGGTGATAGCTTAATAGATATATCTAGTCATAAACACAACTATATTACTGAGTCAAGGTGATAGCTTAATAGATATATCTAGTCATAAACACGACTATATTACTGAGTCAAGGTGATAGCTTAATAGATATATCTGGTCATAAACACAACTATACTGAGTCAAGGTGATAGCTTAATAGATATATCTGGTTATAAACACAACTATACTGAGTCAAGGTGATAGCTTAATAGATATATCTAGTCATAAACACAACTACATTACTGAGTCAAGGTGATAGCTTAATAGATATATCTAGTCATAAACACAACTATATGACAGAGTCAAGGTGATAGCTTAATAGATATATCTAGTCATAAACACAACTATATTACTGAGCCAAGGTGATAGCTTAATAGATATATCTAGTCATAAACACAACTATATTACAGAGTCAAGGTGATAGCTTAATAGATATATCTAGTCATAAACACAACTATATTACTGAGTCAAGGTGATACCTTAATAGATATATCTAGTCATAAACACAACTATATTACTGAGTCAAGGTGATAGCTTAATAGATATATCTGGTCATAAACACAACTATACTTAGTCAAGGTGATAGCTTAATAGATATATTTGGTCATAAACACAACTATACTGAGTCAAGGTGATAGCTTAATAGATATATCTAGTCATAACACAACTATATTACTGAGTCAAGGTGATAGCTTAATAGATATATCTAGTCATAAACACAACTATATTACTGAGTCAAGGTGATAGCTTAATAGATATATCTAGTCATAAACACAACTATACTGAGTCAAGGTGATAGCTTAATAGATATATCTGGTCATAAACACAACTCTACCGAGTTAAGGTGATAGCTTAATAGATATATCTGGTCATAAACACAACTATACTGAGTCAAGGTGATAGCTTAATAGATATATCTAGTCATAAACACAACTATACTGAGTCAAGGTGATAGCTTAATAGATATATCTAGTCATAAACACAACTATATAACTGAGTCAAGGTGATAGCTTAATAGATATATCTAGTCATAAACACAACTATATTACTGAGTCAAGGTGATAGCTTAATAGATATATCTGGTCATAAACACAACTATACTATGTCAAGGTGATAGCTTAAAAGATATATCTAGTCATAAACACAACTATATTACTGAGTCAAAGTGATAGCTTAATAGATATATCTAGTCATAAACACAACTATATTACTGAGTCAAGGTGATAGCTTAATAGATATATCTAGTCATAAACACAACTATACTGAGTCAAGGTGATAGCTTAATAGATATATCTGGTCATAAACACAACTATACTGAGTCAAGGTGATAGCTTAATAGATATATCTAGTCATAAACACAACTATATTACTGAGTCAAGGTGATAGCTTAATAGATATATCTAGTCATAAACACAACTATATTACTGAGTCAAGGTGATAGCTTAATAGATATATCTGGTCGTAAACACAACTATACTGAGTCAAGGTGATAGCTTAATAGATATGTCTGGTTATAAACACAACTATACTGAGTCAAGGTGATAGCTTAATAGATATATCTAGTCATAAACACAACTATATTACTGAGTCAAGGTGATAGCTTAATAGATATATCTAGTCATAAACACAACTATATTACTGAGTCAAGGTGATAGCTGAATAGATATATCTAGTCATAAACACAACTATATTACTGAGGCAAGGTGATAGCTTAATAGATATATCTAGTCATAAACACAACTATACTGAGTCAAGGTGATAACTTAATAGATATATCTGGTCATAAACACAACTATACTGAGTCAAGGTGATAGCTTAATAGATATATCTAGTCATAAACACAACTATATTACTGAGTCAAGGTGATAGCTTAATAGATATATCTGGTCATAAACAGAACTATACCGAGTTAAGGTGATAGCTTAATAGATATTTCTGGTCATAAACACAACTATACTGAGTCAAGGTGATAGCTTAATAGATATATCTGGTCATAAACACAACTCTACTGAGTCAAGGTGATAGCTTAATAGATATATCTAGTCATAAACACAACTATATAACTGAGTCAAGGTGATAGCTTAATAGATATATCTAGTCAAAACACAACTATACGGAGTCAAGGTGATAGCTTAATAGATATATCTGGTCATAAACACAACTATACTGAGTCAAGGTGATAGCTTAATAGATATATCTAGTCATAAACACAACTATACTGAGTCAAGGTGATAGCTTAATAGATATATCTAGTCATAAACACAACTATATAACTGAGTCAAGGTGATAGCTTAATAGATATATCTAGTCATAAACACAACTATATTACTGAGCCAAGGTGATAGCTTAATAGATATATCTGGTCATAAACACAACTATACTGTGTCAAGGTGATAGCTTAATAGATATAGCTAGTCATAAACACAACTATATTACTGAGTCAAGGTGATAGCTTAATAGATATATGTAGTCATAAACACAACTATATTACTGAGTCAAGGTGATAGCTTAATAGATATATCTAGTCATAAACACAACTATACTGAGTCAAGGTGATAGCTTAATAGATATATCTGGTCATAAACACAACTATATTACTGAGTCAAGGTGATAGCTTAATAGATATATCTAGTCATAAACACAACTATATTACTGAGTCAAGGTGATAGCTTAATAGATATATCTAGTCATAAACACAACTATATTACTGAGTCAAGGTGATAGCTTAATAGATATATCTAGTCATAAACACAACTATATTACTGAGTCAAGGTGATAGCTTAATAGATATATCTGGTCATAAACACAACTATACTGAGTCAAGGTGATAGCTTAATAGATATATCTGGTTATAAACACAACTATATTACTGAGTCAAGGTGATAGCTTAATAGATATATCTAGTCAGAAACACAACTATATAACTGAGTCAAGGTGATAGCTTAATAGATATATCTAGTCATAAACACAACTATATTACTGAGTCAAGGTGATAGCTTAATAGATATATCTAGTCATAAACACAACTATACTGAGTCAAGGTGATAGCTTAATAGATATATCTGGTCATAACCACAACTATACCGAGTTAAGGTGATAGCTTAATAGATATATCTGATCATAAACACAACTATACTGAGTCAAGGTGATAGCTTAATAGATATATCTAGTCATAAACACAACTATACTGAGTCAAGGTGATAGCTTAATAGATATATCTAGTCATAAACACAACTATATAACTGAGTCAAGGTGATAGCTTAATAGATATATCTAGTCATAAACACAACTATATTACTGAGTCAAGGTGATAGCTTAATAGATATATCTGGTCATAAACACAACTATACTGTGTCAAGGTGATAGCTTAATAGATATAGCTAGTCATAAACACAACTATATTACTGAATCAAGGTGATAGCTTAATAGATATATCTAGTCATAAACACAACTATATAACTGAGTCAAGGTGATAGCTTAATAGATATATCTAGTCATAAACACAACTATATTACTGAGTCAAGGTGATAGCTTAATAGATATATGTAGTCATAAACACAACTATACTGAGTCAAGGTGATAGCTTAATAGATATATCTGGTCATAAACACAACTATACCGAGTTAAGGTGATAGCTTAATAGATATATCTGGTCATAAACACAACTATACTGAGTCAAGGTGATAGCTTAATAGATATATCTAGTCATAAACACAACTATATTACTGAGTCAAGGTGATAGCTTAATAGATATATCTAGTCATAAACACAACTATATTACTGAGTCAAGGTGATACCTTAATAGATATATCTAGTCATAAACACAACTATATTACTGAGTCAAGGTGATAGCTTAATAGATATATCTGGTCATAAACACAACTATACTTAGTCAAGGTGATAGCTTAATAGATATATCTGGTCATAAACACAACTATACTGAGTCAAGGTGATAGCTTAATAGATATATCTAGTCATAAACACAACTATATTACTGAGTCAAGGTGATAGCTTAATAGATATATCTAGTCATAAACACAACTATATTACTGAGTCAAGGTGATAGCTTAATAGATATATCTAGTCATAAACACAACTATATTACTGAGTCAAGGTGATAGCTTAATAGATATATCTGGTCATAAACACAACTATACTGAGTCAAGGTGATAGCTTAATAGATATATCTGGTGATAAACACAACTATACCGAGTTCAGGTGATAGCTTAATAGATATATCTGGTTATAAACACAACTATATTACTGAGTCAAGGTGATAGCTTAATAGATATATCTAGTCATAAACACAACTATATTACTGAGTCAAGGTGATAGCTTAATAGATATATCTGGTCATAAACACAACTATACTGAGTCAAGGTGATAGCTTAATAGATATATCTGGTTATAAACACAACTATACTGAGTCAAGGTGATAGCTTAATAGATATATCTAGTCATAAACACAACTATATTACTGAGTCAAGGTGATAGCTTAATAGATATATCTAGTCATAAACACAACTATATTACAGAGTCAAGGTGATAGCTTAATAGATATATCTAGTCATAAACACAACTATATTACTGAGTCAAGGTGATAGCTTAATAGATATATCTAGTCATAAACACAACTATATTACTGAGTCACGGTGATACCTTAATAGATATATCTAGTCATAAACACAACTATATTACTGAGTCAAGGTGATAGCTTAATAGATATATCTGGTCATAAACACAACTATACTTAGTCAAGGTGATAGCTTAATAGATATATCTGGTCATAAACACAACTATACTGAGTCAAGGTGATAGCTTAATAGATATATCTAGTCATAAACACAACTATATTACTGAGTCAAGGTGATAGCTTAATAGATATATCTAGTCATAAACACAACTATACTGAGTCAAGGTGATAGCTTAATAGATATATCTGGTCATAAACACAACTATACCGAGTTAAGGTGAAAGCTTAATAGATATATCTGGTCATAAACACAACTATACTGAGTCAAGGTGATAGCTTAATAGATATATCTAGTCATAAACACAACTATACTGAGTCAAGGTGATAGCTTAATAGATATATCTAGTCATAAACACAACTATATTACTGAGTCAAGGTGATAGCTTAATAGATATATGTAGTCATAAACACAACTATATTACTGAGTCAAGGTGATAGCTTAATAGATATATCTAGTCATAAACACAACTATACTGAGTCAAGGTGATAGCTTAATAGATATATCTGGTCATATACACAACTATATTACTGAGTCAAGGTGATAGCTTAATAGATATATCTAGTCATAAACACAACTATATTACTGTCAAGGTGATAGCTTAATAGATATATCTAGTCATAAACACAACTATATTACTGAGTCAAGGTGATAGCTTAATAGATATATCTAGTCATAAACACGACTATATTACTGAGTCAAGGTGATAGCTTAATAGATATATCTGGTCATAAACACAACTATACTGAGTCAAGGTGATAGCTTAATAGATATATCTGGTTATAAACACAACTATACTGAGTCAAGGTGATAGCTTAATAGATATATCTAGTCATAAACACAACTACATTACTGAGTCAAGGTGATAGCTTAATAGATATATCTAGTCATAAACACAACTATATGACAGAGTCAAGGTGATAGCTTAATAGATATATCTAGTCATAAACACAACTATATTACTGAGCCAAGGTGATAGCTTAATAGATATATCTAGTCATAAACACAACTATATTACAGAGTCAAGGTGATAGCTTAATAGATATATCTAGTCATAAACACAACTATATTACTGAGTCAAGGTGATACCTTAATAGATATATCTAGTCATAAACACAACTATATTACTGAGTCAAGGTGATAGCTTAATAGATATATCTGGTCATAAACACAACTATACTTAGTCAAGGTGATAGCTTAATAGATATATTTGGTCATAAACACAACTATACTGAGTCAAGGTGATAGCTTAATAGATATATCTAGTCATAACACAACTATATTACTGAGTCAAGGTGATAGCTTAATAGATATATCTAGTCATAAACACAACTATATTACTGAGTCAAGGTGATAGCTTAATAGATATATCTAGTCATAAACACAACTATACTGAGTCAAGGTGATAGCTTAATAGATATATCTGGTCATAAACACAACTCTACCGAGTTAAGGTGATAGCTTAATAGATATATCTGGTCATAAACACAACTATACTGAGTCAAGGTGATAGCTTAATAGATATATCTAGTCATAAACACAACTATACTGAGTCAAGGTGATAGCTTAATAGATATATCTAGTCATAAACACAACTATATAACTGAGTCAAGGTGATAGCTTAATAGATATATCTAGTCATAAACACAACTATATTACTGAGTCAAGGTGATAGCTTAATAGATATATCTGGTCATAAACACAACTATACTATGTCAAGGTGATAGCTTAAAAGATATATCTAGTCATAAACACAACTATATTACTGAGTCAAAGTGATAGCTTAATAGATATATCTAGTCATAAACACAACTATATTACTGAGTCAAGGTGATAGCTTAATAGATATATCTAGTCATAAACACAACTATACTGAGTCAAGGTGATAGCTTAATAGATATATCTGGTCATAAACACAACTATACTGAGTCAAGGTGATAGCTTAATAGATATATCTAGTCATAAACACAACTATATTACTGAGTCAAGGTGATAGCTTAATAGATATATCTAGTCATAAACACAACTATATTACTGAGTCAAGGTGATAGCTTAATAGATATATCTGGTCGTAAACACAACTATACTGAGTCAAGGTGATAGCTTAATAGATATGTCTGGTTATAAACACAACTATACTGAGTCAAGGTGATAGCTTAATAGATATATCTAGTCATAAACACAACTATATTACTGAGTCAAGGTGATAGCTTAATAGATATATCTAGTCATAAACACAACTATATTACTGAGTCAAGGTGATAGCTGAATAGATATATCTAGTCATAAACACAACTATATTACTGAGGCAAGGTGATAGCTTAATAGATATATCTAGTCATAAACACAACTATACTGAGTCAAGGTGATAACTTAATAGATATATCTGGTCATAAACACAACTATACTGAGTCAAGGTGATAGCTTAATAGATATATCTAGTCATAAACACAACTATATTACTGAGTCAAGGTGATAGCTTAATAGATATATCTGGTCATAAACAGAACTATACCGAGTTAAGGTGATAGCTTAATAGATATTTCTGGTCATAAACACAACTATACTGAGTCAAGGTGATAGCTTAATAGATATATCTGGTCATAAACACAACTCTACTGAGTCAAGGTGATAGCTTAATAGATATATCTAGTCATAAACACAACTATATAACTGAGTCAAGGTGATAGCTTAATAGATATATCTAGTCAAAACACAACTATACGGAGTCAAGGTGATAGCTTAATAGATATATCTAGTCATAAACACAACTATACTGAGTCAAGGTGATAGCTTTATAGATATATCTAGTCATAAACACAACTATATAACTGAGTCAAGGTGATAGCTTAATAGATATATCTAGTCATAAACACAACTATATTACTGAGTCAAGGTGATAGCTTAATAGATATATCTGGTCATAAACACAACTAAACTGTGTCAAGGTGATAGTTTAATAGATATATCTAGTCATAAACACAACTATATTACTGAGTCAAGGTGATAGCTTAATAGATATATCTAGTCATAAACACAACTATATTACTGAGTCAAGGTGATAGCTTAATAGATATATCTGGTCATAAACACAACTCTACTGAGTCAAGGTGATAGCTTAATAGATGTATCTAGTCATAAACACAACTATATATCTGAGTCAAGGTGATAGCTTAATAGATATATCTAGTCATAAACACAACTATACTGAGTCAAGGTGATAGCTTAATAGATATATCTGGTCATAAACACAACTATACTGAGTCAAGGTGATAGCTTAATAGATATATCTAGTCATAAACACAACTATATTACTGACTCAAGGTGATAGCTTAATAGATATATCTAGTCATAGACACAACTATATTACTGAGTCAAGGTGATAGCTTAATAGATATATCTAGTCATAAATACAACTATATTACTGATTCAAGGTGATAGCTTAATAGATATATCTAGTCATAAACACAACTATATTACTGAGTCAAGGTGATAGCTTAATAGATATATCTAGTCATAAATACAACTATATTACTGAGTCAAGGTGATAGCTTAATAGATATATCTAGTGATAAACACAACTATACTGAGTCAAGGTGATAGCTTAATAGATATATCTAGTCATAAACACAACTATATTACTGAGTCAAGGTGATAGCTTAATAGATATATCTGGTCATAAACACAACTATACTGAGTCAAGGTGATAGCTTAATAGATATATCTAGTCATAAACACAACTATATTACTGAGTCAAGGTGATAGCTTAATAGATATATCTAGTCATAAACACAACTATATTACTGAGTCAAGGTGATAGCTTAATAGATATATCTAGTCATAAACACAACTATATTACTGATTCAAGGTGATAGCTTAATAGATATATCTAGTCATAAACACAACTATATTACTGAGTCAAGGTGATAGCTTAATAGATATATCTGGTCATAAACACAACTCTACTGAGTCAAGGTGATAGCTTAATAGATGTATCTAGTCATAAACACAACTATATATCTGAGTCACGGTGATAGATTAATAGATATATCTAGTCATAAACACAACTATACTGAGTCAAGGTGATAGCTTAATAGATATATCTGGTCATAAACACAACTATACTGAGTCAAGGTGATAGCTTAATAGATATATCTGGTCATAAACACAACTATACTGTGTCAAGGTGATAGCTTAATAGATAAATCTAGTCATAAACACAACTATATTACTGAGTCAAGGTGATAGCTTAATAGATATATCTAGTCATAAACACAACTATATTACTGAGTCAAGGTGTTAGCTTAATAGATATATCTAGTCATAAACACAACTATACTGAGTCAAGGTGATAGCTTAATAGATATATCTAGTCATAAACACAACTATATTACTGAGTCAAGGTGATAGCTTAATAGATATATCTAGTCATAAACACAACTATATAACTGAGTCAAGGTGATAGCTTAATAGATATATGTAGTCATAAACACAACTATATTACTGAGTCAAGGTGATAGCTTAATAGATATATCTGGTCATAAACACAACTATACTGAGTCAAGGTGATAGCTTAATAGATATATCTAGTCATAAACACAACTATATTACTGATTCAAGGTGATAGCTTAATAGATATATCTAGTCATAAACACAACTATATTACTGAGTCAAGGTGATAGCTTAATAGATATATCTAGTCATAAACACAACTATACTGAGTCAACGTGATAGCTTAATAGATATATCTAGTCATAAACACAACTATATTACAGAGTCAAGGTGATAGCTTAATAGATATATCTAGTCATAAACACAACTATATTACTGAGTCAAGGTGATACCTTAATAGATATATCTAGTCATAAACACAACTATATTACTGAGTCAAGGTGATAGCTTAATAGATATATCTGGTCATAAACACAACTATACTTAGTCAAGGTGATAGCTTAATAGATATATTTGGTCATAAACACAACTATACTGAGTCAAGGTGATAGCTTAATAGATATATCTAGTCATAACACAACTATATTACTGAGTCAAGGTGATAGCTTAATAGATATATCTAGTCATAAACACAACTATATTACTGAGTCAAGGTGATAGCTTAATAGATATATCTAGTCATAAACACAACTATACTGAGTCAAGGTGATAGCTTAATAGATATATCTGGTCATAAACACAACTCTACCGAGTTAAGGTGATAGCTTAATAGATATATCTAGTCATAAACACAACTATACTGAGTCAAGGTGATAGCTTAATAGATATATCTAGTCATAAACACAACTATATTACTGAGTCAAGGTGATAGCTTAATAGATATATGTAGTCATAAACACAACTATATTACTGAGTCAAGGTGATAGCTTAATAGATATATCTAGTCATAAACACAACTATACTGAGTCAAGGTGATAGCTTAATAGATATATCTGGTCATATACACAACTATATTACTGAGTCAAGGTGATAGCTTAATAGATATATCTAGTCATAAACACAACTATATTACTGTCAAGGTGATAGCTTAATAGATATATCTAGTCATAAACACAACTATATTACTGAGTCAAGGTGATAGCTTAATAGATATATCTAGTCATAAACACGACTATATTACTGAGTCAAGGTGATAGCTTAATAGATATATCTGGTCATAAACACAACTATACTGAGTCAAGGTGATAGCTTAATAGATATATCTGGTTATAAACACAACTATACTGAGTCAAGGTGATAGCTTAATAGATATATCTAGTCATAAACACAACTACATTACTGAGTCAAGGTGATAGCTTAATAGATATATCTAGTCATAAACACAACTATATGACAGAGTCAAGGTGATAGCTTAATAGATATATCTAGTCATAAACACAACTATATTACTGAGCCAAGGTGATAGCTTAATAGATATATCTAGTCATAAACACAACTATATTACAGAGTCAAGGTGATAGCTTAATAGATATATCTAGTCATAAACACAACTATATTACTGAGTCAAGGTGATACCTTAATAGATATATCTAGTCATAAACACAACTATATTACTGAGTCAAGGTGATAGCTTAATAGATATATCTGGTCATAAACACAACTATACTTAGTCAAGGTGATAGCTTAATAGATATATTTGGTCATAAACACAACTATACTGAGTCAAGGTGATAGCTTAATAGATATATCTAGTCATAACACAACTATATTACTGAGTCAAGGTGATAGCTTAATAGATATATCTAGTCATAAACACAACTATATTACTGAGTCAAGGTGATAGCTTAATAGATATATCTAGTCATAAACACAACTATACTGAGTCAAGGTGATAGCTTAATAGATATATCTGGTCATAAACACAACTCTACCGAGTTAAGGTGATAGCTTAATAGATATATCTGGTCATAAACACAACTATACTGAGTCAAGGTGATAGCTTAATAGATATATCTAGTCATAAACACAACTATACTGAGTCAAGGTGATAGCTTAATAGATATATCTAGTCATAAACACAACTATATAACTGAGTCAAGGTGATAGCTTAATAGATATATCTAGTCATAAACACAACTATATTACTGAGTCAAGGTGATAGCTTAATAGATATATCTGGTCATAAACACAACTATACTATGTCAAGGTGATAGCTTAAAAGATATATCTAGTCATAAACACAACTATATTACTGAGTCAAAGTGATAGCTTAATAGATATATCTAGTCATAAACACAACTATATTACTGAGTCAAGGTGATAGCTTAATAGATATATCTAGTCATAAACACAACTATACTGAGTCAAGGTGATAGCTTAATAGATATATCTGGTCATAAACACAACTATACTGAGTCAAGGTGATAGCTTAATAGATATATCTAGTCATAAACACAACTATATTACTGAGTCAAGGTGATAGCTTAATAGATATATCTAGTCATAAACACAACTATATTACTGAGTCAAGGTGATAGCTTAATAGATATATCTGGTCGTAAACACAACTATACTGAGTCAAGGTGATAGCTTAATAGATATGTCTGGTTATAAACACAACTATACTGAGTCAAGGTGATAGCTTAATAGATATATCTAGTCATAAACACAACTATATTACTGAGTCAAGGTGATAGCTTAATAGATATATCTAGTCATAAACACAACTATATTACTGAGTCAAGGTGATAGCTGAATAGATATATCTAGTCATAAACACAACTATATTACTGAGGCAAGGTGATAGCTTAATAGATATATCTAGTCATAAACACAACTATACTGAGTCAAGGTGATAACTTAATAGATATATCTGGTCATAAACACAACTATACTGAGTCAAGGTGATAGCTTAATAGATATATCTAGTCATAAACACAACTATATTACTGAGTCAAGGTGATAGCTTAATAGATATATCTGGTCATAAACAGAACTATACCGAGTTAAGGTGATAGCTTAATAGATATTTCTGGTCATAAACACAACTATACTGAGTCAAGGTGATAGCTTAATAGATATATCTGGTCATAAACACAACTCTACTGAGTCAAGGTGATAGCTTAATAGATATATCTAGTCATAAACACAACTATATAACTGAGTCAAGGTGATAGCTTAATAGATATATCTAGTCAAAACACAACTATACGGAGTCAAGGTGATAGCTTAATAGATATATCTAGTCATAAACACAACTATACTGAGTCAAGGTGATAGCTTTATAGATATATCTAGTCATAAACACAACTATATAACTGAGTCAAGGTGATAGCTTAATAGATATATCTAGTCATAAACACAACTATATTACTGAGTCAAGGTGATAGCTTAATAGATATATCTGGTCATAAACACAACTAAACTGTGTCAAGGTGATAGTTTAATAGATATATCTAGTCATAAACACAACTATATTACTGAGTCAAGGTGATAGCTTAATAGATATATCTAGTCATAAACACAACTATATTACTGAGTCAAGGTGATAGCTTAATAGATATATCTGGTCATAAACACAACTCTACTGAGTCAAGGTGATAGCTTAATAGATGTATCTAGTCATAAACACAACTATATATCTGAGTCAAGGTGATAGCTTAATAGATATATCTAGTCATAAACACAACTATACTGAGTCAAGGTGATAGCTTAATAGATATATCTGGTCATAAACACAACTATACTGAGTCAAGGTGATAGCTTAATAGATATATCTAGTCATAAACACAACTATATTACTGACTCAAGGTGATAGCTTAATAGATATATCTAGTCATAAACACAACTATATTACTGAGTCAAGGTGATAGCTTAATAGATATATCTAGTCATAAATACAACTATATTACTGATTCAAGGTGATAGCTTAATAGATATATCTAGTCATAAACACAACTATATTACTGAGTCAAGGTGATAGCTTAATAGATATATCTAGTCATAAATACAACTATATTACTGAGTCAAGGTGATAGCTTAATAGATATATCTAGTGATAAACACAACTATACTGAGTCAAGGTGATAGCTTAATAGATATATCTAGTCATAAACACAACTATATTACTGAGTCAAGGTGATAGCTTAATAGATATATCTGGTCATAAACACAACTATACTGAGTCAAGGTGATAGCTTAATAGATATATCTAGTCATAAACACAACTATATTACTGAGTCAAGGTGATAGCTTAATAGATATATCTAGTCATAAACACAACTATATTACTGAGTCAAGGTGATAGCTTAATAGATATATCTAGTCATAAACACAACTATATTACTGATTCAAGGTGATAGCTTAATAGATATATCTAGTCATAAACACAACTATATTACTGAGTCAAGGTGATAGCTTAATAGATATATCTGGTCATAAACACAACTCTACTGAGTCAAGGTGATAGCTTAATAGATGTATCTAGTCATAAACACAACTATATATCTGAGTCACGGTGATAGATTAATAGATATATCTAGTCATAAACACAACTATACTGAGTCAAGGTGATAGCTTAATAGATATATCTGGTCATAAACACAACTATACTGAGTCAAGGTGATAGCTTAATAGATATATCGGTCATAAACACAACTATACTGTGTCAAGGTGATAGCTTAATAGATAAATCTAGTCATAAACACAACTATATTACTGAGTCAAGGTGATAGCTTAATAGATATATCTAGTCATAAACACAACTATATTACTGAGTCAAGGTGTTAGCTTAATAGATATATCTAGTCATAAACACAACTATACTGAGTCAAGGTGATAGCTTAATAGATATATCTAGTCATAAACACAACTATATTACTGAGTCAAGGTGATAGCTTAATAGATATATCTAGTCATAAACACAACTATATAACTGAGTCAAGGTGATAGCTTAATAGATATATGTAGTCATAAACACAACTATATTACTGAGTCAAGGTGATAGCTTAATAGATATATCTGGTCATAAACACAACTATACTGAGTCAAGGTGATAGCTTAATAGATATATCTAGTCATAAACACAACTATATTACTGATTCAAGGTGATAGCTTAATAGATATATCTAGTCATAAACACAACTATATTACTGAGTCAAGGTGATAGCTTAATAGATATATCTAGTCATAAACACAACTATACTGAGTCAACGTGATAGCTTAATAGATATATCTAGTCATAAACACAACTATATTACAGAGTCAAGGTGATAGCTTAATAGATATATCTAGTCATAAACACAACTATATTACTGAGTCAAGGTGATACCTTAATAGATATATCTAGTCATAAACACAACTATATTACTGAGTCAAGGTGATAGCTTAATAGATATATCTGGTCATAAACACAACTATACTTAGTCAAGGTGATAGCTTAATAGATATATTTGGTCATAAACACAACTATACTGAGTCAAGGTGATAGCTTAATAGATATATCTAGTCATAACACAACTATATTACTGAGTCAAGGTGATAGCTTAATAGATATATCTAGTCATAAACACAACTATATTACTGAGTCAAGGTGATAGCTTAATAGATATATCTAGTCATAAACACAACTATACTGAGTCAAGGTGATAGCTTAATAGATATATCTGGTCATAAACACAACTCTACCGAGTTAAGGTGATAGCTTAATAGATATATCTGGTCATAAACACAACTATACTGAGTCAAGGTGATAGCTTAATAGATATATCTAGTCATAAACACAACTATACTGAGTCAAGGTGATAGCTTAATAGATATATCTAGTCATAAACACAACTATATAACTGAGTCAAGGTGATAGCTTAATAGATATATCTAGTCATAAACACAACTATATTACTGAGTCAAGGTGATAGCTTAATAGATATATCTGGTCATAAACACAACTATACTATGTCAAGGTGATAGCTTAAAAGATATATCTAGTCATAAACACAACTATATTACTGAGTCAAAGTGATAGCTTAATAGATATATCTAGTCATAAACACAACTATATTACTGAGTCAAGGTGATAGCTTAATAGATATATCTAGTCATAAACACAACTATACTGAGTCAAGGTGATAGCTTAATAGATATATCTGGTCATAAACACAACTATACTGAGTCAAGGTGATAGCTTAATAGATATATCTAGTCATAAACACAACTATATTACTGAGTCAAGGTGATAGCTTAATAGATATATCTAGTCATAAACACAACTATATTACTGAGTCAAGGTGATAGCTTAATAGATATATCTGGTCGTAAACACAA
Organism: Eledone cirrhosa; assembly: GCA_964016885.1. Classification (NCBI taxonomy): domain Eukaryota; kingdom Metazoa; phylum Mollusca; class Cephalopoda; order Octopoda; family Eledonidae; genus Eledone; species Eledone cirrhosa. The sequence continues at coordinate 292,780,274 of OZ024742.1, forward strand.
CTATACTGAGTCAAGGTGATAGCTTAATAGATATGTCTGGTTATAAACACAACTATACTGAGTCAAGGTGATAGCTTAATAGATATATCTAGTCATAAACACAACTATATTACTGAGTCAAGGTGATAGCTTAATAGATATATCTAGTCATAAACACAACTATATTACTGAGTCAAGGTGATAGCTGAATAGATATATCTAGTCATAAACACAACTATATTACTGAGGCAAGGTGATAGCTTAATAGATATATCTAGTCATAAACACATCTATACTGAGTCAAGGTGATAACTTAATAGATATATCTGGTCATAAACACAACTATACTGAGTCAAGGTGATAGCTTAATAGATATATCTAGTCATAAACACAACTATATTACTGAGTCAAGGTGATAGCTTAATAGATATATCTGGTCATAAACAGAACTATACCGAGTTAAGGTGATAGCTTAATAGATATTTCTGGTCATAAACACAACTATACTGAGTCAAGGTGATAGCTTAATAGATATATCTGGTCATAAACACAACTCTACTGAGTCAAGGTGATAGCTTAATAGATATATCTAGTCATAAACACAACTATATAACTGAGTCAAGGTGATAGCTTAATAGATATATCTAGTCATAAACACAACTATACGGAGTCAAGGTGATAGCTTAATAGATATATCTGGTCATAAACACAACTATACTGAATCTAGGTGATAGCTTAATAGATATATCTGGTCATAAACACAACTATACTGTGTCAAGGTGATAGCTTAATAGATATATCTAGTCATAAACACAACTATACTGAGTCAAGGTGATAGCTTTATAGATATATCTAGTCATAAACACAACTATATAACTGAGTCAAGGTGATAGCTTAATAGATATATCTAGTCATAAACACAACTATATTACTGAGTCAAGGTGATAGCTTAATAGATATATCTGGTCATAAACACAACTAAACTGTGTCAAGGTGATAGTTTAATAGATATATCTAGTCATAAACACAACTATATTACTGAGTCAAGGTGATAGCTTAATAGATATATCTAGTCATAAACACAACTATATTACTGAGTCAAGGTGATAGCTTAATAGATATATCTGGTCATAAACACAACTCTACTGAGTCAAGGTGATAGCTTAATAGATGTATCTAGTCATAAACACAACTATATATCTGAGTCAAGGTGATAGCTTAATAGATATATCTAGTCATAAACACAACTATACTGAGTCAAGGTGATAGCTTAATAGATATATCTGGTCATAAACACAACTATACTGAGTCAAGGTGATAGCTTAATAGATATATCTAGTCATAAACACAACTATATTACTGACTCAAGGTGATAGCTTAATAGATATATCTAGTCATAAACACAACTATATTACTGAGTCAAGGTGATAGCTTAATAGATATATCTAGTCATAAATACAACTATATTACTGATTCAAGGTGATAGCTTAATAGATATATCTAGTCATAAACACAACTATATTACTGAGTCAAGGTGATAGCTTAATAGATATATCTAGTCATAAATACAACTATATTACTGAGTCAAGGTGATAGCTTAATAGATATATCTAGTGATAAACACAACTATACTGAGTCAAGGTGATAGCTTAATAGATATATCTAGTCATAAACACAACTATATTACTGAGTCAAGGTGATAGCTTAATAGATATATCTGGTCATAAACACAACTATACTGAGTCAAGGTGATAGCTTAATAGATATATCTAGTCATAAACACAACTATATTACTGAGTCAAGGTGATAGCTTAATAGATATATCTAGTCATAAACACAACTATATTACTGAGTCAAGGTGATAGCTTAATAGATATATCTAGTCATAAACACAACTATATTACTGATTCAAGGTGATAGCTTAATAGATATATCTAGTCATAAACACAACTATATTACTGAGTCAAGGTGATAGCTTAATAGATATATCTGGTCATAAACACAACTCTACTGAGTCAAGGTGATAGCTTAATAGATGTATCTAGTCATAAACACAACTATATATCTGAGTCACGGTGATAGATTAATAGATATATCTAGTCATAAACACAACTATACTGAGTCAAGGTGATAGCTTAATAGATATATCTGGTCATAAACACAACTATACTGAGTCAAGGTGATAGCTTAATAGATATATCTGGTCATAAACACAACTATACTGTGTCAAGGTGATAGCTTAATAGATAAATCTAGTCATAAACACAACTATATTACTGAGTCAAGGTGATAGCTTAATAGATATATCTAGTCATAAACACAACTATATTACTGAGTCAAGGTGTTAGCTTAATAGATATATCTAGTCATAAACACAACTATACTGAGTCAAGGTGATAGCTTAATAGATATATCTAGTCATAAACACAACTATATTACTGAGTCAAGGTGATAGCTTAATAGATATATCTAGTCATAAACACAACTATATAACTGAGTCAAGGTGATAGCTTAATAGATATATGTAGTCATAAACACAACTATATTACTGAGTCAAGGTGATAGCTTAATAGATATATCTGGTCATAAACACAACTATACTGAGTCAAGGTGATAGCTTAATAGATATATCTAGTCATAAACACAACTATATTACTGATTCAAGGTGATAGCTTAATAGATATATCTAGTCATAAACACAACTATATTACTGAGTCAAGGTGATAGCTTAATAGATATATCTAGTCATAAACACATCTATACTGAGTCAACGTGATAGCTTAATAGATATATCTGGTCATAAACACAACTATACTGAGTCAAGGTGATAGCTTAATAGATATATCTAGTCATAAACACAACTATATTACTGAGTCAAGGTGATAGCTTAATAGATATATCTAGTCATAAACACAACTATATTACTGAGTCAAGGTGATAGCTTAATAGATATATCTAGTCATAAACACAACTATATTACTGATTCAAGGTGATAGCTTAATAGATATATCTAGTCATAAACACAACTATATTACTGAGTCAAGGTGATAGCTTAATAGATATATCTGGTCATAAACACAACTCTACTGAGTCAAGGTGATAGCTTAATAGATGTATCTAGTCATAAACACAACTATATATCTGAGTCACGGTGATAGCTTAATAGATATATCTAGTCATAAACACAACTATACTGAGTCAAGGTGATAGCTTAATAGATATATCTGGTCATAAACACAACTATACTGAGTCAAGGTGATAGCTTAATAGATATATCTAGTCATAAACACAACTATATTACTGAGTCAAGGTGATAGCTTAATAGATATATCTGGTCATAAACAGAACTATACCTAGTTAAGGTGATAGCTTAATAGATATTTCTGGTCATAAACACAACTATACTGAGTCAAGGTGATAGCTTAATAGATATATCTGGTCATAAACACAACTCTACTGAGTCAAGGTGATAGCTTAATAGATATATCTAGTCATAAACACAACTATATAACTGAGTCAAGGTGATAGCTTAATAGATATATCTAGTCATAAACACAACTATACGGAGTCAAGGTGATAGCTTAATAGATATATCTGGTCATAAACACAACTATACTGAATCTAGGTGATAGCTTAATAGATATATCTGGTCATAAACACAACTATACTGTGTGAAGGTGATAGCTTAATAGATATATCTAGTCATAAACACAACTATACTGAGTCAAGGTGATAGCTTTATAGATATATCTAGTCATAAACACAACTATATAACTGAGTCAAGGTGATAGCTTAATAGATATATCTAGTCATAAACACAACTATATTACTGAGTCAAGGTGATAGCTTAATAGATATATCTGGTCATAAACACAACTAAACTGTGTCAAGGTGATAGTTTAATAGATATATCTAGTCATAAACACAACTATATTACTGAGTCAAGGTGATAGCTTAATAGATATATCTAGTCATAAACACAACTATATTACTGAGTCAAGGTGATAGCTTAATAGATATATCTGGTCATAAACACAACTCTACTGAGTCAAGGTGATAGCTTAATAGATGTATCTAGTCATAAACACAACTATATATCTGAGTCAAGGTGATAGCTTAATAGATATATCTAGTCATAAACACAACTATACTGAGTCAAGGTGATAGCTTAATAGATATATCTGGTCATAAACACAACTATACCGAGTTAAGGTGATAGCTTAATAGATATATCTGGTCATAAACACAACTATACTGAGTCAAGGTGATAGCTTAATAGATATATCTAGTCATAAACACAACTATACTGAGTCAAGGTGATAGCTTAATAGATATATCTAGTCATAAACACAACTATATAACTGAGTCAAGGTGATAGCTTAATAGATATATCTAGTCATAAACACAACTATATTACTGAGTCAAGGTGATAGCTTAATAGATATATCTAGTCATAAACACAACTATACTGAGTCAAGGTGATAGCTTAATAGATATATCTGGTCATAAACACAACTATACTGAGTCAAGGTGTTAACTTAATAGATATATCTAGTCATAAACACAACTATATTACTGAGTCAAGGTGATAGCTTAATAGATATATCTGGTTATAAACACAACTATACTGAGTCAAGGTGATAGCTTAATAGATATATCTAGTCATAAACACAACTATATTACTGAGCCAAGGTGATAGCTTAATAGATATATCTAGTCATAAACACAACTATATTACTGAGTCAAGCTGATAGCTTAATAGATATATCTGGTGATAAACACAACTATACTGTGTCAAGGTGATAGCTTAATAGATATATCTAGTCATAAACACAACTATATTACTGAGTCAAGGTGATAGCTTAATAGATATATCTAGTCATAAACACAACTATACTGAGTCAAGGTGATAGCTTAATAGATATATCTGGTCATAAACACAACTATACTGAGTCAAGGTGATAGCTTAATAGATATATCTAGTCATAAACACTACTATTTTACTGAGTCAAGGTGATAGCTTAATAGATATATCTAGTCATAAACACAACTATATTACTGAGTCAAACTTAATAGCTTAATAGATATATCTAGTCATAAACACAACTATATTACTGATTCAAGGTGATAGCTTAATAGATATATCTAGTCATAAACACAACTATGTTACTGAGTCAAGGTGATAGCTTAATAGATATATCTAGTCATAAACACAACTATACTGAGTCAAGGTGATAGCTTAATAGATATATCTGGTCATAAACACAACTATACTGAGTCAAGGTGATAGCTTAATAGATATATCTAGTCATAAACACAACTATATTACTGACTCAAGCTGATAGCTTAATAGATATATCTAGTCATAAACACAACTATATTACTGAGTCAAGGTGATAGCTTAATAGATATATCTAGTCATAAACACAACTATACTGAGTCAAGGTGATAGCTTCATAGATATATCTAGTCATAAACACAACTATATTACTGAGTCAAGGTGATAGCTGAATAGATATATCTAGTCATAAACACAACTATATTACTGAGGCAAGGTGATAGCTTAATAGATATATCTAGTCATAAACACAACTATACTGAGTCAAGGTGATAGCTTAATAGATATATCTGGTCATAAACACAACTATACTGAGTCAAGGTGATAGCTTAATAGATATATCTAGTCATAAACACAACTATATTACTGAGTCAAGGTGATAGCTTAATAGATATATCTGGTCATAAACACAACTATACCGAGTTAAGGTGATAGCTTAATAGATATATCTAGTCATAAACACTACTAAATTACTGAGTCAAGGTGATAGCTTAATAGATATATCTAGTCATAAACACAACTATATTACTGAGTCAAGGTGATAGCTTAATAGATATATCTAGTCATAAACACAACTATATTACTGATTCAAGGTGATAGCTTAATAGATATATCTAGTCATAAACACAACTATATTACTGAGTCAAGGTGATAGCTTAATAGATATATCTAGTGATAAACACAACTATACTGAATCAAGGTGATAGCTTAATAGATATATCTGGTCATAAACACAACTATACTGAGTCAAACACAACTATATTACTGACTCAAGGTGATAGTTTAATAGATATATCTAGTCATAAACACAACTATATTACTGAGTCAAGGTGATAGCTTAATAGATATATCTAGTCATAAACACAACTATATTACTGAGCCAAGGTGATAGCTTAATAGATATATCTAGTCATAAACACAACTATATTACTGAGTCAAGCTGATAGCTTAATAGATATATCTGGTGATAAACACAACTATACTGTGTCATGGTGATAGCTTAATAGATATATCTAGTCATAAACACAACTATATTACTGAGTCAAGGTGATAGCTTAATAGATATATCTAGTCATAAACACAACTATACTGAGTCAAGGTGATAGCTTAATAGATATATCTGGTCATAAACACAACTATACTGAGTCAAGGTGATAGCTTAATAGATATATCTAGTCATAAACACTACTATTTTACTGAGTCAAGGTGATAGCTTAATAGATATATCTAGTCATAAACACAACTATATTACTGAGTCAAACTTAATAGCTTAATAGATATATCTAGTCATAAACACAACTATACTGAGTCAAGGTGATAGCTTCATAGATATATCTAGTCATAAACACAACTATATTACTGAGTCAAGGTGATAGCTGAATAGATATATCTAGTCATAAACACAACTATATTACTGAGGCAAGGTGATAGCTTAATAGATATATCTATTCATAAACACAACTATACTGAGTCAAGGTGATAGCTTAATAGATATATCTGGTCATAAACACAACTATACTGAGTCAAGGTGATAGCTTAATAGATATATCTAGTCATAAACACAACTATATTACTGAGTCAAGGTGATAGCTTAATAGATATATCTGGTCATAAACACAACTATACCGAGTTAAGGTGATAGCTTAATAGATATATCTAGTCATAAACACTACTAAATTACTGAGTCAAGGTGATAGCTTAATAGATATATCTAGTCATAACACAACTATATTACTGAGTCAAGGTGATAGCTTAATAGATATATCTAGTCATAAACACAACTATATTACTGATTCAAGGTGATAGCTTAATAGATATATCTAGTCATAAACACAACTATATTACTGAGTCAAGGTGATAGCTTAATAGATATATCTAGTGATAAACACAACTATACTGAATCAAGGTGATAGCTTAATAGATATATCTGGTCATAAACACAACTATACTGAGTCAAACACAACTATATTACTGACTCAAGGTGATAGTTTAATAGATATATCTAGTCATAAACACAACTATATTACTGAGTCAAGGTGATAGCTTAATAGATATATCTAGTCATAAATACAACTATATTACTGATTCAAGGTGATAGCTTAATAGATATATCTAGTCATAAACACAACTATATTACTGAGTCAAGGTGATAGCTTAATAGATATATCTGGTCATAAACACAACTCTACTGAGTCAAGGTGATAGCTTAATAGATATATCTAGTCATAAACAAAACTATATTACTGAGTCAAGGTGATAGCTTAATAGATATATCTAGTCATAAACACAACTATACTGAGTCAAGGTGATAGCTTAATAGATATATCTGGTCATAAACACAACTATACTGAGTCAAGGTGATAGCTTAATAGATATATCTAGTCATAAACACAACTATATTACTGAGTCAAGGTGATAGCTTAATAGATATATCTAGTCATAAACACAACTATATTACTGAGTCAAGGTGATAGCTTAATAGATATATCTAGTCATAAACACAACTATACTGAGTCAAGGTGATAGCTTAATAGATATATCTGGTCATAAACACAACTATACCGAGTTAAGGTGATAGATTAATAGATATATCTGGTCATAAACACAACTATACTGAGTCAAGGTGATAGATTAATAGATATATCTAGTCATAAACACAACTATACTGAGTCAAGGTGATAGCTTAATAGATATATCTAGTCATAAACACAACTATATAACTGAGTCAAGGTGATAGCTTAATAGATATATCTAGTCATAAACACAACTATATTACTGAGTCAAGGTGATAGCTTAATAGATATATCTAGTCATAAACACAACTATACTGAGTCAAGGTTATAGCTTAATAGATATATCTGGTCATAAACACAACTATACTGAGTCAAGGTGTTAGCTTAATAGATATATCTAGTCATAAACACAACTATATTACTGAGTCAAGGTGATAGCTTAATAGATATATCTAGTCATAAACACAACTATACTTAGTCAAGGTGATAGCTTAATAGATATATCTGGTCATAAACACAACTATACCGAGTTAAGGTGATAGCTTAATAGATATATCTGGTCGTAAACACAACTATACTGAGTCAAGGTGATAGCTTAATAGATATATCTGGTTATAAACACAACTATACTGAGTCAAGGTGATAGCTTAATAGATATATCTAGTCAAAAACACAACTATATTACTGAGTCAAGGTGATAGCTTAATAGATACATCTAGTCATAAACACAACTATATTACTGAGTCAAGGTGATAGCTTAATAGATATATCTAGTCATAAACACAACTATACTGAGTCAAGGTGATAACTTAATAGATATATCTGGTCATAAACACAACTATACCGAGTTAAGGTGATAGCTTAATAGATATATCTGGTCATAAACACAACTATACTGAGTCAAGGTGATAGCTTAATAGATATATCTAGTCATAAACACAACTATACTGAGTCAAGGTGATTGCTTAATAGATATATCTAGTCATAAACACAACTATATAACTGAGTCAAGGTGATAGCTTAATAGATATATCTAGTCATAAACACAACTATATTACTGAGTCAAGGTGATAGCTTAATAGATATATCTGGTGATAAACACAACTATACTGTGTCAAGGTGATCGCTTAATAGATATATCTAGTCATAAACACAACTATATTACTGAGTCAAGGTGATAGCTTAATAGATATATCTAGTCATAAACACAACTATACTGAGTCAAGGTGATAGCTTAATAGATATATCTGGTCATAAACACAACTATACTGAGTCAAGGTGATAGCTTAATAGATATATCTAGTCATAAACACTACTATTTTACTGAGTCAAGGTGATAGCTTAATAGATATATCTAGTCATAAACACAACTATATTACTGAGTCAAACTTAATAGCTTAATAGATATATCTAGTCATAAACACAACTATATTACTGATTCAAGGTGATAGCTTAATAGATATATCTAGTCATAAACACAACTATGTTACTGAGTCAAGGTGATAGCTTAATAGATATATCTAGTCATAAACACAACTATACTGAGTCAAGGTGATAGCTTAATAGATATATCTGGTCATAAACACAACTATACTGAGTCAAGGTGATAGCTTAATAGATATATCTAGTCATAAACACTACTATATTACTGACTCAAGCTGATAGCTTAATAGATATATCTAGTCATAAACACAACTATATTACTGAGTCAAGGTGATAGCTTAATAGATATATCTAGTCATAAACACAACTATACTGAGTCAAGGTGATAGCTTCATAGATATATCTAGTCATAAACACAACTATATTACTGAGTCAAGGTGATAGCTTAATAGATATATCTAGTCATAAACACAACAATATTACTGAGTCAAGGTGATAGCTTAATAGATATATCTAGTCATAAACACAACTATATTACTGAGTCAAGGTGATAGCTTAATAGATATATCTGGTCATAAACACAACTATACTGAGTCAAGGTGATAGCTTAATAGATATATCTGGTTATAAACACAACTATACTGAGTCAAGGTGATAGCTTAATAGATATATCTAGTCATAAACACAACTATATTACTGAGTCAAGGTGATAGCTTAATGGATATATCTAGTCATAAACACAACTATATTACTGAGTCAAGGTGATAGCTTAATAGATATATCTAGTCATAAACACAACTATATTACTAAGTCAAGGTGATAGCTTAATAGATATATCTAGTCATAAACACAACTATATTACTGAGTCAAGGTGATAGCTTAATAGATATATCTAGTCATAAACACAACTATGCTGAGTCAAGGTGATAGCTTAATAGATATATCTGGTCATAAACACAACTATACTGAGTCAAGGTGATAGCTTAATAGATATATCTACTCATAAACACTACTATATTACTGAGTCAAGGTGATAGCTTAATAGATTTATCTAGTCATAAACACAACTATATTACTGAGTCAAGGTGATAGCTTAATAGATATATCTAGTCATAAACACAACTATATTACTGAGTCAAGGTGATAGCTTAATAGATATATCTAGTCATAAACACAACTATACTGAGTCAAGGTGATAGATTAATAGATATATCTGGTCATAAACACAACTATACTGAGTGAAGGTGATAGCTTAATAGATATATCTAGTCATAAACACAACTATATTACTGACTCAAGGTGATAGCTTAATAAATATATCTAGTCATAAACACAACTATATTACTGAGTCAAGGTGATAGCTTAATAGATATATCTAGTCATAAATACAACTATATTACTGATTCAAGGTGATAGCTTAATAGATATATCTAGTCATAAACACAACTATATTACTGAGTCAAGGTGATAGCTTAATAGATATATCTGGTCATAAACACAACTCTACTGAGTCAAGGTGATAGCTTAATAGATATATCTAGTCATAAACACAACTATATTACTGAGTCAAGGTGATAGCTTAATAGATATATCTAGTCATAAACACAACTATACTGAGTCAAGGTGATAGCTTAATAGATATATCTGGTCTTAAACACAACTATACTGTGTCAAGGTGATAGCTTAATAGATATATCTAGTCATAAATACAACTATATTACTGAGTCAAGGTGATAGCTTAATAGATATATCTACTCATAAACACAACTATATTACTGAGTCAAGGTGATAGCTTAATATATATATCTAGTCATAAACACAACTATATTACTGAGTCAAGGTGATAGCTTAATAGATATATCTAGTCATAAACACAACTATATTACTGAGTCAAGGTGATAGCTTAATAGATATATCTAGTCATAAACACAACTATAATACTGAGTCAAGGTGATAGCTTAATATATATATCTAGTCATAAACACAACTATACTGAGTCAAGGTGATAGCTTAATAGATATATCTGGTCATAAACACAACTATACTGAGTCAAGGTGATAGCTTAACAGATATATCTAGTCATAAACACAACTATATTACTGAGTCAAGGTGATAGCTTAATAGATATATCTAGTCATAAACACAACTATATTACTGAGTCAAGGTGATAGCTTAATAGATATATCTAGTCATAAACACAACTATATTACTGAGTCAAGGTGATAGCTTAATAGATATATCTAGTCATAAACACAACTATATTACTGAGTCAAGGTGATAGCTTAATAGATATATCTAGTCATAAACACAACTATATTACTGAGTCAAGGTGATAGCTTAATAGATATATCTAGTCATAAACACAACTATATATATTCAAGGTGATAGCTTAATAGATATATCTAGTCATAAACACAACTATATTACTGAGTCAAGGTGATAGCTTAATGGATATATCTAGTGATAAACACAACTATACTGAGTCAAGGTGATAGCTTAATAGATATATCTGGTCATAAACACAAGTATACTGAGTCAAGGTGATAGCTTAATAGATATATCTAGTCATAAACACAACTATATTACTGACTCAAGGTGATAGCTTAATAGATATATCTAGTCATAAACACAACTATATTACTGAGTCAAGGTGATAGCTTAATAGATATATCTAGTCATAAATACAACTATATTACTGATTCAAGGTGATAGCTTAATAGATATATCTAGTCATAAACACAACTATATTACTGAGTCAAGGTGATAGCTTAATAGATATATCTGGTCATAAACACAACTCTACTGAGTCAAGGTGATAGCTTAATAGATATATCTGGTCATAAACACAACTATACTGAGTCTAGGTGATAGCTTAATAGATATATCTGGTCATAAACACAACTATACTGTGTCAAGGTGATAGCTTAATAGATATATCTAGTCATAAACACAACTATATTACTGAGTCAAGGTGATAGCTTAATAGATATATCTAGTCATCAACACAACTATATTACTGAGTCAAGGTGATAACTTAATAGATATATCTAGTCATAAACACAACTATATTGCTGAGTCAAGGTGATAGCTTTATAGATATATCTGGTCATAAACACAACTATACTGTGTCAAGGTGATAGCTTAATAGATATATCTGGTCATAAACACAACTATGTTACTGAGTCAAGGTGATAGCTTAATAGATATATCTGGTCATAAACACAACTATACTGTGTCAAGGTGATAGCTTAATAGATATATCTGGTCATAAACACAACTATATTACTGAGTCAAAGTGATAGCTTAATAGATATATCTAGTCATAAACCAACTATATTACTGAGTCAAGGTGATAGCTTAATAGATATATCTAGTCATAAACACAACTATACTGAGTCAAGGTGATAGCTTAATAGATATATCTAGTCATAAACACAACTATATTACTGAGTCAAGGTGATAGCTTAATAGATATATCTAGTCATAAACCAACTATATTACTGAGTCAAGGTGATAGCTTAATAGATATATCTAGTCATAAACACAACTATATTAGTGAGTCAAGGTGATAGCTTGATAGATATATCTAGTCATCAACACAACTATATTACTGAGTCAAGGTGATAGCTTAATAGATATATCTAGTCATAAACACAACCATATTACTGAGTCAAGGTGATAGCTTAATATATATATCTGGTCTTAAACACAACTATACTGTGTCAAGGTGATAGCTTAATAGATATATCTAGTCATAAATACAACTATATTACTGAGTCAAGGTGATAGCTTAATAGATATATCTAGTCATAAACACAACTATATTACTGAGTCAAGGTGATAGCTTAATAGATATATCTAGTCATAAACACAACTATATTACTGAGTCAAGGTGATAGCTTAATAGATATATCTAGTCATAAACACAACTATACTGAGTCAAGGTGATAGATTAATAGATATATCTGGTCATAAACACAACTATACTGAGTGAAGGTGATAGCTTAATAGATATATCTAGTCATAAACACAACTATATTACTGACTCAAGGTGATAGCTTAATAAATATATCTAGTCATAAACACAACTATATTACTGAGTCAAGGTGATAGCTTAATAGATATATCTAGTCATAAATACAACTATATTACTGATTCAAGGTGATAGCTTAATAGATATATCTAGTCATAAACACAACTATATTACTGAGTCAAGGTGATAGCTTAATAGATATATCTGGTCATAAACACAACTCTACTGAGTCAAGGTGATAGCTTAATAGATATATCTAGTCATAAACACAACTATATTACTGAGTCAAGGTGATAGCTTAATAGATATATCTAGTCATAAACACAACTATACTGAGTCAAGGTGATAGCTTAATAGATATATCTGGTCTTAAACACAACTATACTGTGTCAAGGTGATAGCTTAATAGATATATCTAGTCATAAATACAACTATATTACTGAGTCAAGGTGATAGCTTAATAGATATATCTACTCATAAACACAACTATATTACTGAGTCAAGGTGATAGCTTAATATATATATCTAGTCATAAACACAACTATATTACTGAGTCAAGGTGATAGCTTAATAGATATATCTAGTCATAAACACAACTATATTACTGAGTCAAGGTGATAGCTTAATAGATATATCTAGTCATAAACACAACTATAATACTGAGTCAAGGTGATAGCTTAATATATATATCTAGTCATAAACACAACTATACTGAGTCAAGGTGATAGCTTAATAGATATATCTGGTCATAAACACAACTATACTGAGTCAAGGTGATAGCTTAACAGATATATCTAGTCATAAACACAACTATATTACTGAGTCAAGGTGATAGCTTAATAGATATATCTAGTCATAAACACAACTATATTACTGAGTCAAGGTGATAGCTTAATAGATATATCTAGTCATAAACACAACTATATTACTGAGTCAAGGTGATAGCTTAATAGATATATCTAGTCATAAACACAACTATATTACTGAGTCAAGGTGATAGCTTAATAGATATATCTAGTCATAAACACAACTATATTACTGAGTCAAGGTGATAGCTTAATAGATATATCTAGTCATAAACACAACTATATATATTCAAGGTGATAGCTTAATAGATATATCTAGTCATAAACACAACTATATTACTGAGTCAAGGTGATAGCTTAATGGATATATCTAGTGATAAACACAACTATACTGAGTCAAGGTGATAGCTTAATAGATATATCTGGTCATAAACACAAGTATACTGAGTCAAGGTGATAGCTTAATAGATATATCTAGTCATAAACACAACTATATTACTGACTCAAGGTGATAGCTTAATAGATATATCTAGTCATAAACACAACTATATTACTGAGTCAAGGTGATAGCTTAATAGATAAATCTAGTCATAAATACAACTATATTACTGATTCAAGGTGATAGCTTAATAGATATATCTAGTCATAAACACAACTATATTACTGAGTCAAGGTGATAGCTTAATAGATATATCTGGTCATAAACACAACTCTACTGAGTCAAGGTGATAGCTTAATAGATATATCTGGTCATAAACACAACTATACTGAGTCTAGGTGATAGCTTAATAGATATATCTGGTCATAAACACAACTATACTGTGTCAAGGTGATAGCTTAATAGATATATCTAGTCATAAACACAACTATATTACTGAGTCAAGGTGATAGCTTAATAGATATATCTAGTCATCAACACAACTATATTACTGAGTCAAGGTGATAACTTAATAGATATATCTAGTCATAAACACAACTATATTGCTGAGTCAAGGTGATAGCTTTATAGATATATCTGGTCATAAACACAACTATACTGTGTCAAGGTGATAGCTTAATAGATATATCTGGTCATAAACACAACTATGTTACTGAGTCAAGGTGATAGCTTAATAGATATATCTGGTCATAAACACAACTATACTGTGTCAAGGTGATAGCTTAATAGATATATCTGGTCATAAACACAACTATATTACTGAGTCAAAGTGATAGCTTAATAGATATATCTAGTCATAAACCAACTATATTACTGAGTCAAGGTGATAGCTTAATAGATATATCTAGTCATAAACACAACTATACTGGGTCAAGGTGATAGCTTAATAGATATATCTAGTCATAAACACAACTATATTACTGAGTCAAGGTGATAGCTTAATAGATATATCTAGTCATAAACACAACTATATTACTGAGTCAAGGTGATAGCTTAATAGATATATCTAGTCATAAACCAACTATATTACTGAGTCAAGGTGATAGCTTAATAGATATATCTAGTCATAAACACAACTATATTAGTGAGTCAAGGTGATAGCTTGATAGATATATCTAGTCATCAACACAACTATATTACTGAGTCAAGGTGATAGCTTAATAGATATATCTAGTCATAAACACAACCATATTACTGAGTCAAGGTGATAGCTTAATATATATATCTAGTCATAAACACAACTATACTGAGTCAAGGTGATAGCTTAATAGATATATCTAGTCATAAACACAACTATATTACTGAGTCAAGGTGATAGCTTAATAGATATATCTAGTCATAAACACAACTATATTACTGAATCAAGGTGATAGCTTAATAGATATATCTAGTCATAAACCAACTATATTACTGAGTCAAGGTGATAGCTTAATGGATATATCTAGTGATAAACACAACTATACTGAGTCAAGGTGATAGCTTAATAGATATATCTGGTCATAAACACAAGTATACTGAGTCAAGGTGATAGCTTAATAGATATATCTAGTCATAAACACAACTATATTACTGACTCAAGGTGATAGCTTAATAGATATATCTAGTCATAAACACAACTATATTACTGAGTCAAGGTGATAGCTTAATAGATATATCTAGTCATAAATACAACTATATTACTGATTCAAGGTGATAGCTTAATAGATATATCTAGTCATAAACACAACTATATTACTGAGTCAAGGTGATAGCTTAATAGATATATCTGGTCATAAACACAACTCTACTGAGTCAAGGTGATAGCTTAATAGATATATCTGGTCATAAACACAACTATACTGAGTCTAGGTGATAGCTTAATAGATATATCTGGTCATAAACACAACTATACTGTGTCAAGGTGATAGCTTAATAGATATATCTAGTCATAAACACAACTATATTACTGAGTCAAGGTGATAGCTTAATAGATATATCTAGTCATCAACACAACTATATTACTGAGTCAAGGTGATAACTTAATAGATATATCTAGTCATAAACACAACTATATTGCTGAGTCAAGGTGATAGCTTTATAGATATATCTGGTCATAAACACAACTATACTGTGTCAAGGTGATAGCTTAATAGATATATCTGGTCATAAACACAACTATGTTACTGAGTCAAGGTGATAGCTTAATAGATATATCTGGTCATAAACACAACTATACTGTGTCAAGGTGATAGCTTAATAGATATATCTGGTCATAAACACAACTATATTACTGAGTCAAAGTGATAGCTTAATAGATATATCTAGTCATAAACCAACTATATTACTGAGTCAAGGTGATAGCTTAATAGATATATCTAGTCATAAACACAACTATACTGAGTCAAGGTGATAGCTTAATAGATATATCTAGTCATAAACACAACTATATTACTGAGTCAAGGTGATAGCTTAATAGATATATCTAGTCATAAACACAACTATATTACTGAGTCAAGGTGATAGCTTAATAGATATATCTAGTCATAAACCAACTATATTACTGAGTCAAGGTGATAGCTTAATAGATATATCTAGTCATAAACACAACTATATTAGTGAGTCAAGGTGATAGCTTGATAGATATATCTAGTCATCAACACAACTATATTACTGAGTCAAGGTGATAGCTTAATAGATATATCTAGTCATAAACACAACCATATTACTGAGTCAAGGTGATAGCTTAATATATATATCTGGTCTTAAACACAACTATACTGTGTCAAGGTGATAGCTTAATAGATATATCTAGTCATAAATACAACTATATTACTGAGTCAAGGTGATAGCTTAATAGATATATCTAGTCATAAACACAACTATATTACTGAGTCAAGGTGATAGCTTAATAGATATATCTAGTCATAAACACAACTATATTACTGAGTCAAGGTGATAGCTTAATAGATATATCTAGTCATAAACACAACTATACTGAGTCAAGGTGATAGATTAATAGATATATCTGGTCATAAACACAACTATACTGAGTGAAGGTGATAGCTTAATAGATATATCTAGTCATAAACACAACTATATTACTGACTCAAGGTGATAGCTTAATAAATATATCTAGTCATAAACACAACTATATTACTGAGTCAAGGTGATAGCTTAATAGATATATCTAGTCATAAATACAACTATATTACTGATTCAAGGTGATAGCTTAATAGATATATCTAGTCATAAACACAACTATATTACTGAGTCAAGGTGATAGCTTAATAGATATATCTGGTCATAAACACAACTCTACTGAGTCAAGGTGATAGCTTAATAGATATATCTAGTCATAAACACAACTATATTACTGAGTCAAGGTGATAGCTTAATAGATATATCTAGTCATAAACACAACTATACTGAGTCAAGGTGATAGCTTAATAGATATATCTGGTCTTAAACACAACTATACTGTGTCAAGGTGATAGCTTAATAGATATATCTAGTCATAAATACAACTATATTACTGAGTCAAGGTGATAGCTTAATAGATATATCTACTCATAAACACAACTATATTACTGAGTCAAGGTGATAGCTTAATATATATATCTAGTCATAAACACAACTATATTACTGAGTCAAGGTGATAGCTTAATAGATATATCTAGTCATAAACACAACTATATTACTGAGTCAAGGTGATAGCTTAATAGATATATCTAGTCATAAACACAACTATAATACTGAGTCAAGGTGATAGCTTAATATATATATCTAGTCATAAACACAACTATACTGAGTCAAGGTGATAGCTTAATAGATATATCTGGTCATAAACACAACTATACTGAGTCAAGGTGATAGCTTAACAGATATATCTAGTCATAAACACAACTATATTACTGAGTCAAGGTGATAGCTTAATAGATATATCTAGTCATAAACACAACTATATTACTGAGTCAAGGTGATAGCTTAATAGATATATCTAGTCATAAACACAACTATATTACTGAGTCAAGGTGATAGCTTAATAGATATATCTAGTCATAAACACAACTATATTACTGAGTCAAGGTGATAGCTTAATAGATATATCTAGTCATAAACACAACTATATTACTGAGTCAAGGTGATAGCTTAATAGATATATCTAGTCATAAACACAACTATATATATTCAAGGTGATAGCTTAATAGATATATCTAGTCATAAACACAACTATATTACTGAGTCAAGGTGATAGCTTAATGGATATATCTAGTGATAAACACAACTATACTGAGTCAAGGTGATAGCTTAATAGATATATCTGGTCATAAACACAAGTATACTGAGTCAAGGTGATAGCTTAATAGATATATCTAGTCATAAACACAACTATATTACTGACTCAAGGTGATAGCTTAATAGATATATCTAGTCATAAACACAACTATATTACTGAGTCAAGGTGATAGCTTAATAGATATATCTAGTCATAAATACAACTATATTACTGATTCAAGGTGATAGCTTAATAGATATATCTAGTCATAAACACAACTATATTACTGAGTCAAGGTGATAGCTTAATAGATATATCTGGTCATAAACACAACTCTACTGAGTCAGGTGATAGCTTAATAGATATCTCTGGTCATAAACACAACTATACTGAGTCTAGGTGATAGCTTAATAGATATATCTGGTCATAAACACAACTATACTGTGTCAAGGTGATAGCTTAATAGATATATCTAGTCATAAACACAACTATATTACTGAGTCAAGGTGATAGCTTAATAGATATATCTAGTCATCAACACAACTATATTACTGAGTCAAGGTGATAACTTAATAGATATATCTAGTCATAAACACAACTATATTGCTGAGTCAAGGTGATAGCTTTATAGATATATCTGGTCATAAACACAACTATACTGTGTCAAGGTGATAGCTTAATAGATATATCTGGTCATAAACACAACTATGTTACTGAGTCAAGGTGATAGCTTAATAGATATATCTGGTCATAAACACAACTATACTGTGTCAAGGTGATAGCTTAATAGATATATCTGGTCATAAACACAACTATATTACTGAGTCAAAGTGATAGCTTAATAGATATATCTAGTCATAAACCAACTATATTACTGAGTCAAGGTGATAGCTTAATAGATATATCTAGTCATAAACACAACTATACTGAGTCAAGGTGATAGCTTAATAGATATATCTAGTCATAAACACAACTATATTACTGAGTCAAGGTGATAGCTTAATAGATATATCTAGTCATAAACACAACTATATTACTGAGTCAAGGTGATAGCTTAATAGATATATCTAGTCATAAACCAACTATATTACTGAGTCAAGGTGATAGCTTAATAGATATATCTAGTCATAAACACAACTATATTAGTGAGTCAAGGTGATAGCTTGATAGATATATCTAGTCATCAACACAACTATATTACTGAGTCAAGGTGATAGCTTAATAGATATATCTAGTCATAAACACAACCATATTACTGAGTCAAGGTGATAGCTTAATATATATATCTAGTCATAAACACAACTATACTGAGTCAAGGTGATAGCTTAATAGATATATCTAGTCATAAACACAACTATATTACTGAGTCAAGGTGATAGCTTAATAGATATATCTAGTCATAAACACAACTATATTACTGAATCAAGGTGATAGCTTAATAGATATATCTAGTCATAAACCAACTATATTACTGAGTCAAGGTGATAGCTTAATATATATATCTAGTCATAAACACATCTATTTTAGTGAGTCAAGGTGATAGCTTAATAGATATATCTAGTCATCAACACAACTATATTACTGAGTCAAGGTAATAGCTTAATAGATATATCTAGTCATAAACACAACTATATTACTGAGTCAAGGTGATAGCTTAATAGATATATCTGGTCATAAACACAACTATACTGAGTCAAGGTGATAGCTTAATAGATATATCTAGTCATAAACACAACTATATTACTGAGTCAAGGTGATAGTTTAATAGATATATCTAGTCATAAACACAACTATACTGAGTCAAGGTGATAGCTTAATAGATATATCTAGTCATAAACACAACTATATTACTGAGTCAAGGTGATAGCTTAATAGATATATCTAGTCATAAACCAACTATATTACTGAGTCAAGGTGATAGCTTAATAGATATATCTAGTCATAAACACAACTATATTACTGAGTCAAGGTGATAGCTTAATAGATATATCTAGTCATCAACACAACTATATTACTGAGTCAAGGTGATAGCTTAATAGATATATCTAGTCATAAACACAACTATATTACTGAGTCAAGGTGATAGCTTTATAGATATATCTGGTCATAAACACAACTATACTGTGTCAAGGTGATAGCTTAATAGATATATCTGGTCATAAACACAACTATGTTACTGAGTCAAGGTGATAGCTTAATAGATATACCTGGTCATAAACACAACTATACTGTGTCAAGGTGATAGCTTAATAGATATATCTGGTCATAAACACAACTATATTACTGAGTCAAAGTGATAGCTTAATAGATATATCTAGTCATAAACCAACTATATTACTGAGTCAAGGTGATAGCTTAATAGATATATCTAGTCATAAACACAACTATACTGAGTCAAGGTGATAGCTTAATAGATATATCTAGTCATAAACACAACTATATTAGTGAGTCAAGGTGATAGCTTGATAGATATATCTAGTCATCAACACAACTATATTACTGAGTCAAGGTGATAGCTTAATAGATATATCTAGTCATAAACACAACCATATTACTGAGTCAAGGTGATAGCTTAATATATATATCTAGTCATAAACACAACTATACTGAGTCAAGGTGATAGCTTAATAGATATATCTAGTCATAAACACAACTATATTACTGAGTCAAGGTGATAGCTTAATAGATATATCTAGTCATAAACACAACTATATTACTGAATCAAGGTGATAGCTTAATAGATATATCTAGTCATAAACCAACTATATTACTGAGTCAAGGTGATAGCTTAATATATATATCTAGTCATAAACACATCTATTTTAGTGAGTCAAGGTGATAGCTTAATAGATATATCTAGTCATCAACACAACTATATTACTGAGTCAAGGTAATAGCTTAATAGATATATCTAGTCATAAACACAACTATATTACTGAGTCAAGGTGATAGCTTAATAGATATATCTGGTCATAAACACAACTATACTGAGTCAAGGTGATAGCTTAATAGATATATCTAGTCATAAACACAACTATATTACTGAGTCAAGGTGATAGCTTAATAGATATATCTAGTCATAAACACAACTATACTGAGTCAAGGTGATAGCTTAATAGATATATCTAGTCATAAACACAACTATATTACTGAGTCAAGGTGATAGCTTAATAGATATATCTAGTCATAAACCAACTATATTACTGAGTCAAGGTGATAGCTTAATAGATATATCTAGTCATAAACACAACTATATTACTGAGTCAAGGTGATAGCTTAATAGATATATCTAGTCATCAACACAACTATATTACTGAGTCAAGGTGATAGCTTAATAGATATATCTAGTCATAAACACAACTATATTACTGAGTCAAGGTGATAGCTTTATAGATATATCTGGTCATAAACACAACTATACTGTGTCAAGGTGATAGCTTAATAGATATATCTGGTCATAAACACAACTATGTTACTGAGTCAAGGTGATAGCTTAATAGATATACCTGGTCATAAACACAACTATACTGTGTCAAGGTGATAGCTTAATAGATATATCTGGTCATAAACACAACTATATTACTGAGTCAAAGTGATAGCTTAATAGATATATCTAGTCATAAACCAACTATATTACTGAGTCAAGGTGATAGCTTAATAGATATATCTAGTCATAAACACAACTATACTGAGTCAAGGTGATAGCTTAATAGATATATCTAGTCATAAACACAACTATATTAGTGAGTCAAGGTGATAGCTTGATAGATATATCTAGTCATAAACACAACTATATTACTGAGTCAAGGTGATAGCTTAATAGATATATCTAGTCATAAACACAACTATATTACTGAGTCAAGGTGGTAGCTTAATAGATATATCTAGTCATAAACCAACTATATTACTGAGTCAAGGTGATAGCTTAATAGATATATCTAGTCATAAACACAACTATATTAGTGAGTCAAGGTGATAGCTTGATAGATATATCTAGTCATCAACACAACTATATTACTGAGTCAAGGTGATGGCTTAATAGATATATCTAGTCATCAACACAACTATATTACTGAGTCAAGGTGATAGCTTAATAGATATATCTAGTCATAAACACAACTATATTACTGAGTCAAGGTGATAGCTTAATAGATATATCTGGTCATAAACACAACTATGTTACTGAGTCAAGGTGATAGATTAATAGATATATCTGGTCATAAACACAACTATACTGTGTCAAGGTGATAGCTGAATAGATATATCTGGTCATAAACACAACTATATTACTGAGTCAAGGTGATAGCTTAATAGATATATCTAGTCATAAACACAATTATATTAGTGAGACAAGGTGATAGCTTAATAGATATATCTAGTCATCAACACAACTATATTACTGAGTCAAGGTGATAGCTTAATAGATATATCTAGTCATCAACACAACTATATTACTGAGTCAAGGTGATAGCTTAATAGATATATCTAGTCATAAACACAACTATATTACTGAGTCAAGGTGATAGCTTAATAGATATATCTGGTCATAAACACAACTCTACTGAGTCAAGGTGATAGCTTAATAGATATATCTAGTCATAAACACAACTATATTACTGAGTCAAGGTGATAGCTTAATAGATATATCTAGTCATAAACACAACTATACTGAGTCAAGGTGATAGCTTAATAGATATATCTAGTCATAAACACAACTATATTACTGAGTCAAGGTGATAGCTTAATAGATATATCTAGTCATAAACCAACTATATTACTGAGTCAAGGTGATAGCTTAATAGATATATCTAGTCATAAACACAACTATATTACTGAGTCAAGGTGATAGCTTAATAGATATATCTAGTCATCAACACAACTATATTACTGAGTCAAGGTGATAGCTTAATAGATATATCTAGTCATAAACACAACTATATTACTGAGTCAAGGTGATAGCTTTATAGATATATCTGGTCATAAACACAACTATACTGTGTCAAGGTGATAGCTTAATAGATATATCTGGTCATAAACACAACTATGTTACTGAGTCAAGGTGATAGCTTAATAGATATACCTGGTCATAAACACAACTATACTGTGTCAAGGTGATAGCTTAATAGATATATCTGGTCATAAACACAACTATATTACTGAGTCAAAGTGATAGCTTAATAGATATATCTAGTCATAAACCAACCATATTACTGAGTCAAGGTGATAGCTTAATAGATATATCTAGTCATAAACACAACTATACTGAGTCAAAGTGATAGCTTAATAGATATATCTAGTCATAAACACAACTATATTAGTGAGTCAAGGTGATAGCTTGATAGATATATCTAGTCATCAACACAACTATATTACTGAGTCAAGGTGATAGCTTAATAGATATATCTAGTCATAAACACAACCATATTACTGAGTCAAGGTGATAGCTTAATATATATATCTAGTCATAAACACAACTATACTGAGTCAAGGTGATAGCTTAATAGATATATCTAGTCATAAACACAACTATATTACTGAGTCAAGGTGATAGCTTAATAGATATATCTAGTCATAAACACAACTATATTACTGAATCAAGGTGATAGCTTAATAGATATATCTAGTCATAAACCAACTATATTACTGAGTCAAGGTGATAGCTTAATATATATATCTAGTCATAAACACATCTATTTTAGTGAGTCAAGGTGATAGCTTAATAGATATATCTAGTCATCAACACAACTATATTACTGAGTCAAGGTAATAGCTTAATAGATATATCTAGTCATAAACACAACTATATTACTGAGTCAAGGTGATAGCTTAATAGATATATCTGGTCATAAACACAACTATACTGAGTCAAGGTGATAGCTTAATAGATATATCTAGTCATAAACACAACTATATTACTGAGTCAAGGTGATAGCTTAATAGATATATCTAGTCATAAACACAACTATACTGAGTCAAGGTGATAGCTTAATAGATATATCTAGTCATAAACACAACTATATTACTGAGTCAAGGTGATAGCTTAATAGATATATCTAGTCATAAACCAACTATATTACTGAGTCAAGGTGATAGCTTAATAGATATATCTAGTCATAAACACAACTATATTACTGAGTCAAGGTGATAGCTTAATAGATATATCTAGTCATCAACACAACTATATTACTGAGTCAAGGTGATAGCTTAATAGATATATCTAGTCATAAACACAACTATATTACTGAGTCAAGGTGATAGCTTTATAGATATATCTGGTCATAAACACAACTATACTGTGTCAAGGTGATAGCTTAATAGATATATCTGGTCATAAACACAACTATGTTACTGAGTCAAGGTGATAGCTTAATAGATATACCTGGTCATAAACACAACTATACTGTGTCAAGGTGATAGCTTAATAGATATATCTGGTCATAAACACAACTATATTACTGAGTCAAAGTGATAGCTTAATAGATATATCTAGTCATAAACCAACTATATTACTGAGTCAAGGTGATAGCTTAATAGATATATCTAGTCATAAACACAACTATACTGAGTCAAGGTGATAGCTTAATAGATATATCTAGTCATAAACACAACTATATTAGTGAGTCAAGGTGATAGCTTGATAGATATATCTAGTCATAAACACAACTATATTACTGAGTCAAGGTGATAGCTTAATAGATATATCTAGTCATAAACACAACTATATTACTGAGTCAAGGTGGTAGCTTAATAGATATATCTAGTCATAAACCAACTATATTACTGAGTCAAGGTGATAGCTTAATAGATATATCTAGTCATAAACACAACTATATTAGTGAGTCAAGGTGATAGCTTGATAGATATATCTAGTCATCAACACAACTATATTACTGAGTCAAGGTGATGGCTTAATAGATATATCTAGTCATCAACACAACTATATTACTGAGTCAAGGTGATAGCTTAATAGATATATCTAGTCATAAACACAACTATATTACTGAGTCAAGGTGATAGCTTAATAGATATATCTGGTCATAAACACAACTATGTTACTGAGTCAAGGTGATAGATTAATAGATATATCTGGTCATAAACACAACTATACTGTGTCAAGGTGATAGCTGAATAGATATATCTGGTCATAAACACAACTATATTACTGAGTCAAGGTGATAGCTTAATAGATATATCTAGTCATAAACACAATTATATTAGTGAGACAAGGTGATAGCTTAATAGATATATCTAGTCATCAACACAACTATATTACTGAGTCAAGGTGATAGCTTAATAGATATATCTAGTCATCAACACAACTATATTACTGAGTCAAGGTGATAGCTTAATAGATATATCTAGTCATAAACACAACTATATTACTGAGTCAAGGTGATAGCTTAATAGATATATCTGGTCATAAACACAACTCTACTGAGTCAAGGTGATAGCTTAATAGATATATCTAGTCATAAACACAACTATATTACTGAGTCAAGGTGATAGCTTAATAGATATATCTAGTCATAAACACAACTATACTGAGTCAAGGTGATAGCTTAATAGATATATCTAGTCATAAACACAACTATATTACTGAGTCAAGGTGATAGCTTAATAGATATATCTAGTCATAAACCAACTATATTACTGAGTCAAGGTGATAGCTTAATAGATATATCTAGTCATAAACACAACTATATTACTGAGTCAAGGTGATAGCTTAATAGATATATCTAGTCATCAACACAACTATATTACTGAGTCAAGGTGATAGCTTAATAGATATATCTAGTCATAAACACAACTATATTACTGAGTCAAGGTGATAGCTTTATAGATATATCTGGTCATAAACACAACTATACTGTGTCAAGGTGATAGCTTAATAGATATATCTGGTCATAAACACAACTATGTTACTGAGTCAAGGTGATAGCTTAATAGATATACCTGGTCATAAACACAACTATACTGTGTCAAGGTGATAGCTTAATAGATATATCTGGTCATAAACACAACTATATTACTGAGTCAAAGTGATAGCTTAATAGATATATCTAGTCATAAACCAACCATATTACTGAGTCAAGGTGATAGCTTAATAGATATATCTAGTCATAAACACAACTATACTGAGTCAAGGTGATAGCTTAATAGATATATCTAGTCATAAACACAACTATATTAGTGAGTCAAGGTGATAGCTTGATAGATATATCTAGTCATCAACACAACTATATTACTGAGTCAAGGTGATAGCTTAATAGATATATCTAGTCATAAACACAACCATATTACTGAGTCAAGGTGATAGCTTAATATATATATCTAGTCATAAACACAACTATACTGAGTCAAGGTGATAGCTTAATAGATATATCTAGTCATAAACACAACTATATTACTGAGTCAAGGTGATAGCTTAATAGATATATCTAGTCATAAACACAACTATATTACTGAATCAAGGTGATAGCTTAATAGATATATCTAGTCATAAACCAACTATATTACTGAGTCAAGGTGATAGCTTAATATATATATCTAGTCATAAACA
Source organism: Eledone cirrhosa (assembly GCA_964016885.1). Classification (NCBI taxonomy): domain Eukaryota; kingdom Metazoa; phylum Mollusca; class Cephalopoda; order Octopoda; family Eledonidae; genus Eledone; species Eledone cirrhosa. Next base: position 292,807,580 of record OZ024742.1, read on the forward strand.
CATCTATTTTAGTGAGTCAAGGTGATAGCTTAATAGATATATCTAGTCATCAACACAACTATATTACTGAGTCAAGGTAATAGCTTAATAGATATATCTAGTCATAAACACAACTATATTACTGAGTCAAGGTGATAGCTTAATAGATATATCTGGTCATAAACACAACTATACTGAGTCAAGGTGATAGCTTAATAGATATATCTAGTCATAAACACAACTATATTACTGAGTCAAGGTGATAGCTTAATAGATATATCTAGTCATAAACACAACTATACTGAGTCAAGGTGATAGCTTAATAGATATATCTAGTCATAAACACAACTATATTACTGAGTCAAGGTGATAGCTTAATAGATATATCTAGTCATAAACCAACTATATTACTGAGTCAAGGTGATAGCTTAATAGATATATCTAGTCATAAACACAACTATATTACTGAGTCAAGGTGATAGCTTAATAGATATATCTAGTCATCAACACAACTAAAATACTGAGTCAAGGTGATAGCTTAATAGATATATCTAATCATAAACACAACTATATTACTGAGTCAAGGTGATAGCTTTATAGATATATCTGGTCATAAACACAACTATACTGTGTCAAGGTGATAGCTTAATAGATATATCTGGTCATAAACACAACTATGTTACTGAGTCAAGGTGATAGCTTAATAGATATACCTGGTCATAAACACAACTATACTGTGTCAAGGTGATAGCTTAATAGATATATCTGGTCATAAACACAACTATATTACTGAGTCAAAGTGATAGCTTAATAGATATATCTAGTCATAAACCAACTATATTACTGAGTCAAGGTGATAGCTTAATAGATATATCTAGTCATAAACACAACTATACTGAGTCAAGGTGATAGCTTAATAGATATATCTAGTCATAAACACAACTATATTAGTGAGTCAAGGTGATAGCTTGATAGATATATCTAGTCATAAACACAACTATATTACTGAGTCAAGGTGATAGCTTAATAGATATATCTAGTCATAAACACAACTATATTACTGAGTCAAGGTGGTAGCTTAATAGATATATCTAGTCATAAACCAACTATATTACTGAGTCAAGGTGATAGCTTAATAGATATATCTAGTCATAAACACAACTATATTAGTGAGTCAAGGTGATAGCTTGATAGATATATCTAGTCATCAACACAACTATATTACTGAGTCAAGGTGATGGCTTAATAGATATATCTAGTCATCAACACAACTATATTACTGAGTCAAGGTGATAGCTTAATAGATATATCTAGTCATAAACACAACTATATTACTGAGTCAAGGTGATAGCTTAATAGATATATCTGGTCATAAACACAACTATGTTACTGAGTCAAGGTGATAGATTAATAGATATATCTGGTCATAAACACAACTATACTGTGTCAAGGTGATAGCTGAATAGATATATCTGGTCATAAACACAACTATATTACTGAGTCAAGGTGATAGCTTAATAGATATATCTAGTCATAAACACAACTATATTAGTGAGACAAGGTGATAGCTTAATAGATATATCTAGTCATCAACACAACTATATTACTGAGTCAAGGTGATAGCTTAATAGATATATCTAGTCATCAACACAACTATATTACTGAGTCAAGGTGATAGCTTAATAGATATATCTAGTCATAAACACAACTATATTACTGAGTCAAGGTGATAGCTTAATAGATATATCTGGTCATAAACACAACTATACTGTGTCAAGGTGATAGCTTAATAGATATATCTGGTCATAAACACAACTATACTGTGTCAAGGTGATAGCTTAATAGATATATCTGGTCATAAACACAACTATGTTACTGAGTCAAGGTGATAGCTTAATAGATATATCTGGTCATAAACACAACTATACTGTGTCAAGGTGATAGCTTAATAGATATATCTGGTCATAAACACAACTATATTACTGAGTCAAAGTGATAGCTTAATAGATATATCTAGTCATAAACCAACTATATTACTGAGTCAAGGTGATAGCTTAATAGATATATCTAGTCATAAACACAACTATATTACTGAGTCAAGGTGATAGCTTAATAGATAAATCTAGTCATAAACACAACTATACTGAGTCAAGGTGATAGCTTAATAGATATATCTAGTCATAAACCCAACTATATTACTGAGTCAAGGTGATAGCTTAATAGATATATCTAGTCATAAACAAACTATATTATTGAGTCAAGGTGATAGCTTAATAGATATATCTAGTCATAAACACAACTCTATTACTGAGTCAAGGTGATAGCTTAATAGATATATCTGGTCATAAACACAACTATACTGTGTCAAGGTGATAGCTTAATAGATATATCAAGTCATAAACACAACTATATTCCTGAGTCAAGGTGATAGCTTAATAGATATATCTAGTCATAAACACAACTATATTACTGAGTCAAGGTGATAGCTTAATAGATATATCTAGTCATAAACACAACTATGCTGAGTCAAGGTGATAGCTTAATAGATATATCTGGTCATAAACACAACTATACTGAGTCAAGGTGATAGCTTAATAGATATATCTACTCATAAACACTACTATATTACTGAGTCAAGGTGATAGCTTAATAGATATATCTAGTCATAAACACAACTATATTACTGAGTCAAGGTGATAGCTTAATAGATATATCTAGTCATAAACACAACTATATTACTGAGTCAAGGTGATAGCTTAATAGATATATCTAGTCATAAACACAACTATATTACTGAGTCAAGGTGATAGCTTAATAGATATATCTAGTCATCAACACAACTATATTACTGAGTCAAGGTGATAGCTTAATAGATATATCTAGTCATAAACACAACTATATTACTGAGTCAAGGTGATAGCTTTATAGATATATCTGGTCATAAACACAACTATACTGTGTCAAGGTGATAGCTTAATAGATATATCTGGTCATAAACACAACTATGTTACTGAGTCAAGGTGATAGCTTAATAGATATACCTGGTCATAAACACAACTATACTGTGTCAAGGTGATAGCTTAATAGATATATCTGGTCATAAACACAACTATATTACTGAGTCAAAGTGATAGCTTAATAGATATATCTAGTCATAAACCAACTATATTACTGAGTCAAGGTGATAGCTTAATAGATATATCTAGTCATAAACACAACTATACTGAGTCAAGGTGATAGCTTAATAGATATATCTAGTCATAAACACAACTATATTAGTGAGTCAAGGTGATAGCTTGATAGATATATCTAGTCATAAACACAACTATATTACTGTGTCAAGGTGATAGCTTAATAGATATATCTAGTCATAAACACAACTATATTACTGAGTCAAGGTGGTAGCTTAATAGATATATCTAGTCATAAAACAACTATATTACTGAGTCAAGGTGATAGCTTAATAGATATATCTAGTCATAAACACAACTATATTAGTGAGTCAAGGTGATAGCTTGATAGATATATCTAGTCATCAACACAACTATATTACTGAGTCAAGGTGATGGCTTAATAGATATATCTAGTCATCAACACAACTATATTACTGAGTCAAGGTGATAGCTTAATAGATATATCTAGTCATAAACACAACTATATTACTGAGTCAAGGTGATAGCTTAATAGATATATCTGGTCATAAACACAACTATACTGTGTCAAGGTGATAGCTTAATAGATATATCTGGTCATGAACACAACTATGTTACTGAGTCAAGGTGATAGATTAATAGATATATCTGGTCATAAACACAACTATACTGTGTCAAGGTGATAGCTTAATAGATATATCTGGTCATAAACACAACTATATTACTGAGTCAAGGTGATAGCTTAATAGATATATCTAGTCATAAACACAACTATATTAGTGAGACAAGGTGATAGCTTAATAGATATATCTAGTCATCAACACAACTATATTACTGAGTCAAGGTGATAGCTTAATAGATATATCTAGTCATCAACACAACTATATTACTGAGTCAAGGTGATAGCTTAATAGATATATCTAGTCATAAACACAACTATATTACTGAGTCAAGGTGATAGCTTAATAGATATATCTGGTCATAAACACAACTATACTGTGTCAAGGTGATAGCTTAATAGATATATCTGGTCATAAACACAACTATACTGTGTCAAGGTGATAGCTTAATAGATATATCTGGTCATAAACACAACTATGTTACTGAGTCAAGGTGATAGCTTAATAGATATATCTGGTCATAAACACAACTATACTGTGTCAAGGTGATAGCTTAATAGATATATCTGGTCATAAACACAACTATATTACTGAGTCAAAGTGATAGCTTAATAGATATATCTAGTCATAAACCAACTATATTACTGAGTCAAGGTGATAGCTTAATAGATATATCTAGTCATAAACACAACTATATTACTGAGTCAAGGTGATAGCTTAATAGATAAATCTAGTCATAAACACAACTATACTGAGTCAAGGTGATAGCTTAATAGATATATCTAGTCATAAACCCAACTATATTACTGAGTCAAGGTGATAGCTTAATAGATATATCTAGTCATAAACCAACTATATTATTGAGTCAAGGTGATAGCTTAATAGATATATCTAGTCATAAACACAACTCTATTACTGAGTCAAGGTGATAGCTTAATAGATATATCTGGTCATAAACACAACTATACTGTGTCAAGGTGATAGCTTAATAGATATATCAAGTCATAAACACAACTATATTACTGAGTCAAGGTGATAGCTTAATAGATATATCTAGTCATAAACACAACTATATTACTGAGTCAAGGTGATAGCTTAATAGATATATCTAGTCATAAACACAACTATGCTGAGTCAAGGTGATAGCTTAATAGATATATCTGGTCATAAACACAACTATACTGAGTCAAGGTGATAGCTTAATAGATATATCTACTCATAAACACTACTATATTACTGAGTCAAGGTGATAGCTTAATAGATATATCTAGTCATAAACACAACTATATTACTGAGTCAAGGTGATAGCTTAATAGATATATCTAGTCATAAACACAACTATATTACTGAGTCAAGGTGATAGCTTAATAGATATATCTAGTCATAAACACAACTATACTGAGTCAAGGTGATAGATTAATAGATATATCTGGTCATAAACACAACTATACTGAGTGAAGGTGATAGCTTAATAGATATATCTAGTCATAAACACAACTATATTACTGACTCAAGGTGATAGCTTAATAAATATATCTAGTCATAAACACAACTATATTACTGAGTCAAGGTGATAGCTTAATAGATATATCTAGTCATAAATACAACTATATTACTGATTCAAGGTGATAGCTTAATAGATATATCTAGTCATAAACACAACTATATTACTGAGTCAAGGTGATAGCTTAATAGATATATCTGGTCATAAACACAACTCTACTGAGTCAAGGTGATAGCTTAATAGATATATCTAGTCATAAACACAACTATATTACTGAGTCAAGGTGATAGCTTAATAGATATATCTAGTCATAAACACAACTATACGGAGTCAAGGTGATAGCTTAATAGATATATCTGGTCATAAACACAACTATACTGAGTCAAGGTGATAGCTTAATAGATATATCTGGTCTTAAACACAACTATACTGTGTAAAGGTGATAGCTTAATAGATATATCTAGTCATAAATACAACTATATTACTGTGTCAAGGTGATAGCTTAATAGATATATCTAGTCATAAACACAACTATATTACTGAGTCAAGGTGATAGCTTAATATATATATCTAGTCATAAACACAACTATATTACTGAGTCAAGGTGATAGCTTAATAGATATATCTAGTCATAAACACAACTATATTACTGAGTCAAGGTGATAGCTTAATAGATATATCTAGTCATAAACACAACTATAATACTGAGTCAAGGTGATAGCTTAATATATATATCTAGTCATAAACACAACTATACTGAGTCAAGGTGATAGCTTAATAGATATATCTGGTCATAAACACAACTATACTGAGTCAAGGTGATAGCTTAATAGATATATCTAGTCATAAACACAACTATATTACTGAGTCAAGGTGATAGCTTAATAGATATATCTAGTCATAAACACAACTATATTACTGAGTCAAGGTGATAGCTTAATAGATATATCTAGTCATAAACACAACTATATATATTCAAGGTGATAGCTTAATAGATATATCTAGTCATAAACACAACTATATATATTCAAGGTGATAGCTTAATAGATATATCTAGTCATAAACACAACTATATTACTGAGTCAAGGTGATAGCTTAATAGATATATCTAGTGATAAACACAACTATACTGAGTCAAGGTGATAGCTTAATAGATATATCTAGTCATAAACACAACTATAATACTGAGTCAAGGTGATAGCTTAATATATATATCTAGTCATAAACACAACTATATTACTGAGTCAAGGTGATAGCTTAATAGATATATCTAGTCATAAACACAACTATATTACTGAGTCAAGGTGATAGCTTAATAGATATATCTAGTCATAAACACAACTATACTGAGTCAAGGTGATAGATTAATAGATATATCTGGTCATAAACACAACTATACTGAGTGAAGGTGATAGCTTAATAGATATATCTAGTCATAAACACAACTATATTACTGAGTCAAGGTGATAGCTTAATGGATATATCTAGTCATAAACACAACTATACTGAGTCAAGGTGATAGATTAATAGATATATCTGGTCATAAACACAACTATACTGAGTGAAGGTGATAGCTTAATAGATATATCTAGTCATAAACACAACTATATTACTGAGTCAAGGTGATAGCTTAATGGATATATCTAGTGATAAACACAACTATACTGAGTCAAGGTGATAGCTTAATAGATATATCTGGTCATAAACACAAGTATACTGAGTCAAGGTGATAGCTTAATAGATATATCTAGTCATAAACACAACTATATTACTGACTCAAGGTGATAGCTTAATAGATATATCTAGTCATAAACACAACTATATTACTGAGTCAAGGTGATAGCTTAATAGATATATCTAGTCATAAATACAACTATATTACTGATTCAAGGTGATAGCTTAATAGATATATCTAGTCATAAACACAACTATATTACTGAGTCAAGGTGATAGCTTAATATATATATCTAGTCATAAACACAACTATATTACTGAGTCAAGGTGATAGCTTAATAGATATATCTAGTCATAAACACAACTATATTACTGAGTCAAGGTGATAGCTTAATAGATATATCTAGTCATAAACACAACTATAATACTGAGTCAAGGTGATAGCTTAATATATATATCTAGTCATAAACACAACTATACTGAGTCAAGGTGATAGCTTAATAGATATATCTGGTCATAAACACAACTATACTGAGTCAAGGTGATAGCTTAATAGATATATCTAGTCATAAACCAACTATATTACTGAGTCAAGGTGATAGTTTAATAGATATATCTAGTCATAAACACAACTATATTACTGAGTCAAGGTGATAGCTTAATAGATATATCTAGTCATCAACACAACTATATTACTGAGTCAAGGTGATAGCTTAATAGATATATCTAGTCATAAACACAACTATATTACTGAGTCAAGGTGATAGCTTTATAGATATATCTGGTCATAAACACAACTATACTGTGTCAAGGTGATAACTTAATAGATATATCTGGTCATAAACACAACTATGTTACTGAGTCAAGGTGATAGCTTAATAGATATACCTGGTCATAAACACAACTATACTGTGTCAAGGTGATAGCTTAATAGATATATCTGGTCATAAACACAACTATATTACTGAGTCAAAGTGATAGCTTAATAGATATATCTAGTCATAAACCAACTATATTACTGAGTCAAGGTGATAGCTTAATAGATATATCTAGTCATAAACATAACTATACTGAGTCAAGGTGATAGCTTAATAGATATATCTAGTCATAAACAAAACTATATTAGTGAGTCAAGGTGATAGCTTGATAGATATATCTAGTCATCAACACAACTATATTACTGAGTCAAGGTGATGGCTTAATAGATATATCTAGTCATCAACACAACTATATTACTGAGTCAAGGTGATAGCTTAATAGATATATCTAGTCATAAACACAACTATATTACTGAGTCAAGGTGATAGCTTAATAGATATATCTAGTCATAAACACAACTATATTACTGAGTCAAGGTGGTAGCTTAATAGATATATCTAGTCATAAACCAACTATATTACTGAGTCAAGGTGATAGCTTAATAGATATATCTAGTCATAAACACAACTATATTAGTGAGTCAAGGTGATAGCTTGATAGATATATCTAGTCATCAACACAACTATATTACTGAGTCAAGGTGATGGCTTAATAGATATATCTAGTCATCAACACAACTATATTACTGAGTCAAGGTGATAGCTTAATAGATATATCTAGTCATAAACACAACTATATTACTGAGTCAAGGTGATAGCTTAATAGATATATCTGGTCATAAACACAACTATACTGTGTCAAGGTGATAGCTTAATAGATATATCTGGTCATGAACACAACTATGTTACTGAGTCAAGGTGATAGATTAATAGATATATCTGGTCATAAACACAACTATACTGTGTCAAGGTGATAGCTTAATAGATATATCTGGTCATAAACACAACTATATTACTGAGTCAAGGTGATAGCTTAATAGATATATCTAGTCATAAACACAACTATATTAGTGAGACAAGGTGATAGCTTAATAGATATATCTAGTCATCAACACAACTATATTACTGAGTCAAGGTGATAGCTTAATAGATATATCTAGTCATCAACACAACTATATTACTGAGTCAAGGTGATAGCTTAATAGATATATCTAGTCATAAACACAACTATATTACCGAGTCAAGGTGATAGCTTAATAGATATATCTGGTCATAAACACAACTATACTGTGTCAAGGTGATAGCTTAATAGATATATCTGGTCATAAACACAACTATACTGTGTCAAGGTGATAGCTTAATAGATATATCTGGTCATAAACACAACTATGTTACTGAGTCAAGGTGATAGCTTAATAGATATATCTGGTCATAAACACAACTATACTGTGTCAAGGTGATACCTTAATAGATATATCTGGTCATAAACACAACTATATTACTGAGTCAAAGTGATAGCTTAATAGATATATCTAGTCATAAACCAACTATATTACTGAGTCAAGGTGATAGCTTAATAGATATATCTAGTCATAAACACAACTATATTACTGAGTCAAGGTGATAGCTTAATAGATAAATCTAGTCATAAACACAACTATACTGAGTCAAGGTGATAGCTTAATAGATATATCTAGTCATAAACCCAACTATATTACTGAGTCAAGGTGATAGCTTAATAGATATATCTAGTCATAAACCAACTATATTATTGAGTCAAGGTGATAGCTTAATAGATATATCTAGTCATAAACACAACTCTATTACTGAGTCAAGGTGATAGCTTAATAGATATATCTGGTCATAAACACAACTATACTGTGTCAAGGTGATAGCTTAATAGATATATCAAGTCATAAACACAACTATATTACTGAGTCATGGTGATAGCTTAATAGATATATCTAGTCATAAACACAACTAGATTACTGAGTCAAGGTGTTAGCTTAATAGATATATCTAGTCATAAACACAACTATATTACTGAGTCAAGGTGATAGCTTAATAGATGTATCTGGTCATAAACACAACTATACTGAGTCAAGGTGATAGCTTAATAGATATATCTAGTCATAAACACGACTATATTACTGAGTCAAGGTGATAGCTTAATAGATATATCTAGTCATAAACACAACTATATTACTGAGTCAAGGTGATAGCTTAATAGATGTATCTGGTCATAAACACAACTATACTGAGTCAAGGTGATAGCTTAATTGATGTATCTGGTCATAAACACAACTATACTGAGTCAAGGTGATAGCTTAATAGATATATCTGGTCATAAACACAACTATACTGTGACAAGGTGATAGCTTAATAGATATATCTAGTCATAAACACAACTATATTACTGAGTCAAGGTGATAGCTTACTAGATATATCTAGTCATAAACACAACTATATTACTGAGTCAAGGTGTTAGCTTAATAGATATATCTAGTCATAAACAGAACTATACTGAGTCAAGGTGATAGCTTAATAGATATATCTAGTCATAAACACAACTATATTACTGAGTCATGGAGGTAGCTTAATAGATATATCTAGTCATAAACACAACTATATTACTGAGTCAAGGTGATAGCTTAATAGATATATCTAGTCATAAACACAACCATATTACTGATTTAAGGTGATAGCTTAATAGATATATCTAGTCATAAACACAACTATACTGAGTCAAGGTGATAGCTTAATAGATATATCTAGTCATAAACCAACTATATTACTGAGTCAAGGTGATAGCTTAATAGATATATCTAGTCATAAACACAACTATATTACTGAGTCAAGGTGATAGCTTAATAGATATATCTAGTCATCAACACAACTATATTACTGAGTCAAGGTGATAGCTTAATAGATATATCTAGTCATAAACACAACTATATTACTGAGTCAAGGTGATAGCTTTATAGATATATCTGGTCATAAACACAACTATACTGTGTCAAGGTGATAGCTTAATAGATATATCTGGTCATAAACACAACTATGTTACAGAGTCAAGGTGATAGCTTAATAGATATATCTGGTCATAGACACAACTATACTGTGTCAAGGTGATAGCTTAATAGATATATCTGGTCATAAACACAACTATATTACTGAGTCAAAGTGATAGCTTAATAGATATATCTAGTCATAAACCAACTATATTACTGAGTCAAGGTGATAGCTTAATAGATATATCTAGTCATAAACACAACTATACTGAGTCAAGGTGATAGCTTAATAGATATATCTAGTCATAAACACAACTATATTAGTGAGTCAAGGTGATAGCTTGATAGATATATCTAGTCATCAACACAACTATATTACTGAGTCAAGGTGATGGCTTAATAGATATATCTAGTCATCAACACAACTATATTACTGAGTCAAGGTGATAGCTTAATAGATATGTCTAGTCATAAACACAACTATATTACTGAGTCAAGGTGATAGCTTAATAGATATATCTAGTCATAAACACAACTATATTACTGAGTCAAGGTGGTAGCTTAATAGATATATCTAGTCATAAACCAACTATATTACTGAGTCAAGGTGATAGCTTAATAGATATATCTAGTCATAAACCCAACTATATTACTGAGTCAAGGTGATAGCTTAATAGATATATCTAGTCATAAACCAACTATATTATTGAGTCAAGGTGATAGCTTAATAGATATATCTAGTCATAAACACAACTCTATTACTGAGTCAAGGTGATAGCTTAATAGATATATCTGGTCATAAACACAACTATACTGTGTCAAGGTGATAGCTTAATAGATATATCAAGTCATAAACACAACTATATTACTGAGTCATGGTGATAGCTTAATAGATATATCTAGTCATAAACACAACTAGATTACTGAGTCAAGGTGTTAGCTTAATAGATATATCTAGTCATAAACACAACTATATTACTGAGTCAAGGTGATAGCTTAATAGATGTATCTGGTCATAAACACAACTATACTGAGTCAAGGTGATAGCTTAATAGATATATCTAGTCATAAACACGACTATATTACTGAGTCAAGGTGATAGCTTAATAGATATATCTAGTCATAAACACAACTATATTACTGAGTCAAGGTGATAGCTTAATAGATATATCTAGTCATAAACACAACCATATTACTGATTTAAGGTGATAGCTTAATAGATATATCTAGTCATAAACACAACTATACTGAGTCAAGGTGATAGCTTAATAGATATATCTAGTCATAAACCAACTATATTACTGAGTCAAGGTGATAGCTTAATAGATATATCTAGTCATAAACACAACTATATTACTGAGTCAAGGTGATAGCTTAATAGATATATCTAGTCATCAACACAACTATATTACTGAGTCAAGGTGATAGCTTAATAGATATATCTAGTCATCAACACAACTATATTACTGAGTCAAGGTGATAGCTTAATAGATATATCTAGTCATAAACACAACTATATTACTGAGTCAAGGTGATAGCTTTATAGATATATCTGGTCATAAACACAACTATACTGTGTCAAGGTGATAGCTTAATAGATATATCTGGTCATAAACACAACTATGTTACTGAGTCAAGGTGATAGCTTAATAGATATATCTGGTCATAGACACAACTATACTGTGTCAAGGTGATAGCTTAATAGATATATCTGGTCATAAACACAACTATATTACTGAGTCAAAGTGATAGCTTAATAGATATATCTAGTCATAAACCAACTATATTACTGAGTCAAGGTGATAGCTTAATAGATATATCTAGTCATAAACACAACTATACTGAGTCAAGGTGATAGCTTAATAGATATATCTAGTCATAAACACAACTATATTAGTGAGTCAAGGTGATAGCTTGATAGATATATCTAGTCATCAACACAACTATATTACTGAGTCAAGGTGATGGCTTAATAGATATATCTAGTCATCAACACAACTATATTACTGAGTCAAGGTGATAGCTTAATAGATATGTCTAGTCATAAACACAACTATATTACTGAGTCAAGGTAATAGCTTAATAGATATATCTAGTCATAAACACAACTATATTACTGAGTCAAGGTGGTAGCTTAATAGATATATCTAGTCATAAACCAACTATATTACTGAGTCAAGGTGATAGCTTAATAGATATATCTAGTCATAAACACAACTATATTAGTGAGTCAAGGTGATAGCTTGATAGATATATCTAGTCATCAACACAACTATATTACTGAGTCAAGGTGATGGCTTAATAGATATATCTAGTCATCAACACAACTATATTACTGAGTCAAGGTGATAGCTTAATAGATATATCTAGTCATAAACACAACTATATTACTGAGTCAAGGTGATAGCTTAATAGATATATCTGGTCATAAACACAACTATACTGTGTCAAGGTGATAGCTTAATAGATATATCTGGTCATGAACACAACTATGTTACTGAGTCAAGGTGATAGATTAATAGATATATCTGGTCATAAACACAACTATACTGTGTCAAGGTGATAGCTTAATAGATATATCTGGTCATAAACACAACTATATTACTGAGTCAAGGTGATAGCTTAATAGATATATCTAGTCATAAACACAACTATATTAGTGAGACAAGGTGATAGCTTAATAGATATATCTAGTCATCAACACAACTATATTACTGAGTCAAGGTGATAGCTTAATAGATATATCTAGTCATCAACACAACTATATTACTGAGTCAAGGTGATAGCTTAATAGATATATCTAGTCATAAACACAACTATATTACCGAGTCAAGGTGATAGCTTAATAGATATATCTGGTCATAAACACAACTATACTGTGTCAAGGTGATAGCTTAATAGATATATCTGGTCATAAACACAACTATACTGTGTCAAGGTGATAGCTTAATAGATATATCTGGTCATAAACACAACTATGTTACTGAGTCAAGGTGATAGCTTAATAGATATATCTGGTCATAAACACAACTATACTGTGTCAAGGTGATACCTTAATAGATATATCTGGTCATAAACACAACTATATTACTGAGTCAAAGTGATAGCTTAATAGATATATCTAGTCATAAACCAACTATATTACTGAGTCAAGGTGATAGCTTAATAGATATATCTAGTCATAAACACAACTATATTACTGAGTCAAGGTGATAGCTTAATAGATAAATCTAGTCATAAACACAACTATACTGAGTCAAGGTGATAGCTTAATAGATATATCTAGTCATAAACCCAACTATATTACTGAGTCAAGGTGATAGCTTAATAGATATATCTAGTCATAAACCAACTATATTATTGAGTCAAGGTGATAGCTTAATAGATATATCTGGTCATAAACACAACTATACTGTGTCAAGGTGATAGCTTAATAGATATATCAAGTCATAAACACAACTATATTACTGAGTCATGGTGATAGCTTAATAGATATATCTAGTCATAAACACAACTAGATTACTGAGTCAAGGTGTTAGCTTAATAGATATATCTAGTCATAAACACAACTATACTGAGTCAAGGTGATAGCTTAATAGATATATCTAGTCATAAACACAACTATATTACTGAGTCAAGGTGATAGCTTAATAGATATATCTAGTCATAAACACAACTATATTACTGAGTCAAGGTGATAGCTTAATAGATGTATCTGGTCATAAACACAACTATACTGAGTCAAGGTGATAGCTTAATTGATGTATCTGGTCATAAACACAACTATACTGTGACAAGGTGATAGCTTAATAGATATATCTAGTCATAAACACAACTATATTACTGAGTCAAGGTGATAGCTTACTAGATATATCTAGTCATAAACACAACTATATTACTGAGTCAAGGTGTTAGCTTAATAGATATATCTAGTCATAAACAGAACTATACTGAGTCAAGGTGATAGCTTAATAGATATATCTAGTCATAAACACAACTATATTACTGAGTCATGGAGGTAGCTTAATAGATATATCTAGTCATAAACACAACTATATTACTGAGTCAAGGTGATAGCTTAATAGATATATCTAGTCATAAACACAACCATATTACTGATTTAAGGTGATAGCTTAATAGATATATCTAGTCATAAACACAACTATACTGAGTCAAGGTGATAGCTTAATAGATATATCTAGTCATAAACCAACTATATTACTGAGTCAAGGTGATAGCTTAATAGATATATCTAGTCATAAACACAACTATATTACTGAGTCAAGGTGATAGCTTAATAGATATATCTAGTCATCAACACAACTATATTACTGAGTCAAGGTGATAGCTTAATAGATATATCTAGTCATAAACACAACTATATTACTGAGTCAAGGTGATAGCTTTATAGATATATCTGGTCATAAACACAACTATACTGTGTCAAGGTGATAGCTTAATAGATATATCTGGTCATAAACACAACTATGTTACTGAGTCAAGGTGATAGCTTAATAGATATATCTGGTCATAGACACAACTATACTGTGTCAAGGTGATAGCTTAATAGATATATCTGGTCATAAACACAACTATATTACTGAGTCAAAGTGATAGCTTAATAGATATATCTAGTCATGAACCAACTATATTACTGAGTCAAGGTGATAGCTTAATAGATATATCTAGTCATAAACACAACTATACTGAGTCAAGGTGATAGCTTAATAGATATATCTAGTCATAAACACAACTATATTAGTGAGTCAAGGTGATAGCTTGATAGATATATCTAGTCATCAACACAACTATATTACTGAGTCAAGGTGATGGCTTAATAGATATATCTAGTCATCAACACAACTATATTACTGAGTCAAGGTGATAGCTTAATAGATATGTCTAGTCATAAACACAACTATATTACTGAGTCAAGGTGATAGCTTAATAGATATATCTAGTCATAAACACAACTATATTACTGAGTCAAGGTGGTAGCTTAATAGATATATCTAGTCATAAACCAACTATATTACTGAGTCAAGGTGATAGCTTAATAGATATATCTAGTCAT
Organism: Eledone cirrhosa; assembly: GCA_964016885.1. Taxonomy (NCBI): domain Eukaryota; kingdom Metazoa; phylum Mollusca; class Cephalopoda; order Octopoda; family Eledonidae; genus Eledone; species Eledone cirrhosa. Next base: position 292,823,412 of record OZ024742.1, read on the forward strand.
AAACACAACTATATTAGTGAGTCAAGGTGATAACTTGATAGATATATCTAGTCATCAACACAACTATATTACTGAGTCAAGGTGATGGCTTAATAGATATATCTAGTCATCAACACAACTATATTACTGAGTCAAGGTGATAGCTTAATAGATATATCTAGTCATAAACACAACTATATTACTGAGTCAAGGTGATAGCTTAATAGATATATCTGGTCATAAACACAACTATACTGTGTCAAGGTGATAGCTTAATAGATATATCTGGTCATGAACACAACTATGTTACTGAGTCAAGGTGATAGATTAATAGATATATCTGGTCATAAACACAACTATACTGTGTCAAGGTGATAGCTTAATAGATATATCTGGTCATAAACACAACTATATTACTGAGTCAAGGTGATAGCTTAATAGATATATCTAGTCATAAACACAACTATATTAGTGAGACAAGGTGATAGCTTAATAGATATATCTAGTCATCAACACAACTATATTACTGAGTCAAGGTGATAGCTTAATAGATATATCTAGTCATCAACACAACTATATTACTGAGTCAAGGTGATAGCTTAATAGATATATCTAGTCATAAACACAACTATATTACTGAGTCAAGGTGATAGCTTAATAGATATATCTGGTCATAAACACAACTATACTGTGTCAAGGTGATAGCTTAATAGATATATCTGGTCATAAACACAACTATATTACTGAGTCAAAGTGATAGCTTAATAGATATATCTAGTCATAAACCAACTATATTACTGAGACAAGGTGATAGCTTAATAGATATATCTGGTCATAAACACAACTATACTGTGACAAGGTGATAGCTTAATAGATATATCTAGTCATAAACACAACTATATTACTGAGTCAAGGTGATAGCTTACTAGATATATCTAGTCATAAACACAACTATATTACTGAGTCAAGGTGTTAGCTTAATAGATATATCTAGTCATAAACAGAACTATACTGAGTCAAGGTGATAGCTTAATAGATATATCTAGTCATAAACACAACTATATTACTGAGTCATGGAGGTAGCTTAATAGATATATCTAGTCATAAACACAACTATATTACTGAGTCAAGGTGATAGCTTAATAGATATATCTAGTCATAAACACAACCATATTACTGATTTAAGGTGATAGCTTAATAGATATATCTAGTCATAAACACAACTATACTGAGTCAAGGTGATAGCTTAATAGATATATCTAGTCATAAACCAACTATATTACTGAGTCAAGGTGATAGCTTAATAGATATATCTAGTCATAAACACAACTATATTACTGAGTCAAGGTGATAGCTTAATAGATATATCTAGTCATCAACACAACTATATTACTGAGTCAAGGTGATAGCTTAATAGATATATCTAGTCATAAACACAACTATATTACTGAGTCAAGGTGATAGCTTTATAGATATATCTGGTCATAAACACAACTATACTGTGTCAAGGTGATAGCTTAATAGATATATCTGGTCATAAACACAACTATGTTACTGAGTCAAGGTGATAGCTTAATAGATATATCTGGTCATAAACACAACTATACTGTGTCAAGGTGATAGCTTAATAGATATATCTGGTCATAAACACAACTATATTACTGAGTCAAAGTGATAGCTTAATAGATGTATCTAGTCATAAACCAACTATATTACTGAGTCAAGGTGATAGCTTAATAGATATATCTAGTCATAAACACAACTATACTGAGTCAAGGTGATAGCTTAATAGATATATCTAGTCATAAACACAACTATATTAGTGAGTCAAGGTGATAGCTTGATAGATATATCTAGTCATCAACACAACTATATTACTGAGTCAAGGTGATGGCTTAATAGATATATCTAGTCATAAACACAACTATATTACTGAGTCAAGGTGATAGCTTAATAGATATATCTAGTCATAAACACAACTATATTACTGAGTCAAGGTGGTAGCTTAATAGATATATCTAGTCATAAACCAACTATATTACTGAGTCAAGGTGATAGCTTAATAGATATATCTAGTCATAAACACAACTATATTAGTGAGTCAAGGTGATAGCTTGATAGATATATCTAGTCATCAACACAACTATATTACTGAGTCAAGGTGATGGCTTAATAGATATATCTAGTCATCAACACAACTATATTACTGAGTCAAGGTGATAGCTTAATAGATATATCTAGTCATAAACACAACTATATTACTGAGTCAAGGTGATAGCTTAATAGATATATCTGGTCATAAACACAACTATACTGTGTCAAGGTGATAGCTTAATAGATATATCTGGTCATGAACACAACTATGTTACTGAGTCAAGGTGATAGATTAATAGATATATCTGGTCATAAACACAACTATACTGTGTCAAGGTGATAGCTTAATAGATATATCTGGTCATAAACACAACTATATTACTGAGTCAAGGTGATAGCTTAATAGATATATCTAGTCATAAACACAACTATATTAGTGAGACAAGGTGATAGCTTAATAGATATATCTAGTCATCAACACAACTATATTACTGAGTCAAGGTGATAGCTTAATAGATATATCTAGTCATCAACACAACTATATTACTGAGTCAAGGTGATAGCTTAATAGATATATCTAGTCATAAACACAACTATATTACTGAGTCAAGGTGATAGCTTAATAGATATATCTGGTCATAAACACAACTATACTGTGTCAAGGTGATAGCTTAATAGATATATCTGGTCATAAACACAACTATACTGTGTCACGGTGATAGCTTAATAGATATATCTGGTCATAAACACAACTATACTGTGTCAAGGTGATAGCTTAATAGATATATCTAGTCATAAACACAACTATATTACTGAGTCAAGGTGTTAGCTTAATAGATATATCTAGTCATAAACACAACTATACTGAGTCAAGGTGATAGCTTAATAGATATATCTAGTCATAAACACAACTATATTACTGAGTCAAGGTGATAGCTTAATAGATATATCTAGTCATAAACACAACTATATTACTGAGTCAAGGTGATAGCTTAATAGATGTATCTGGTCATAAACACAACTATACTGAGTCAAGGTGATAGCTTAATTGATGTATCTGGTCATAAACACAACTATACTGAGTCAAGGTGATAGCTTAATAGATATATCTAGTCATAAACACAACTATACTAAGTCAAGGTGATAGCTTAATAGATATATCTGGTCATAAACACAACTATACTGAGTCAAGGTGATAGCTTAATAGATATATCTGGTCATAAACACAACTATACTGTGACAAGGTGATAGCTTAATAGATATATCTAGTCATAAACACAACTATATTACTGAGTCAAGGTGATAGCTTAATAGATATATCTAGTCATAAACACAACTATATTACTGAGTCAAGGTGTTAGCTTAATAGATATATCTAGTCATAAACACAACTATACTGAGTCAAGGTGATAGCTTAATAGATATATCTAGTCATAAACACAACTATATTACTGAGTCATGGAGGTAGCTTAATAGATATATCTAGTCATAAACACAACTATATTACTGAGTCAAGGTGATAGCTTAATAGATATATCTAGTCATAAACACAACCATATTACTGAGTCAAGGTGATAGCTTAATAGATATATCTAGTCATAAACACAACTATACTGAGTCAAGGTGATAGCTTAATAGATATATCTAGTCATAAACACAACTATATTACTGAGTCAAGGTGATAGCTTAATAGATATATCTAGTCATAAACACAACTATATTACTGAGTCAACGTGATAGCTTAATAGATATATCTAGTCATAAACCAACTATATTACTGAGTCAAGGTGATAGCTTAATAGATATATCTAGTCATAAACACAACTATATTAGTGAGTCAAGGTGATAGCTTAATAGATATATCTAGTCATCAACACAACCATATTACTGAGTCAAGGTGATAGCTTAATAGATATATCTAGTCATCAACACAACTATATTACTGAGTCAAGATGATAGCTTAATAGATATATCTAGTCATAAACACAACTATATTACTGAGTCAAGGTGATAGCTTAATAGATATATCTGGTCATAAACACAACTATACCGTGTCAAGGTGATAGCTTAATATATATATCTGGTCATAAACACTACTATGTTACTGAGTCAAGGTGATAGCTTAATAGATATATCTGGTCATAAACACAACTATACTGTGTCAAGGTGATAGCTTAATAGATATATCTGGTCATAAACACAACTATATTACTGAGTCAAAGTGATAGCTTAATAGATATATCTAGTCATAAACCAACTATATTACTGAGTCAAGGTGATAGCTTAATAGATATATCTAGTCATAAACACATCTATATTACTGAGTCAAGGTGATAGCTTAATAGATATATCTAGTCATAAACACAACTATACTGAGTCAAGGTGATTGCTTAATAGATATATCTAGTCATAAACACAACTATATAACTGAGTCAAGGTGATAGCTTAATAGATATATCTAGTCATAAACACAACTATATTACTGAGTCAAGGTGATAGCTTAATAGATATATCTGGTGATAAACACAACTATACTGTGTCAAGGTGATAGCTTAATAGATATATCTAGTCATAAACACAACTATATTACTGAGTCAAGGTGATAGCTTAATAGATATATCTAGTCATAAACACAACTATACTGAGTCAAGGTGATAGCTTAATAGATATATCTGGTCATAAACACAACTATACTGAGTCAAGGTGATAGCTTAATTGATGTATCTGGTCATAAACACAACTATACTGAGTCAAGGTGATAGCTTAATAGATATATCTCGTCATAAACACAACTATATTACTGAGTCAAGGTGATAGCTTAATAGATATATCTAGTCATAAACACAACTATATTACTGAGTCAAGGTGATAGCTTAATAGATGTATCTGGTCATAAACACAACTATACTGAGTCAAGGTGATAGCTTAATTGATGTATCTGGTCATAAACACAACTATACTGAGTCAAGGTGATAGCTTAATAGATATATCTCGTCATAAACACAACTATACTAAGTCAAGGTGATAGCTTAATAGATATATCTGGTCATAAACACAACTATACTGAGTCAAGGTGATAGCTTAATAGATATATCTGGTCATAAACACAACTATACTGTGACAAGGTGATAGCTTAATAGATATATCTAGTCATAAACACAACTATATTACTGAGTCAAGGTGATAGCTTAATAGATATATCTAGTCATAAACACAACTATATTACTGAGTCAAGGTGTTAGATTAATAGATATATCTAGTCATAAACACAACTATACTGAGTCAAGGTGATAGCTTAATTGATGTATCTGGTCATAAACACAACTATACTGAGTCAAGGTGATAGCTTAATAGATATATCTAGTCATAAACACAACTATATTACTGAGTCATGGAGATAGCTTAATAGATATATCTAGTCATAAACACAACTATATTACTGAGTCAAGGTGATAGCTTAATAGATATATCTAGTCATAAACACAACCATATTACTGAGTCAAGGTGATAGCTTAATAGATATATCTAGTCATAAACACAACTATACTGAGTCAAGGTGATAGCTTAATAGATATATCTATTCATAAACACAACTATATTACTGAGTCAAGGTGATAGCTTAATAGATATATCTAGTCATAAACACAACTATATTACTGAATCAAGGTGATAGCTTAATAAATATATCTAGTCATAAACACAACTATATTACTGAGTCAAGGTGATAGCTTAATAGATGTATCTGGTCATAAACACAACTATACTGAGTCAAGGTGATAGCTTAATTGATGTATCTGGTCATAAACACAACTATACTGAGTCAAGGTGATAGCTTAATAGATATATCTAGTCATAAACACAACTATATTACTGAGTCAAGGTGTTAGATTAATAGATATATCTAGTCATAAACACAACTATACTGAGTCAAGGTGATAGCTTAATAGATATATCTAGTCATAAACACAACTATATTACTGAGTCATGGAGGTAGCTTAATAGATATATCTAGTCATAAACACAACTATATTACTGAGTCAAGGTGATAGCTTAATAGATATATCTAGTCATAAACACAACCATATTACTGAGTCAAGGTGATAGCTTAATAGATATATCTAGTCATAAACACAACTATACTGAGTCAAGGTGATAGCTTAATAGATATATCTAGTCATAAACACAACTATATTACTGAGTCAAGGTGATAGCTTAATAGATATATCTAGTCATAAACACAACTATATTACTGAGTCAAGGTGATAGCTTAATAGATATATCTAGTCATAAACCAACTATATTACTGAGTCAAAGTGATAGCTTAATAGATATATCTAGTCATAAACACAACTATATTAGTGAGTCAAGGTGATAGCTTAATAGATATATCTAGTCATCAACACAACTATATTACTGAGTCAAGGTGATAGCTTAATAGATATATCTAGTCATCAACACAACTATATTACTGAGTCAAGGTGATAGCTTAATAGATATATCTAGTCATAAACACAACTATATTACTGAGTCAAGGTGATAGCTTAATAAATATATCTGGTCATAAACACAACTATACCGTGTCAAGGTGATAGCTTAATATATATATCTGGTCATAAACACTACTATGTTACTGAGTCAAGGTGATAGCTTAATAGATATATCTGGTCATAAACACAACTATACTGTGTCAAGGTGATAGCTTAATAGATATATCTGGTCATAAACACAACTATATTACTGAGGCAAAGTGATAGCTTAATAGATATATCTAGTCATAAACCAACTATATTACTGAGTCAAGGTGATAGCTTAATAGATATATCTAGTCATAAACATATCTATATTACTGAGTCAAGGTGATAGCTTAATAGATATATCTAGTCATAAACACAACTATATTACAGAGTCAAGGTGATAGCTTAATAGATATATCTATACATAAACACAACTATATTACTGAGTCAAGGTGATAGCTTAATAGATGTATCTGGTCATAAACACAACTATACTGAGTCAAGGTGATAGCTTAATTGATGTATCTGGTCATAAACACAACTATACTGAGTCAAGGTGATAGCTTAATAGATATATCTCGTCATAAACACAACTATACTAAGTCAAGGTGATAGCTTAATAGATATATCTGGTCATAAACACAACTATACTGAGTCAAGGTGATAGCTTAATAGATATATCTGGTCATAAACACAACTATACTGTGACAAGGTGATAGCTTAATAGATATATCTAGTCATAAACACAACTATATTACTGAGTCAAGGTGATAGCTTAATAGATATATCTAGTCATAAACACAACTATATTACTGAGTCAAGGTGTTAGCTTAATAGATATATCTAGTCATAAACACAACTATACTGAGTCAAGGTGATAGCTTAATAGATATATCTAGTCATAAACACAACTATATTACTGAGTCATGGAGATAGCTTAATAGATATATCTAGTCATAAACACAACTATATTACTGAGTCAAGGTGATAGCTTAATAGATATATCTAGTCATAAACACAACCATATTACTGAGTCAAGGTGATAGCTTAATAGATATATCTAGTCATAAACACAACTATACTGACTCAAGGTGATAGCTTAATAGATATATCTAGTCATAAACACAACTATATTACTGAGTCAAGGTGATAGCTTAATAGATATATCTAGTCATAAACACAACTATATTACTGAATCAAGGTGATAGCTTAATAAATATATCTAGTCATAAACCAACTATATTACTGAGTCAAGGTGATAGCTTAATAGATATATCTAGTCATAAACACATCTATATTAGTGAGTCAAGGTGATAGCTTAATAGATATATCTAGTCATCAACACAACTATATTACTGAGTCAAGGTGATAGCTTAATATATATATCTAGTCATCAACGCAACTATATTACTGAGTCAAGGTGATAGCTTAATAGATATATCTAGTCATGAACACAACTATATTACTGAGTCAAGGTGATAGCTTAATAGATATATCTAGTCATAAACACAACTATACTGAGTCAAGGTGATAGCTTAATAGATATATCTAGTCATAAACACAACTATATTACTGAGTCAAGGTGATAGCTTAATAGATATATCTGGTCATAAACACAACTATATTACTGAGTCAAGGTGATAGCTTAATAGATATATCTAGTCATAAACCAACTATATTACTGAGTCAAGGTGATAGCTTAATAGATATATCTAGTCATAAACACAACTATATTAGTGAGTCAAGGTGATAGCTTAATAGATATATCTAGTCATCAACAAAACTATATTACTGAGTCAAGGTGATAGCTTAATAGATATATCTAGTCATCAACACAACTATATTAATGGGTCAAGGTGATAGCTTAATAGATATATCTAGTCATAAACACAACTATATTACTGAGTCAAGGTGATAGCTTAATATATATATCTGGTCATAAACACAACTATACTGTGTCAAGGTGATAGCTTAATAGATATATCTGGTCATAAACACAACTATGTTACTGAGTCAAGGTGATAGCTTAATAGATATATCTGGTCATAAACACAACTATACTGTGTCAAGGTGATAGCTTAATAGATATATCTGGTCATAGACACAACTATATTACTGAGTCAAAGTGATAGCTTAATAGATATATCTAGTCATAAACCAACTATATTATTGAGTCAAGGTGATAGCTTAATAGATATATCTAGTCATAAACACAACTATATTACTGAGTCAAGGCGATAGCTTAATAGATATATCTAGTCATAAACACAACTATACTGAGTCAAGGTGATAGCTTAATAGATATATCTAGTCATAAACCCAACTATATTACTGAGTCAAGGTGATAGCTTAATAGATATATCTAGTCATAAAGCAACTATATTACTGAGTCAAGGTGATAGCTTAATAGATATATCTAGTCATAAACACAACTATATTACTGAGTCAATGTGATAGTTTAATAGATATATCTGGTCATAAACACAACTATACTGTGTCAAGGTGATAGCTTAATAGATATATCTGGTCATAAACACAACTATACTGAGTCAAGGTGATAGCTTAATAGATACATCTAGTCATAAACACAACTCTATTACTAAGTCAAGGTGATAGCTTAATAGATATATCTAGTCATAAACACAACTATACTGAGTCAAGGTGATAGCTTAATAGATATATCTAGTCATAAACACAACTATATTACTGAGTCATGGAGATAGCTTAATAGATATATCTAGTCATAAACACAACTATATTACTGAGTCAAGGTGATAGCTTAATAGATATATCTAGTCATAAACACAACCATATTACTGAGTCAAGGTGATAGCTTAATAGATATATCTAGTCATAAACACAACTATACTGAGTCAAGGTGATAGCTTAATAGATATATCTAGTCATAAACACAACTATATTACTGAGTCAAGGTGATAGCTTAATAGATATATCTAGTCATAAACACAACTATATTACTGAATCAAGGTGATAGCTTAATAAATATATCTAGTCATAAACACAACTATATTACTGAGTCAAGGTGATAGCTTAATAGATGTATCTGGTCATAAACACAACTATACTGAGTCAAGGTGATAGCTTAATAGATATATCTGGTCATAAACACAACTATACTGAGTCAAGGTGATAGCTTAATAGATATATCTGGTCATAAACACAACTATGTGATAAACACAAAATGAAATAAAAATTGTTAACAAGTGATTTACTTTATAGGATGAACAATTAACTCAACCTCAAAAAAACCATACACAGGGGCACTGACCAGATGGGGATCCATACAAGTGGTTACTGGTCACACAGGGGGACTGACCAACTGTAGAGTTCATTCAGGAGGCTGCTTGACCAGGCTCATAGATTCCGCTGTGACAAGGTGATAGCTTAATAGATATATCTAGTCATAAACACAACTATATTACTGAGTCAAGGTGATAGCTTAATAGATATATCTAGTCATAAACACAACTATATTACTGAGTCAAGGTGTTAGCTTAATAGATATATCTAGTCATAAACACAAATATACTGAGTCAAGGTGATAGCTTAATAGATATATCTAGTCATAAACACAACTATATTACTGAGTCATGGAGGTAGCTTAATAGATATATCTAGTCATAAACACAACTATATTACTGAGTCAAGGTGATAGCTTAATAGATATATCTAGTCATAAACACAACCATATTACTGAGTCAAGGTGATAGCTTAATAGATATATCTAGTCATAAACACAACTATACTGAGTCAAGGTGATAGCTTAATAGATATATCTAGTCATAAACACAACTATATTACTGAGTCAAGGTGATAGCTTAATAGATATATCTAGTCATAAACACAACTATATTACTGAGTCAAGGTGATAGCTTAATAGATATATCTAGTCATAAACCAACTATATTACTGAGTCAAAGTGATAGCTTAATAGATATATCTAGTCATAAACACAACTATATTAGTGAGTCAAGGTGATAGCTTAATAGATATATCTAGTCATCAACACAACTATATTACTGAGTCAAGGTGATAGCTTAATAGATATATCTAGTCATCAACACAACTATATTACTGAGTCAAGGTGATAGCTTAATAGATATATCTAGTCATAAACACAACTATATTACTGAGTCAAGGTGATAGCTTAATAGATATATCTGGTCATAAACACAACTATACCGTGTCAAGGTGATAGCTTAATATATATATCTGGTCATAAACACTACTATGTTACTGAGTCAAGGTGATAGCTTAATAGATATATCTGGTCATAAACACAACTATACTGTGTCAAGGTGATAGCTTAATAGATATATCTGGTCATAAACACAACTATATTACTGAGGCAAAGTGATAGCTTAATAGATATATCTAGTCATAAACCAACTATATTACTGAGTCAAGGTGATAGCTTAATAGATATATCTAGTCATAAACATATCTATATTACTGAGTCAAGGTGATAGCTTAATAGATATATCTAGTCATAAACACAACTATATTACTGAGTCAATGTGATAGCTTAATAGATATATCTATACATAAACACAACTATATTACTGAGTCAAGGTGATAGCTTAATAGATGTATCTGGTCATAAACACAACTATACTGAGTCAAGGTGATAGCTTAATTGATGTATCTGGTCATAAACACAACTATACTGAGTCAAGGTGATAGCTTAATAGATATATCTCGTCATAAACACAACTATACTAAGTCAAGGTGATAGCTTAATAGATATATCTGGTCATAAACACAACTATACTGAGTCAAGGTGATAGCTTAATAGATATATCTGGTCATAAACACAACTATACTGTGACAAGGTGATAGCTTAATAGATATATCTACTCATAAACACAACTATATTACTGAGTCAAAGTGATAGCTTAATAGATATATCTAGTCATAAACACAACTATATTACTGAGTCAAGGTGTTAGCTTAATAGATATATCTAGTCATAAACACAACTATACTGAGTCAAGGTGATAGCTTAATAGATATATCTAGTCATAAACACAACTATATTACTGAGTCATGGAGATAGCTTAATAGATATATCTAGTCATAAACACAACTATATTACTGAGTCAAGGTGATAGCTTAATAGATATATCTAGTCATAAACACAACCATATTACTGAGTCAAGGTGATAGCTTAATAGATATATCTAGTCATAAACACAACTATACTGACTCAAGGTGATAGCTTAATAGATATATCTAGTCATAAACACAACTATATTACTGAGTCAAGGTGATAGCTTAATAGATATATCTAGTCATAAACACAACTATATTACTGAATCAAGGTGATAGCTTAATAAATATATCTAGTCATAAACCAACTATATTACTGAGTCAAGGTGATAGCTTAATAGATATATCTAGTCATAAACACATCTATATTAGTGAGTCAAGGTGATAGCTTAATAGATATATCTAGTCATCAACACAACTATATTACTGAGTCAAGGTGATAGCTTAATATATATATCTAGTCATCAACACTACTATATTACTGAGTCAAGGTGATAGCTTAATAGATATATCTAGTCATGAACACAACTATATTACTGAGTCAAGGTGATAGCTTAATAGATATATCTAGTCATAAACACAACTATACTGAGTCAAGGTGATAGCTTAATAGATATATCTAGTCATAAACACAACTATATTACTGAGTCAAGGTGATAGCTTAATAGATATATCTGGTCATAAACACAACTATATTACTGAGTCAAGGTGATAGCTTAATAGATATATCTAGTCATAAACCAACTATATTACTGAGTCAAGGTGATAGCTTAATAGATATATCTAGTCATAAACACAACTATATTAGTGAGTCAAGGTGATAGCTTAATAGATATATCTAGTCATCAACACAACTATATTACTGAGTCAAGGTGATAGCTTAATAGATATATCTAGTCATCAACACAACTATATTAATGGGTCAAGGTGATAGCTTAATAGATATATCTAGTCATAAACACAACTATATTACTGAGTCAAGGTGATAGCTTAATAGATATATCTAGTCATAAACACAACTATACTGAGTCAAGGTGATAGCTTAATAGATATATCTAGTCATAAACACAACTATATTACTGAGTCAAGGTGATAGCTTAATAGATATATCTGGTCATAAACACAACTATACTGTGTCAAGGTGATAGCTTAATAGATATATCTGGTCATAAACACAACTATATTACTGAGTCAAAGTGATAGCTTAATAGATATATCTAGTCATAAACCAACTATATTACTAAGTCAAGGTGATAGCTTAATAGATATATCTAGTCATAAACACAACTATATTACTGAGTCAAGGCGATAGCTTAATAGATATATCTAGTCATAAACACAACTATACTGAGTCATGGTGATAGCTTAATAGATATATCTAGTCATAAACCCAACTATATTACTGAGTCAAGGTGATAGCTTAATAGATATATCTAGTCATAAAGCAACTATATTACTGAGTCAAGGTGATAGCTTAATAGATATATCTAGTCATAAACACAACTATATTACTGAGTCAATGTGATAGCTTAATAGATATATCTGGTCATAAACACAACTATACTGTGTCAAGGTGATAGCTTAATAGATATATCTGGTCATAAACACAACTATACTGAGTCAAGGTGATAGCTTAATAGATACATCTAGTCATAAACAAAACTCTATTACTAAGTCAAGGTGATAGCTTAATAGATATATCTGGTCATAAACACAACTATACTGTGTCAAGGTGATAGCTTAATAGATATATCTAGTCATAAACACAACTATATTACTGATTCAAGGTGATAGCTTAATAGATATATCTAGTCATAAACACAACTATATTACTGAGTCAAGGTGATAGCTTAATAGATATATATGGTCATCAACACAACTCTACTGAGTCAAGGTGATAGCTTAATAGATATATATAGTCATAAACACAACTATATAACTGAGTCAAGGTGATAGCTTAATAGATATATCTAGTCATAAACACAACTATACTGAGTCAAGGTGATAGCTTAATAGATATATCTGGTCATAAACACAACTATACCGAGTCAAGGTGATAGCTTAATAGATATATCTGGTCATAAACACAACTATACTGTGTCAAGGTGATAGCTTAATAGATATATCTGGTCATAAACACAACTATACTGAGTCAAGGTGATAGCTTAATAGATGTATCTGGTCATAAACACAACTATACTGAGTCAAGGTGATAGCTTAATAGATATATCTAGTCATAAACACAACTATACTAAGTTAAGGTGATAGCTTAATAGATATATCTGGTCATAAACACAACTATACTGAGTCAAGGTGATAGCTTAATAGATATATCTAGTCATAAACACAACCATATTACTGAGTCAAGGTGATAGCTTAATAGATATATCTAGTCATAAACACAACTATACTGAGTCAAGGTGATAGCTTAATAGATATATCTAGTCATAAACACAACCATATTACTGAGTCAAGGTGATAGCTTAATAGATATATCTAGTCATAAACACAACTATATTACTGAATCAAGGTGATAGCTTAATAAATATATCTAGTCATAAACACAACTATATTACTGAGTCAAGGTGATAGCTTAATAGATGTATCTGGTCATAAACACAACTATACTGAGTCAAGGTGATAGTTTAATTGATGTATCTGGTCATAAACACAACTATACTGAGTCAAGGTGATAGCTTAATAGATATATCTAGTCATAAACACAACTATACTAAGTCAAGGTGATAGCTTAATAGATATATCTGGTCATAAACACAACTATACTGAGTCAAGGTGATAGCTTAATAGATATATCTGGTCATAAACACAACTATACTGTGACAAGGTGATAGCTTAATAGATATATCTAGTCATAAACACAACTATATTACTGAGTCAAGGTGTTAGCTTAATAGATATATCTAGTCATAAACACAACTATACTGAGTCAATGTGATAGCTTAATAGATATATCTAGTCATAAACACAACTATATTACTGAGTCATGGAGGTAGCTTAATAGATATATCTAGTCATAAACACAACTATATTACTGAGTCAAGGTGATAGCTTAATAGATATATCTAGTCATAAACACAACCATATTACTGAGTCAAGGTGATAGCTTAATAGATATATCTAGTCATAAACACAACTATACTGAGTCAAGGTGATAGCTTAATAGATATATCTAGTCATAAACACAACTATATTAGTGAGTCAAGGTGATAGCTTAATAGATATATCTAGTCATCAACACAACTATATTACTGAGTCAAGGTGATAGCTTAATAGATATATCTAGTCATCAACACAACTATATTACTGAGTCAAGGTGATAGCTTAATAGATATATCTAGTCATAAACACAACTATACTGAGTCAAGGTGATAGCTTAATAGATATATCTAGTCATAAACACAACTATATTACTGAGTCAAGGTGATAGCTTAATAGATATATCTGGTCATAAACACAACTATATTACTGAGTCAAGGTGATAGCTTAATAGATATATCTAGTCATAAACCAACTATATTACTGAGTCAAGGTGATAGCTTAATAGATATATCTAGTCATAAACACAACTATATTAGTGAGTCAAGGTGATAGCTTAATAGATATATCTAGTCATCAACACAACTATATTACTGAGTCAAGGTGATAGCTTAATAGATATATCTAGTCATCAACACAACTATATTAATGGGTCAAGGTGATAGCTTAATAGATATATCTAGTCATAAACACAACTATATTACTGAGTCAAGGTGATAGCTTAATAGATATATCTAGTCATAAACACAACTATACTGAGTCAAGGTGATAGCTTAATAGATATATCTAGTCATAAACACAACTATATTACTGAGTCAAGGTGATAGCTTAATAGATATATCTGGTCATAAACACAACTATACTGTGTCAAGGTGATAGCTTAATAGATATATCTGGTCATAAACACAACTATATTACTGAGTCAAAGTGATAGCTTAATAGATATATCTAGTCATAAACCAACTATATTACTAAGTCAAGGTGATAGCTTAATAGATATATCTAGTCATAAACACAACTATATTACTGAGTCAAGGCGATAGCTTAATAGATATATCTAGTCATAAACACAACTATACTGAGTCATGGTGATAGCTTAATAGATATATCTAGTCATAAACCCAACTATATTACTGAGTCAAGGTGATAGCTTAATAGATATATCTAGTCATAAAGCAACTATATTACTGAGTCAAGGTGATAGCTTAATAGATATATCTAGTCATAAACACAACTATATTACTGAGTCAATGTGATAGCTTAATAGATATATCTGGTCATAAACACAACTATACTGTGTCAAGGTGATAGCTTAATAGATATATCTGGTCATAAACACAACTATACTGAGTCAAGGTGATAGCTTAATAGATACATCTAGTCATAAACAAAACTCTATTACTAAGTCAAGGTGATAGCTTAATAGATATATCTGGTCATAAACACAACTATACTGTGTCAAGGTGATAGCTTAATAGATATATCTAGTCATAAACACAACTATATTACTGATTCAAGGTGATAGCTTAATAGATATATCTAGTCATAAACACAACTATATTACTGAGTCAAGGTGATAGCTTAATAGATATATATGGTCATCAACACAACTCTACTGAGTCAAGGTGATAGCTTAATAGATATATATAGTCATAAACACAACTATATAACTGAGTCAAGGTGATAGCTTAATAGATATATCTAGTCATAAACACAACTATACTGAGTCAAGGTGATAGCTTAATAGATATATCTGGTCATAAACACAACTATACCGAGTCAAGGTGATAGCTTAATAGATATATCTGGTCATAAACACAACTATACTGTGTCAAGGTGATAGCTTAATAGATATATCTGGTCATAAACACAACTATACTGAGTCAAGGTGATAGCTTAATAGATGTATCTGGTCATAAACACAACTATACTGAGTCAAGGTGATAGCTTAATAGATATATCTAGTCATAAACACAACTATACTAAGTTAAGGTGATAGCTTAATAGATATATCTGGTCATAAACACAACTATACTGAGTCAAGGTGATAGCTTAATAGATATATCTAGTCATAAACACAACCATATTACTGAGTCAAGGTGATAGCTTAATAGATATATCTAGTCATAAACACAACTATACTGAGTCAAGGTGATAGCTTAATAGATATATCTAGTCATAAACACAACCATATTACTGAGTCAAGGTGATAGCTTAATAGATATATCTAGTCATAAACACAACTATATTACTGAATCAAGGTGATAGCTTAATAAATATATCTAGTCATAAACACAACTATATTACTGAGTCAAGGTGATAGCTTAATAGATGTATCTGGTCATAAACACAACTATACTGAGTCAAGGTGATAGTTTAATTGATGTATCTGGTCATAAACACAACTATACTGAGTCAAGGTGATAGCTTAATAGATATATCTAGTCATAAACACAACTATACTAAGTCAAGGTGATAGCTTAATAGATATATCTGGTCATAAACACAACTATACTGAGTCAAGGTGATAGCTTAATAGATATATCTGGTCATAAACACAACTATACTGTGACAAGGTGATAGCTTAATAGATATATCTAGTCATAAACACAACTATATTACTGAGTCAAGGTGTTAGCTTAATAGATATATCTAGTCATAAACACAACTATACTGAGTCAATGTGATAGCTTAATAGATATATCTAGTCATAAACACAACTATATTACTGAGTCATGGAGGTAGCTTAATAGATATATCTAGTCATAAACACAACTATATTACTGAGTCAAGGTGATAGCTTAATAGATATATCTAGTCATAAACACAACCATATTACTGAGTCAAGGTGATAGCTTAATAGATATATCTAGTCATAAACACAACTATACTGAGTCAAGGTGATAGCTTAATAGATATATCTAGTCATAAACACAACTATATTAGTGAGTCAAGGTGATAGCTTAATAGATATATCTAGTCATCAACACAACTATATTACTGAGTCAAGGTGATAGCTTAATAGATATATCTAGTCATCAACACAACTATATTACTGAGTCAAGGTGATAGCTTAATAGATATATCTAGTCATAAACACAACTATATTACTGAGTCAAGGTGATAGCTTAATAGATATATCTGGTCATAAACACAACTATACCGTGTCAAGGTGATAGCTTAATATATATATCTGGTCATAAACACTACTATGTTACTGAGTCAAGGTGATAGCTTAATAGATATGTCTGGTCATAAACACAACTATACTGTGTCAAGGTGATAGCTTAATAGATATATCTGGTCATAAACACAACTATATTACTGAGTCAAGGTGATAGCTTAATAGATGTATCTGGTCATAAACACAACTATACTGAGTCAAGGTGATAGCTTAATTGATGTATCTGGTCATAAACACAACTATACTGAGTCAAGGTGATAGCTTAATAGATATATCTCGTCATAAACACAACTATACTAAGTCAAGGTGATAGCTTAATAGATATATCTGGTCATAAACACAACTATACTGAGTCAAGGTGATAGCTTAATAGATATATCTGGTCATAAACACAACTATACTGTGACAAGGTGATAGCTTAATAGATATATCTAGTCATAAACACAACTATATTACTGAGTCAAGGTGATAGCTTAATAGATATATCTAGTCATAAACACAACTATATTACTGAGTCAAGGTGTTAGCTTAATAGATATCTCTAGTCATAAACACAACTATACTGAGTCAAGGTGATAGCTTAATAGATATATCTAGTCATAAACACAACTATATTACTGAGTCATGGAGATAGCTTAATAGATATATCTAGTCATAAACACAACTATATTACTGAGTCAAGGTGATAGCTTAATAGATATATCTAGTCATAAACACAACTATATTACTGAGTCAAGGTGATAGCTTAATAGATATATCTAGTCATAAACACAACTATATTACTGAGTCAAGGTGATAGCTTAATAGATATATCTAGTCATAAACACAACTATATTACTGAGTCAATGTGATAGCTTAATAGATATATCTGGTCATAAACACAACTATACTGTGTCAAGGTGATAGCTTAATAGATATATCTGGTCATAAACACAACTATATTACTGAGTCAAGGTGATAGCTTAATAGATACATCTAGTCATAAACACAACTCTATTACTAAGTCAAGGTGATAGCTTAATAGATATATCTGGTCATAAACACAACTATACTGTGTCAAGGTGATAGCTTAATAGATATATATAGTCATAAACACAACTATATAACTGAGTCAAGGTGATAGCTTAATAGATATATCTAGTCATAAACACAACTATACTGAGTCAAGGTGATAGCTTAATAGATATATCTGGTCATAAACACAACTATACCGAGTCAAGGTGATAGCTTAATAGATATATCTGGTCATAAACACAACTATACTGTGTCAAGGTGATAGCTTAATAGATATATCTAGTCATAAACACAACTATATTACTGAGTCAAGGTGATAGCTTAATAGATATATCTAGTCATAACCAACTATATTTCTGAGTCAAGGTGATAGCTTAATAGATATATCTAGTCATAAACACAACTATATTAGTGAGTCAAGGTGATAGCTTAATAGATATATCTAGTCATCAACACAACTATATTACTGAGTCAAGGTGATAGCTTAATAGATATATCTAGTCATCAACACAACTATATTACTGAGTCAAGGTGATAGCTTAATAGATATATCTAGTCATAAACACAACTATATTACTGAGTCAAGGTGATAGCTTAATAGATATATCTAGTCATAAACACAACTATATTACTGAGTCAATGTGATAGCTTAATAGATATATCTGGTCATAAACACAACTATACTGTGTCAAGGTGATAGCTTAATAGATATATCTGGTCATAAACACAACTATATTACTGAGTCAAGGTGATAGCTTAATAGATACATCTAGTCATAAACACAACTCTATTACTAAGTCAAGGTGATAGCTTAATAGATATATCTGGTCATAAACACAACTATACTGTGTCAAGGTGATAGCTTAATAGATATATATAGTCATAAACACAACTATATAACTGAGTCAAGGTGATAGCTTAATAGATATATCTAGTCATAAACACAACTATACTGAGTCAAGGTGATAGCTTAATAGATATATCTGGTCATAAACACAACTATACCGAGTCAAGGTGATAGCTTAATAGATATATCTGGTCATAAACACAACTATACTGTGTCAAGGTGATAGCTTAATAGATATATCTAGTCATAAACACAACTATATTACTGAGTCAAGGTGATAGCTTAATAGATATATCTGGTCATAAACACAACTATATTACTGAGTCAAGGTGATAGCTTAATAGATATATCTAGTCATAAACACAACTATATTACTGAGTCAATGTGATAGCTTAATAGATATATCTGGTCATAAACACAACTATACTGTGTCAAGGTGATAGCTTAATAGATATATCTGGTCATAAACACAACTATATTACTGAGTCAAGGTGATAGCTTAATAGATACATCTAGTCATAAACACAACTCTATTACTAAGTCAAGGTGATAGCTTAATAGATATATCTGGTCATAAACACAACTATACTGTGTCAAGGTGATAGCTTAATAGATATATATAGTCATAAACACAACTATATAACTGAGTCAAGGTGATAGCTTAATAGATATATCTAGTCATAAACACAACTATACTGAGTCAAGGTGATAGCTTAATAGATATATCTGGTCATAAACACAACTATACCGAGTCAAGGTGATAGCTTAATAGATATATCTGGTCATAAACACAACTATACTGTGTCAAGGTGATAGCTTAATAGATATATCTAGTCATAAACACAACTATATTACTGAGTCAAGGTGATAGCTTAATAGATATATCTAGTCATAACCAACTATATTTCTGAGTCAAGGTGATAGCTTAATAGATATATCTAGTCATAAACACAACTATATTAGTGAGTCAAGGTGATAGCTTAATAGAAATATCTAGTCATCAACACAACTATATTACTGAGTCAAGGTGATAGCTTAATAGATATATCTAGTCATCAACACAACTATATTACTGAGTCAAGGTGATAGCTTAATAGATATATCTAGTCATAAACACAACTATATTACTGAGTCAAGGTGATAGCTTAATAGATATATCTAGTCATAAACACAACTATATTACTGAGTCAATGTGATAGCTTAATAGATATATCTGGTCATAAACACAACTATACTGTGTCAAGGTGATAGCTTAATAGATATATCTGGTCATAAACACAACTATATTACTGAGTCAAGGTGATAGCTTAATAGATACATCTAGTCATAAACACAACTCTATTACTAAGTCAAGGTGATAGCTTAATAGATATATCTGGTCATAAACACAACTATACTGTGTCAAGGTGATAGCTTAATAGATATATATAGTCATAAACACAACTATATAACTGAGTCAAGGTGATAGCTTAATAGATATATCTAGTCATAAACACAACTATACTGAGTGAAGGTGATAGCTTAATAGATATATCTGGTCATAAACACAACTATACCGAGTCAAGGTGATAGCTTAATAGATATATCTGGTCATAAACACAACTATACTGTGTCAAGGTGATAGCTTAATAGATATATCTAGTCATAAACACAACTATATTACTGAGTCAAGGTGATAGCTTAATAGATATATCTAGTCATAAACATAACTATATTACTGAGTCAAGGTGATAGCTTAATAGATGTATCTGGTCATAAGCACAACTATACTGAGTCAAGGTGATAGCTTAATAGATGTATCTGGTCATAAACACAACTATACTGAGTCAAGGTGATAGCTTAATAGATATATCTAGTCATAAACACAACTATACTAAGTCAAGGTGATAGCTTAATAGATATATCTGGTCATAAACACAACTATACCGTGTCAAGGTGATAGCTTAATAAATATATCTAGTCATAAACCAACTATATTACTGAGTCAAGGTGATAGCTTAATAGATATATCTAGTCATAAACACATCTATATTAGTGAGTCAAGGTGATAGCTTAATAGATATATCTAGTCATCAACACAACTATATTACTGAGTCAAGGTGATAGCTTAATATATATATCTAGTCATCAACACAACTATATTACTGAGTCAAGGTGATAGCTTAATAGATATATCTAGTCATAAACAGAACCATATTACTGAGTCAATGTGATAGCTTAATAGATATATCTAGTCATAAACACAACTATACTGAGTCAAGGTGATAGCTTAATAGATATATCTAGTCATAAACACAACTATATTACTGAGTCAAGGTGATAGCTTAATAGATATATCTAGTCATAAACACAACTATATTACTGAATCAAGGTGATAGCTTAATAAATATATCTAGTCATAAACCAACTATATTACTGAGTCAAGGTGATAGCTTAATAGATATATCTAGTCATAAACACATCTATATTAGTGAGTCAAGGTGATAGCTTAATAGATATATCTAGTCATCAACACAACTATATTACTGAGTCAAGGTGATAGCTTAATATATATATCTAGTCATCAACACAACTATATTACTGAGTCAAGGTGATAGCTTAATAGATATATCTGGTCATAAACACAACTATACTGTGTCAAGGTGATAGCTTAATAGATATATCTAGTCATAAACACAACTATATTACTGAGTCAAGGTGATAGCTTAATAGATATATCTAGTCATAACCAACTATATTTCTGAGTCAAGGTGATAGCTTAATAGATATATCTAGTCATAAACACAACTATATTAGTGAGTCAAGGTGATAGCTTAATAGATATATCTAGTCATCAACACAACTATATTACTGAGTCAAGGTGATAGCTTAATAGATATATCTAGTCATCAACACAACTATATTACTGAGTCAAGGTGATAGCTTAATAGATATATCTAGTCATAAACACAACTATATTACTGAGTCAAGGTGATAGCTTAATATATATATCTGGTCATAAACACAACTATACTGTGTCAAGGTGATAGCTTAATAGATATATCTGGTCATAAACACAACTATGTTACTGAGTCAAGGTGATAGCTTAATAGATATATCTGGTCATAAACACAACTATATTACTGAGTCAAGGTGATAGCTTAATAGATATATCTAGTCATAAACACAACTATATTACTGAGTCAAGGTGATAGCTTAATAGATATATCTAGTCATAAACACAACTATATTACTGAGTCAATGTGATAGCTTAATAGATATATCTGGTCATAAACACAACTATACTGTGTCAAAGTGATAGCTTAATAGATATATCTGGTCATAAACACAACTATATTACTGAGTCAAGGTGATAGCTTAATAGATACATCTAGTCATAAACACAACTCTATTACTAAGTCAAGGTGATAGCTTAATAGATATATCTGGTCATAAACACAACTATACTGTGTCAAGGTGATAGCTTAATAGATATATATAGTCATAAACACAACTATATAACTGAGTCAAGGTGATAGCTTAATAGATATATCTAGTCATAAACACAACTATACTGAGTCAAGGTGATAGCTTAATAGATATATCTGGTCATAAACACAACTATACCGAGTCAAGGTGATAGCTTAATAGATATATCTGGTCATAAACACAACTATACTGTGTCAAGGTGATAGCTTAATAGATATATCTAGTCATAAACACAACTATATTACTGAGTCAAGGTGATAGCTTAATAGATATATCTAGTCATAAACACAACTATATTACTGAGTCAAGGTGTTAGCTTAATAGATATATCTAGTCATAAACACAACTATATTACTGAGTCAATGTGATAGCTTAATAGATATATCTGGTCATAAACACAACTATACTGTGTCAAGGTGATAGCTTAATAGATATATCTGGTCATAAACACAACTATATTACTGAGTCAAGGTGATAGCTTAATAGATACATCTAGTCATAAACACAACTCTATTACTAAGTCAAGGTGATAGCTTAATAGATATATCTGGTCATAAACACAACTATACTGTGTCAAGGTGATAGCTTAATAGATATATATAGTCATAAACACAACTATATAACTGAGTCAAGGTGATAGCTTAATAGATATATCTAGTCATAAACACAACTATACTGAGTCAAGGTGATAGCTTAATAGATATATCTGGTCATAAACACAACTATACCGAGTCAAGGTGATAGCTTAATAGATATATCTGGTCATAAACACAACTATACTGTGTCAAGGTGATAGCTTAATAGATATATCTAGTCATAAACACAACTATATTACTGAGTCAAGGTGATAGCTTAATAGATATATCTAGTCATAACCAACTATATTTCTGAGTCAAGGTGATAGCTTAATAGATATATCTAGTCATAAACACAACTATATTAGTGAGTCAATGTGATAGCTTAATAGAAATATCTAGTCATCAACACAACTATATTACTGAGTCAAGGTGATAGCTTAATAGATATATCTAGTCATCAACACAACTATATTACTGAGTCAAGGTGATAGCTTAATAGATATATCTAGTCATAAACACAACTATATTACTGAGTCAAGGTGATAGCTTAATAGATATATCTAGTCATAAACACAACTATATTACTGAGTCAATGTGATAGCTTAATAGATATATCTGGTCATAAACACAACTATACTGTGTCAAGGTGATAGCTTAATAGATATATCTGGTCATAAACACAACTATATTACTGAGTCAAGGTGATAGCTTAATAGATACATCTAGTCATAAACACAACTCTATTACTAAGTCAAGGTGATAGCTTAATAGATATATCTGGTCATAAACACAACTATACTGTGTCAAGGTGATAGCTTAATAGATATATATAGTCATAAACACAACTATATAACTGAGTCAAGGTGATAGCTTAATAGATATATCTAGTCATAAACACAACTATACTGAGTGAAGGTGATAGCTTAATAGATATATCTGGTCATAAACACAACTATACCGAGTCAAGGTGATAGCTTAATAGATATATCTGGTCATAAACACAACTATACTGTGTCAAGGTGATAGCTTAATAGATATATCTAGTCATAAACACAACTATATTACTGAGTCAAGGTGATAGCTTAATAGATATATCTAGTCATAAACATAACTATATTACTGAGTCAAGGTGATAGCTTAATAGATGTATCTGGTCATAAGCACAACTATACTGAGTCAAGGTGATAGCTTAATAGATGTATCTGGTCATAAACACAACTATACTGAGTCAAGGTGATAGCTTAATAGATATATCTAGTCATAAACACAACTATACTAAGTCAAGGTGATAGCTTAATAGATATATCTGGTCATAAACACAACTATACCGTGTCAAGGTGATAGCTTAATAAATATATCTAGTCATAAACCAACTATATTACTGAGTCAAGGTGATAGCTTAATAGATATATCTAGTCATAAACACATCTATATTAGTGAGTCAAGGTGATAGCTTAATAGATATATCTAGTCATCAACACAACTATATTACTGAGTCAAGGTGATAGCTTAATATATATATCTAGTCATCAACACAACTATATTACTGAGTCAAGGTGATAGCTTAATAGATATATCTGGTCATAAACACAACTATACTGTGTCAAGGTGATAGCTTAATAGATATATCTAGTCATAAACACAACTATATTACTGAGTCAAGGTGATAGCTTAATAGATATATCTAGTCATAACCAACTATATTTCTGAGTCAAGGTGATAGCTTAATAGATATATCTAGTCATAAACACAACTATATTAGTGAGTCAAGGTGATAGCTTAATAGATATATCTAGTCATCAACACAACTATATTACTGAGTCAAGGTGATAGCTTAATAGATATATCTAGTCATCAACACAACTATATTACTGAGTCAAGGTGATAGCTTAATAGATATATCTAGTCATAAACACAACTATATTACTGAGTCAAGGTGATAGCTTAATATATATATCTGGTCATAAACACAACTATACTGTGTCAAGGTGATAGCTTAATAGATATATCTGGTCATAAACACAACTATGTTACTGAGTCAAGGTGATAGCTTAATAGATATATCTGGTCATAAACACAACTATATTACTGAGTCAAGGTGATAGCTTAATAGATATATCTAGTCATAAACACAACTATATTACTGAGTCAAGGTGATAGCTTAATAGATATATCTAGTCATAAACACAACTATATTACTGAGTCAATGTGATAGCTTAATAGATATATCTGGTCATAAACACAACTATACTGTGTCAAAGTGATAGCTTAATAGATATATCTGGTCATAAACACAACTATATTACTGAGTCAAGGTGATAGCTTAATAGATACATCTAGTCATAAACACAACTCTATTACTAAGTCAAGGTGATAGCTTAATAGATATATCTGGTCATAAACACAACTATACTGTGTCAAGGTGATAGCTTAATAGATATATATAGTCATAAACACAACTATATAACTGAGTCAAGGTGATAGCTTAATAGATATATCTAGTCATAAACACAACTATACTGAGTCAAGGTGATAGCTTAATAGATATATCTGGTCATAAACACAACTATACCGAGTCAAGGTGATAGCTTAATAGATATATCTGGTCATAAACACAACTATACTGTGTCAAGGTGATAGCTTAATAGATATATCTAGTCATAAACACAACTATATTACTGAGTCAAGGTGATAGCTTAATAGATATATCTAGTCATAAACACAACTATATTACTGAGTCAAGGTGTTAGCTTAATAGATATATCTAGTCATAAACACAACTATACTGAGTCAAGGTGATAGCTTAATAGATATATCTAGTCATAAACACAACTATATTACTGAGTCAAGGTGATAGCTTAATAGATATATCTAGTCATAAACATAACTATATTACTGAGTCAAGGTGATAGCTTAATAGATGTATCTGGTCATAAGCACAACTATACTGAGTCAAGGTGATAGCTTAATAGATGTATCTGGTCATAAACACAACTATACTGAGTCAAGGTGATAGCTTAATAGATATATCTAGTCATAAACACAACTATACTAAGTCAAGGTGATAGCTTAATAGATATATCTGGTCATAAACACAACTATACTGTGTCAAGGTGATAGCTTAATAGATATATCTAGTCATAAACACAACTATATTACTGAGTCTAGGTGATAGCTTAATAGATATATCTAGTCATAAACACAACCATATTACTGAGTCAATGTGATAGCTTAATAGATATATCTAGTCATAAACACAACTATACTGAGTCAAGGTGATAGCTTAATAGATATATCTAGTCATAAACACAACTATATTACTGAGTCAAGGTGATAGCTTAATAGATATATCTAGTCATAAACACAACTATATTACTGAATCAAGGTGATAGCTTAATAAATATATCTAGTCATAAACACAACTATATTACTGAGTCAAGGTGATAGCTTAATAGATGTATCTGGTCATAAACACAACTATACTGAGTCAAGGTGATAGCTTAATTGATGTATCTGGTCATAAACACAACTATACTGAGTCAAGGTGTTAGCTTAATAGATATATCTAGTCATAAACACAACTATACTAAGTCAAGGTGATAGCTTAATAGATATATCTGGTCATAAACACAACTATACTGAGTCAAGGTGATAGCTTAATAGATATATCTGGTCATAAACACAACTATACTGTGACAAGGTGATAGCTTAATAGATATATCTAGTCATAAACACAACTATATTACTGAGTCAAGGTGATAGCTTAATAGATATATCTAGTCATAAACACAACTATATTACTGAGTCAAGGTGTTAGCTTAATAGATATATCTAGTCATAAACACAACTATACTGAGTCAAGGTGATAGCTTAATAGATATATCTAGTCATAAACACAACTATATTACTGAGTCATGGAGGTAGCTTAATAGATATATCTAGTCATAAACACAACTATATTACTGAGTCAAGGTGATAGCTTAATAGATATATCTAGTCATAAACACAACCATATTACTGAGTCAAGGTGATAGCTTAATAGATATATCTAGTCATAAACACAACTATACTGAGTCAAGGTGATAGCTTAATAGATATATCTAGTCATAAACACAACTATATTACTGAGTCAAGGTGATAGCTTAATAGATATATCTAGTCATAAACACAACTATATTACTGAGTCAAGGTGATAGCTTAATAGATATATCTAGTCATAAACCAACTATATTACTGAGTCAAAGTGATAGCTTAATAGATATATCTAGTCATAAACACAACTATATTAGTGAGTCAAGGTGATAGCTTAATAGATATATCTAGTCATCAACACAACTATATTACTGAGTCAAGGTGATAGCTTAATAGATATATCTAGTCATCAACACAACTATATTACTGAGTCAAGGTGATAGCTTAATAGATATATCTAGTCATAAACACAACTATATTACTGAGTCAAGGTGATAGCTTAATAGATATATCTGGTCATAAACACAACTATACCGTGTCAAGGTGATAGCTTAATATATATATCTGGTCATAAACACTACTATGTTACTGAGTCAAGGTGATAGCTTCATAGATATATCTGGTCATAAACACAACTATACTGTGTCAAGGTGATAGCTTAATAGATATATCTGGTCATAAACACAACTATATTACTGAGTCAAAGTGATAGCTTAATAGATATATCTAGTCATAAACCAACTATATTACTGAGTCAAGGTGATAGCTTAATAGATATATCTAGTCATAAACACATCTATATTACTGAGTCAAGGTGATAGCTTAATAGATATATCTAGTCATAAACACAACTATATTACTGAGTCAAGGTGATAGCTTAATAGATATATCTAGTCATAAACACAACTATATTACTGAGTCAAGGTGATAGCTTAATAGATGTATCTGGTCATAAACACAACTATACTGAGTCAAGGTGATAGCTTAGTTGATGTATCTGGTCATAAACACAACTATACTGAGTCAAGGTGATAGCTTAATAGATATATCTAGTCATAAACACAACTATACTAAGTCAAGGTGATAGCTTAATAGATATATCTGGTCATAAACACAACTATACTGAGTCAAGGTGATAGCTTAATAGATATATCTGGTCATAAACACAACTATACTGTGACAAGGTGATAGCTTAATAGATATATCTAGTCATAAACACAACTATATTACTGAGTCAAGGTGATAGCTTAATAGATATATCTAGTCATAAACACAACTATATTACTGAGTCAAGGTGTTAGCTTAATAGATATATCTAGTCATAAACACAACTATACTGAGTCAAGGTGATAGCTTAATAGATATATCTAGTCATAAACACAACTATATTACTGAGTCATGGAGGTAGCTTAATAGATATATCTAGTCATAAACACAACTATATTACTGAGTCAAGGTGATAGCTTAATAGATATATCTAGTCATAAACACAACCATATTACTGAGTCAAGGTGATAGCTTAATAGATATATCTAGTCATAAACACAACTATACTGAGTCAAGGTGATAGCTTAATAGATATATCTAGTCATAAACACAACTATATTACTGAGTCAAGGTGATAGCTTAATAGATATATCTAGTCATAAACACAACTATATTACTGAGTCAAGGTGATAGCTTAATAGATATATCTAGTCATAAACCAACTATATTACTGAGTCAAAGTGATAGCTTAATAGATATATCTAGTCATAAACACAACTATATTAGTGAGTCAAGGTGATAGCTTAATAGATATATCTGGTCATAAACACAACTATACCGTGTCAAGGTGATAGCTTAATATATATATCTGGTCATAAACACTACTATGTTACTGAGTCAAGGTGATAGCTTAATAGATATATCTGGTCATAAACACAACTATACTGTGTCAAGGTGATAGCTTAATAGATATATCTGGTCATAAACACAACTATATTACTGAGTCAAAGTGATAGCTTAATAGATATATCTAGTCATAAACCAACTATATTACTGAGTCAAGGTGATAGCTTAATAGAAATATCTAGTCATAAACACATCTATATTACTGAGTCAAGGTGATAGCTTAATAGATATATCTAGTCATAAACACAACTATATTACTGAGTCAAGGTGATAGCTTAATAGATATATCTAGTCATAAACACAACTATATTACTGAGTCAAGGTGATAGCTTAATAGATGTATCTGGTCATAAACACAACTATACTGAGTCAAGGTGATAGCTTAGTTGATGTATCTGGTCATAAACACAACTATACTGAGTCAAGGTGATAGCTTAATAGATATATCTCGTCATAAACGCAACTATACTAAGTCAAGGTGATAGCTTAATAGATATATCTGGTCATAAACACAACTATACTGAGTCAAGGTGATAGCTTAATAGATATATCTGGTCATAAACACAACTATACCGTGTCAAGGTGATAGCTTAATAGATATATCTAGTCATAAACACAACTATATTACTGAGTCAAGGTGATAGCTTAATAGATATATCTAGTCATAACCAACTATATTTCTGAGTCAAGGTGATAGCTTAATAGATATATCTAGTCATAAACACAACTATATTAGTGAGTCAAGGTGATAGCTTAATATATATATCTAGTCATCAACACAACTATATTACTGAGTCAAGGTGATAGCTTAATAGATATATCTAGTCATAAACAGAACCATATTACTGAGTCAATGTGATAGCTTAATAGATATATCTAGTCATAAACACAACTATACTGAGTCAAGGTGATAGCTTAATAGATATATCTAGTCATAAACACAACTATATTACTGAGTCAAGGTGATAGCTTAATAGATATATCTAGTCATAAACACAACTATATTACTGAATCAAGGTGATAGCTTAATAAATATATCTAGTCATAAACCAACTATATTACTGAGTCAAGGTGATAGCTTAATAGATATATCTAGTCATAAACACATCTATATTAGTGAGTCAAGGTGATAGCTTAATAGATATATCTAGTCATCAACACAACTATATTACTGAGTCAAGGTGATAGCTTAATATATATATCTAGTCATCAACACAACTATATTACTGAGTCAAGGTGATAGCTTAATAGATATATCTAGTCATAAACACAACTATATTACTGAGTCAAGGTGATAGCTTAATAGATATATCTGGTCATAAACACAACTATACTGAGTCAAGGTGATAGCTTAATAGATATATCTAGTCATAAACACAACTATATTACTGAGTCAAGGTGATAGCTTAATAGATATATCTGGTCATAAACACAACTATACTGTGTCAAGGTGATAGCTTAATAGATATATCTAGTCATAAACACAACTATATTACTGAGTCAAGGTGATAGCTTAATAGAGATATCTAGTCATAACCAACTATATTTCTGAGTCAAGGTGATAGCTTAATAGATATATCTAGTCATAAACACAACTATATTAGTGAGTCAAGGTGATAGCTTAATAGATATATCTAGTCATCAACACAACTATATTACTGAGTCAAGGTGATAGCTTAATAGATATATCTAGTCATCAACACAACTATATTACTGAGTCAAGGTGATAGCTTAATAGATATATCTAGTCATAAACACAACTATATTACTGAGTCAAGGTGTTAGCTTAATAGATATATCTAGTCATAAACACAACTATACTGAGTCAAGGTGATAGCTTAATAGATATATCTAGTCATAAACACAACTATATTACTGAGTCATGGAGGTAGCTTAATAGATATATCTAGTCATAAACACAACTATATTACTGAGTCAAGGTGATAGCTTAATAGATATATCTAGTCATAAACACAACCATATTACTGAGTCAAGGTGATAGCTTAATAGATATATCTAGTCATAAACACAACTATACTGAGTCAAGGTGATAGCTTAATAGATATATCTAGTCATAAACACAACTATATTACTGAGTCAAGGTGATAGCTTAATAGATATATCTAGTCATAAACACAACTATATTACTGAGTCAAGGTGATAGCTTAATAGATATATCTAGTCATAAACCAACTATATTACTGAGTCAAAGTGATAGCTTAATAGATATATCTAGTCATAAACACAACTATATTAGTGAGTCAAGGTGATAGCTTAATAGATATATCTGGTCATAAACACAACTATACTGTGACAAGGTGATAGCTTAATAGATATATCTAGTCATAAACACAACTATATTACTGAGTCAAGGTGATAGCTTAATAGATATATCTAGTCATAAACACAACTATATTACTGAGTCAAGGTGTTAGCTTAATAGATATATCTAGTCATAAACACAACTATACTGAGTCAAGGTGATAGCTTAATAGATATATCTAGTCATAAACACAACTATATTACTGAGTCATGGAGGTAGCTTAATAGATATATCTAGTCATAAACACAACTATATTACTGAGTCAAGGTGATAGCTTAATAGATATATCTAGTCATAAACACAACCATATTACTGAGTCAAGGTGATAGCTTAATAGATATATCTAGTCATAAACACAACTATACTGAGTCAAGGTGATAGCTTAATAGATATATCTAGTCATAAACACAACTATATTACTGAGTCAAGGTGATAGCTTAATAGATATATCTAGTCATAAACACAACTATATTACTGAGTCAAGGTGATAGCTTAATAGATATATCTAGTCATAAACCAACTATATTACTGAGTCAAAGTGATAGCTTAATAGATATATCTAGTCATAAACACAACTATATTAGTGAGTCAAGGTGATAGCTTAATAGATATATCTGGTCATAAACACAACTATACCGTGTCAAGGTGATAGCTTAATATATATATCTGGTCATAAACACTACTATGTTACTGAGTCAAGGTGATAGCTTAATAGATATATCTGGTCATAAACACAACTATACTGTGTCAAGGTGATAGCTTAATAGATATATCTGGTCATAAACACAACTATATTACTGAGTCAAAGTGATAGCTTAATAGATATATCTAGTCATAAACCAACTATATTACTGAGTCAAGGTGATAGCTTAATAGAAATATCTAGTCATAAACACATCTATATTACTGAGTCAAGGTGATAGCTTAATAGATATATCTAGTCATAAACACAACTATATTACTGAGTCAAGGTGATAGCTTAATAGATATATCTAGTCATAAACACAACTATATTACTGAGTCAAGGTGATAGCTTAATAGATGTATCTGGTCATAAACACAACTATACTGAGTCAAGGTGATAGCTTAGTTGATGTATCTGGTCATAAACACAACTATACTGAGTCAAGGTGATAGCTTAATAGATATATCTCGTCATAAACGCAACTATACTAAGTCAAGGTGATAGCTTAATAGATATATCTGGTCATAAACACAACTATACTGAGTCAAGGTGATAGCTTAATAGATATATCTGGTCATAAACACAACTATACCGTGTCAAGGTGATAGCTTAATAGATATATCTAGTCATAAACACAACTATATTACTGAGTCAAGGTGATAGCTTAATAGATATATCTAGTCATAACCAACTATATTTCTGAGTCAAGGTGATAGCTTAATAGATATATCTAGTCATAAACACAACTATATTAGTGAGTCAAGGTGATAGCTTAATATATATATCTAGTCATCAACACAACTATATTACTGAGTCAAGGTGATAGCTTAATAGATATATCTAGTCATAAACAGAACCATATTACTGAGTCAATGTGATAGCTTAATAGATATATCTAGTCATAAACACAACTATACTGAGTCAAGGTGATAGCTTAATAGATATATCTAGTCATAAACACAACTATATTACTGAGTCAAGGTGATAGCTTAATAGATATATCTAGTCATAAACACAACTATATTACTGAATCAAGGTGATAGCTTAATAAATATATCTAGTCATAAACCAACTATATTACTGAGTCAAGGTGATAGCTTAATAGATATATCTAGTCATAAACACATCTATATTAGTGAGTCAAGGTGATAGCTTAATAGATATATCTAGTCATCAACACAACTATATTACTGAGTCAAGGTGATAGCTTAATATATATATCTAGTCATCAACACAACTATATTACTGAGTCAAGGTGATAGCTTAATAGATATATCTAGTCATAAACACAACTATATTACTGAGTCAAGGTGATAGCTTAATAGATATATCTGGTCATAAACACAACTATACTGAGTCAAGGTGATAGCTTAATAGATATATCTAGTCATAAACACAACTATATTACTGAGTCAAGGTGATAGCTTAATAGATATATCTGGTCATAAACACAACTATACTGTGTCAAGGTGATAGCTTAATAGATATATCTAGTCATAAACACAACTATATTACTGAGTCAAGGTGATAGCTTAATAGAGATATCTAGTCATAACCAACTATATTTCTGAGTCAAGGTGATAGCTTAATAGATATATCTAGTCATAAACACAACTATATTAGTGAGTCAAGGTGATAGCTTAATAGATATATCTAGTCATCAACACAACTATATTACTGAGTCAAGGTGATAGCTTAATAGATATATCTAGTCATCAACACAACTATATTACTGAGTCAAGGTGATAGCTTAATAGATATATCTAGTCATAAACACAACTATATTACTGAGTCAAGGTGTTAGCTTAATAGATATATCTAGTCATAAACACAACTATACTGAGTCAAGGTGATAGCTTAATAGATATATCTAGTCATAAACACAACTATATTACTGAGTCATGGAGGTAGCTTAATAGATATATCTAGTCATAAACACAACTATATTACTGAGTCAAGGTGATAGCTTAATAGATATATCTAGTCATAAACACAACCATATTACTGAGTCAAGGTGATAGCTTAATAGATATATCTAGTCATAAACACAACTATACTGAGTCAAGGTGATAGCTTAATAGATATATCTAGTCATAAACACAACTATATTACTGAGTCAAGGTGATAGCTTAATAGATATATCTAGTCATAAACACAACTATATTACTGAGTCAAGGTGATAGCTTAATAGATATATCTAGTCATAAACCAACTATATTACTGAGTCAAAGTGATAGCTTAATAGATATATCTAGTCATAAACACAACTATATTAGTGAGTCAAGGTGATAGCTTAATAGATATATCTGGTCATAAACACAACTATACCGTGTCAAGGTGATAGCTTAATATATATATCTGGTCATAAACACTACTATGTTACTGAGTCAAGGTGATAGCTTAATAGATATATCTGGTCATAAACACAACTATACTGTGTCAAGGTGATAGCTTAATAGATATATCTGGTCATAAACACAACTATATTACTGAGTCAAAGTGATAGCTTAATAGATATATCTAGTCATAAACCAACTATATTACTGAGTCAAGGTGATAGCTTAATAGAAATATCTAGTCATAAACACATCTATATTACTGAGTCAAGGTGATAGCTTAATAGATATATCTAGTCATAAACACAACTATATTACTGAGTCAAGGTGATAGCTTAATAGATATATCTAGTCATAAACACAACTATATTACTGAGTCAAGGTGATAGCTTAATAGATGTATCTGGTCATAAACACAACTATACTGAGTCAAGGTGATAGCTTAGTTGATGTATCTGGTCATAAACACAACTATACTGAGTCAAGGTGATAGCTTAATAGATATATCTCGTCATAAACGCAACTATACTAAGTCAAGGTGATAGCTTAATAGATATATCTGGTCATAAACACAACTATACTGAGTCAAGGTGATAGCTTAATAGATATATCTGGTCATAAACACAACTATACCGTGTCAAGGTGATAGCTTAATAGATATATCTAGTCATAAACACAACTATATTACTGAGTCAAGGTGATAGCTTAATAGATATATCTAGTCATAACCAACTATATTTCTGAGTCAAGGTGATAGCTTAATAGATATATCTAGTCATAAACACAACTATATTAGTGAGTCAAGGTGATAGCTTAATATATATATCTAGTCATCAACACAACTATATTACTGAGTCAAGGTGATAGCTTAATAGATATATCTAGTCATAAACAGAACCATATTACTGAGTCAATGTGATAGCTTAATAGATATATCTAGTCATAAACACAACTATACTGAGTCAAGGTGATAGCTTAATAGATATATCTAGTCATAAACACAACTATATTACTGAGTCAAGGTGATAGCTTAATAGATATATCTAGTCATAAACACAACTATATTACTGAATCAAGGTGATAGCTTAATAAATATATCTAGTCATAAACCAACTATATTACTGAGTCAAGGTGATAGCTTAATAGATATATCTAGTCATAAACACATCTATATTAGTGAGTCAAGGTGATAGCTTAATAGATATATCTAGTCATCAACACAACTATATTACTGAATCAAGGTGATAGCTTAATATATATATCTAGTCATCAACACAACTATATTACTGAGTCAAGGTGATAGCTTAATAGATATATCTAGTCATAAACACAACTATATTACTGAGTCAAGGTGATAGCTTAATAGATATATCTGGTCATAAACACAACTATACTGAGTCAAGGTGATAGCTTAATAGATATATCTAGTCATAAACACAACTATATTACTGAGTCAAGGTGATAGCTTAATAGATATATCTGGTCATAAACACAACTATACTGTGTCAAGGTGATAGCTTAATAGATATATCTAGTCATAAACACAACTATATTACTGAGTCAAGGTGATAGCTTAATAGATATATCTAGTCATAACCAACTATATTTCTGAGTCAAGGTGATAGCTTAATAGATATATCTAGTCATAAACACAACTATATTAGTGAGTCAAGGTGATAGCTTAATAGATATATCTAGTCATCAACACAACTATATTACTGAGTCAAGGTGATAGCTTAATAGATATATCTAGTCATCAACACAACTATATTACTGAGTCAAGGTGATAGCTTAATAGATATATCTAGTCATAAACACAACTATATTACTGAGTCAAGGTGATAGCTTAATATATATATCTGGTCATAAACACAACTATACTGTGTCAAGGTGATAGCTTAATAGATATATCTGGTCATAAACACAACTATGTTACTGAGTCAAGGTGATAGCTTAATAGATATATCTGGTCGTAAACACAACTATATTACTGAGTCAAGGTGATAGCTTAATAGATATATCTAGTCATAAACACAACTATATTACTGAGTCAAGGTGATAGCTTAATAGATATATCTAGTCATAAACACAACTATATTACTGAGTCAATGTGATAGCTTAATAGATATATCTGGTCATAAACACAACTATACTGTGTCAAGGTGATAGCTTAATAGATATATCTGGTCATAAACACAACTATATTACTGAGTCAAGGTGATAGCTTAATAGATACATCTAGTCATAAACACAACTCTATTACTAAGTCAAGGTGATAGCTTAATAGATATATCTGGTCATAAACACAACTATACTGTGTCAAGGTGATAGCTTAATAGATATATATAGTCATAAACACAACTATATAACTGAGTCAAGGTGATAGCTTAATAGATATATCTAGTCATAAACACAACTATACTGAGTCAAGGTGATAGCTTAATAGATATATCTGGTCATAAACACAACTATACCGAGTCAAGGTGATAGCTTAATAGATATATCTGGTCATAAACACAACTATACTGTGTCAAGGTGATAGCTTAATAGATATATCTAGTCATAAACACAACTATATTACTGAGTCAAGGTGATAGCTTAATAGATATATCTAGTCATAAACACAACTATATTACTGAGTCAAGGTGTTAGCTTAATAGATATATCTAGTCATAAACACAACTATACTGAGTCAAGGTGATAGCTTAATAGATATATCTAGTCATAAACACAACTATATTACTGAGTCAAGGTGATAGCTTAATAGATATATCTAGTCATAAACATAACTATATTACTGAGTCAAGGTGATAGCTTAATAGATGTATCTGGTCATAAGCACAACTATACTGAGTCAAGGTGATAGCTTAATAGATGTATCTGGTCATAAACACAACTATACTGAGTCAAGGTGATAGCTTAATAGATATATCTAGTCATAAACACAACTATACTAAGTCAAGGTGATAGCTTAATAGATATATCTGGTCATAAACACAACTATACTGTGTCAAGGTGATAGCTTAATAGATATATCTAGTCATAAACACAACTATATTACTGAGTCTAGGTGATAGCTTAATAGATATATCTAGTCATAAACACAACCATATTACTGAGTCAAGGTGATAGCTTAATAGATATATCTAGTCATAAACACAACTATACTGAGTCAAGGTGATAGCTTAATAGATATATCTAGTCATAAACACAACTATATTACTGAGTCAAGGTGATAGCTTAATAGATATATCTAGTCATAAACACAACTATATTACTGAATCAAGGTGAT
Source organism: Eledone cirrhosa (assembly GCA_964016885.1). Taxonomy (NCBI): domain Eukaryota; kingdom Metazoa; phylum Mollusca; class Cephalopoda; order Octopoda; family Eledonidae; genus Eledone; species Eledone cirrhosa. Next base: position 292,861,718 of record OZ024742.1, read on the forward strand.
AGCTTAATAAATATATCTAGTCATAAACACAACTATATTACTGAGTCAAGGTGATAGCTTAATAGATGTATCTGGTCATAAACACAACTATACTGAGTCAAGGTGATAGCTTAATTGATGTATCTGGTCATAAACACAACTATACTGAGTCAAGGTGATAGCTTAATAGATATATCTAGTCATAAACACAACTATACTAAGTCAAGGTGATAGGTTAATAGATATATCTGGTCATAAACACAACTATACTGAGTCAAGGTGATAGCTTAATAGATATATCTGGTCATAAACACAACTATACTGTGACAAGGTGATAGCTTAATAGATATATCTAGTCATAAACACAACTATATTACTGAGTCAAGGTGATAGCTTAATAGATATATCTAGTCATAAACACAACTATATTACTGAGTCAAGGTGTTAGCTTAATAGATATATCTAGTCATAAACACAACTATACTGAGTCAAGGTGATAGCTTAATAGATATATCTAGTCATAAACACAACTATATTACTGAGTCATGGAGGTAGCTTAATAGATATATCTAGTCATAAACACAACTATATTACTGAGTCAAGGTGATAGCTTAATAGATATATCTAGTCATAAACACAACCATATTACTGAGTCAAGGTGATAGCTTAATAGATATATCTAGTCATAAACACAACTATACTGAGTCAAGGTGATAGCTTAATAGATATATCTAGTCATAAACACAACTATATTACTGAGTCAAGGTGATAGCTTAATAGATATATCTAGTCATAAACACAACTATATTACTGAGTCAAGGTGTTAGCTTAATAGATATATCTAGTCATAAACACAACTATACTGAGTCAAGGTGATAGCTTAATAGATATATCTAGTCATAAACACAACTATATTACTGAGTCAAGGTGATAGCTTAATAGATATATCTAGTCATAAACATAACTATATTACTGAGTCAAGGTGATAGCTTAATAGATGTATCTGGTCATAAGCACAACTATACTGAGTCAAGGTGATAGCTTAATAGATGTATCTGGTCATAAGCACAACTATACTGAGTCAAGGTGATAGCTTAATAGATATATCTAGTCATAAACACAACTATACTAAGTCAAGGTGATAGCTTAATAGATATATCTGGTCATAAACACAACTATACTGTGTCAAGGTGATAGCTTAATAGATATATCTAGTCATAAACACAACTATATTACTGAGTCTAGGTGATAGCTTAATAGATATATCTAGTCATAAACACAACCATATTACTGAGTCAAGGTGATAGCTTAATAGATATATCTAGTCATAAACACAACTATACTGAGTCAAGGTGATAGCTTAATAGATATATCTAGTCATAAACACAACTATATTACTGAGTCAAGGTGATAGCTTAATAGATATATCTAGTCATAAACACAACTATATTACTGAATCAAGGTGATAGCTTAATAAATATATCTAGTCATAAACACAACTATATTACTGAGTCAAGGTGATAGCTTAATAGATGTATCTGGTCATAAACACAACTATACTGAGTCAAGGTGATAGCTTAATTGATGTATCTGGTCATAAACACAACTATACTGAGTCAAGGTGATAGCTTAATAGATATATCTAGTCATAAACACAACTATACTAAGTCAAGGTGATAGGTTAATAGATATATCTGGTCATAAACACAACTATACTGAGTCAAGGTGATAGCTTAATAGATATATCTGGTCATAAACACAACTATACTGTGACAAGGTGATAGCTTAATAGATATATCTAGTCATAAACACAACTATATTACTGAGTCAAGGTGATAGCTTAATAGATATATCTAGTCATAAACACAACTATATTACTGAGTCAAGGTGTTAGCTTAATAGATATATCTAGTCATAAACACAACTATACTGAGTCAAGGTGATAGCTTAATAGATATATCTAGTCATAAACACAACTATATTACTGAGTCATGGAGGTAGCTTAATAGATATATCTAGTCATAAACACAACTATATTACTGAGTCAAGGTGATAGCTTAATAGATATATCTAGTCATAAACACAACCATATTACTGAGTCAAGGTGATAGCTTAATAGATATATCTAGTCATAAACACAACTATACTGAGTCAAGGTGATAGCTTAATAGATATATCTAGTCATAAACACAACTATATTACTGAGTCAAGGTGATAGCTTAATAGATATATCTAGTCATAAACACAACTATATTACTGAGTCAAGTGATAGCTTAATAGATATATCTAGTCATCAACACAACTATATTACTGAGTCAAGGTGATAGCTTAATAGATATATCTAGTCATAAACACAACTATATTACTGAGTCAAGGTGATAGCTTAATAGATATATCTGGTCATAAACACAACTATACCGTGTCAAGGTGATAGCTTAATATATATATCTGGTCATAAACACTACTATGTTACTGAGTCAAGGTGATAGCTTAATAGATATATCTGGTCATAAACACAACTATACTGTGTCAAGGTGATAGCTTAATAGATATATCTGGTCATAAACACAACTATATTACTGAGTCAAAGTGATAGCTTAATAGATATATCTAGTCATAAACCAACTATATTACTGAGTCAAGGTGATAGCTTAATAGATATATCTAGTCATAAACACATCTATATTACTGAGTCAAGGTGATAGCTTAATAGATATATCTAGTCATAAACACAACTATATTACTGAGTCAAGGTGATAGCTTAATAGATATATCTAGTCATAAACACAACTATATTACTGAGTCAAGGTGATAGCTTAATAGATGTATCTGGTCATAAACACAACTATACTGAGTCAAGGTGATAGCTTAATTGATGTATCTGGTCATAAACACAACTATACTGAGTCAAGGTGATAGCTTAATAGATATATCTCGTCATAAACGCAACTATACTAAGTCAAGGTGATAGCTTAATAGATATATCTGGTCATAAACACAACTATACTGAGTCAAGGTGATAGCTTAATAGATATATCTGGTCATAAACACAACTATACTGTGACAAGGTGATAGCTTAATAGATATATCTAGTCATAAACACAACTATATTACTGAGTCAAGGTGATAGCTTAATAGATATATCTAGTCATAAACACAACTATATTACTGAGTCAAGGTGTTAGCTTAATAGATATATCTAGTCATAAACACAACTATACTGAGTCAAGGTGATAGCTTAATAGATATATCTAGTCATAAACACAACTATATTACTGAGTCATGGAGATAGCTTAATAGATATATCTAGTCATAAACACAACTATATTACTGAGTCAAGGTGATAGCTTAATAGATATATCTAGTCATAAACACAACCATATTACTGAGTCAAGGTGATAGCTTAATAGATATATCTAGTCATAAACACAACTATACTGAGTCAAGGTGATAGCTTAATAGATATATCTAGTCATAAACACAACTATATTACTGAGTCAAGGTGATAGCTTAATAGATATATCTAGTCATAAACACAACTATATTACTGAATCAAGGTGATAGCTTAATAAATATATCTAGTTATAAACCAACTATATTACTGAGTCAAGGTGATAGCTTAATAGATATATCTAGTCATAAACACATCTATATTAGTGAGTCAAGGTGATAGCTTAATAGATATATCTAGTCATCAACACAACTATATTACTGAGTCAAGGTGATAGCTTAATATATATATCTAGTCATCAACACAACTGTATTACTGAGTCAAGGTGATAGCTTAATAGATATATCTAGTTATAAACACAACTATATTACTGAGTCAAGGTGATAGCTTAATAGATATATCTGGTCATAAACACAACTATACTGAGTCAAGGTGATAGCTTAATAGATATATCTAGTCATAAACACAACTATATTACTGAGTCAAGGTGATAGCTTAATAGATATATCTAGTCATAAACACAACTATACTGAGTCAAGGTGATAGCTTAATAGATATATCTAGTCATAAACACAACTATATTAGTGAGTCAAGGTGATAGCTTAATAGATATATCTAGTCATCAACACAACTATATTACTGAGTCAAGGTGATAGCTTAATAGATATATCTAGTCATCAACACAACTATATTACTGAGTCAAGGTGATAGCTTAATAGATATATCTAGTCATAAACACAACTATATTACTGAGTGAAGGTGATAGCTTAATATATATATCTGGTCATAAACACAACTATACTGTGACAAGGTGATAGCTTAATAGATATATCTGGTCATAAACACAACTATGTTACTGAGTCAAGGTGATAGCTTAATAGATATATCTAGTCATAAACACAACTATACTGAGTCAAGGTGATAGCTTAATAGATATATCTAGTCATAAACACAACTATATTAGTGAGTCAAGGTGATAGCTTAATAGATATATCTAGTCATAAACCAACTATATTACTGAGTCAAGGTGATAGCTTAATAGATATATCTAGTCATAAACACAACTATATTACTGAGTCAAGGTGATAGCTTAATAGATATATCTAGTCATAAACACAACTATACTGAGTCAAGGTGATAGCTTAATAGATATATCTAGTCATAAACCCAACTATATTACTGAGTCAAGGTGATAGCTTAATAGATATATCTAGTCATGAAGCAACTATATTACTGTGTCAAGGTGATAGCTTAATAGATATATCTAGTCATAAACACAACTATATTACTGAGTCAATGTGATAGCTTAATAGATATATCTGGTCATAAACACAACTATACTGTGTCAAGGTGATAGCTTAATAGATATATCTCGTCATAAACACAACTATACTGAGTCAAGGTGATAGCTTAATAGATACATCTAGTCATAAACACAACTCTATTACTAAGTCAAGGTGATAGATTAATAGATATATCTGGTCATAAACACAACTATACTGTGTCAAGGTGATAGCTTAATAGATATATCTCGTCATCAACACAACTATGTTACTGAGTCAAGGTGATAGCTTAATATATATATCTAGTCATCAACACAACTATATTACTGAGTCAAGGTGATAGCTTAATAGATATATATGGTCATAAACACAACTCTACTGAGTCAAGGTGATAGCTTAATAGATATATATAGTCATAAACACAACTATATAACTGAGTCAAGGTGATAGCTTAATAGATATATCTAGTCATAAACACAACTATACTGAGTCAAGGTGATAGCTTAATAGATATATCTTGTCATAAACACAACTATACCGAGTCAAGGTGATAGCTTAATAGATATATCTGGTAATAAACACAACTATACTGTGTCAAGGTGATAGCTTAATAGATATATCTAGTCATAAACACAACTATATTACTGAGTCAAGGTGATAGCTTAATAGATATATCTAGTCATAAACACAACTATATTACTGAGTCAAGGTGTTAGCTTAATAGATATATCTAGTCATAAACACAACTATACTGAGTCAAGGTGATAGCTTAATAGATATATCTAGTCATAAACACAACTATATTACTGAGTCAAGGTGATAGCTTAATAGATATATCTAGTCATAAACATAACTATATTACTGAGTCAAGGTGATAGCTTAATAGATGTATCTGGTCATAAACAAAACTATACTGAGTCAAGGTGATAGCTTAATAGATGTATCTGGTCATAAACACTACTATGTTACTGAGTCAAGGTGATAGCTTCATAGATATATCTGGTCATAAACACAACTATACTGTGTCAAGGTGATAGCTTAATAGATATATCTGGTCATAAACACAACTATATTACTGAGTCAAGGTGATAGCTTAATAGATATATCTAGTCTTAAACACAACTATATTACTGAGTCAAGGTGATAGCTTAATAGATATATCTAGTCATACACACAACTATACTGAGTCAAGGTGATAGCTTAATAGATATATCTGGTCATAAACACAACTATATTACTGAGTCAAGGTGATAGCTTAATAGATATATATGGTCATAAACACAACTCTACTGAGTCAAGGTGATAGCTTAATAGATATATATAGTCATAAACACAACTATATAACTGAGTCAAGGTGATAGCTTAATAGATATATCTAGTCATAAACACAACTATACTGAGTCAAGGTGATAGCTTAATAGATATATCTGGTCATAAACACAACTATACCGAGTCAAGGTGATAGCTTAATAGATATATCTGGTAATAAACACAACTATACTGTGTCAAGGTGATAGCTTAATAGATATATCTAGTCATAAACACAACTATATTACTGAGTCAAGGTGATAGCTTAATAGATATTTCTAGTCATAAACACAACTATATTACTGAGTCAAGGTGTTAGCTTAATAGATATATCTAGTCATAAACACAACTATATTACTGAGTCAAGGTGATAGCTTAATAGATATATCTAGTCATAAACACAACTATATTACTCAGTCAAGGTGATAGCTTAATAGATATATGTAGTCATAAACACAACTATATTACTGAGTCAAAGTGATAGCTTAATAGATATATCTAGTCATAAACACAACTATATTACTGAGTAAAGGTGATAGCTTAATAGATATATCTGGTCATAAACACAACTATACTGAGTCAAGGTGATAGCTTAATAGAAATATCTAGTCATAAACCAACTATATTACTGAGTCAAGGTGATAGCTTAATAGATATATCTAGTCATAAACACAACTATATTACTGAGTCAAGGTGATAGCTTAATAGATATATCTAGTCATAAACACAACTATATTACTGAGTCAAGGTGATAGCTTAATAGATATATCTGGTCATAAACACAACTATATTACTGAGTCAAGGTGATAGCTTAATAGATATATCTAGTCATAAACACAACTATACTGAGTCAAGGTGATAGCTTAATAGATATATCTGGTCATAAACACAACTATACTGAGTCAAGGTGATAGCTTAATAGATATATCTAGTCATAAACACAACTATATTACTGTGTCAAGGTGATATCTTAATAGATATATCTAGTCATAAACACAACTATTCTGAGTCAAGGTGATAGCTTAATAGATATATCTGGTCATACACACAACTATACTGAGTCAAGGTGATAGCTTAATAGATATATCTGGTCATAAACACAACTATACTGAGTCAAGGTGATAGCTTAATAGATATATCTAGTCATAAACACAACTATATTACTGAGTCAAGGTGATAGCTTAATAGATATATCTAGTCATAAACACAACTATATTACTGAGTCAAGGTGATAGCTTAATAGATATATCTAGTCATAAACACAACTATACTGAGTCAAGGTGATAGCTTAATAGATATATCTGGTCATAAACACAACTATATTACTGAGTCAAGGTGATAGCTTAATAGATATATCTAGTCATAAACACAACTATATTACTGAGTAAAGTTGATAGCTTTATAGATATATCTGGTCATAAACACAACTATACTGAGTCAAGGTGATAGCTTAATAGATATATCTAGTCATAAACACAACTATATTACTGAGTCAAGGTGATAGCTTAATAGATATATCTAGTCATAAACACAACTATACTGAGTCAAGGTGATAGCTTAATAGATATATCTGGTCATAAACACAACTATACTGAGTCAAGGTGATAGCTTAATAGATATATCTAGTCATAAACACAACTATATTACTGAGTCAAGGTGATAGCTTAATAGATATATCTAGTCATAAACACAACTATATTACTGAGTCAAGGTGATAGCTTAATAGATATATCTAGTAATAAACACAACTATACTGAGTCAAGGTGGTAGCTTAATAGATATATCTGGTCATAAACACAACTATACTGAGTCAAGGTGATAGCTTAATAGATATATCTAGTCATAAACACAACTATACTGAGACAAGGTGATAGCTTCATAGATATATCTAGTCATAAACCAACTATATTACTGAGTCAAGGTGATAGCTTAATAGATATATCTAGTCATAAACACAACTATATTACTGAGTCAAGGTGATAGCTTAATAGATATATCTAGTCATAAACACAACTATATTACTGAGTCAAGGTGATAGCTTAATAGATATATCTAGTCATAAACACAACTATTCTGAGTCAAGGTGATAGCTTAATAGATATATCTGGTCATACACACAACTATACTGAGTCAAGGTGATAGCTTAATAGATATATCTGGTCATAAACACAACTATACTGAGTCAAGGTGATAGCTTAATAGATATATCTAGTCATAAACACAACTATACTGAGTCAAGGTGATAGCTTAATAGATATATCTAGTCATAAACACAACTATATTACTGAGTCAAAGTGATAGCTTAATAGATATATCTAGTCATAAACACAACTATATTACTGAGTAAAGGTGATAGCTTAATAGATATATCTGGTCATAAACACAACTATACTGAGTCAAGGTGATAGCTTAATAGATATATCTAGTCATAAACACAACTATACTGAGTCAAGGTGATAGCTTAATAGATATATCTAGTCATAAACACAACTATATTAGTGAGTCAAGGTGATAGCTTAATAGATATATCTAGTCATCAACACAACTATATTACTGAGTCAAGGTGATAGCTTAATAGATATATCTAGTCATCAACACAACTATATTACTGAGTCAAGGTGATAGCTTAATAGATATATCTAGTCATAAACACAACTATATTACTGAGTGAAGGTGATAGCTTAATATATATATCTGGTCATAAACACAACTATACTGTGACAAGGTGATAGCTTAATAGATATATCTGGTCATAAACACAACTATGTTACTGAGTCAAGGTGATAGCTTAATAGATATATCTGGTCATAAACACAACTATACTGTGTCAAGGTGATAGCTTAATAGATATATCTGGTCATAAACACAACTATATTACTGAGTCAAAGTGATAGCTTAATAGATATATCTAGTCATAAACCAACTATATTACTGAGTCAAGGTGATAGCTTAATAGATATATCTAGTCATAAACACAACTATATTACTGAGTCAAGGTGATAGCTTAATAGATATATCTAGTCATAAACACAACTATACTGAGTCAAGGTGATAGCTTAATAGATATATCTAGTCATAAACCCAACTATATTACTGAGTCAAGGTGATAGCTTAATAGATATATCTAGTCATGAAGCAACTATATTACTGTGTCAAGGTGATAGCTTAATAGATATATCTAGTCATAAACACAACTATATTACTGAGTCAATGTGATAGCTTAATAGATATATCTGGTCATAAACACAACTATACTGTGTCAAGGTGATAGCTTAATAGATATATCTCGTCATAAACACAACTATACTGAGTCAAGGTGATAGCTTAATAGATACATCTAGTCATAAACACAACTCTATTACTAAGTCAAGGTGATAGATTAATAGATATATCTGGTCATAAACACAACTATACTGTGTCAAGGTGATAGCTTAATAGATATATCTCGTCATCAACACAACTATGTTACTGAGTCAAGGTGATAGCTTAATATATATATCTAGTCATCAACACAACTATATTACTGAGTCAAGGTGATAGCTTAATAGATATATATGGTCATAAACACAACTCTACTGAGTCAAGGTGATAGCTTAATAGATATATATAGTCATAAACACAACTATATAACTGAGTCAAGGTGATAGCTTAATAGATATATCTAGTCATAAACACAACTATACTGAGTCAAGGTGATAGCTTAATAGATATATCTTGTCATAAACACAACTATACCGAGTCAAGGTGATAGCTTAATAGATATATCTGGTAATAAACACAACTATACTGTGTCAAGGTGATAGCTTAATAGATATATCTAGTCATAAACACAACTATATTACTGAGTCAAGGTGATAGCTTAATAGATATATCTAGTCATAAACACAACTATATTACTGAGTCAAGGTGTTAGCTTAATAGATATATCTAGTCATAAACACAACTATACTGAGTCAAGGTGATAGCTTAATAGATATATCTAGTCATAAACACAACTATATTACTGAGTCAAGGTGATAGCTTAATAGATATATCTAGTCATAAACATAACTATATTACTGAGTCAAGGTGATAGCTTAATAGATGTATCTGGTCATAAACAAAACTATACTGAGTCAAGGTGATAGCTTAATAGATGTATCTGGTCATAAACACTACTATGTTACTGAGTCAAGGTGATAGCTTCATAGATATATCTGGTCATAAACACAACTATACTGTGTCAAGGTGATAGCTTAATAGATATATCTGGTCATAAACACAACTATATTACTGAGTCAAGGTGATAGCTTAATAGATATATCTAGTCTTAAACACAACTATATTACTGAGTCAAGGTGATAGCTTAATAGATATATCTAGTCATACACACAACTATACTGAGTCAAGGTGATAGCTTAATAGATATATCTGGTCATAAACACAACTATATTACTGAGTCAAGGTGATAGCTTAATAGATATATATGGTCATAAACACAACTCTACTGAGTCAAGGTGATAGCTTAATAGATATATATAGTCATAAACACAACTATATAACTGAGTCAAGGTGATAGCTTAATAGATATATCTAGTCATAAACACAACTATACTGAGTCAAGGTGATAGCTTAATAGATATATCTGGTCATAAACACAACTATACCGAGTCAAGGTGATAGCTTAATAGATATATCTGGTAATAAACACAACTATACTGTGTCAAGGTGATAGCTTAATAGATATATCTAGTCATAAACACAACTATATTACTGAGTCAAGGTGATAGCTTAATAGATATTTCTAGTCATAAACACAACTATATTACTGAGTCAAGGTGTTAGCTTAATAGATATATCTAGTCATAAACACAACTATATTACTGAGTCAAGGTGATAGCTTAATAGATATATCTAGTCATAAACACAACTATATTACTCAGTCAAGGTGATAGCTTAATAGATATATGTAGTCATAAACACAACTATATTACTGAGTCAAAGTGATAGCTTAATAGATATATCTAGTCATAAACACAACTATATTACTGAGTAAAGGTGATAGCTTAATAGATATATCTGGTCATAAACACAACTATACTGAGTCAAGGTGATAGCTTAATAGAAATATCTAGTCATAAACCAACTATATTACTGAGTCAAGGTGATAGCTTAATAGATATATCTAGTCATAAACACAACTATATTACTGAGTCAAGGTGATAGCTTAATAGATATATCTAGTCATAAACACAACTATATTACTGAGTCAAGGTGATAGCTTAATAGATATATCTGGTCATAAACACAACTATATTACTGAGTCAAGGTGATAGCTTAATAGATATATCTAGTCATAAACACAACTATACTGAGTCAAGGTGATAGCTTAATAGATATATCTGGTCATAAACACAACTATACTGAGTCAAGGTGATAGCTTAATAGATATATCTAGTCATAAACACAACTATATTACTGTGTCAAGGTGATATCTTAATAGATATATCTAGTCATAAACACAACTATTCTGAGTCAAGGTGATAGCTTAATAGATATATCTGGTCATACACACAACTATACTGAGTCAAGGTGATAGCTTAATAGATATATCTGGTCATAAACACAACTATACTGAGTCAAGGTGATAGCTTAATAGATATATCTAGTCATAAACACAACTATATTACTGAGTCAAGGTGATAGCTTAATAGATATATCTAGTCATAAACACAACTATATTACTGAGTCAAGGTGATAGCTTAATAGATATATCTAGTCATAAACACAACTATACTGAGTCAAGGTGATAGCTTAATAGATATATCTGGTCATAAACACAACTATATTACTGAGTCAAGGTGATAGCTTAATAGATATATCTAGTCATAAACACAACTATATTACTGAGTAAAGTTGATAGCTTTATAGATATATCTGGTCATAAACACAACTATACTGAGTCAAGGTGATAGCTTAATAGATATATCTAGTCATAAACACAACTATATTACTGAGTCAAGGTGATAGCTTAATAGATATATCTAGTCATAAACACAACTATACTGAGTCAAGGTGATAGCTTAATAGATATATCTGGTCATAAACACAACTATACTGAGTCAAGGTGATAGCTTAATAGATATATCTAGTCATAAACACAACTATATTACTGAGTCAAGGTGATAGCTTAATAGATATATCTAGTCATAAACACAACTATATTACTGAGTCAAGGTGATAGCTTAATAGATATATCTAGTAATAAACACAACTATACTGAGTCAAGGTGGTAGCTTAATAGATATATCTGGTCATAAACACAACTATACTGAGTCAAGGTGATAGCTTAATAGATATATCTAGTCATAAACACAACTATACTGAGACAAGGTGATAGCTTCATAGATATATCTAGTCATAAACCAACTATATTACTGAGTCAAGGTGATAGCTTAATAGATATATCTAGTCATAAACACAACTATATTACTGAGTCAAGGTGATAGCTTAATAGATATATCTAGTCATAAACACAACTATATTACTGAGTCAAGGTGATAGCTTAATAGATATATCTAGTCATAAACACAACTATTCTGAGTCAAGGTGATAGCTTAATAGATATATCTGGTCATACACACAACTATACTGAGTCAAGGTGATAGCTTAATAGATATATCTGGTCATAAACACAACTATACTGAGTCAAGGTGATAGCTTAATAGATATATCTAGTCATAAACACAACTATACTGAGTCAAGGTGATAGCTTAATAGATATATCTAGTCATAAACACAACTATATTACTGAGTCAAAGTGATAGCTTAATAGATATATCTAGTCATAAACACAACTATATTACTGAGTAAAGGTGATAGCTTAATAGATATATCTGGTCATAAACACAACTATACTGAGTCAAGGTGATAGCTTAATAGATATATCTAGTCATAAACCAACTATATTACTGAGTCAAGGTGATAGCTTAATAGATATATCTAGTCATAAACACAACTATATTACTGAGTCAAGGTGATAGCTTAATAGATATATCTAGTCATAAACACAACTATATTACTGAGTCAAGGTGATAGCTTAATAGATATATCTGGTCATAAACACAACTATATTACTGAGTCAAGGTGATAGCTTAATAGATATATCTAGTCATAAACACAACTATACTGAGTCAAGGTGATAGCTTAATAGATATATCTGGTAATAAACACAACTATACTGTGTCAAGGTGATAGCTTAATAGATATATCTAGTCATAAACACAACTATATTACTGAGTCAAGGTGATAGCTTAATAGATATTTCTAGTCATAAACACAACTATATTACTGAGTCAAGGTGTTAGCTTAATAGATATATCTAGTCATAAACACAACTATATTACTGAGTCAAGGTGATAGCTTAATAGATATATCTAGTCATAAACACAACTATATTACTCAGTCAAGGTGATAGCTTAATAGATATATGTAGTCATAAACACAACTATATTACTGAGTCAAAGTGATAGCTTAATAGATATATCTAGTCATAAACACAACTATATTACTGAGTAAAGGTGATAGCTTAATAGATATATCTGGTCATAAACACAACTATACTGAGTCAAGGTGATAGCTTAATAGAAATATCTAGTCATAAACCAACTATATTACTGAGTCAAGGTGATAGCTTAATAGATATATCTAGTCATAAACACAACTATATTACTGAGTCAAGGTGATAGCTTAATAGATATATCTAGTCATAAACACAACTATATTACTGAGTCAAGGCGATAGCTTAATAGATATATCTGGTCATAAACACAACTATATTACTGAGTCAAGGTGATAGCTTAATAGATATATCTAGTCATCAACACAACTATATTACTGAGTCAAGGTGATAGCTTAATAGATATATCTAGTCATAAACACAACTATATTACTGAGTGAAGGTGATAGCTTAATATATATATCTGGTCATAAACACAACTATACTGTGACAAGGTGATAGCTTAATAGATATATCTGGTCATAAACACAACTATGTTACTGAGTCAAGGTGATAGCTTAATAGATATATCTGGTCATAAACACAACTATACTGTGTCAAGGTGATAGCTTAATAGATATATCTGGTCATAAACACAACTATATTACTGAGTCAAAGTGATAGCTTAATAGATATATCTAGTCATAAACCAACTATATTACTGAGTCAAGGTGATAGCTTAATAGATATATCTAGTCATAAACACAACTATATTACTGAGTCAAGGTGATAGCTTAATAGATATATCTAGTCATAAACACAACTATACTGAGTCAAGGTGATAGCTTAATAGATATATCTAGTCATAAACCCAACTATATTACTGAGTCAAGGTGATAGCTTAATAGATATATCTAGTCATGAAGCAACTATATTACTGTGTCAAGGTGATAGCTTAATAGATATATCTAGTCATAAACACAACTATATTACTGAGTCAATGTGATAGCTTAATAGATATATCTGGTCATAAACACAACTATACTGTGTCAAGGTGATAGCTTAATAGATATATCTCGTCATAAACACAACTATACTGAGTCAAGGTGATAGCTTAATAGATACATCTAGTCATAAACACAACTCTATTACTAAGTCAAGGTGATAGATTAATAGATATATCTGGTCATAAACACAACTATACTGTGTCAAGGTGATAGCTTAATAGATATATCTCGTCATCAACACAACTATGTTACTGAGTCAAGGTGATAGCTTAATATATATATCTAGTCATCAACACAACTATATTACTGAGTCAAGGTGATAGCTTAATAGATATATATGGTCATAAACACAACTCTACTGAGTCAAGGTGATAGCTTAATAGATATATATAGTCATAAACACAACTATATAACTGAGTCAAGGTGATAGCTTAATAGATATATCTAGTCATAAACACAACTATACTGAGTCAAGGTGATAGCTTAATAGATATATCTTGTCATAAACACAACTATACCGAGTCAAGGTGATAGCTTAATAGATATATCTGGTAATAAACACAACTATACTGTGTCAAGGTGATAGCTTAATAGATATATCTAGTCATAAACACAACTATATTACTGAGTCAAGGTGATAGCTTAATAGATATATCTAGTCATAAACACAACTATATTACTGAGTCAAGGTGTTAGCTTAATAGATATATCTAGTCATAAACACAACTATACTGAGTCAAGGTGATAGCTTAATAGATATATCTAGTCATAAACACAACTATATTACTGAGTCAAGGTGATAGCTTAATAGATATATCTAGTCATAAACATAACTATATTACTGAGTCAAGGTGATAGCTTAATAGATGTATCTGGTCATAAACAAAACTATACTGAGTCAAGGTGATAGCTTAATAGATGTATCTGGTCATAAACACTACTATGTTACTGAGTCAAGGTGATAGCTTCATAGATATATCTGGTCATAAACACAACTATACTGTGTCAAGGTGATAGCTTAATAGATATATCTGGTCATAAACACAACTATATTACTGAGTCAAGGTGATAGCTTAATAGATATATCTAGTCTTAAACACAACTATATTACTGAGTCAAGGTGATAGCTTAATAGATATATCTAGTCATACACACAACTATACTGAGTCAAGGTGATAGCTTAATAGATATATCTGGTCATAAACACAACTATATTACTGAGTCAAGGTGATAGCTTAATAGATATATATGGTCATAAACACAACTCTACTGAGTCAAGGTGATAGCTTAATAGATATATATAGTCATAAACACAACTATATAACTGAGTCAAGGTGATAGCTTAATAGATATATCTAGTCATAAACACAACTATACTGAGTCAAGGTGATAGCTTAATAGATATATCTGGTCATAAACACAACTATACCGAGTCAAGGTGATAGCTTAATAGATATATCTGGTAATAAACACAACTATACTGTGTCAAGGTGATAGCTTAATAGATATATCTAGTCATAAACACAACTATATTACTGAGTCAAGGTGATAGCTTAATAGATATTTCTAGTCATAAACACAACTATATTACTGAGTCAAGGTGTTAGCTTAATAGATATATCTAGTCATAAACACAACTATATTACTGAGTCAAGGTGATAGCTTAATAGATATATCTAGTCATAAACACAACTATATTACTCAGTCAAGGTGATAGCTTAATAGATATATGTAGTCATAAACACAACTATATTACTGAGTCAAAGTGATAGCTTAATAGATATATCTAGTCATAAACACAACTATATTACTGAGTAAAGGTGATAGCTTAATAGATATATCTGGTCATAAACACAACTATACTGAGTCAAGGTGATAGCTTAATAGAAATATCTAGTCATAAACCAACTATATTACTGAGTCAAGGTGATAGCTTAATAGATATATCTAGTCATAAACACAACTATATTACTGAGTCAAGGTGATAGCTTAATAGATATATCTAGTCATAAACACAACTATATTACTGAGTCAAGGTGATAGCTTAATAGATATATCTGGTCATAAACACAACTATATTACTGAGTCAAGGTGATAGCTTAATAGATATATCTAGTCATAAACACAACTATACTGAGTCAAGGTGATAGCTTAATAGATATATCTGGTCATAAACACAACTATACTGAGTCAAGGTGATAGCTTAATAGATATATCTAGTCATAAACACAACTATATTACTGTGTCAAGGTGATATCTTAATAGATATATCTAGTCATAAACACAACTATTCTGAGTCAAGGTGATAGCTTAATAGATATATCTGGTCATACACACAACTATACTGAGTCAAGGTGATAGCTTAATAGATATATCTGGTCATAAACACAACTATACTGAGTCAAGGTGATAGCTTAATAGATATATCTAGTCATAAACACAACTATATTACTGAGTCAAGGTGATAGCTTAATAGATATATCTAGTCATAAACACAACTATATTACTGAGTCAAGGTGATAGCTTAATAGATATATCTAGTCATAAACACAACTATACTGAGTCAAGGTGATAGCTTAATAGATATATCTGGTCATAAACACAACTATATTACTGAGTCAAGGTGATAGCTTAATAGATATATCTAGTCATAAACACAACTATATTACTGAGTAAAGTTGATAGCTTTATAGATATATCTGGTCATAAACACAACTATACTGAGTCAAGGTGATAGCTTAATAGATATATCTAGTCATAAACACAACTATATTACTGAGTCAAGGTGATAGCTTAATAGATATATCTAGTCATAAACACAACTATACTGAGTCAAGGTGATAGCTTAATAGATATATCTGGTCATAAACACAACTATACTGAGTCAAGGTGATAGCTTAATAGATATATCTAGTCATAAACACAACTATATTACTGAGTCAAGGTGATAGCTTAATAGATATATCTAGTCATAAACACAACTATATTACTGAGTCAAGGTGATAGCTTAATAGATATATCTAGTAATAAACACAACTATACTGAGTCAAGGTGGTAGCTTAATAGATATATCTGGTCATAAACACAACTATACTGAGTCAAGGTGATAGCTTAATAGATATATCTAGTCATAAACACAACTATACTGAGACAAGGTGATAGCTTCATAGATATATCTAGTCATAAACCAACTATATTACTGAGTCAAGGTGATAGCTTAATAGATATATCTAGTCATAAACACAACTATATTACTGAGTCAAGGTGATAGCTTAATAGATATATCTAGTCATAAACACAACTATATTACTGAGTCAAGGTGATAGCTTAATAGATATATCTAGTCATAAACACAACTATTCTGAGTCAAGGTGATAGCTTAATAGATATATCTGGTCATACACACAACTATACTGAGTCAAGGTGATAGCTTAATAGATATATCTGGTCATAAACACAACTATACTGAGTCAAGGTGATAGCTTAATAGATATATCTAGTCATAAACACAACTATACTGAGTCAAGGTGATAGCTTAATAGATATATCTAGTCATAAACACAACTATATTACTGAGTCAAAGTGATAGCTTAATAGATATATCTAGTCATAAACACAACTATATTACTGAGTAAAGGTGATAGCTTAATAGATATATCTGGTCATAAACACAACTATACTGAGTCAAGGTGATAGCTTAATAGATATATCTAGTCATAAACCAACTATATTACTGAGTCAAGGTGATAGCTTAATAGATATATCTAGTCATAAACACAACTATATTACTGAGTCAAGGTGATAGCTTAATAGATATATCTAGTCATAAACACAACTATATTACTGAGTCAAGGTGATAGCTTAATAGATATATCTGGTCATAAACACAACTATATTACTGAGTCAAGGTGATAGCTTAATAGATATATCTAGTCATAAACACAACTATACTGAGTCAAGGTGATAGCTTAATAGATATATCTGGTAATAAACACAACTATACTGTGTCAAGGTGATAGCTTAATAGATATATCTAGTCATAAACACAACTATATTACTGAGTCAAGGTGATAGCTTAATAGATATTTCTAGTCATAAACACAACTATATTACTGAGTCAAGGTGTTAGCTTAATAGATATATCTAGTCATAAACACAACTATATTACTGAGTCAAGGTGATAGCTTAATAGATATATCTAGTCATAAACACAACTATATTACTCAGTCAAGGTGATAGCTTAATAGATATATGTAGTCATAAACACAACTATATTACTGAGTCAAAGTGATAGCTTAATAGATATATCTAGTCATAAACACAACTATATTACTGAGTAAAGGTGATAGCTTAATAGATATATCTGGTCATAAACACAACTATACTGAGTCAAGGTGATAGCTTAATAGAAATATCTAGTCATAAACCAACTATATTACTGAGTCAAGGTGATAGCTTAATAGATATATCTAGTCATAAACACAACTATATTACTGAGTCAAGGTGATAGCTTAATAGATATATCTAGTCATAAACACAACTATATTACTGAGTCAAGGCGATAGCTTAATAGATATATCTGGTCATAAACACAACTATATTACTGAGTCAAGGTGATAGCTTAATAGATATATCTAGTCATAAACACAACTATACTGAGTCAAGGTGATAGCTTAATAGATATATCTGGTCATAAACACAACTATACTGAGTCAAGGTGATAGCTTAATAGATATATCTAGTCATAAACACAACTATATTACTGTGTCAAGGTGATATCTTAATAGATATATCTAGTCATAAACACAACTATTCTGAGTCAAGGTGATAGCTTAATAGATATATCTGGTCATACACACAACTATACTGAGTCAAGGTGATAGCTTAATAGATATATCTGGTCATAAACACAACTATACTGAGTCAAGGTGATAGCTTAATAGATATATCTAGTCATAAACACAACTATATTACTGAGTCAAGGTGATAGCTTAATAGATATATCTAGTCATAAACACAACTATATTACTGAGTCAAGGTGATAGCTTAATAGATATATCTAGTCATAAACACAACTATACTGAGTCAAGGTGATAGCTTAATAGATATATCTGGTCATAAACACAACTATATTACTGAGTCAAGGTGATAGCTTAATAGATATATCTAGTCATAAACACAACTATATTACTGAGTAAAGTTGATAGCTTTATAGATATATCTGGTCATAAACACAACTATACTGAGTCAAGGTGATAGCTTAATAGATATATCTAGTCATAAACACAACTATATTACTGAGTCAAGGTGATAGCTTAATAGATATATCTAGTCATAAACACAACTATACTGAGTCAAGGTGATAGCTTAATAGATATATCTGGTCATAAACACAACTATACTGAGTCAAGGTGATAGCTTAATAGATATATCTAGTCATAAACACAACTATATTACTGAGTCAAGGTGATAGCTTAATAGATATATCTAGTCATAAACACAACTATATTACTGAGTCAAGGTGATAGCTTAATAGATATATCTAGTAATAAACACAACTATACTGAGTCAAGGTGGTAGCTTAATAGATATATCTGGTCATAAACACAACTATACTGAGTCAAGGTGATAGCTTAATAGATATATCTAGTCATAAACACAACTATACTGAGACAAGGTGATAGCTTCATAGATATATCTAGTCATAAACCAACTATATTACTGAGTCAAGGTGATAGCTTAATAGATATATCTAGTCATAAACACAACTATATTACTGAGTCAAGGTGATAGCTTAATAGATATATCTAGTCATAAACACAACTATATTACTGAGTCAAGGTGATAGCTTAATAGATATATCTAGTCATAAACACAACTATTCTGAGTCAAGGTGATAGCTTAATAGATATATCTGGTCATACACACAACTATACTGAGTCAAGGTGATAGCTTAATAGATATATCTGGTCATAAACACAACTATACTGAGTCAAGGTGATAGCTTAATAGATATATCTAGTCATAAACACAACTATACTGAGTCAAGGTGATAGCTTAATAGATATATCTAGTCATAAACACAACTATATTACTGAGTCAAAGTGATAGCTTAATAGATATATCTAGTCATAAACACAACTATATTACTGAGTAAAGGTGATAGCTTAATAGATATATCTGGTCATAAACACAACTATACTGAGTCAAGGTGATAGCTTAATAGATATATCTAGTCATAAACCAACTATATTACTGAGTCAAGGTGATAGCTTAATAGATATATCTAGTCATAAACACAACTATATTACTGAGTCAAGGTGATAGCTTAATAGATATATCTAGTCATAAACACAACTATATTACTGAGTCAAGGTGATAGCTTAATAGATATATCTGGTCATAAACACAACTATATTACTGAGTCAAGGTGATAGCTTAATAGATATATCTAGTCATAAACACAACTATACTGAGTCAAGGTGATAGCTTAATAGATATATCTGGTCATAAACACAACTATACTGAGTCAAGGTGATAGCTTAATAGATATATCTAGTCATAAACACAACTATATTACTGAGTCAAGGTGATAGCTTAATAGATATATCTAGTCATAAACACAACTATTCTGAGTCAAGGTGGTAGCTTAATAGATATATCTGGTCATACACACAACTATACTGAGTCAAGGTGATAGCTTAATAGATATATCTGGTCATAAACACAACTATACTGAGTCAAGGTGATAGCTTAATAGATATATCTAGTCATAAACACAACTATATTACTGAGTCAAGGTGATAGCTTAATAGATATATCTAGTCATAAACACAACTATATTACTGAGTCAAGGTGATAGCTTAATAGATATATCTAGTCATAAACACAACTATACTGAGTCAAGGTGATAGCTTAATAGATATATCTGGTCATAAACACAACTATATTACTGAGTCAAGGTGATAGCTTAATAGATATATCTAGTCATAAACACAACTATATTACTGAGGCAAGGTGATAGCTTAATAGATATATCTAGTCATAAACACAACTATATTACTGAGTCAAGGTGATAGCTTAATAGATATATCTAGTCATAAACACAACTATATTACTGAGTCAAGGTGATAGCTTAATAGATATATGTAGTCATAAACACAACTATATTACTGAGTCAAGGTGATAGCTTAATAGATATATCTAGTCATAAACACAACTATATTACTGAGTAAAGGTGATAGCTTAATAGATATATCTGGTCATAAACACAACTATACTGAGTCAAGGTGATAGCTTAATAGATATATCTAGTCATAAACACAACTATATTACTGAGTCAAGGTGATAGCTTAATAGATATATCTAGTCATAAACACAAATATACTGAGTCAAGGTGATAGCTTAATAGATATATCTGGTCATAAACACAACTATACTGAGTCAAGGTGATAGCTTAATAGATATATCTCGTCATAAACACAGCTATATTACTGAGTCAAGGTGATAGCTTAATAGATATATCTAGTCATAAACACAACTATATTACTGAGTCAAGGTGATAGCTTAATAGATATATCTAGTAATAAACACAACTATACTGAGTCAAGGTGGTAGCTTAATAGATATATCTGGTCATAAACACAACTATACTGAGTCAAGGTGATAGCTTAATAGATATATCTAGTCATAAACACAACTATATTACTGTGTCAAGGTGATATCTTAATAGATATATCTAGTCATAAACACAACTATTCTGAGTCAAGGTGATAGCTTAATAGATATATCTGGTCATACACACAACTATACTGAGTCAAGGTGATAGCTTAATAGATATATCTGGTCATAAACACAACTATACTGAGTCAAGGTGATAGCTTAATAGATATATCTAGTCATAAACACAACTATATTACTGAGTCAAGGTGATAGCTTAATAGATATATCTAGTCATAAACACAACTATATTACTGAGTCAAGGTGATAGCTTAATAGATATATCTAGTCATAAACACAACTATACTGAGTCAAGGTGATAGCTTAATAGATATATCTGGTCATAAACACAACTATATTACTGAGTCAAGGTGATAGCTTAATAGATATATCTAGTCATAAACACAACTATATTACTGAGTAAAGTTGATAGCTTTATAGATATATCTGGTCATAAACACAACTATACTGAGTCAAGGTGATAGCTTAATAGATATATCTAGTCATAAACACAACTATATTACTGAGTCAAGGTGATAGCTTAATAGATATATCTAGTCATAAACACAACTATACTGAGTCAAGGTGATAGCTTAATAGATATATCTGGTCATAAACACAACTATACTGAGTCAAGGTGATAGCTTAATAGATATATCTAGTCATAAACACAACTATATTACTGAGTCAAGGTGATAGCTTAATAGATATATCTAGTCATAAACACAACTATATTACTGAGTCAAGGTGATAGCTTAATAGATATATCTAGTAATAAACACAACTATACTGAGTCAAGGTGGTAGCTTAATAGATATATCTGGTCATAAACACAACTATACTGAGTCAAGGTGATAGCTTAATAGATATATCTAGTCATAAACACAACTATACTGAGACAAGGTGATAGCTTCATAGATATATCTAGTCATAAACCAACTATATTACTGAGTCAAGGTGATAGCTTAATAGATATATCTAGTCATAAACACAACTATATTACTGAGTCAAGGTGATAGCTTAATAGATATATCTAGTCATAAACACAACTATATTACTGAGTCAAGGTGATAGCTTAATAGATATATCTAGTCATAAACACAACTATTCTGTGTCAAGGTGATAGCTTAATAGATATATCTGGTCATACACACAACTATACTGAGTCAAGGTGATAGCTTAATAGATATATCTGGTCATAAACACAACTATACTGAGTCAAGGTGATAGCTTAATAGATATATCTAGTCATAAACACAACTATACTGAGTCAAGGTGATAGCTTAATAGATATATCTAGTCATAAACACAACTATATTACTGAGTCAAAGTGATAGCTTAATAGATATATCTAGTCATAAACACAACTATATTACTGAGTAAAGGTGATAGCTTAATAGATATATCTGGTCATAAACACAACTATACTGAGTCAAGGTGATAGCTTAATAGATATATCTAGTCATAAACCAACTATATTACTGAGTCAAGGTGATAGCTTAATAGATATATCTAGTCATAAACACAACTATATTACTGAGTCAAGGTGATAGCTTAATAGATATATCTAGTCATAAACACAACTATATTACTGAGTCAAGGTGATAGCTTAATAGATATATCTGGTCATAAACACAACTATATTACTGAGTCAAGGTGATAGCTTAATAGATATATCTAGTCATAAACACAACTATACTGAGTCAAGGTGATAGCTTAATAGATATATCTGGTCATAAACACAACTATACTGAGTCAAGGTGATAGCTTAATAGATATATCTAGTCATAAACACAACTATATTACTGAGTCAAGGTGATAGCTTAATAGATATATCTAGTCATAAACACAACTATTCTGAGTCAAGGTGGTAGCTTAATAGATATATCTGGTCATACACACAACTATACTGAGTCAAGGTGATAGCTTAATAGATATATCTGGTCATAAACACAACTATACTGAGTCAAGGTGATAGCTTAATAGATATATCTAGTCATAAACACAACTATATTACTGAGTCAAGGTGATAGCTTAATAGATATATCTAGTCATAAACACAACTATATTACTGAGTCAAGGTGATAGCTTAATAGATATATCTAGTCATAAACACAACTATACTGAGTCAAGGTGATAGCTTAATAGATATATCTGGTCATAAACACAACTATATTACTGAGTCAAGGTGATAGCTTAATAGATATATCTAGTCATAAACACAACTATATTACTGAGGCAAGGTGATAGCTTAATAGATATATCTAGTCATAAACACAACTATATTACTGAGTCAAGGTGATAGCTTAATAGATATATCTAGTCATAAACACAACTATATTACTGAGTCAAGGTGATAGCTTAATAGATATATGTAGTCATAAACACAACTATATTACTGAGTCAAGGTGATAGCTTAATAGATATATCTAGTCATAAACACAACTATATTACTGAGTAAAGGTGATAGCTTAATAGATATATCTGGTCATAAACACAACTATACTGAGTCAAGGTGATAGCTTAATAGATATATCTAGTCATAAACACAACTATATTACTGAGTCAAGGTGATAGCTTAATAGATATATCTAGTCATAAACACAAATATACTGAGTCAAGGTGATAGCTTAATAGATATATCTGGTCATAAACACAACTATACTGAGTCAAGGTGATAGCTTAATAGATATATCTCGTCATAAACACAGCTATATTACTGAGTCAAGGTGATAGCTTAATAGATATATCTAGTCATAAACACAACTATATTACTGAGTCAAGGTGATAGCTTAATAGATATATCTAGTAATAAACACAACTATACTGAGTCAAGGTGGTAGCTTAATAGATATATCTGGTCATAAACACAACTATACTGAGTCAAGGTGATAGCTTAATAGATATATCTAGTCATAAACACAACTATATTACTGAGTCAAGGTGATAGCTTAATAGATATATCTGGTCATAAACACAACTATATTACTGAGTCAAGGTGATAGCTTAATAGATATATCTAGTCATAAACACAACTATACTGAGTCAAGGTGATAGCTTAATCGATATATCTGGTCATAAACACAACTATACTGAGTCAAGGTGATAGCTTAATAGATATATCTAGTCATAAACACAACTATATTACTGAGTCAAGGTGATAGCTTAATTGATATATCTAGTCATAAACACAACTATATTACTGAGGCAAGGTGATAGCTTAATAGATATATCTAGTCATAAACACAACTATATTACTGAGTCAAGGTGATAGCTTAATAGATATATCTAGTCATAAACACAACTATATTACTGAGTCAAGGTGATAGCTTAATAGATATATCTAGTCATAAACACAACTATACTGAGTCAAGGTGATAGCTTAATAGATATATCTGGTCATAAACACAACTATATTACTGAGTCAAGGTGATAGCTTAATAGATATATCTAGTCATAAACACAACTATATTACTGAGGCAAGGTGATAGCTTAATAGATATATCTAGTCATAAACACAACTATATTACTGAGTCAAGGTGATAGCTTAATAGATATATCTAGTCATAAACACAACTATATTACTGAGTCAAGGTGATAGCTTAATAGATATATGTAGTCATAAACACAACTATATTACTGAGTCAAGGTGATAGCTTAATAGATATATCTAGCCATAAACACAACTATATTACTGAGTAAAGGTGATAGCTTAATAGATATATCTGGTCATAAACACAACTATACTGAGTCAAGGTGATAGCTTAATAGATATATCTAGTCATAAACACAACTATATTACTGAGTCAAGGTGATAGCTTAATAGATATATCTAGTCATAAACACAAATATACTGAGTCAAGGTGATAGCTTAATAGATATATCTGGTCATAAACACAACTATACTGAGTCAAGGTGATAGCTTAATAGATATATCTCGTCATAAACACAGCTATATTACTGAGTCAAGGTGATAGCTTAATAGATATATCTAGTCATAAACACAACTATATTACTGAGTCAAGGTGATAGCTTAATAGATATATCTAGTAATAAACACAACTATACTGAGTCAAGGTGGTAGCTTAATAGATATATCTGGTCATAAACACAACTATACTGAGTCAAGGTGATAGCTTAATAGATATATCTAGTCATAAACACAACTATATTACTGTGTCAAGGTGATATCTTAATAGATATATCTAGTCATAAACACAACTATTCTGAGTCAAGGTGATAGCTTAATAGATATATCTGGTCATACACACAACTATACTGAGTCAAGGTGATAGCTTAATAGATATATCTGGTCATAAACACAACTATACTGAGTCAAGGTGATAGCTTAATAGATATATCTAGTCATAAACACAACTATATTACTGAGTCAAGGTGATAGCTTAATAGATATATCTAGTCATAAACACAACTATATTACTGAGTCAAGGTGATAGCTTAATAGATATATCTAGTCATAAACACAACTATACTGAGTCAAGGTGATAGCTTAATAGATATATCTGGTCATAAACACAACTATATTACTGAGTCAAGGTGATAGCTTAATAGATATATCTAGTCATAAACACAACTATATTACTGAGTAAAGTTGATAGCTTTATAGATATATCTGGTCATAAACACAACTATACTGAGTCAAGGTGATAGCTTAATAGATATATCTAGTCATAAACACAACTATATTACTGAGTCAAGGTGATAGCTTAATAGATATATCTAGTCATAAACACAACTATACTGAGTCAAGGTGATAGCTTAATAGATATATCTGGTCATAAACACAACTATACTGAGTCAAGGTGATAGCTTAATAGATATATCTAGTCATAAACACAACTATATTACTGAGTCAAGGTGATAGCTTAATAGATATATCTAGTCATAAACACAACTATATTACTGAGTCAAGGTGATAGCTTAATAGATATATCTAGTAATAAACACAACTATACTGAGTCAAGGTGGTAGCTTAATAGATATATCTGGTCATAAACACAACTATACTGAGTCAAGGTGATAGCTTAATAGATATATCTAGTCATAAACACAACTATACTGAGACAAGGTGATAGCTTCATAGATATATCTAGTCATAAACCAACTATATTACTGAGTCAAGGTGATAGCTTAATAGATATATCTAGTCATAAACACAACTATATTACTGAGTCAAGGTGATAGCTTAATAGATATATCTAGTCATAAACACAACTATATTACTGAGTCAAGGTGATAGCTTAATAGATATATCTAGTCATAAACACAACTATTCTGTGTCAAGGTGATAGCTTAATAGATATATCTGGTCATACACACAACTATACTGAGTCAAGGTGATAGCTTAATAGATATATCTGGTCATAAACACAACTATACTGAGTCAAGGTGATAGCTTAATAGATATATCTAGTCATAAACACAACTATACTGAGTCAAGGTGATAGCTTAATAGATATATCTAGTCATAAACACAACTATATTACTGAGTCAAAGTGATAGCTTAATAGATATATCTAGTCATAAACACAACTATATTACTGAGTAAAGGTGATAGCTTAATAGATATATCTGGTCATAAACACAACTATACTGAGTCAAGGTGATAGCTTAATAGATATATCTAGTCATAAACCAACTATATTACTGAGTCAAGGTGATAGCTTAATAGATATATCTAGTCATAAACACAACTATATTACTGAGTCAAGGTGATAGCTTAATAGATATATCTAGTCATAAACACAACTATATTACTGAGTCAAGGTGATAGCTTAATAGATATATCTGGTCATAAACACAACTATATTACTGAGTCAAGGTGATAGCTTAATAGATATATCTAGTCATAAACACAACTATACTGAGTCAAGGTGATAGCTTAATAGATATATCTGGTCATAAACACAACTATACTGAGTCAAGGTGATAGCTTAATAGATATATCTAGTCATAAATACAACTATATTACTGAGTCAAGGTGATAGCTTAATAGATATATCTAGTCATAAACACAACTATTCTGAGTCAAGGTGGTAGCTTAATAGATATATCTGGTCATACACACAACTATACTGAGTCAAGGTGATAGCTTAATAGATATATCTGGTCATAAACACAACTATACTGAGTCAAGGTGATAGCTTAATAGATATATCTAGTCATAAACACAACTATATTACTGAGTCAAGGTGATAGCTTAATAGATATATCTAGTCATAAACACAACTATATTACTGAGTCAAGGTGATAGCTTAATAGATATATCTAGTCATAAACACAACTATACTGAGTCAAGGTGATAGCTTAATAGATATATCTGGTCATAAACACAACTATATTACTGAGTCAAGGTGATAGCTTAATAGATATATCTAGTCATAAACACAACTATATTACTGAGGCAAGGTGATAGCTTAATAGATATATCTAGTCATAAACACAACTATATTACTGAGTCAAGGTGATAGCTTAATAGATATATCTAGTCATAAACACAACTATATTACTGAGTCAAGGTGATAGCTTAATAGATATATGTAGTCATAAACACAACTATATTACTGAGTCAAGGTGATAGCTTAATAGATATATCTAGTCATAAACACAACTATATTACTGAGTAAAGGTGATAGCTTAATAGATATATCTGGTCATAAACACAACTATACTGAGTCAAGGTGATAGCTTAATAGATATATCTAGTCATAAACACAACTATATTACTGAGTCAAGGTGATAGCTTAATAGATATATCTAGTCATAAACACAAATATACTGAGTCAAGGTGATAGCTTAATAGATATATCTGGTCATAAACACAACTATACTGAGTCAAGGTGATAGCTTAATAGATATATCTCGTCATAAACACAGCTATATTACTGAGTCAAGGTGATAGCTTAATAGATATATCTAGTCATAAACACAACTATATTACTGAGTCAAGGTGATAGCTTAATAGATATATCTAGTAATAAACACAACTATACTGAGTCAAGGTGGTAGCTTAATAGATATATCTGGTCATAAACACAACTATACTGAGTCAAGGTGATAGCTTAATAGATATATCTAGTCATAAACACAACTATATTACTGAGTCAAGGTGATAGCTTAATAGATATATCTGGTCATAAACACAACTATATTACTGAGTCAAGGTGATAGCTTAATAGATATATCTAGTCATAAACACAACTATACTGAGTCAAGGTGATAGCTTAATCGATATATCTGGTCATAAACACAACTATACTGAGTCAAGGTGATAGCTTAATAGATATATCTAGTCATAAACACAACTATATTACTGAGTCAAGGTGATAGCTTAATTGATATATCTAGTCATAAACACAACTATATTACTGAGGCAAGGTGATAGCTTAATAGATATATCTAGTCATAAACACAACTATATTACTGAGTCAAGGTGATAGCTTAATAGATATATCTAGTCATAAACACAACTATATTACTGAGTCAAGGTGATAGCTTAATAGATATATGTAGTCATAAACACAACTATATTACTGAGTCAAGGTGATAGCTTAATAGATATATCTAGTCATAAACCAACTATATTACTGAGTCAAGGTGATAGCTTAATAGATATATCTAGTCATAAACACAACTATACTGAGTCAAGGTGATAGCTTCATAGATATATCTAGTCATAAACCAACTATATTACTGAGTCAAGGTGATAGCTTAATAGATATATCTAGTCATAAACACAACTATATTACTGAGTCAAGGTGATAGCTTAATAGATATATCTAATCATAAACACAACTATATTACTGAGTCAAGGTGATAGCTTAATAGATATATCTAGTCATAAACACAACTATTCTGAGTCAAGGTGATAGCTTAATAGATATATCTGGTCATACACACAACTATACTGAGTCAAGGTGATAGCTTAATAGATATATCTAGTCATAAACACAACTATATTACTGAGTAAAGGTGATAGCTTAATAGATATATCTGGTCATAAACACAACTATACTGAGTCAAGGTGATAGCTTAATATATATATCTAGTCTAAACACAACTATATTACTGAGTCAAGGTGATAGCTTAATAGATATATCTAGTAATAAACCAACTATACTGAGTCAAGGTGGTAGCTTAATAGATATATCTGGTCATAAACACAACTATACTGAGTCAAGGTGATAGCTTAATAGATATATCTAGTCATAAACACAACTATACTGAGTCAAGGTGATAGCTTAATAGATATATCTAGTCATAAACCAACTATATTACTGAGTCAAGGTGATAGCTTAATAGATATATCTAGTCATAAACACAACTATATTACTGAGTCAAGGTGATAGCTTAATAGATATATCTAGTCATAAACACAACTATATTACTGAGTCAAGGTGATAGCTTAATAGATATATCTGGTCATAAACACAACTATACTGAGTCAAGGTGATAGCTTAATAGATATATCTAGTCATAAACACAACTATACTGAGTCAAGGTGATAGCTTAATAGATATATCTGGTCATAAACACAACTATACTGAGTCAAGGTGATAGCTTAATAGATATATCTAGTCATAAACACAACTATATTACTGAGTCAAGGTGATAGCTTAATAGATATATCTAGTCATAAACACAACTATTCTGAGTCAAGGTGATAGCTTAATAGATATATCTGGTCATACACACAACTATACTGAGTCAAGGTGATAGCTTAATAGATATATCTGGTCATAAACACAACTATACTGAGTCAAGGTGATAGCTTAATAGATATATCTAGTCATAAACACAACTATATTACTGAGTCAAGGTGATAGCTTAATAGATATATCTAGTCATAAACACAACTATATTACTGAGTCAAGGTGATAGCTTAATAGATATATCTAGTCATAAACACAACTATACTGAGTCAAGGTGATAGCTTAATAGATATATCTGGTCATAAACACAACTATATTCCTGAGTCAAGGTGATAGCTTAATAGATATATCTAGTCATAAACACAACTATATTACTGAGGCAAGGTGATAGCTTAATAGATATATCTAGTCATAAACACAACTATATTACTGAGTCAAGGTGATAGCTTAATAGATATATGTAGTCATAAACACAACTATATTACTGAGTCAAAGTGATAGCTTAATAGATATATCTAGTCATTAACACAACTATATTACTGAGTAAAGGTGATAGCTTAATAGATATATCTGGTCATAAACACAACTATACTGAGTCAAGGTGATAGCTTAATAGAAATATCTAGTCATAAACCAACTATATTACTGAGTCAAGGTGATAGCTTAATAGATATATCTAGTCATAAACACAACTATATTACTGAGTCAAGGTGATAGCTTAATAGATATATCTAGTCATAAACACAACTATATTACTGAGTCAAGGTGATAGCTTAATAGATATATCTGGTCATAAACACAACTATATTACTGAGTCAAGGTGATAGCTTAATAGATATATCTAGTCATAAACACAACTATACTGAGTCAAGGTGATAGCTTAATAGATATATCTGGTCATAAACACAACTATACTGAGTCAAGGTGATAGCTTAATAGATATATCTAGTCATAAACACAACTATATTACTGAGTCAAGCTGATAGCTTAATAGATATATCTAGTCATAAACACAACTATATTACTGAGGCAAGGTGATAGCTTAATAGATATATCTAGTCATAAACACAACTATATTACTGAGTCAAGGTGATAGCTTAATAGATATATCTGGTCATAAACACAACTATATTACTGAGTCAAGGTGATAGCTTAATAGATATATGTAGTCATAAACACAACTATATTACTGAGTCAAGGTGATAGCTTAATAGATATATCTAGTCATAAACACAACTATATTACTGAGTCAAGGTGATAGCTTAATAGATATATGTAGTCATAAACACAACTATATTACTGAGTCAAGGTGATAGCTTAATAGATATATCTAGTCATAAACACAACTATATTACTGAGTAAAGGTGATAGCTTAATAGATATATCTGGTCATAAACACAACTATACTGAGTCAAGGTGATAGCTTAATAGATATATCTAGTCATAAACACAACTATATTACTGAGTCAAGGTGATAGCTTAATAGATATATCTAGTCATAAACACAACTATACTGAGTCAAGGTGATAGCTTAATAGATATATCTGGTCATAAACACAACTATACTGAGTCAAGGTGATAGCTTAATAGATATATCTAGTCATAAACACAACTATATTACTGAGTCAAGGTGATAGCTTAATAGATATATCTAGTCATAAACACAACTATATTACTGAGTCAAGGTGATAGCTTAATAGATATATCTAGTCATAAACCAACTATATTACTGAGTCAAGGTGATAGCTTAATAGATATATCTAGTCATAAACACATCTATATTACTGAGTAAAGGTGATAGCTTAATAGATATATCTAGTCATAAACACAACTATACTGAGTCAAGGTGATAGCTTAATAGATATATCTGGTCATAAACACAACTATACTGAGTCAAGGTGATAGCTTAATAGATATATCTAGTCATAAACACAACTATATTACTGAGTCAAGGTGATAGCTTAATAGATATATCTAGTCATAAACACAACTATATTACTGAGTCAAGGTGATAGCTTAATAGATATATCTAGTAATAAACACAACTATACTGAGTCAAGGTGGTAGCTTAATAGATATATCTGGTCATAAACACAACTATACTGAGTCAAGGTGATAGCTTAATAGATATATCTAGTCATAAACACAACTATACTGAGTCAAGGTGATAGCTTAATAGATATATCTAGTCATAAACCAACTATATTACTGAGTCAAGGTGATAGCTTAATAGATATATCTAGTCTTAAACACAACTATATTACTGAGTCAAGGTGATAGCTTAATAGATATATCTAGTCATAAACACAACTATATTACTGAGTCAAGGTGATAGCTTAATAGATATATCTGGTCATAAACACAACTATATTACTGAGTCAAGGTGATAGCTTAATAGATATATCTAGTCATAAACACAACTATACTGAGTCAAGGTGATAGCTTAATAGATATATCTGGTCATAAACACAACTATACTGAGTCAAGGTGATAGCTTAATAGATATATCTAGTCATAAACACAACTATATTACTGAGTCAAGGTGATAGCTTAATAGATATATCTAGTCA
Organism: Eledone cirrhosa; assembly: GCA_964016885.1. NCBI lineage: Eukaryota > Metazoa > Mollusca > Cephalopoda > Octopoda > Eledonidae > Eledone > Eledone cirrhosa. Next base: position 292,895,184 of record OZ024742.1, read on the forward strand.
TAAACACAACTATTCTGAGTCAAGGTGATAGCTTAATAGATATATCTGGTCATACACACAACTATACTGAGTCAAGGTGATAGCTTAATAGATATATCTGGTCATAAACACAACTATACTGAGTCAAGGTGATAGCTTAATAGATATATTTAGTCATAAACACAACTATATTACTGAGTCAAGGTGATAGCTTAATAGATATATCTAGTCATAAACACAATTATATTACTGAGTCAAGGCGATAGCTTAATAGATATATCTAGTCATAAACACAACTATACTGAGTCAAGGTGATAGCTTAATAGATATATCTGGTCATAAACACAACTATATTACTGAGTCAAGGTGATAGCTTAATAGATATATCTAGTCATAAACACAACTATATTACTGAGGCAAGGTGATAGCTTAATAGATATATCTAGTCATAAACACAACTATATTACTGAGTCAAGGTGATAGCTTAATAGATATATCTAGTCATAAACACAACTATATTACTGAGTCAAGGTGATAGCTTAATAGATATATGTAGTCATAAACACAACTATATTACTGAGTCAAGGTGATAGCTTAATAGATATATCTAGTCATAAACACAACTATATTACTGAGTAAAGGTGATAGCTTAATAGATATATCTGGTCATAAACACAACTATACTGAGTCAAGGTGATAGCTTAATAGATATATCTAGTCATAAACACAACTATATTACTGAGTCAAGGTGATAGCTTAATAGATATATCTAGTCATAAACACAACTATACTGAGTCAAGGTGATAGCTTAATAGATATATCTGGTCATAAACACAACTATACTGAGTCAAGGTGATAGCTTAATAGATATATCTAGTCATAAACACAACTATATTACTGAGTCAAGGTGATAGCTTAATAGATATATCTAGTCATAAACACAACTATATTACTGAGTCAAGGTGATAGCTTAATAGATATATCTAGTAATAAACACAACTATACTGAGTCAAGGTGGTAGCTTAATAGATATATCTGGTCATAAACACAACTATATTACTGAGTCAAGGTGATAGCTTAATAGATATATCTAGTCATAAACACAACTATACTGAGTCAAGGTGATAGCTTAATAAATATATCTAGTCATAAACCAACTATATTACTGAGTCAAGGTGATAGCTTAATAGATATATCTGGTCATAAACACAACTATATTACTGAGTCAAGGTGATAGCTTAATAGATATATCTAGTCATAAACACAACTATACTGAGTCAAGGTGATAGCTTAATAGATATATCTGGTCATAAACACAACTATAGTGAGTCAAGGTGATAGCTTAATAGATATATCTAGTCATAAACACAACTATATTACTGAGTCAAGGTGATAGCTTAATAGATATATCTAGTCATAAACACAACTATATTACTGAGGCAAGGTGATAGCTTAATAGATATATCTAGTCATAAACACAACTATACTGAGTCAAGGTGATAGCTTAATAGATATATCTGGTCATAAACACAACTATATTACTGAGTCAAGGTGATAGCTTAATAGATATATCTAGTCATAAACACAACTATATTACTGAGGCAAGGTGATAGCTTAATAGATATATCTAGTCATAAACACAACTATATTACTGAGTCAAGGTGATAGCTTAATAGATATATCTAGTCATAAACACAACTATATTACTGAGTCAAGGTGATAGCTTAATAGATATATGTAGTCATAAACACAACTATATTACTGAGTCAAGGTGATAGCTTAATAGATATATCTAGTCATAAACACAACTATATGACTGAGTAAAGGTGATAGCTTAATAGATATATCTGGTCATAAACACAACTATACTGAGTCAAGGTGATAGCTTAATAGATATATCTAGTCATAAACACAACTATATTACTGAGTCAAGGTGATAGCTTAATAGATATATCTAGTCATAAACACAACTATACTGAGTCAAGGTGATAGCTTAATAGATATATCTGGTCATAAACACAACTATACTGAGTCAAGGTGATAGCTTAATAGATATATCTAGTCATAAACACAGCTATATTACTGAGTCAAGGTGATAGCTTAATAGATATATCTAGTCTTAAACACAACTATATTACTGAGTCAAGGTGATAGCTTAATAGATATATCTAGTCATAAACACAACTATATTACTGAGTCAAGGTGATAGCTTAATAGATATATCTGGTCATAAACACAACTATATTACTGAGTCAAGGTGATAGCTTAATAGATATATCTAGTCATAAACACAACTATACTGAGTCAAGGTGATAGCTTAATAGATATATCTGGTCATAAACACAACTATACTGAGTCAAGGTGATAGCTTAATAGATATATCTAGTCATAAACACAACTATATTACTGAGTCAAGGTGATAGCTTAATAGATATATCTAGTCATAAACACAACTATTCTGAGTCAAGGTGATAGCTTAATAGATATATCTGGTCATACACACAACTATACTGAGTCAAGGTGATAGCTTAATAGATATATCTGGTCATAAACACAACTATACTGAGTCAAGGTGATAGCTTAATAGATATATTTAGTCATAAACACAACTATATTACTGAGTCAAGGTGATAGCTTAATAGATATATCTAGTCATAAACACAACTATATTACTGAGTCAAGGCGATAGCTTAATAGATATATCTAGTCATAAACACAACTATACTGAGTCAAGGTGATAGCTTAATAGATATATCTGGTCATAAACACAACTATATTACTGAGTCAAGGTGATAGCTTAATAGATATATCTAGTCATAAACACAACTATATTACTGAGGCAAGGTGATAGCTTAATAGATATATCTAGTCATAAACACAACTATATTACTGAGTCAAGGTGATAGCTTAATAGATATATCTAGTCATAAACACAACTATATTACTGAGTCAAGGTGATAGCTTAATAGATATATGTAGTCATAAACACAACTATATTACTGAGTCAAGGTGATAGCTTAATAGATATATCTAGTCATAAACACAACTATATTACTGAGTAAAGGTGATAGCTTAATAGATATATCTGGTCATAAACACAACTATACTGAGTCAAGGTGATAGCTTAATAGATATATCTAGTCATAAACACAACTATATTACTGAGTCAAGGTGATAGCTTAATAGATATATCTAGTCATAAACACAACTATACTGAGTCAAGGTGATAGCTTAATAGATATATCTGGTCATAAACACAACTATACTGAGTCAAGGTGATAGCTTAATAGATATATCTAGTCATAAACACAACTATATTACTGAGTCAAGCTGATAGCTTAATAGATATATCTAGTCATAAACACAACTATATTACTGAGTCAAGGTGATAGCTTAATAGATATATCTAGTAATAAACACAACTATACTGAGTCAAGGTGGTAGCTTAATAGATATATCTGGTCATAAACACAACTATATTACTGAGTCAAGGTGATAGCTTAATAGATATATCTAGTCATAAACACAACTATACTGAGTCAAGGTGATAGCTTAATAAATATATCTAGTCATAAACCAACTATATTACTGAGTCAAGGTGATAGCTTAATAGATATATCTGGTCATAAACACAACTATATTACTGAGTCAAGGTGATAGCTTAATAGATATATCTAGTCATAAACACAACTATACTGAGTCAAGGTGATAGCTTAATAGATATATCTGGTCATAAACACAACTATAGTGAGTCAAGGTGATAGCTTAATAGATATATCTAGTCATAAACACAACTATATTACTGAGTCAAGGTGATAGCTTAATAGATATATCTAGTCATAAACACAACTATATTACTGAGGCAAGGTGATAGCTTAATAGATATATCTAGTCATAAACACAACTATACTGAGTCAAGGTGATAGCTTAATAGATATATCTGGTCATAAACACAACTATATTACTGAGTCAAGGTGATAGCTTAATAGATATATCTAGTCATAAACACAACTATATTACTGAGGCAAGGTGATAGCTTAATAGATATATCTAGTCATAAACACAACTATATTACTGAGTCAAGGTGATAGCTTAATAGATATATCTAGTCATAAACACAACTATATTACTGAGTCAAGGTGATAGCTTAATAGATATATGTAGTCATAAACACAACTATATTACTGAGTCAAGGTGATAGCTTAATAGATATATCTAGTCATAAACACAACTATATGACTGAGTAAAGGTGATAGCTTAATAAATATATCTGGTCATAAACACAACTATACTGAGTCAAGGTGATAGCTTAATAGATATATCTAGTCATAAACACAACTATATTACTGAGTCAAGGTGATAGCTTAATAGATATATCTAGTCATAAACACAACTATACTGAGTCAGGGTGATAGCTTAATAGATATATCTGGTCATAAACACAACTATACTGAGTCAAGGTGATAGCTTAATAGATATATCTAGTCATAAACACAGCTATATTACTGAGTCAAGGTGATAGCTTAATAGATATATCTAGTCATAAACACAACTATATTACTGAGGCAAGGTGATAGCTTAATAGATATATCTGGTCATACACACAACTATACTGAGTCAAGGTGATAGCTTAATAGATATATCTGGTCATAAACACAACTATACTGAGTCAAGGTGATAGCTTAATAGATATATTTAGTCATAAACACAACTATATTACTGAGTCAAGGTGATAGCTTAATAGATATATCTAGTCATAAACACAACTATATTACTGAGTCAAGGCGATAGCTTAATAGATATATCTAGTCATAAACACAACTATACTGAGTCAAGGTGATAGCTTAATAGATATATCTGGTCATAAACACAACTATATTACTGAGTCAAGGTGATAGCTTAATAGATATATCTAGTCATAAACACAACTATATTACTGAGGCAAGGTGATAGCTTAATAGATATATCTAGTCATAAACACAACTATATTACTGAGTCAAGGTGATAGCTTAATAGATATATCTAGTCATAAACACAACTATATTACTGAGTCAAGGTGATAGCTTAATAGATATATGTAGTCATAAACACAACTATATTACTGAGTCAAGGTGATAGCTTAATAGATATATCTAGTCATAAACACAACTATATTACTGAGTAAAGGTGATAGCTTAATAGATATATCTGGTCATAAACACAACTATACTGAGTCAAGGTGATAGCTTAATAGATATATCTAGTCATAAACACAACTATATTACTGAGTCAAGGTGATAGCTTAATAGATATATCTAGTCATAAACACAACTATACTGAGTCAAGGTGATAGCTTAATAGATATATCTGGTCATAAACACAACTATACTGAGTCAAGGTGATAGCTTAATAGATATATCTAGTCATAAACACAACTATATTACTGAGTCAAGGTGATAGCTTAATAGATATATCTAGTCATAAACACAACTATATTACTGAGTCAAGGTGATAGCTTAATAGATATATCTAGTAATAAACACAACTATATTACTGAGTCAAGGTGATAGCTTAATAGATATATCTAGTCATAAACACAACTATATTACTGAGTCAAGGTGATAGCTTAATAGATATATCTGGTCATAAACACAACTATATTACTGAGTCAAGGTGATAGCTTAATAGATATATCTAGTCATAAACACATCTATACTGAGTCAAGGTGATAGCTTAATAGATATATCTGGTCATAAACACAACTATACTGAGTCAAGGTGATAGCTTAATAGATATATCTAGTCATAAACACAACTATATTACTGAGTCAAGGTGATAGCTTAATAGATATATCTAGTCATAAACACAACTATTCTGAGTCAAGGTGATAGCTTAATAGATATATCTGGTCATACACACAACTATACTGAGTCAAGGTGATAGCTTAATAGATATATCTGGTCATAAACACAACTATACTGAGTCAAGGTGATAGCTTAATAGATATATTTAGTCATAAACACAACTATATTACTGAGTCAAGGTGATAGCTTAATAGATATATCTAGTCATAAACACAACTATATTACTGAGTCAAGGCGATAGCTTAATAGATATATCTAGTCATAAACACAACTATACTGAGTCAAGGTGATAGCTTAATAGATATATCTGGTCATAAACACAACTATATTACTGAGTCAAGGTGATAGCTTAATAGATATATCTAGTCATAAACACAACTATATTACTGAGGCAAGGTGATAGCTTAATAGATATATCTAGTCATAAACACAACTATATTACTGAGTCAAGGTGATAGCTTAATAGATATATCTAGTCATAAACACAACTATATTACTGAGTCAAGGTGATAGCTTAATAGATATATGTAGTCATAAACACAACTATATTACTGAGTCAAGGTGATAGCTTAATAGATATATCTAGTCATAAACACAACTATATTACTGAGTAAAGGTGATAGCTTAATAGATATATCTGGTCATAAACACAACTATACTGAGTCAAGGTGATAGCTTAATAGATATATCTAGTCATAAACACAACTATATTACTGAGTCAAGGTGATAGCTTAATAGATATATCTAGTCATAAACACAACTATACTGAGTCAAGGTGATAGCTTAATAGATATATCTGGTCATAAACACAACTATACTGAGTCAAGGTGATAGCTTAATAGATATATCTAGTCATAAACACAACTATATTACTGAGTCAAGCTGATAGCTTAATAGATATATCTAGTCATAAACACAACTATATTACTGAGTCAAGGTGATAGCTTAATAGATATATCTAGTAATAAACACAACTATACTGAGTCAAGGTGGTAGCTTAATAGATATATCTGGTCATAAACACAACTATATTACTGAGTCAAGGTGATAGCTTAATAGATATATCTAGTCATAAACACAACTATACTGAGTCAAGGTGATAGCTTAATAAATATATCTAGTCATAAACCAACTATATTACTGAGTCAAGGTGATAGCTTAATAGATATATCTGGTCATAAACACAACTATATTACTGAGTCAAGGTGATAGCTTAATAGATATATCTAGTCATAAACACAACTATACTGAGTCAAGGTGATAGCTTAATAGATATATCTGGTCATAAACACAACTATAGTGAGTCAAGGTGATAGCTTAATAGATATATCTAGTCATAAACACAACTATATTACTGAGTCAAGGTGATAGCTTAATAGATATATCTAGTCATAAACACAACTATATTACTGAGGCAAGGTGATAGCTTAATAGATATATCTAGTCATAAACACAACTATACTGAGTCAAGGTGATAGCTTAATAGATATATCTGGTCATAAACACAACTATATTACTGAGTCAAGGTGATAGCTTAATAGATATATCTAGTCATAAACACAACTATATTACTGAGGCAAGGTGATAGCTTAATAGATATATCTAGTCATAAACACAACTATATTACTGAGTCAAGGTGATAGCTTAATAGATATATCTAGTCATAAACACAACTATATTACTGAGTCAAGGTGATAGCTTAATAGATATATGTAGTCATAAACACAACTATATTACTGAGTCAAGGTGATAGCTTAATAGATATATCTAGTCATAAACACAACTATATGACTGAGTAAAGGTGATAGCTTAATAGATATATCTGGTCATAAACACAACTATACTGAGTCAAGGTGATAGCTTAATAGATATATCTAGTCATAAACACAACTATATTACTGAGTCAAGGTGATAGCTTAATAGATATATCTAGTCATAAACACAACTATACTGAGTCAGGGTGATAGCTTAATAGATATATCTGGTCATAAACACAACTATACTGAGTCAAGGTGATAGCTTAATAGATATATCTAGTCATAAACACAGCTATATTACTGAGTCAAGGTGATAGCTTAATAGATATATCTAGTCATAAACACAACTATATTACTGAGGCAAGGTGATAGCTTAATAGATATATCTGGTCATACACACAACTATACTGAGTCAAGGTGATAGCTTAATAGATATATCTGGTCATAAACACAACTATACTGAGTCAAGGTGATAGCTTAATAGATATATTTAGTCATAAACACAACTATATTACTGAGTCAAGGTGATAGCTTAATAGATATATCTAGTCATAAACACAACTATATTACTGAGTCAAGGCGATAGCTTAATAGATATATCTAGTCATAAACACAACTATACTGAGTCAAGGTGATAGCTTAATAGATATATCTGGTCATAAACACAACTATATTACTGAGTCAAGGTGATAGCTTAATAGATATATCTAGTCATAAACACAACTATATTACTGAGGCAAGGTGATAGCTTAATAGATATATCTAGTCATAAACACAACTATATTACTGAGTCAAGGTGATAGCTTAATAGATATATCTAGTCGTAAACACAACTATATTACTGAGTCAAGGTGATAGCTTAATAGATATATGTAGTCATAAACACAACTATATTACTGAGTCAAGGTGATAGCTTAATAGATATATCTAGTCATAAACACAACTATATTACTGAGTAAAGGTGATAGCTTAATAGATATATCTGGTCATAAACACAACTATACTGAGTCAAGGTGATAGCTTAATAGATATATCTAGTCATAAACACAACTATATTACTGAGTCAAGGTGATAGCTTAATAGATATATCTAGTCATAAACACAACTATACTGAGTCAAGGTGATAGCTTAATAGATATATCTGGTCATAAACACAACTATACTGAGTCAAGGTGATAGCTTAATAGATATATCTAGTCATAAACACAACTATATTACTGAGTCAAGGTGATAGCTTAATAGATATATCTAGTCATAAACACAACTATATTACTGAGTCAAGGTGATAGCTTAATAGATATATCTAGTAATAAACACAACTATATTACTGAGTCAAGGTGATAGCTTAATAGATATATCTAGTCATAAACACAACTATACTGAGTCAAGGTGATAGCTTAATAGATATATCTGGTCATAAACACAACTATACTGAGTCAAGGTGATAGCTTAATAGATATATCTAGTCATAAACACAACTATATTACTGAGTCAAGGTGATAGCTTAATAGATATATCTAGTCATAAACACAACTATACTGAGTCAAGGTGATAGCTTAATAGATATATCTGGTCATAAACACAACTATACTGAGTCAAGGTGATAGCTTAATAGATATATCTAGTCATAAACACAACTATATTACTGAGTCAAGGTGATAGCTTAATAGATATATCTAGTCATAAACACAACTATATTACTGAGTCAAGGTGATAGCTTAATAGATATATCTAGTCATAAACACAACTATACTGAGTCAAGGTGATAGCTTAATAAATATATCTAGTCATAAACCAACTATATTACTGAGTCAAGGTGATAGCTTAATAGATATATCTGGTCATAAACACAACTATATTACTGAGTCAAGGTGATAGCTTAATAGATATATCTAGTCATAAACACAACTATACTGAGTCAAGGTGATAGCTTAATAGATATATCTGGTCATAAACACAACTATAGTGAGTCAAGGTGATAGCTTAATAGATATATCTAGTCATAAACACAACTATATTACTGAGTCAAGGTGATAGCTTAATAGATATATCTAGTCATAAACACAACTATATTACTGAGGCAAGGTGATAGCTTAATAGATATATCTAGTCATAAACACAACTATACTGAGTCAAGGTGATAGCTTAATAGATATATCTGGTCATAAACACAACTATATTACTGAGTCAAGGTGATAGCTTAATAGATATATCTAGTCATAAACACAACTATATTACTGAGGCAAGGTGATAGCTTAATAGATATATCTAGTCATAAACACAACTATATTACTGAGTCAAGGTGATAGCTTAATAGATATATCTAGTCATAAACACAACTATATTACTGAGTCAAGGTGATAGCTTAATAGATATATGTAGTCATAAACACAACTATATTACTGACTCAAGGTGATAGCTTAATAGATATATCTAGTCATAAACACAACTATATGACTGAGTAAAGGTGATAGCTTAATAGATATATCTGGTCATAAACACAACTATACTGAGTCAAGGTGATAGCTTAATAGATATATCTAGTCATAAACACAACTATATTACTGAGTCAAGGTGATAGCTTAATAGATATATCTAGTCATAAACACAACTATACTGAGTCAAGGTGATAGCTTAATAGATATATCTGGTCATAAACACAACTATACTGAGTCAAGGTGATAGCTTAATAGATATATCTAGTCATAAACACAGCTATATTACTGAGTCAAGGTGATAGCTTAATAGATATATCTAGTCATAAACACAACTATATTACTGAGTCAAGGTGATAGATTAATAGATATATCTAGTAATAAACACAACTATATTACTGAGTCAAGGTGATAGCTTAATAGATATATCTAGTCATAAACACAACTATACTGAGTCAAGGTGATAGCTTAATAGATATATCTGGTCATAAACACAACTATACTGAGTCAAGGTGATAGCTTAATAGATATATCTAGTCATAAACACAACTATATTACTGAGTCAAGGTGATAGCTTAATAGATATATCTGGTCATAAACACAACTATACTGAGTCAAGGTGATAGCTTAATAGATATATCTGGTCATAAACACAACTATACTGAGTCAAGGTGATAGCTTATTAGATATATCTAGTCATAAACACAACTATACTGAGTCAAGGTGATAGCTTAATAGATATATCTGGTCATAAACACAACTATACTGAGTCAAGGTGATAGCTTAATAGATATATCTAGTCATAAACACAACTATATTACTGAGTCAAGGTGATAGCTTAATAGATATATCTAGTCATAAACACAACTATACTGAGTCAAGGTGATAGCTTAATAGATATATCTGGTCATAAACACAACTATACTGAGTCAAGGTGATAGCTTAATAGATATATCTAGTCATAAACACAACTATATTACTGAGTCAAGGTGATAGCTTAATAGATATATCTAGTCATAAACACAACTATATTACTGAGTCAAGGTGATAGCTTAATAGATATATCTAGTCATAAACACAACTATACTGAGTCAAGGTGATAGCTTAATAAATATATCTAGTCATAAACCAACTATATTACTGAGTCAAGGTGATAGCTTAATAGATATATCTGGTCATAAACACAACTATATTACTGAGTCAAGGTGATAGCTTAATAGATATATCTAGTCATAAACACAACTATACTGAGTCAAGGTGATAGCTTAATAGATATATCTGGTCATAAACACAACTATAGTGAGTCAAGGTGATAGCTTAATAGATATATCTAGTCATAAACACAACTATATTACTGAGTCAAGGTGATAGCTTAATAGATATATCTAGTCATAAACACAACTATATTACTGAGGCAAGGTGATAGCTTAATAGATATATCTAGTCATAAACACAACTATACTGAGTCAAGGTGATAGCTTAATAGATATATCTGGTCATAAACACAACTATATTACTGAGTCAAGGTGATAGCTTAATAGATATATCTAGTCATAAACACAACTATATTACTGAGGCAAGGTGATAGCTTAATAGATATATCTAGTCATAAACACAACTATATTACTGAGTCAAGGTGATAGCTTAATAGATATATCTAGTCATAAACACAACTATATTACTGAGTCAAGGTGATAGCTTAATAGATATATGTAGTCATAAACACAACTATATTACTGAGTCAAGGTGATAGCTTAATAGATATATCTAGTCATAAACACAACTATATGACTGAGTAAAGGTGATAGCTTAATAGATATATCTGGTCATAAACACAACTATACTGAGTCAAGGTGATAGCTTAATAGATATATCTAGTCATAAACACAACTATATTACTGAGTCAAGGTGATAGCTTAATAGATATATCTAGTCATAAACACAACTATACTGAGTCAAGGTGATAGCTTAATAGATATATCTGGTCATAAACACAACTATACTGAGTCAAGGTGATAGCTTAATAGATATATCTAGTCATAAACACAGCTATATTACTGAGTCAAGGTGATAGCTTAATAGATATATCTAGTCATAAACACAACTATATTACTGAGTCAAGGTGATAGCTTAATAGATATATCTAGTAATAAACACAACTATATTACTGAGTCAAGGTGATAGCTTAATAGATATATCTAGTCATAAACACAACTATACTGAGTCAAGGTGATAGCTTAATAGATATATCTGGTCATAAACACAACTATACTGAGTCAAGGTGATAGCTTAATAGATATATCTAGTCATAAACACAACTATATTACTGAGTCAAGGTGATAGCTTAATAGATATATCTAGTCATAAACACAACTATACTGAGTCAAGGTGATAGCTTAATAGATATATCTGGTCATAAACACAACTATACTGAGTCAAGGTGATAGCTTAATAGATATATCTAGTCATAAACACAACTATATTACTGAGTCAAGGTGATAGCTTAATAGATATATCTAGTCATAAACACAACTATATTACTGAGTCAAGGTGATAGCTTAATAGATATATCTAGTAATAAACACAACTATACTGAGTCAAGGTGGTAGCTTAATAGATATATCTGGTCATAAACACAACTATATTACTGAGTCAAGGTGATAGCTTAATAGATATATCTAGTCATAAACACAACTATACTGAGTCAAGGTGATAGCTTAATAAATATATCTAGTCATAAACCAACTATATTACTGAGTCAAGGTGATAGCTTAATAGATATATCTGGTCATAAACACAACTATATTACTGAGTCTAGTGATAGCTTAATAGATATATCTAGTCATAAACACAACTATACTGAGTCAAGGTGATAGCTTAATAGATATATCTGGTCATAAACACAACTATAGTGAGTCAAGGTGATAGCTTAATAGATATATCTAGTCATAAACACAACTATATTACTGAGTCAAGGTGATAGCTTAATAGATATATCTAGTCATAAACACAACTATATTACTGAGGCAAGGTGATAGCTTAATAGATATATCTAGTCATAAACACAACTATATTACTGAGTCAAGGTGATAGCTTAATAGATATATCTAGTAATAAACCAACTATACTGAGTCAAGGTGGTAGCTTAATAGATATATCTGGTCATAAACACAACTATACTGAGTCAAGGTGATAGCTTAATAGATATATCTGGTCATAAACACAACTATACTGAGTCAAGGTGATAGCTTAATAGATATATCTAGTCATAAACACAACTATATTACTGAGTCAAGGTGATAGCTTAATAGATATATCTAGTCATAAACACAACTATATTACTGAGTCAAGGTGATAGCTTAATAGATATATCTAGTCATAAACACAACTATACTGAGTCAAGGTGATAGCTTAATAGATATATCTGGTCATAAACACAACTATATTACTGAGTCAAGGTGATAGCTTAATAGATATATCTAGTCATAAACACAACTATATTACTGAGGCAAGGTGATAGCTTAATAGATATATCTAGTCATAAACACAACTATATTACTGAGTCAAGGTGATAGCTTAATAGATATATCTAGTCATAAACACAACTATATTACTGAGTCAAGGTGATAGCTTAATAGATATATGTAGTCATAAACACAACTATATTACTGAGTCAAGGTGATAGCTTAATAGATATATCTAGTCATAAACACAACTATATGACTGAGTAAAGGTGATAGCTTAATAGATATATCTGGTCATAAACACAACTATACTGAGTCAAGGTGATAGCTTAATAGATATATCTAGTCATAAACACAACTATATTACTGAGTCAAGGTGATAGCTTAATAGATATATCTAGTCATAAACACAACTATACTGAGTCAAGGTGATAGCTTAATAGATATATCTGGTCATAAACACAACTATACTGAGTCAAGGTGATAGCTTAATAGATATATCTAGTCATAAACACAGCTATATTACTGAGTCAAGGTGATAGCTTAATAGATATATCTAGTCATAAACACAACTATATTACTGAGTCAAGGTGATAGCTTAATAGATATATCTAGTAATAAACACAACTATATTACTGAGTCAAGGTGATAGCTTAATAGATATATCTAGTCATAAACACAACTATACTGAGTCAAGGTGATAGCTTAATAGATATATCTGGTCATAAACACAACTATACTGAGTCAAGGTGATAGCTTAATAGATATATCTAGTCATAAACACAACTATATTACTGAGTCAAGGTGATAGCTTAATAGATATATCTAGTCATAAACACAACTATATTACTGAGGCAAGGTGATAGCTTAATAGATATATCTAGTCATAAACACAACTATATTACTGAGTCAAGGTGATAGCTTAATAGATATATCTAGTCATAAACACAACTATATTACTGAGTCAAGGTGATAGCTTAATAGATATATGTAGTCATAAACACAACTATATTACTGAGTCAAGGTGATAGCTTAATAGATATATCTAGTCATAAACCAACTATATTACTGAGTCAAGGTGATAGCTTAATAGATATATCTAGTCATAAACACATCTATATTACTGAGTAAAGGTGATAGCTTAATAGATATATCTCGTCATAAACACAACTATACTGAGTCAAGGTGATAGCTTAATAGATATATCTGGTCATAAACACAACTATACTGAGTCAAGGTGATAGCTTAATAGATATATCTAGTCATAAACACAACTATATTACTGAGTCAAGGTGATAGCTTAATAGATATATCTAGTCATAAACACAACTATATTACTGAGTCAAGGTGATAGCTTAATAGATATATCTAGTAATAAATACAACTATACTGAGTCAAGGTGGTAGCTTAATAGATATATCTGGTCATAAACACAACTATACTGAGTCAAGGTGATAGCTTAATAGATATATCTAGTCATAAACACAACTATACTGAGTCAAGGTGATAGCTTAATAGATATATCTAGTCATAAACCAACTATATTACTGAGTCAAGGTGATAGCTTAATAGATATATCTAGTCTTAAACACAACTATATTACTGAGTCAACGTGATAGCTTAATAGATATATCTAGTCATAAACACAACTATATTACTGAGTCAAGGTGATAGCTTAATAGATATATCTGGTCATAAACACAACTATATTACTGAGTCAAGGTGATAGCTTAATAGATATATCTAGTCATAAACACAACTATACTGAGTCAAGGTGATAGCTTAATAGATATATCTGGTCATACACACAACTATACTGAGTCAAGGTGATAGCTTAATAGATATATCTGGTCATAAACACAACTATACTGAGTCAAGGTGATAGCTTAATAGATATATCTAGTCATAAACACAACTATATTACTGAGTCAAGGTGATAGCTTAATAGATATATCTAGTCATAAACACAACTATATTACTGAGTCAAGGCGATAGCTTAATAGATATATCTAGTCATATACACAACTATACTGAGTCAAGGTGATAGCTTAATAGATATATCTGGTCATAAACACAACTATATTACTGAGTCAAGGTGATAGCTTAATAGATATATCTAGTCATAAACACAACTATATTACTGAGGCAAGGTGATAGCTTAATAGATATATCTAGTCATAAACACAACTATATTACTGAGTCAAGGTGATAGCTTAATAGATATATCTAGTCATAAACACAACTATATTACTGAGTCAAGGTGATAGCTTAATAGATATATGTAGTCATAAACACAACTATATTACTGAGTCAAGGTGATAGCTTAATAGATATATCTAGTCATAAACACAACTATATTACTGAGTAAAGGTGATAGCTTAATAGATATATCTGGTCATAAACACAACTATACTGAGTCAAGGTGATAGCTTAATAGATATATCTAGTCATAAACACAACTATATTACTGAGTCAAGGTGATAGCTTAATAGATATATCTAGTCATAAACACAACTATACTGAGTCAAGGTGATAGCTTAATAGATATATCTGGTCATAAACACAACTATACTGAGTCAAGGTGATAGCTTAATAGATATATCTAGTCATAAACACAACTATATTACTGAGTCAAGGTGATAGCTTAATAGATATATCTAGTCATAAACACAACTATATTACTGAGTCAAGGTGATAGCTTAATAGATATATCTAGTAATAAACACAACTATACTGAGTCAAGGTGGTAGCTTAATAGATATATCTGGTCATAAACACAACTATATTACTGAGTCAAGGTGATAGCTTAATAGATATATCTAGTCATAAACACAACTATACTGAGTCAAGGTGATAGCTTAATAAATATATCTAGTCATAAACCAACTATATTACTGAGTCAAGGTGATAGCTTAATAGATATATCTAGTCATAAACACAACTATATTACTGAGTCAAGGTGATAGCTTAATAGATATATCTGGTCATAAACACAACTATATTACTGAGTCAAGGTGATAGCTTAATAGATATATCTAGTCATAAACACAACTATACTGAGTCAAGGTGATAGCTTAATAGATATATCTGGTCATAAACACAACTATACTGAGTCAAGGTGATAGCTTAATAGATATATCTAGTCATAAACACAACTATATTACTGAGTCAAGGTGATAGCTTAATAGATAT
Source organism: Eledone cirrhosa (assembly GCA_964016885.1). Classification (NCBI taxonomy): domain Eukaryota; kingdom Metazoa; phylum Mollusca; class Cephalopoda; order Octopoda; family Eledonidae; genus Eledone; species Eledone cirrhosa. Next base: position 292,911,854 of record OZ024742.1, read on the forward strand.
ATCTAGTCATAAACACAACTATATTACTGAGGCAAGGTGATAGCTTAATAGATATATCTAGTCATAAACACAACTATATTACTGAGTCAAGGTGATAGCTTAATAGATATATCTAGTAATAAACCAACTATACTGAGTCAAGGTGGTAGCTTAATAGATATATCTGGTCATAAACACAACTATACTGAGTCAAGGTGATAGCTTAATAGATATATCTAGTCATAAACACAACTATACTGAGTCAAGGTGATAGCTTAATAGATATATCTAGTCATAAACCAACTATATTACTGAGTCAAGGTGATAGCTTAATAGATATATCTAGTCATAAACACAACTATATTACTGAGTCAAGGTGATAGCTTAATAGAAATATCTAGTCATAAACACAACTATATTACTGAGTCAAGGTGATAGCTTAATAGATATATCTGGTCATAAACACAACTATATTACTGAGTCAAGGTGATAGCTTAATAGATATATCTAGTCATAAACACAACTATACTGAGTCAAGGTGATAGCTTAATAGATATATCTGGTCATAAACACAACTATACTGAGTCAAGGTGATAGCTTAATAGATATATCTAGTCATAAACACAACTATATTACTGAGTCAAGGTGATAGCTTAATAGATATATCTAGTCATAAACACAACTATTCTGAGTCAAGGTGATAGCTTAATAGATATATCTGGTCATACACACAACTATACTGAGTCAAGGTGATAGCTTAATAGATATATCTGGTCATAAACACAACTATACTGAGTCAAGGTGATAGCTTAATAGATATATCTAGTCATAAACACAACTATATTACTGAGTCAAGGTGATAGCTTAATAGATATATCTAGTCATAAACACAACTATATTACTGAGTCAAGGTGATAGCTTAATAGATATATCTAGTCATAAACACAACTATACTGAGTCAAGGTGATAGCTTAATAGATATATCTGGTCATAAACACAACTATATTACTGAGTCAAGGTGATAGCTTAATAGATATATCTAGTCATAAACACAACTATATTACTGAGGCAAGGTGATAGCTTAATAGATATATCTAGTCATAAACACAACTATATTACTGAGTCAAGGTGATAGCTTAATAGATATATCTAGTCATAAACACAACTATATTACTGAGTCAATGTGATAGCTTAATAGATATATGTAGTCATAAACACAACTATATTACTGAGTCAAGGTGATAGCTTAATAGATATATCTAGTCATAAACACAACTATATTACTGAGTAAAGGTGATAGCTTAATAGATATATCTGGTCATAAACACAACTATACTGAGTCAAGGTGATAGCTTAATAGATATATCTAGTCATAAACACAACTATATTACTGAGTCAAGGTGATAGCTTAATAGATATATCTAGTCATAAACACAACTATACTGAGTCAAGGTGATAGCTTAATAGATATATCTGGTCATAAACACAACTATACTGAGTCAAGGTGATAGCTTAATAGATATATCTGGTCATAAACACAACTATACTGAGTCAAGGTGATAGCTTAATAGATATATCTAGTCATAAACACAACTATACTGAGTCAAGGTGATAGCTTAATAGATATATCTGGTCATAAACACAACTATATTACTGAGTCAAGGTGATAGCTTAATAGATATATCTAGTCATAAACACAACTATATTACTGAGGCAAGGTGATAGCTTAATAGATATATCTAGTCATAAACACAACTATATTACTGAGTCAAGGTGATAGCTTAATAGATATATCTGGTCATAAACACAACTATACTGAGTCAAGGTGATAGCTTAATAGATATATCTAGTCATAAACACAACTATATTACTGAGTCAAGGTGATAGCTTAATAGATATATCTAGTCATAAACACAACTATATTACTGAGTCAAGGTGATAGCTTAATAGATATATCTAGTAATAAATACAACTATACTGAGTCAAGGTGGTAGCTTAATAGATATATCTGGTCATAAACACAACTATACTGAGTCAAGGTGATAGCTTAATAGATATATCTAGTCATAAACACAACTATACTGAGTCAAGGTGATAGCTTAATAGATATATCTAGTCATAAACCAACTATATTACTGAGTCAAGGTGATAGCTTAATAGATATATCTAGTCTTAAACACAACTATATTACTGAGTCAAGGTGATAGCTTAATAGATATATCTAGTCATAAACACAACTATATTACTGAGTCAAGGTGATAGCTTAATAGATATATCTGGTCATAATCACAACTATATTACTGAGTCAAGGTGATAGCTTAATAGATATATCTAGTCATAAACACAACTATACTAAGTCAAGGTGATGGCTTAATAGATATATCTGGTCATACACACAACTATACTGAGTCAAGGTGATAGCTTAATAGATATATCTGGTCATAAACACAACTATACTGAGTCAAGGTGATAGCTTAATAGATATATCTAGTCATAAACACAACTATATTACTGAGTCAAGGTGATAGCTTAATAGATATATCTAGTCATAAACACAACTATATTACTGAGTCAAGGCGATAGCTTAATAGATATATCTAGTCATATACACAACTATACTGAGTCAAGGTGATAGCTTAATAGATATATCTGGTCATAAACACAACTATATTACTGAGTCAAGGTGATAGCTTAATAGATATATCTAGTCATAAACACAACTATATTACTGAGGCAAGGTGATAGCTTAATAGATATATCTAGTCATAAACACAACTATATTACTGAGTCAAGGTGATAGCTTAATAGATATATCTAGTCATAAACACAACTATATTACTGAGTCAAGGTGATAGCTTAATAGATATATGTAGTCATAAACACAACTATATTACTGAGTCAAGGTGATAGCTTAATAGATATATCTAGTCATAAACACAACTATATTACTGAGTAAAGGTGATAGCTTAATAGATATATCTGGTCATAAACACAACTATACTGAGTCAAGGTGATAGCTTAATAGATATATCTAGTCATAAACACAACTATATTACTGAGTCAAGGTGATAGCTTAATAGATATATCTAGTCATAAACACAACTATACTGAGTCAAGGTGATAGCTTAATAGATATATCTGGTCATAAACACAACTATACTGAGTCAAGGTGATAGCTTAATAGATATATCTAGTCATAAACACAACTATATTACTGAGTCAAGGTGATAGCTTAATAGATATATCTAGTCATAAACACAACTATATTACTGAGTCAAGGTGATAGCTTAATAGATATATCTAGTAATAAACACAACTATACTGAGTCAAGGTGGTAGCTTAATAGATATATCTGGTCATAAACACAACTATATTACTGAGTCAAGGTGATAGCTTAATAGATATATCTAGTCATAAACACAACTATACTGAGTCAAGGTGATAGCTTAATAAATATATCTAGTCATAAACCAACTATATTACTGAGTCAAGGTGATAGCTTAATAGATATATCTAGTCATAAACACAACTATATTACTGAGTCAAGGTGATAGCTTAATAGATATATCTGGTCATAAACACAACTATATTACTGAGTCAAGGTGATAGCTTAATAGATATATCTAGTCATAAACACAACTATACTGAGTCAAGGTGATAGCTTAATAGATATATCTGGTCATAAACACAACTATACTGAGTCAAGGTGATAGCTTAATAGATATATCTAGTCATAAACACAACTACATTACTGAGTCAAGGTGATAGCTTAATAGATATATCTAGTCTTAAACACAACTATATTACTGAGTCAAGGTGATAGCTTAATAGATATATCTAGTCATAAACACAACTATATTACTGAGTCAAGGTGATAGCTTAATAGATATATCTGGTCATAATCACAACTATATTACTGAGTCAAGGTGATAGCTTAATAGATATATCTAGTCATAAACACAACTATACTGAGTCAAGGTGATGGCTTAATAGATATATCTGGTCATACACACAACTATACTGAGTCAAGGTGATAGCTTAATAGATATATCTGGTCATAAACACAACTATACTGAGTCAAGGTGATAGCTTAATAGATATATCTAGTCATAAACACAACTATATTACTGAGTCAAGGTGATAGCTTAATAGATATATCTAGTCATAAACACAACTATATTACTGAGTCAAGGCGATAGCTTAATAGATATATCTAGTCATATACACAACTATACTGAGTCAAGGTGATAGCTTAATAGATATATCTGGTCATAAACACAACTATATTACTGAGTCAAGGTGATAGCTTAATAGATATATCTAGTCATAAACACAACTATATTACTGAGGCAAGGTGATAGCTTAATAGATATATCTAGTCATAAACACAACTATATTACTGAGTCAAGGTGATAGCTTAATAGATATATCTAGTCATAAACACAACTATATTACTGAGTCAAGGTGATAGCTTAATAGATATATGTAGTCATAAACACAACTATATTACTGAGTCAAGGTGATAGCTTAATAGATATATCTAGTCATAAACACAACTATATTACTGAGTAAAGGTGATAGCTTAATAGATATATCTGGTCATAAACACAACTATACTGAGTCAAGGTGATAGCTTAATAGATATATCTAGTCATAAACACAACTATATTACTGAGTCAAGGTGATAGCTTAATAGATATATCTAGTCATAAACACAACTATACTGAGTCAAGGTGATAGCTTAATAGATATATCTGGTCATAAACACAACTATACTGAGTCAAGGTGATAGCTTAATAGATATATCTAGTCATAAACACAACTATATTACTGAGTCAAGGTGATAGCTTAATAGATATATCTAGTCATAAACACAACTATATTACTGAGTCAAGGTGATAGCTTAATAGATATATCTAGTAATAAACACAACTATACTGAGTCAAGGTGGTAGCTTAATAGATATATCTGGTCATAAACACAACTATATTACTGAGTCAAGGTGATAGCTTAATAGATATATCTAGTCATAAACACAACTATACTGAGTCAAGGTGATAGCTTAATAAATATATCTAGTCATAAACCAACTATATTACTGAGTCAAGGTGATAGCTTAATAGATATATCTAGTCATAAACACAACTATATTACTGAGTCAAGGTGATAGCTTAATAGATATATCTGGTCATAAACACAACTATATTACTGAGTCAAGGTGATAGCTTAATAGATATATCTAGTCATAAACACAACTATACTGAGTCAAGGTGATAGCTTAATAGATATATCTGGTCATAAACACAACTATACTGAGTCAAGGTGATAGCTTAATAGATATATCTAGTCATAAACACAACTACATTACTGAGTCAAGGTGATAGCTTAATAGATATATCTAGTCATAAACACAACTATATTACTGAGGCAAGGTGATAGCTTAATAGATATATCTAGTCATAAACACAACTATATTACTGAGTCAAGGTGATAGCTTAATAGATATATCTAGTAATAAACCAACTATACTGAGTCAAGGTGGTAGCTTAATAGATATATCTGGTCATAAACACAACTATACTGAGTCAAGGTGATAGCTTAATAGATATATCTAGTCATAAACACAACTATACTGAGTCAAGGTGATAGCTTAATAGATATATCTAGTCATAAACCAACTATATTACTGAGTCAAGGTGATAGCTTAATAGATATATCTAGTCATAAACACAACTATATTACTGAGTCAAGGTGATAGCTTAATAGAAATATCTAGTCATAAACACAACTATATTACTGAGTCAAGGTGATAGCTTAATAGATATATCTGGTCATAAACACAACTATATTACTGAGTCAAGGTGATAGCTTAATAGATATATCTAGTCATAAACACAACTATACTGAGTCAAGGTGATAGCTTAATAGATATATCTGGTCATAAACACAACTATACTGAGTCAAGGTGATAGCTTAATAGATATATCTAGTCATAAACACAACTATATTACTGAGTCAAGGTGATAGCTTAATAGATATATCTAGTCATAAACACAACTATTCTGAGTCAAGGTGATAGCTTAATAGATATATCTGGTCATACACACAACTATACTGAGTCAAGGTGATAGCTTAATAGATATATCTGGTCATAAACACAACTATACTGAGTCAAGGTGATAGCTTAATAGATATATCTAGTCATAAACACAACTATATTACTGAGTCAAGGTGATAGCTTAATAGATATATCTAGTCATAAACACAACTATATTACTGAGTCAAGGTGATAGCTTAATAGATATATCTAGTCATAAACACAACTATACTGAGTCAAGGTGATAGCTTAATAGATATATCTGGTCATAAACACAACTATATTACTGAGTCAAGGTGATAGCTTAATAGATATATCTAGTCATAAACACAACTATATTACTGAGGCAAGGTGATAGCTTAATAGATATATCTAGTCATAAACACAACTATATTACTGAGTCAAGGTGAAGCTTAATAGATATATCTAGTCATAAACACAACTATATTACTGAGTCAATGTGATAGCTTAATAGATATATGTAGTCATAAACACAACTATATTACTGAGTCAAGGTGATAGCTTAATAGATATATCTAGTCATAAACACAACTATATTACTGAGTAAAGGTGATAGCTTAATAGATATATCTGGTCATAAACACAACTATACTGAGTCAAGGTGATAGCTTAATAGATATATCTAGTCATAAACACAACTATATTACTGAGTCAAGGTGATAGCTTAATAGATATATCTAGTCATAAACACAACTATACTGAGTCAAGGTGATAGCTTAATAGATATATCTGGTCATAAACACAACTATACTGAGTCAAGGTGATAGCTTAATAGATATATCTGGTCATAAACACAACTATACTGAGTCAAGGTGATAGCTTAATAGATATATCTAGTCATAAACACAACTATATTACTGAGTCAAGGTGATAGCTTAATAGATATATCTAGTCATAAACACAACTATACTGAGTCAAGGTGATAGCTTAATAGATATATCTGGTCATAAACACAACTATATTACTGAGTCAAGGTGATAGCTTAATAGATATATCTAGTCATAAACACAACTATATTACTGAGGCAAGGTGATAGCTTAATAGATATATCTAGTCATAAACACAACTATATTACTGAGTCAATGTGATAGCTTAATAGATATATCTAGTCATAAACACAACTATATTACTGAGTCAAGGTGATAGCTTAATAGATATATGTAGTCATAAACACAACTATATTACTGAGTCAAGGTGATAGCTTAATAGATATATCTAGTCATAAACACAACTATATTACTGAGTAAAGGTGATAGCTTAATAGATATATCTGGTCATAAACACAACTATACTGAGTCAAGGTGATAGCTTAATAGATATATCTAGTCATAAACACAACTATATTACTGAGTCAAGGTGATAGCTTAATAGATATATCTAGTCATAAACACAACTATACTGAGTCAAGGTGATAGCTTAATAGATATATCTGGTCATAAACACAACTATACTGAGTCAAGGTGATAGCTTAATAGATATATCTAGTCATAAACACAACTATATTACTGAGTCAAGGTGATAGCTTAATAGATATATCTAGTCATAAACACAACTATATTACTGAGTCAAGGTGATAGCTTAATAGATATATCTAGTAATAAACACAACTATACTGAGTCAAGGTGGTAGCTTAATAGATATATCTGGTCATAAACACAACTATACTGAGTCAAGGTGATAGCTTAATAGATATATCTAGTCATAAACACAACTATACTGAGTCAAGGTGATAGCTTAATAGATATATCTAGTCATAAACCAACTATATTACTGAGTCAAGGTGATAGCTTAATAGATATATCTAGTCATAAACACAACTATACTGAGTCAAGGTGATAGCTTAATAGATATATCTAGTCATAAACACAACTATACTGAGTCAAGGTGATAGCTTAATAGATATATCTAGTCATAAACACGACTATATTACTGAGTCAAGGTGATAGCTTAATAGATATATCTAGTCATAAACACAACTATTCTGAGTCAAGGTGATAGCTTAATAGATATATCTGGTCATACACACAACTATACTGAGTCAAGGTGATAGCTTAATAGATATATCTGGTCATAAACACAACTATACTGAGTCAAGGTGATAGCTTAATAGATATATCTAGTCATAAACACAACTATATTACTGAGTCAAGGTGATAGCTTAATAGATATATCTAGTCATAAACACAACTATATTACTGAGTCAAGGTGATAGCTTAATAGATATATCTAGTCATAAACACAACTATATTACTGAGGCAAGGTGATAGCTTAATAGATATATCTAGTCATAAACACAACTATATTACTGAGTCAAGGTGATAGCTTAATAGATATATCTAGTCATAAACACAACTATATTACTGAGTCAAGGTGATAGCTTAATAGATATATGTAGTCATAAACACAACTATATTACTGAGTCAAGGTGATAGCTTAATAGATATATCTAGTCATAAACACAACTATATTACTGAGTAAAGGTGATAGCTTAATAGATATATCTAGTCATAAACACAACTATACTGAGTCAAGGTGATAGCTTAATAGATATATCTAGTCATAAACACAACTATATTACTGAGTCAAGGTGATAGCTTAATAGATATATCTAGTCATAAACACAACTATACTGAGTCAAGGTGATAGCTTAATAGATATATCTGGTCATAAACACAACTATACTGAGTCAAGGTGATAGCTTAATAGATATATCTAGTCATAAACACAACTATATTACTGAGTCAAGGTGATAGCTTAATAGATATATCTAGTCATAAACACAACTATATTACTGAGGCAAGGTGATAGCTTAATAGATATATCTAGTCATAAACACAACTATATTACTGAGTCAAGGTAATAGCTTAATAGATATATCTAGTCATAAACACAACTATATTACTGAGTCAAGGTGATAGCTTAATAGATATATGTAGTCATAAACACAACTATATTACTGAGTCAAGGTGATAGCTTAATAGATATATCTAGTCATAAACACAACTATATTACTGAGTCAAGGTGATAGCTTAATAGATATATCTAGTCATAAACACAACTATATTACTGAGTCAAGGTGATAGCTTAATAGATATATCTAGTAATAAACACAACTATACTGAGTCAAGGTGGTAGCTTAATAGATATATCTGGTCATAAACACAACTATACTGAGTCAAGGTGATAGCTTAATAGATATATCTAGTCATAAACACAACTATACTGAGTCAAGGTGATAGCTTAATAGATATATCTAGTCATAAACCAACTATATTACTGAGTCAAGGTGATAGCTTAATAGATATATCTAGTCATAAACACAACTATATTACGGAGTCAAGGTGATAGCTTAATAGATATATCTGGTCATAAACACAACTATATTACTGAGTCAAGGTGATAGCTTAATAGATATATCTAGTGATAAACACAACTATACTGAGTCAAGGTGATAGCTTAATAGATATATCTGGTCATAAACACAACTATACTGAGTCAAGGTGATAGCTTAATAGATATATCTAGTCATAAACACAACTATATTACTGAGTCAAGGTGATAGCTTAATAGATATATCTAGTCATAAACACAACTATATTACTGAGGCAAGGTGATAGCTTAATAGATATATCTAGTCATAAACACAACTATATTACTGAGTCAAGGTAATAGCTTAATAGATATATCTAGTCATAAACACAACTATATTACTGAGTCAAGGTGATAGCTTAATAGATATATGTAGTCATAAACACAACTATATTACTGAGTCAAGGTGATAGCTTAATAGATATATCTAGTCATAAACCAACTATATTACTGAGTCAAGGTGATAGCTTAATAGATATATCTAGTCATAAACACAACTATATTACTGAGTCAAGGTGATAGCTTAATAGATATATCTAGTCATAAACACAACTATACTGAGTCAAGCTGATAGCTTAATAGATATATCTGGTCATAAACACAACTATACTGAGTCAAGGTGATAGCTTAATAGATATATCTAGTCATAAACACAACTATATTACTGAGTCAAGGTGATAGCTTAATAGATATATCTAGTAATAAACACAACTATACTGAGTCAAGGTGGTAGCTTAATAGATATATCTGGTCATAAACACAACTATACTGAGTCAAGGTGATAGCTTAATAGATATATCTAGTCATAAACACAACTATACTGAGTCAAGGTGATAGCTTAATAGATATATCTAGTCATAAACCAACTATATTACTGAGTCAAGGTGATAGCTTAATAGATATATCTAGTCTTAAACACAACTATATTACTGAGTCAAGGTGATAGCTTAATAGATATATCTAGTCATAAACACAACTATATTACTGAGTCAAGGTGATAGCTTAATAGATATATCTAGTCATAAACACAACTATATTACTGAGTCAAGGTGATAGCTTAATAGATATATCTAGTAATAAACACAACTATACTGAGTCAAGGTGGTAGCTTAATAGATATATCTGGTCATAAACACAACTATACTGAGTCAAGGTGATAGCTTAATAGATATATCTAGTCATAAACACAACTATACTGAGTCAAGGTGATAGCTTAATAGATATATCTAGTCATAAACCAACTATATTACTGAGTCAAGGTGATAGCTTAATAGATATATCTGGTCATAAACACAACTATATTACTGAGTCAAGGTGATAGCTTAATAGATATATCTAGTCATAAACACAACTATACTGAGTCAAGGTGATAGCTTAATAGATATATCTGGTCATAAACACAACTATACTGAGTCAAGGTGATAGCTTAATAGATATATCTAGTCATAAACACAACTATATTACTGAGTCAAGGTGATAGCTTAATAGATATATCTAGTCATAAACACAACTATATTACTGAGGCAAGGTGATAGCTTAATAGATATATCTAGTCATAAACACAACTATATTACTGAGTCAAGGTGATAGCTTAATAGGTATATCTAGTCATAAACACAACTATATTACTGAGTCAAGGTGATAGCTTAATAGATATATGTAGTCATAAACACAACTATATTACTGAGTCAAGGTGATAGCTTAATAGATATATCTAGTCATAAACCAACTATATTACTGAGTCAAGGTGATAGCTTAATAGATATATCTAGTCATAAACACAACTATACTGAGTCAAGGTGATAGCTTAATAGATATATCTAGTCATAAACACAACTATACTGAGTCAAGGTGATAGCTTAATAGATATATCTAGTCATAAACACGACTATATTACTGAGTCAAGGTGATAGCTTAATAGATATATCTAGTCATAAACACAACTATTCTGAGTCAAGGTGATAGCTTAATAGATATATCTGGTCATACACACAACTATACTGAGTCAAGGTGATAGCTTAATAGATATATCTGGTCATAAACACAACTATACTGAGTCAAGGTGATAGCTTAATAGATATATCTAGTCATAAACACAACTATATTACTGAGTCAAGGTGATAGCTTAATAGATATATCTAGTCATAAACACAACTATATTACTGAGTCAAGGTGATAGCTTAATAGATATATCTAGTCATAAACACAACTATATTACTGAGGCAAGGTGATAGCTTAATAGATATATCTAGTCATAAACACAACTATATTACTGAGTCAAGGTGATAGCTTAATAGATATATCTAGTCATAAACACAACTATATTACTGAGTCAAGGTGATAGCTTAATAGATATATGTAGTCATAAACACAACTATATTACTGAGTCAAGGTGATAGCTTAATAGATATATCTAGTCATAAACACAACTATATTACTGAGTAAAGGTGATAGCTTAATAGATATATCTAGTCATAAACACAACTATACTGAGTCAAGGTGATAGCTTAATAGATATATCTAGTCATAAACACAACTATATTACTGAGTCAAGGTGATAGCTTAATAGATATATCTAGTCATAAACACAACTATACTGAGTCAAGGTGATAGCTTAATAGATATATCTGGTCATAAACACAACTATACTGAGTCAAGGTGATAGCTTAATAGATATATCTAGTCATAAACACAACTATATTACTGAGTCAAGGTGATAGCTTAATAGATATATCTAGTCATAAACACATCTATATTACTGAGGCAAGGTGATAGCTTAATAGATATATCTAGTCATAAACACAACTATATTACTGAGTCAAGGTAATAGCTTAATAGATATATCTAGTCATAAACACAACTATATTACTGAGTCAAGGTGATAGCTTAATAGATATATGTAGTCATAAACACAACTATATTACTGAGTCAAGGTGATAGCTTAATAGATATATCTAGTCATAAACACAACTATATTACTGAGTCAAGGTGATAGCTTAATAGATATATCTAGTCATAAACACAACTATATTACTGAGTCAAGGTGATAGCTTAATAGATATATCTAGTAATAAACACAACTATACTGAGTCAAGGTGGTAGCTTAATAGATATATCTGGTCATAAACACAACTATACTGAGTCAAGGTGATAGCTTAATAGATATATCTAGTCATAAAAACAACTATACTGAGTCAAGGTGATAGCTTAATAGATATATCTAGTCATAAACCAACTATATTACTGAGTCAAGGTGATAGCTTAATAGATATATCTAGTCATAAACACAACTATATTACGGAGTCAAGGTGATAGCTTAATAGATATATCTGGTCATAAACACAACTATATTACTGAGTCAAGGTGATAGCTTAATAGATATATCTAGTCATAAACACAACTATACTGAGTCAAGGTGATAGCTTAATAGATATATCTGGTCATAAACACAACTATACTGAGTCGAGGTGATAGCTTAATAGATATATCTAGTCATAAACACAACTATATTACTGAGTCAAGGTGATAGCTTAATAGATATATCTAGTCATAAACACAACTATATTACTGAGGCAAGGTGATAGCTTAATAGATATATCTAGTCATAAACACAACTATATTACTGAGTCAAGGTAATAGCTTAATAGATATATCTAGTCATAAACACAACTATATTACTGAGTCAAGGTGATAGCTTAATAGATATATGTAGTCATAAACACAACTATATTACTGAGTCAAGGTGATAGCTTAATAGATATATCTAGTCATAAACCAACTATATTACTGAGTCAAGGTGATAGCTTAATAGATATATCTAGTCATAAACACAACTATATTACTGAGTCAAGGTGATAGCTTAATAGATATATCTAGTCATAAACACAACTATACTGAGTCAAGGTGATAGCTTAATAGATATATCTGGTCATAAACACAACTATACTGAGTCAAGGTGATAGCTTAATAGATATATCTAGTCATAAACACAACTATATTACTGAGTCAAGGTGATAGCTTAATAGATATATCTAGTAATAAACACAACTATACTGAGTCAAGGTGGTAGCTTAATAGATATATCTGGTCATAAACACAACTATACTGAGTCAAGGTGATAGCTTAATAGATATATCTAGTCATAAACACAACTATACTGAGTCAAGGTGATAGCTTAATAGATATATCTAGTCATAAACCAACTATATTACTGAGTCAAGGTGATAGCTTAATAGATATATCTAGTCTTAAACACAACTATATTACTGAGTCAAGGTGATAGCTTAATAGATATATCTAGTCATAAACACAACTATATTACTGAGTCAAGGTGATAGCTTAATAGATATATCTGGTCATAAACACAACTATACTGAGTCAAGGTGATAGCTTAATAGATATATCTAGTCATAAACACAACTATATTACTGAGTCAAGGTGATAGCTTAATAGATATATCTAGTCATAAACACAACTATTCTGAGTCAAGGTGATAGCTTAATAGATATATCTGGTCATACACACAACTATACTGAGTCAAGGTGATAGCTTAATAGATATATCTGGTCATAAACACAACTATACTGAGTCAAGGTGATAGCTTAATAGATATATCTAGTCATAAACACAACTATATTACTGAGTCAAGGTGATAGCTTAATAGATATATCTAGTCATAAACACAACTATATTACTGAGTCAAGGTGATAGCTTAATAGATATATCTAGTCATAAACACAACTATACTGAGTCAAGGTGATAGCTTAATAGATATATCTGGTCATAAACACAACTATACTGAGTCAAGGTGATAGCTTAATAGATATATCTGGTCATAAACACAACTATACTGAGTCAAGGTGATAGCTTAATAGATATATCTAGTCATAAACACAACTATATTACTGAGTCAAGGTGATAGCTTAATAGATATATCTAGTCATAAACACAACTATACTGAGTCAAGGTGATAGCTTAATAGATATATCTGGTCATAAACACAACTATATTACTGTGTCAAGGTGATAGCTTAATAGATATATCTAGTCATAAACACAACTATATTACTGAGGCAAGGTGATAGCTTAATAGATATATCTAGTCATAAACACAACTATATTACTGAGTCAAGGTGATAGCTTAATAGATATATCTAGTCATAAACACAACTATATTACTGAGTCAAGGTGATAGCTTAATAGATATATGTAGTCATAAACACAACTATATTACTGAGTCAAGGTGATAGCTTAATAGATATATCTAGTCATAAACACAACTATATTACTGAGTAAAGGTGATAGCTTAATAGATATATCTGGTCATAAACACAACTATACTGAGTCAAGGTGATAGCTTAATAGATATATCTAGTCATAAACACAACTATATTACTGAGTCAAGGTGATAGCTTAATAGATATATCTAGTCATAAACACAACTATACTGAGTCAAGGTGATAGCTTAATAGATATATCTGGTCATAAACACAACTATACTGAGTCAAGGTGATAGCTTAATAGATATATCTAGTCATAAACACAACTATATTACTGAGTCAAGGTGATAGCTTAATAGATATATCTAGTCATAAACACAACTATATTACTGAGTCAAGGTGATAGCTTAATAGATATATCTAGTAATAAACACAACTATACTGAGTCAAGGTGGTAGCTTAATAGATATATCTGGTCATAAACACAACTATACTGAGTCAAGGTGATAGCTTAATAGATATATCTAGTCATAAACACAACTATACTGAGTCAAGGTGATAGCTTAATAGATATATCTAGTCATAAACCAACTATATTACTGAGTCAAGGTGATAGCTTAATAGATATATCTGGTCATAAACACAACTATATTACTGAGTCAAGGTGATAGCTTAATAGATATATCTAGTCATAAACACAACTATACTGAGTCAAGGTGATAGCTTAATAGATATATCTGGTCATAAACACAACTATACTGAGTCAAGGTGATAGCTTAATAGATATATCTAGTCATAAACACAACTATATTACTGAGTCAAGGTGATAGCTTAATAGATATATCTAGTCATAAACACAACTATATTACTGAGGCAAGGTGATAGCTTAATAGATATATCTAGTCATAAACACAACTATATTACTGAGTCAAGGTGATAGCTTAATAGGTATATCTAGTCATAAACACAACTATATTACTGAGTCAAGGTGATAGCTTAATAGATATATGTAGTCATAAACACAACTATATTACTGAGTCAAGGTGATAGCTTAATAGATATATCTAGTCATAAACCAACTATATTACTGAGTCAAGGTGATAGCTTAATAGATATATCTAGTCATAAACACAACTATACTGAGTCAAGGTGATAGCTTAATAGATATATCTAGTCATAAACACAACTATACTGAGTCAAGGTGATAGCTTAATAGATATATCTAGTCATAAACACAACTATATTACTGAGTCAAGGTGATAGCTTAATAGATATATCTAGTCATAAACACAACTATTCTGAGTCAAGGTGATAGCTTAATAGATATATCTGGTCATACACACAACTATACTGAGTAGAGGTGATAGCTTAATAGATATATCTGGTCATAAACACAACTATACTGAGTCAAGGTGATAGCTTAATAGATATATCTAGTCATAAACACAACTATATTACTGAGTCAAGGTGATAGCTTAATAGATATATCTAGTCATAAACACAACTATATTACTGAGTCAAGGTGATAGCTTAATAGATATATCTAGTCATAAACACAACTATATTACTGAGGCAAGGTGATAGCTTAATAGATATATCTAGTCATAAACACAACTATATTACTGAGTCAAGGTGATAGCTTAATAGATATATCTAGTCATAAACACAACTATATTACTGAGTCAAGGTGATAGCTTAATAGATATATGTAGTCATAAACACAACTATATTACTGAGTCAAGGTGATAGCTTAATAGATATATCTAGTCATAAACACAACTATATTACTGAGTAAAGGTGATAGCTTAATAGATATATCTAGTCATAAACACAACTATACTGAGTCAAGGTGATAGCTTAATAGATATATCTAGTCATAAACACAACTATATTACTGAGTCAAGGTGATAGCTTAATAGATATATCTAGTCATAAACACAACTATACTGAGTCAAGGTGATAGCTTAATAGATATATCTGGTCATAAACACAACTATACTGAGTCAAGGTGATAGCTTAATAGATATATCTAGTCATAAACACAACTATATTACTGAGTCAAGGTGATAGCTTAATAGATATATCTAGTCATAAACACAACTATATTACTGAGGCAAGGTGATAGCTTAATAGATATATCTAGTCATAAACACAACTATATTACTGAGTCAAGGTAATAGCTTAATAGATATATCTAGTCATAAACACAACTATATTACTGAGTCAAGGTGATAGCTTAATAGATATATGTAGTCATAAACACAACTATATTACTGAGTCAAGGTGATAGCTTAATAGATATATCTAGTCATAAACACAACTATATTACTGAGTCAAGGTGATAGCTTAATAGATATATCTAGTCATAAACACAACTATATTACTGAGTCAAGGTGATAGCTTAATAGATATATCTAGTAATAAACACAACTATACTGAGTCAAGGTGGTAGCTTAATAGATATATCTGGTCATAAACACAACTATACTGAGTCAAGGTGATAGCTTAATAGATATATCTAGTCATAAACACAACTATACTGAGTCAAGGTGATAGCTTAATAGATATATCTAGTCATAAACCAACTATATTACTGAGTCAAGGTGATAGCTTAACAGATATATCTAGTCATAAACACAACTATATTACGGAGTCAAGGTGATAGCTTAATAGATATATCTGGTCATAAACACAACTATATTACTGAGTCAAGGTGATAGCTTAATAGATATATCTAGTCATAAACACAACTATACTGAGTCAAGGTGATAGCTTAATAGATATATCTGGTCATAAACACAACTATACTGAGTCAAGGTGATAGCTTAATAGATATATCTAGTCATAAACACAACTATATTACTGAGTCAAGGTGATAGCTTAATAGATATATCTAGTCATAAACACAACTATATTACTGAGGCAAGGTGATAGCTTAATAGATATATCTAGTCATAAACACAACTATATTACTGAGTCAAGGTAATAGCTTAATAGATATATCTAGTCATAAACACAACTATATTACTGAGTCAAGGTGATAGCTTAATAGATATATGTAGTCATAAACACAACTATATTACTGAGTCAAGGTGATAGCTTAATAGATATATCTAGTCATAAACCAACTATATTACTGAGTCAAGGTGATAGCTTAATAGATATATCTAGTCATAAACACAACTATATTACTGAGTCAAGGTGATAGCTTAATAGATATATCTAGTCATAAACACAACTATACTGAGTCAAGGTGATAGCTTAATAGATATATCTGGTCATAAACACAACTATACTGAGTCAAGGTGATAGCTTAATAGATATATCTAGTCATAAACACAACTATATTACTGAGTCAAGGTGATAGCTTAATAGATATATCTAGTAATAAACACAACTATACTGAGTCAAGGTGGTAGCTTAATAGATATATCTGGTCATAAACACAACTATACTGAGTCAAGGTGATAGCTTAATAGATATATCTAGTCATAAACACAACTATACTGAGTCAAGGTGATAGCTTAATAGATATATCTAGTCATAAACCAACTATATTACTGAGTCAAGGTGATAGCTTAATAGATATATCTAGTCTTAAACACAACTATATTACTGAGTCAAGGTGATAGCTTAATAGATATATCTAGTCATAAACACAACTATATTACTGAGTCAAGGTGATAGCTTAATAGATATATCTGGTCATAAACACAACTATACTGAGTCAAGGTGATAGCTTAATAGATATATCTAGTCATAAACACAACTATATTACTGAGTCAAGGTGATAGCTTAATAGATATATCTAGTCATAAACACAACTATTCTGAGTCAAGGTGATAGCTTAATAGATATATCTGGTCATACACACAACTATACTGAGTCAAGGTGATAGCTTAATAGATATATCTGGTCATAAACACAACTATACTGAGTCAAGGTGATAGCTTAATAGATATATCTAGTCATAAACACAACTATATTACTGAGTCAAGGTGATAGCTTAATAGATATATCTAGTCATAAACACAACTATATTACTGAGTCAAGGTGATAGCTTAATAGATATATCTAGTCATAAACACAACTATATTACTGAGGCAAGGTGATAGCTTAATAGATATATCTAGTCATAAACACAACTATATTACTGAGTCAAGGTGATAGCTTAATAGATATATCTAGTCATAAACACAACTATATTACTGAGTCAAGGTGATAGCTTAATAGATATATGTAGTCATAAACACAACTATATTACTGAGTCAAGGTGATAGCTTAATAGATATATCTAGTCATAAACACAACTATATTACTGAGTAAAGGTGATAGCTTAATAGATATATCTGGTCATAAACACAACTATACTGAGTCAAGGTGATAGCTTAATAGATATATCTAGTCATAAACACAACTATATTACTGAGTCAAGGTGATAGCTTAATAGATATATCTAGTCATAAACACAACTATATTACTGAGTAAAGGTGATAGCTTAATAGATATATCTAGTCATAAACACAACTATACTGAGTCAAGGTGATAGCTTAATAGATATATCTGGTCATAAACACAACTATACTGAGTCAAGGTGATAGCTTAATAGATATATCTAGTCATAAACACAACTATATTACTGAGTCAAGGTGATAGCTTAATAGATATATCTAGTAATAAACACAACTATACTGAGTCAAGGTGGTAGCTTAATAGATATATCTGGTCATAAACACAACTATACTGAGTCAAGGTGATAGCTTAATAGATATATCTAGTCATAAACACAACTATACTGAGTCAAGGTGATAGCTTAATAGATATATCTAGTCATAAACCAACTATATTACTGAGTCAAGGTGATAGCTTAATAGATATATCTAGTCTTAAACACAACTATATTACTGAGTCAAGGTGATAGCTTAATATATATATCTAGTCATAAACACAACTATATTACTGAGTCAAGGTGATAGCTTAATAGATATATCTGGTCATAAACACAACTATATTACTGAGTCAAGGTGATAGCTTAATAGATATATCTAGTCATAAACACAACTATATTACTGAGTCAAGGTGATAGCTTAATAGATATATCTGGTCATAAACACAACTATACTGAGTCAAGGTGATAGCTTAATAGATATATCTAGTCATAAACACAACTATATTACTGAGTCAATGTGATAGCTTAATAGATATATCTAGTCATAAACACAACTATTCTGAGTCAAGGTGATAGCTTAATAGATATATCTGGTCATACACACAACTATACTGAGTCAAGGTGATAGCTTAATAGATATATCTGGTCATAAACACAACTATACTGAGTCAAGGTGATAGCTTAATAGATATATCTAGTCATAAACACAACTATATTACTGAGTCAAGGTGATAGCTTAATAGATATATCTAGTCATAAACACAACTATATTACTGAGTCAAGGTGATAGCTTAATAGATATATCTAGTCATAAACACAACTATATTACTGAGGCAAGGTGATAGCTTAATAGATATATCTAGTCATAAACACAACTATATTACTGAGTCAAGGTGATAGCTTAATAGATATATCTAGTCATAAACACAACTATATTACTGAGTCAAGGTGATAGCTTAATAGATATATGTAGTCATAAACACAACTATATTACTGAGTCAAGGTGATAGCTTAATAGATATATCTAGTCATAAACACAACTATATTACTGAGTAAAGGTGATAGCTTAATAGATATATCTGGTCATAAACACAACTATACTGAGTCAAGGTGATAGCTTAATAGATATATCTAGTCATAAACACAACTATATTACTGAGTCAAGGTGATAGCTTAATAGATATATCTAGTCATAAACACAACTATACTGAGTCAAGGTGATAGCTTAATAGATATATCTGGTCATAAACACAACTATACTGAGTCAAGGTGATAGCTTAATAGATATATCTAGTCATAAACACAACTATATTACTGAGTCAAGGTGATAGCTTAATAGATATATCTAGTCATAAACACAACTATATTACTGAGTCAAGGTGATAGCTTAATAGATATATCTAGTAATAAACACAACTATACTGAGTCAAGGTGGTAGCTTAATAGATATATCTTGTCATAAACACAACTATATTACTGAGTCAAGGTGATAGCTTAATAGATATATCTAGTCATAAACACAACTATACTGAGTCAAGGTGATAGCTTAATAGATATATCTAGTCATAAACCAACTATATTACTGAGTCAAGGTGATAGCTTAATAGATATATCTAGTCATAAACACAACTATATTACTGAGTCAAGGTGATAGCTTAATAGATATATCTGGTCATAAACACAACTATATTACTGAGTCAAGGTGATAGCTTAATAGATATATCTAGTCATAAACACAACTATACTGAGTCAAGGTGATAGCTTAATAGATATATCTGGTCATAAACACAACTATACTGAGTCAAGGTGATAGCTTAATAGATATATCTAGTCATAAACACAACTATATTACTGAGTCAAGGTGATAGCTTAATAGATATATCTAGTCATAAACACAACTATATTACTGAGGCAAGGTGATAGCTTAATAGATATATCTAGTCATAAACACAACTATATTACTGAGTCAAGGTGATAGCTTAATAGATATATCTAGTCATAAACACAACTATATTACTGAGTCAAGGTGATAGCTTAATAGATATATGTAGTCATAAACACAACTATATTACTGAGTCAAGGTGATAGCTTAATAGATATATCTAGTCATAAACCAACTATATTACTGAGTCAAGGTGATAGCTTAATAGATATATCTAGTCATAAACACAACTATATTACTGAGTCAAGGTGATAGCTTAATAGATATATCTAGTCATAAACACAACTATATTACTGAGTCAAGGTAATAGCTTAATAGATATATCTGGTCATAAACACAACTATACTGAGTCAAGGTGATAGCTTAATAGATATATCTAGTCATAAACACAACTATATTACTGAGTCAAGGTGATAGCTTAATAGATATATCTAGTCATAAACACAACTATACTGTGTCAAGGTGATAGCTTAATAGATATATCTAGTCATAAACACAACTATACTGTGTCAAGGTGATAGCTTAATAGATATATCTAGTCATAAACACAACTATATTACTGAGTTAAGGTGATAGCTTAATAGATATATCTAGTCATAAACACAACTATATTACTGAGTCAAGGTGATAGCTTAATAGATATATCTAGTCATAAACACAACTATATTACTGAGTCAAGGTGATAGCTTAATAGATATATCTGGTCATAAACACAACTATACTGAGTCAAGGTGATAGCTTAATAGATATATCTAGTCATAAACACAACTATATAACTGAGTCAAGGTGATAGCTTAATAGATATATCTAGTCATAAACCCAACTATACTGAGTCAAGGTGATAGCTTAATAGATATATCTAGTCATAAACACAACTATATTACTGAGTCAAGGTGATAGCTTAATAGATATATCTAGTCATAAACACAACTATATTACTGAGTCAAGGTGATAGCTTAATAGATATATGTAGTCATAAACACAACTATATTACTGAGTCAAGGTGATAGCTTAATAGATATATCTAGTCATAAACCAACTATATTACTGAGTCAAGGTGATAGCTTAATAGATATATCTAGTCATAAACACAACTATATTACTGAGTAAAGGTGATAGCTTAATAGCTATATCTAGTCATAAACACAACTATACTGAGTCAAGGTGATAGCTTAATAGATATATCTGGTCATAAACACAACTATACTGAGTCAAGGTGATAGCTTAATAGATATATCTAGTCATAAACACAACTATATTACTGAGTCAAGGTGATAGCTTAATAGATATATCTAGTCATAAACACAACTATATTACTGAGTCAAGGTGATAGCTTAATAGATATATCTAGTAATAAACACAACTATACTGAGTCAAGGTGGTAGCTTAATAGATATATCTGGTCATAAACACAACTATACTGAGTCAAGGTGATAGCTTAATAGATATATCTAGTCATAAACACAACTATACTGAGTCAAGGTGATAGCTTAATAGATATATCTAGTCATAAACCAACTATATTACTGAGTCAAGGTGATAGCTTAATAGATATATCTAGTCTTAAACACAACTATATTACTGAGTCAAGGTGATAGCTTAATAGATATATCTAGTCATAAACACAACTATATTACTGAGTCAAGGTGATAGCTTAATAGATATATCTGGTCATAAACACAACTATATTACTGAGTCAAGGTGATAGCTTAATAGATATATCTAGTCATAAACACAACTATACTGAGTCAAGGTGATAGCTTAATAGATATATCTGGTCATAAACACAACTATACTGAGTCAAGGTGATAGCTTAATAGATATATCTAGTCATAAACACAACTATATTACTGAGGCAAGGTGATAGCTTAATAGATATATCTAGTCATAAACACAACTATATTACTGAGTCAAGGTGATAGCTTAATAGATATATCTAGTCATAAACACAACTATACTGAGTCAAGGTGATAGCTTAATAGATATATCTAGTCATAAACACAACTATATTACTGAGTCAAGGTGATAGCTTAATAGATATATCTAGTCATAAACACAACTATACTGAGTCAAGGTGATAGCTTAATAGATATATCTGGTCATAAACACAACTATACTGAGTCAAGGTGATAGCTTAATAGATATATCTAGTCATAAACACAACTATATTACTGAGTCAAGGTGATAGCTTAATAGATATATCTAGTCATAAACACAACTATATTACTGAGTCAAGGTGATAGCTTAATAGATATATCTAGTAATAAACACAACTATACTGAGTCAAGGTGGTAGCTTAATAGATATATCTGGTCATAAACACAACTATATTACTGAGTCAAGGTGATAGCTTAATAGATATATCTAGTCATAAACACAACTATACTGAGTCAAGGTGATAGCTTAATAGATATATCTAGTCATAAACCAACTATATTACTGAGTCAAGGTGATAGCTTAATAGATATATCTAGTCATAAACACAACTATATTACTGAGTCAAGGTGATAGCTTAATAGATATATCTGGTCATAAACACAACTATATTACTGAGTCAAGGTGATAGCTTAATAGATATATCTAGTCATAAACACAACTATACTGAGTCAAGGTGATAGCTTAATAGATATATCTGGTCATAAACACAACTATACTGAGTCAAGGTGATAGCTTAATAGATATATCTAGTCATAAACACAACTATATTACTGAGTCAAGGTGATAGCTTAATAGATATATCTAGTCATAAACACAACTATATTACTCAGGCAAGGTGATAGCTTAATAGATATATCTAGTCATAAACACAACTATATTACTGAGTCAAGGTGATAGCTTAATAGATATATCTAGTCATAAACACAACTATATTACTGAGTCAAGGTGATAGCTTAATAGATATATGTAGTCATAAACACAACTATATTACTGAGTCAAGGTGATAGCTTAATAGATATATCTAGTCATAAACCAACTATATTACTGAGTCAAGGTGATAGCTTAATAGATATATCTAGTCATAAACACAACTATATTACTGAGTCAAGGTGATAGCTTAATAGATATATCTAGTCATAAACACAACTATATTACTGAGTCAAGGTAATAGCTTAATAGATATATCTGGTCATAAACACAACTATACTGAGTCAAGGTGATAGCTTAATAGATATATCTAGTCATAAACACAACTATATTACTGAGTCAAGGTGATAGCTTAATAGATATATCTAGTCATAAACACAACTATACTGTGTCAAGGTGATAGCTTAATAGATATATCTAGTCATAAACACAACTATACTGTGTCAAGGTGATAGCTTAATAGATATATCTAGTCATAAACACAACTATATTACTGAGTTAAGGTGATAGCTTAATAGATATATCTGGTCATAAACACAACTATACTGAGTCAAGGTGATAGCTTAATAGATATATCTAGTCATAAACACAACTATATAACTGAGTCAAGGTGATAGCTTAATAGATATATCTAGTCATAAACCCAACTATACTGAGTCAAGGTGATAGCTTAATAGATATATCTAGACATAAACACAACTATATTACAGAGTCAAGGTGATAGCTTAATAGATATATCTAGTCATAAACACAACTATATTACTGAGTCAAGGTGATAGCTTAATAGATATATGTAGTCATAAACACAACTATATTACTGATTCAAGGTGATAGCTTAATAGATATATCTAGTAATAAACACAACTATACTGAGTCAAGGTGGTAGCTTAATAGATATATCTGGTCATAAACACAACTATATTACTGAGTCAAGGTGATAGCTTAATAGATATATCTAGTCATAAACACAACTATACTGAGTCAAGGTGATAGCTTAATAGATATATCTAGTCATAAACCAACTATATTACTGAGTCAAGGTGATAGCTTAATAGATATATCTAGTCATAAACACAACTATATTACTGAGTCAAGGTGATAGCTTAATAGATATATCTGGTCATAAACACAACTATATTACTGAGTCAAGGTGATAGCTTAATAGATATATCTAGTCATAAACACAACTATACTGAGTCAAGGTGATAGCTTAATAGATATATCTGGTCATAAACACAACTATACTGAGTCAAGGTGATAGCTTAATAGATATATCTAGTCATAAACACAACTATATTACTGAGTCAAGGTGATAGCTTAATAGATATATCTAGTCATAAACACAACTATATTACTGAGGCAAGGTGATAGCTTAATAGATATATCTAGTCATAAACACAACTATATTACTGAGTCAAGGTGATAGCTTAATAGATATATCTAGTCATAAACACAACTATATTACTGAGTCAAGGTGATAGCTTAATAGATATATGTAGTCATAAACACAACTATATTACTGAGTCAAGGTGATAGCTTAATAGATATATCTAGTCATAAACCAACTATATTACTGAGTCAAGGTGATAGCTTAATAGATAGATCTAGTCATAAACACAAATATATTACTGAGTCAAGGTGATAGCTTAATAGATATATCTAGTCATAAACACAACTATATTACTGAGTCAAGGTAATAGCTTAATAGATATATCTGGTCATAAACACAACTATACTGAGTCAAGGTGATAGCTTAATAGATATATCTAGTCATAAACACAACTATATTACTGAGTCAAGGTGATAGCTTAATAGATATATCTAGTCATAAACACAACTATACTGTGTCAAGGTGATAGCTTAATAGATATATCTAGTCATAAACACAACTATACTGTGTCAAGGTGATAGCTTAATAGATATATCTAGTCATAAACACAACTATATTACTGAGTTAAGGTGATAGCTTAATAGATATATCTGGTCATAAACACAACTATACTGAGTCAAGGTGATAGCTTAATAGATATATCTAGTCATAAACACAACTATATAACTGAGTCAAGGTGATAGCTTAATAGATATATCTAGTCATAAACCCAACTATACTGAGTCAAGGTGATAGCTTAATAGATATATCTAGTCATAAACACAACTATATTACAGAGTCAAGGTGATAGCTTAATAGATATATCTAGTCATAAACACAACTATATTACTGAGTCAAGGTGATAGCTTAATAGATATATGTAGTCATAAACACAACTATATTACTGAGTCAAGGTGATAGCTTAATAGATATATCTAGTCATAAACCAACTATATTACTGAGTCAAGGTGATAGCTTAATAGATATATCTAGTCATAAACACAACTATATTACTGAGTAAAGGTGATAGCTTAATAGCTATATCTAGTCATAAACACAACTATACTGAGTCAAGGTGATAGCTTAATAGATATATCTGGTCATAAACACAACTATACTGAGTCAAGGTGATAGCTTAATAGATATATCTAGTCATAAACACAACTATATTACTGAGTCAAGGTGATAGCTTAATAGATATATCTAGTCATAAACACAACTATATTACTGAGTCAAGGTGATAGCTTAATAGATATATCTAGTAATAAACACAACTATACTGAGTCAAGGTGGTAGCTTAATAGATATATCTGGTCATAAACACAACTATACTGAGTCAAGGTGATAGCTTAATAGATATATCTAGTCATAAACACAACTATACTGAGTCAAGGTGATAGCTTAATAGATATATCTAGTCATAAACCAACTATATTACTGAGTCAAGGTGATAGCTTAATAGATATATCTAGTCTTAAACACAACTATATTACTGAGTCAAGGTGATAGCTTAATAGATATATCTAGTCATAAACACAACTATATTACTGAGTCAAGGTGATAGCTTAATAGATATATCTGGTCATAAACACAACTATATTACTGAGTCAAGGTGATAGCTTAATAGATATATCTAGTCATAAACACAACTATACTGAGTCAAGGTGATAGCTTAATAGATATATCTGGTCATAAACACAACTATACTGAGTCAAGGTGATAGCTTAATAGATATATCTAGTCATAAACACAACTATATTACTGAGGCAAGGTGATAGCTTAATAGATATATCTAGTCATAAACACAACTATATTACTGAGTCAAGGTGATAGCTTAATAGATATATCTAGTCATAAACACAACTATACTGAGTCAAGGTGATAGCTTAATAGATATATCTAGTCATAAACACAACTATATTACTGAGTCAAGGTGATAGCTTAATAGATATATCTAGTCATAAACACAACTATACTGAGTCAAGGTGATAGCTTAATAGATATATCTGGTCATAAACACAACTATACTGAGTCAAGGTGATAGCTTAATAGATATATCTAGTCATAAACACAACTATATTACTGAGTCAAGGTGATAGCTTAATAGATATATCTAGTCATAAACACAACTATATTACTGAGTCAAGGTGATAGCTTAATAGATATATCTAGTAATAAACACAACTATACTGAGTCAAGGTGGTAGCTTAATAGATATATCTGGTCATAAACACAACTATATTACTGAGTCAAGGTGATAGCTTAATAGATATATCTAGTCATAAACACAACTATACTGAGTCAAGGTGATAGCTTAATAGATATATCTAGTCATAAACCAACTATATTACTGAGTCAAGGTGATAGCTTAATAGATATATCTAGTCATAAACACAACTATATTACTGAGTCAAGGTGATAGCTTAATAGATATATCTGGTCATAAACACAACTATATTACTGAGTCAAGGTGATAGCTTAATAGATATATCTAGTCATAAACACAACTATACTGAGTCAAGGTGATAGCTTAATAGATATATCTGGTCATAAACACAACTATACTGAGTCAAGGTGATAGCTTAATAGATATATCTAGTCATAAACACAACTATATTACTGAGTCAAGGTGATAGCTTAATAGATATATCTAGTCATAAACACAACTATATTACTGAGGCAAGGTGATAGCTTAATAGATATATCTACTCATAAACACAACTATATTACTGAGTCAAGGTGATAGCTTAATAGATATATCTAGTCATAAACACAACTATATTACTGAGTCAAGGTGATAGCTTAATAGATATATGTAGTCATAAACACAACTATATTACTGAGTCAAGGTGATAGCTTAATAGATATATCTAGTCATAAACCAACTATATTACTGAGTCAAGGTGATAGCTTAATAGATAGATCTAGTCATAAACACAACTATATTACTGAGTCAAGGTGATAGCTTAATAGATATATCTAGTCATAAACACAACTATATTACTGAGTCAAGGTAATAGCTTAATAGATATATCTGGTCATAAACACAACTATACTGAGTCAAGGTGATAGCTTAATAGATATATCTAGTCATAAACACAACTATATTACTGAGTCAAGGTGATAGCTTAATAGATATATCTAGTCATAAACACAACTATACTGTGTCAAGGTGATAGCTTAATAGATATATCTAGTCATAAACACAACTATACTGTGTCAAGGTGATAGCTTAATAGATATATCTAGTCATAAACACAACTATATTACTGAGTTAAGGTGATAGCTTAATAGATATATCTGGTCATAAACACAACTATACTGAGTCAAGGTGATAGCTTAATAGATATATCTGGTCATAAACACAACTATATTACTGAGTCAAGGTGATAGCTTAATAGATATATCTAGTCATAAACACAACTATACTGAGTCAAGGTGATAGCTTAATAGATATATCTAGTCATAAACCAACTATATTACTGAGTCAAGGTGATAGCTTAATAGATATATCTAGTCATAAACACAACTATATTACTGAGTCAAGGTGATAGCTTAATAGATATATCTGGTCATAAACACAACTATATTACTGAGTCAAGGTGATAGCTTAATAGATATATCTAGTCATAAACACAACTATACTGAGTCAAGGTGATAGCTTAATAGATATATCTGGTCATAAACACAACTATACTGAGTCAAGGTGATAGCTTAATAGATATATCTAGTCATAAACACAACTATATTACTGAGTCAAGGTGATAGCTTAATAGATATATCTAGTCATAAACACAACTATATTACTGAGGCAAGGTGATAGCTTAATAGATATATCTAGTCATAAACACAACTATATTACTGAGTCAAGGTGATAGCTTAATAGATATATCTAGTCATAAACACAACTATATTACTGAGTCAAGGTGATAGCTTAATAGATATATGTAGTCATAAACACAACTATATTACTGAGTCAAGGTGATAGCTTAATAGATATATCTAGTCATAAACCAACTATATTACTGAGTCAAGGTGATAGCTTAATAGATAGATCTAGTCATAAACACAACTATATTACTGAGTCAAGGTGATAGCTTAATAGATATATCTAGTCATAAACACAACTATATTACTGAGTCAAGGTGATAGCTTAATAGATATATCTAGTCATAAACACAACTATATTACTGAGGCAAGGTGATAGCTTAATAGATATATCTAGTCATAAACACAACTATATTACTGAGTCAAGGTGATAGCTTAATAGATATATCTAGTCATAAACACAACTATATTACTGAGTCAAGGTGATAGCTTAATAGATATATGTAGTCATAAACACAACTATATTACTGAGTCAAGGTGATAGCTTAATAGATATATCTAGTCATAAACCAACTATATTACTGAGTCAAGGTGATAGCTTAATAGATAGATCTAGTCATAAACACAACTATATTACTGAGTCAAGGTGATAGCTTAATAGATATATCTAGTCATAAACACAACTATATTACTGAGTCAAGGTGATAGCTTAATAGATATATCTAGTCATAAACACAACTATACTGTGTCAAGGTGATAGCTTAATAGATATATCTAGTCATAAACACAACTATACTGTGTCAAGGTGATAGCTTAATAGATATATCTAGTCATAAACACAACTATATTACTGAGTTAAGGTGATAGCTTAATAGATATATCTGGTCATAAACACAACTATACTGAGTCAAGGTGATAGCTTAATAGATATATCTGGTCATAAACACAACTATATTACTGAGTCAAGGTGATAGCTTAATAGATATATCTAGTCATAAACACAACTATACTGAGTCAAGGTGATAGCTTAATAGATATATCTAGTCATAAACCAACTATATTACTGAGTCAAGGTGATAGCTTAATAGATATATCTAGTCATAAACACAACTATATTACTGAGTCAAGGTGATAGCTTAATAGATATATCTGGTCATAAACACAACTATATTACTGAGTCAAGGTGATAGCTTAATAGATATATCTAGTCATAAACACAACTATACTGAGTCAAGGTGATAGCTTAATAGATATATCTGGTCATAAACACAACTATACTGAGTCAAGGTGATAGCTTAATAGATATATCTAGTCATAAACACAACTATATTACTGAGTCAAGGTGATAGCTTAATAGATATATCTAGTCATAAACACAACTATATTACTGAGGCAAGGTGATAGCTTAATAGATATATCTAGTCATAAACACAACTATATTACTGAGTCAAGGTGATAGCTTAATAGATATATCTAGTCATAAACACAACTATATTACTGAGTCAAGGTGATAGCTTAATAGATATATGTAGTCATAAACACAACTATATTACTGAGTCAAGGTGATAGCTTAATAGATATATCTAGTCATAAACCAACTATATTACTGAGTCAAGGTGATAGCTTAATAGATAGATCTAGTCATAAACACAACTATATTACTGAGTCAAGGTGATAGCTTAATAGATATATCTAGTCATAAACACAACTATATTACTGAGTCAAGGTAATAGCTTAATAGATATATCTGGTCATAAACACAACTATACTGAGTCAAGGTGATAGCTTAATAGATATATCTAGTCATAAACACAACTATATTACTGAGTCAAGGTGATAGCTTAATAGATATATCTAGTCATAAACACAACTATACTGTGTCAAGGTGATAGCTTAATAGATATATCTAGTCATAAACACAACTATACTGTGTCAAGGTGATAGCTTAATAGATATATCTAGTCATAAACACAACTATATTACTGAGTTAAGGTGATAGCTTAATAGATATATCTGGTCATAAACACAACTATACTGAGTCAAGGTGATAGCTTAATAGATATATCTAGTCATAAACACAACTATATAACTGAGTCAAGGTGATAGCTTAATAGATATATCTAGTCATAAACCCAACTATACTGAGTCAAGGTGATAGCTTAATAGATATATCTAGTCATAAACACAACTATATTACAGAGTCAAGGTGATAGCTTAATAGATATATCTAGTCATAAACACAACTATATTACTGAGTCAAGGTGATAGCTTAATAGATATATGTAGTCATAAACACAACTATATTACTGAGTCAAGGTGATAGCTTAATAGATATATCTAGTCATAAACCAACTATATTACTGAGTCAAGGTGATAGCTTAATAGATATATCTAGTCATAAACACAACTATATTACTGAGTAAAGGTGATAGCTTAATAGCTATATCTAGTCATAAACACAACTATACTGAGTCAAGGTGATAGCTTAATAGATATATCTGGTCATAAACACAACTATACTGAGTCAAGGTGATAGCTTAATAGATATATCTAGTCATAAACACAACTATATTACTGAGTCAAGGTGATAGCTTAATAGATATATCTAGTCATAAACACAACTATATTACTGAGTCAAGGTGATAGCTTAATAGATATATCTAGTAATAAACACAACTATACTGAGTCAAGGTGGTAGCTTAATAGATATATCTGGTCATAAACACAACTATACTGAGTCAAGGTGATAGCTTAATAGATATATCTAGTCATAAACACAACTATACTGAGTCAAGGTGATAGCTTAATAGATATATCTAGTCATAAACCAACTATATTACTGAGTCAAGGTGATAGCTTAATAGATATATCTAGTCTTAAACACAACTATATTACTGAGTCAAGGTGATAGCTTAATAGATATATCTAGTCATAAACACAACTATATTACTGAGTCAAGGTGATAGCTTAATAGATATATCTGGTCATAAACACAACTATATTACTGAGTCAAGGTGATAGCTTAATAGATATATCTAGTCATAAACACAACTATACTGAGTCAAGGTGATAGCTTAATAGATATATCTGGTCATAAACACAACTATACTGAGTCAAGGTGATAGCTTAATAGATATATCTAGTCATAAACACAACTATATTACTGAGGCAAGGTGATAGCTTAATAGATATATCTAGTCATAAACACAACTATATTACTTAGTCAAGGTGATAGCTTAATAGATATATCTAGTCATAAACACAACTATACTGAGTCAAGGTGATAGCTTAATAGATATATCTAGTCATAAACACAACTATATTACTGAGTCAAGGTGATAGCTTAATAGATATATCTAGTCATAAACACAACTATACTGTGTCAAGGTGATAGCTTAATAGATATATCTAGTCATAAACACAACTATATTACTGAGTTAAGGTGATAGCTTAATAGATATATCTGGTCATAAACACAACTATACTGAGTCAAGGTGATAGCTTAATAGATATATCTGGTCATAAACACAACTATATTACTGAGTCAAGGTGATAGCTTAATAGATATATCTAGTCATAAACACAACTATACTGAGTCAAGGTGATAGCTTAATAGATATATCTAGTCATAAACCAACTATATTACTGAGTCAAGGTGATAGCTTAATAGATATATCTAGTCATAAACACAACTATATTACTGAGTCAAGGTGATAGCTTAATAGATATATCTGGTCATAAACACAACTATATTACTGAGTCAAGGTGATAGCTTAATAGATATATCTAGTCATAAACACAACTATACTGAGTCAAGGTGATAGCTTAATAGATATATCTGGTCATAAACACAACTATACTGAGTCAAGGTGATAGCTTAATAGATATATCTAGTCATAAACACAACTATATTACTGAGTCAAGGTGATAGCTTAATAGATATATCTAGTCATAAACACAACTATATTACTGAGGCAAGGTGATAGCTTAATAGATATATCTAGTCATAAACACAACTATATTACTGAGTCAAGGTGATAGCTTAATAGATATATCTAGTCATAAACACAACTATATTACTGAGTCAAGGTGATAGCTTAATAGATATATGTAGTCATAAACACAACTATATTACTGAGTCAAGGTGATAGCTTAATAGATATATCTAGTCATAAACCAACTATATTACTGAGTCAAGGTGATAGCTTAATAGATAGATCTAGTCATAAACACAACTATATTACTGAGTCAAGGTGATAGCTTAATAGTTATATCTAGTCATAAACACAACTATATTACTGAGTCAAGGTAATAGCTTAATAGATATATCTGGTCATAAACACAACTATACTGAGTCAAGGTGATAGCTTAATAGATATATCTAGTCATAAACACAACTATATTACTGAGTCAAGGTGATAGCTTAATAGATATATCTAGTCATAAACACAACTATACTGTGTCAAGGTGATAGCTTAATAGATATATCTAGTCATAAACACAACTATACTGTGTCAAGGTGATAGCTTAATAGATATATCTAGTCATAAACACAACTATATTACTGAGTTAAGGTGATAGCTTAATAGATATATCTGGTCATAAACACAACTATACTGAGTCAAGGTGATAGCTTAATAGATATATCTAGTCATAAACACAACTATATAACTGAGTCAAGGTGATAGCTTAATAGATATATCTAGTCATAAACCCAACTATACTGAGTCAAGGTGATAGCTTAATAGATATATCTAGTCATAAACACAACTATATTACAGAGTCAAGGTGATAGCTTAATAGATATATCTAGTCATAAACACAACTATATTACTGAGTCAAGGTGATAGCTTAATAGATATATGTAGTCATAAACACAACTATATTACTGAGTCAAGGTGATAGCTTAATAGATATATCTAGTCATAAACCAACTATATTACTGAGTCAAGGTGATAGCTTAATAGATATATCTAGTCATAAACACAACTATATTACTGAGTAAAGGTGATAGCTTAATAGCTATATCTAGTCATAAACACAACTATACTGAGTCAAGGTGATAGCTTAATAGATATATCTGGTCATAAACACAACTATACTGAGTCAAGGTGATAGCTTAATAGATATATCTAGTCATAAACACAACTATATTACTGAGTCAAGGTGATAGCTTAATAGATATATTTAGTCATAAACACAACTATATTACTGAGTCAAGGTGATAGCTTAATAGATATATCTAGTAATAAACACAACTATACTGAGTCAAGGTGGTAGCTTAATAGATATATCTGGTCATAAACACAACTATACTGAGTCAAGGTGATAGCTTAATAGATATATCTAGTCATAAACACAACTATACTGAGTCAAGGTGATAGCTTAATAGATATATCTAGTCATAAACCAACTATATTACTGAGTCAAGGTGATAGCTTAATAGATATATCTAGTCTTAAACACAATTATATTACTGAGTCAAGGTGATAGCTTAATAGATATATCTAGTCATAAACACAACTATATTACTGAGTCAAGGTGATAGCTTAATAGATATATCTGGTCATAAACACAACTATATTACTGAGTCAAGGTGATAGCTTAATAGATATATCTAGTCATAAACACAACTATACTGAGTCAAGGTGATAGCTTAATAGATATATCTGGTCATAAACACAACTATACTGAGTCAAGGTGATAGCTTAATAGATATATCTAGTCATAAACACAACTATATTACTGAGGCAAGGTGATAGCTTAATAGATATATCTAGTCATAAACACAACTATATTACTGAGTCAAGGTGATAGCTTAATAGATATATCTAGTCATAAACACAACTATACTGAGTCAAGGTGATAGCTTAATAGATATATCTAGTCATAAACACAACTATATTACTGAGTCAAGGTGATAGCTTAATAGATATATCTAGTCATAAACACAACTATACTGAGTCAAGGTGATAGCTTAATAGATATATCTGGACATAAACACAACTATACTGAGTCAAGGTGATAGCTTAATAGATATATCTAGTCATAAACACAACTATATTACTGAGTCAAGGTGATAGCTTAATAGATATATCTAGTCATAAACACAACTATATTACTGAGTCAAGGTGATAGCTTAATAGATATATCTAGTAATAAACACAACTATACTGAGTCAAGGTGGTAGCTTAATAGATATATCTGGTCATAAACACAACTATATTACTGAGTCAAGGTGATAGCTTAATAGATATATCTAGTCATAAACACAACTATACTGAGTCAAGGTGATAGCTTAATAGATATATCTAGTCATAAACCAACTATATTACTGAGTCAAGGTGATAGCTTAATAGATATATCTAGTCATAAACACAACTATATTACTGAGTCAAGGTGATAGCTTAATAGATATATCTGGTCATAAACACAACTATATTACTGAGTCAAGGTGATAGCTTAATAGATATATCTAGTCATAAACACAACTATACTGAGTCAAGGTGATAGCTTAATAGATATATCTGGTCATAAACACAACTATACTGAGTCAAGGTGATAGCTTAATAGATATATCTAGTCATAAACACAACTATATTACTGAGTCAAGGTGATAGCTTAATAGATATATCTAGTCATAAACACAACTATATTACTGAGGCAAGGTGATAGCTTAATAGATATATCTAGTCATAAACACAACTATATTACTGAGTCAAGGTGATAGCTTAATAGATATATCTAGTCATAAACACAACTATATTACTGAGTCAAGGTGATAGCTTAATAGATATATGTAGTCATAAACACAACTATATTACTGAGTCAAGGTGATAGCTTAATAGATATATCTAGTCATAAACCAACTATATTACTGAGTCAAGGTGATAGCTTAATAGATATATCTAGTCATAAACACAACTATATTACTGAGTCAAGGTGATAGCTTAATAGATATATCTAGTCATAAACACAACTATATTACTGAGTCAAGGTAATAGCTTAATAGATATATCTGGTCATAAACACAACTATACTGAGTCAAGGTGATAGCTTAATAGATATATCTAGTCATAAACACAACTATATTACTGAGTCAAGGTGATAGCTTAATAGATATATCTAGTCATAAACACAACTATACTGTGTCAAGGTGATAGCTTAATAGATATATCTAGTCATAAACACAACTATACTGTGTCAAGGTGATAGCTTAATAGATATATCTAGTCATAAACACAACTATATTACTGAGTTAAGGTGATAGCTTAATAGATATATCTAGTCATAAACACAACTATATTACTGAGTCAAGGTGATAGCTTAATAGATATATCTAGTCATAAACACAACTATATTACTGAGTCAAGGTGATAGCTTAATAGATATATCTGGTCATAAACACAACTATACTGAGTCAAGGTGATAGCTTAATAGATATATCTAGTCATAAACACAACTATATTACTGAGTCAAGGTGATAGCTTAATAGATATATGTAGTCATAAACACAACTATATTACTGAGTCAAGGTGATAGCTTAATAGATATATCTAGTCATAAACCAACTATATTACTGAGTCAAGGTGATAGCTTAATAGATATATCTAGTCATAAACACAACTATATTACTGAGTAAAGGTGATAGCTTAATAGCTATATCTAGTCATAAACACAACTATACTGAGTCAAGGTGATAGCTTAATAGATATATCTGGTCATAAACACAACTATACTGAGTCAAGGTGATAGCTTAATAGATATATCTAGTCATAAACACAACTATATTACTGAGTCAAGGTGATAGCTTAATAGATATATCTAGTCATAAACACAACTATATTACTGAGTCAAGGTGATAGCTTAATAGATATATCTAGTAATAAACACAACTATACTGAGTCAAGGTGGTAGCTTAATAGATATATCTGGTCATAAACACAACTATACTGAGTCAAGGTGATAGCTTAATAGATATATCTAGTCATAAACACAACTATACTGAGTCAAGGTGATAGCTTAATAGATATATCTAGTCATAAACCAACTATATTACTGAGTCAAGGTGATAGCTTAATAGATATATCTAGTCTTAAACACAACTATATTACTGAGTCAAGGTGATAGCTTAATAGATATATCTAGTCATAAACACAACTATATTACTGAGTCAAGGTGATAGCTTAATAGATATATCTGGTCATAAACACAACTATATTACTGAGTCAAGGTGATAGCTTAATAGATATATCTAGTCATAAACACAACTATACTGAGTCAAGGTGATAGCTTAATAGATATATCTGGTCATAAACACAACTATACTGAGTCAAGGTGATAGCTTAATAGATATATCTAGTCATAAACACAACTATATTACTGAGTCAAGGTGATAGCTTAATAGATATATCTAGTCATAAACACAACTATTCTGAGTCAAGGTGATAGCTTAATAGATATATCTGGTCATACACACAACTATACTGAGTCAAGGTGATAGCTTAATAGATATATCTGGTCATAAACACAACTATACTGAGTCAAGGTGATAGCTTAATAGATATATCTAGTCATAAACACAACTATATTACTGAGTCAAGGTGATAGCTTAATAGATATATCTAGTCATAAACACAACTATATTACTGAGTCAAGGCGATAGCTTAATAGATATATCTAGTCATAAACACAACTATACTGAGTCAAGGTGATAGCTTAATAGATATATCTGGTCATAAACACAACTATATTACTGAGTCAAGGTGATAGCTTAATAGATAAATCTAGTCATAAACACAACTATATTACTGAGGCAAGGTGATAGCTTAATAGATATATCTAGTCATAAACACAACTATATTACTGAGTCAAGGTGATAGCTTAATAGATATATCTAGTCATAAACACAACTATATTACTGAGTCAAGGTGATAGCTTAATAGATATATGTAGTCATAAACACAACTATATTACTGAGTCAAGGTGATAGCTTAATAGATATATCTAGTCATAAACACAACTATATTACTGAGTAAAGGTGATAGCTTAATAGATATATCTGGTCATAAACACAACTATACTGAGTCAAGGTGATAGCTTAATAGATATATCTAGTCATAAACACAACTATATTACTGAGTCAAGGTGATAGCTTAATAGATATATCTAGTCATAAACACAACTATACTGAGTCAAGGTGATAGCTTAATAGATATATCTGGTCATAAACACAACTATACTGAGTCAAGGTGATAGCTTAATAGATATATGTAGTCATAAACACAACTATATTACTGAGTCAAGGTGATAGCTTAATAGATATATGTAGTCATAAACACAACTATATTACTGAGTAAAGGTGATAGCTTAATAGATATATCTGGTCATAAACACAACTATACTGAGTCAAGGTGATAGCTTAATAGATATATCTAGTCATAAACACAACTATATTACTGAGTCAAGGTGATAGCTTAATAGATATATCTAGTCATAAACACAACTATACTGAGTCAATGTGATAGCTTAAGAGATATATCTGGTCATAAACACAACTATACTGAGTCAAGGTGATAGCTTAATAGATATATCTAGTCATAAACACAACTATATTACTGAGTCAAGGTGATAGCTTAATAGATATATCTAGTCATAAACACAACTATATTACTGAGACAAGGTGATAGCTTAATAGATATATCTAGTAATAAACACAACTATACTGAGTCAAGGTGGTAGCTTAATAGATATATCTGGTCATAAACACAACTATATTACTGAGTCAAGGTGATAGCTTAATAGATATATCTAGTCATAAACACAACTATACTGAGTCAAGGTGATAGCTTAATAGATATATCTAGTCATAAACCAACTATATTACTGAGTCAAGGTGATAGCTTAATAGATATATCTAGTCATAAACACAACTATATTACTGAGTCAAGGTGATAGCTTAATAGATATATCTGGTCATAAACACAACTATATTACTGAGTCAAGGTGATAGCTTAATAGATATATCTAGTCATAAACACAACTATACTGAGTCAAGGTGATAGCTTAATAGATATATCTGGTCATAAACACAACTATACTGAGTCAAGGTGATAGCTTAATAGATATATCTAGTCATAAACACAACTATATTACTGAGTCAAGGTGATAGCTTAATAGATATATCTAGTCATAAACACAACTATATTACTGAGGCAAGGTGATAGCTTAATAGATATATCTAGTCATAAACACAACTATAGTACTGAGTCAAGGTGATAGCTTAATAGATATATCTAGTCATAAACACAACTATATTACTGAGTCAAGGTGATAGCTTAATAGATATATGTAGTCATAAACACAACTATATTACTGAGTCAAGGTGATAGCTTAATAGATATATCTAGTCATAAACCAACTATATTACTGAGTCAAGGTGATAGCTTAATAGATATATCTAGTCATAAACACAACTATATTACTGAGTCAAGGTGATAGCTTAATAGATATATCTAGTCATAAACACAACTATATTACTGAGTCAAGGTGATAGCTTAATAGATATATCTGGTCATAAACACAACTATACTGAGTCAAGGTGATAGCTTAATAGATATATCTAGTCATAAACACAACTATATTACTGAGTCAAGGTGATAGCTTAATAGATATATCTAGTCATAAACACAACTATACTGTGTCAAGGTGATAGCTTAATAGATATATCTAGTCATAAACACAACTATATTACTGAGTCAAGGTGATAGCTTAATAGATATATCTAGTCATAAACACAACTATATTACTGAGTCAAGGTGATAGCTTAATAGATATATCTAGTCATAAACACAACTATATTACTGAGTCAAGGTGATAGCTTAATAGATATATATAGTCATAAACACAACTATACTGTGTCAAGGTGATAGCTTAATAGATATATCTAGTCATAAACACAACTATATTACTGAGTTAAGGTGATAGCTTAATAGATATATCTAGTCATAAACACAACTATATTACTGAGTCAAGGTGATAGCTTAATAGATATATTTCTTTTATTTGCCACTAGGGCATCAAAAGTGGGACAAGTACAAAGGGGGGAGTTTACACAAAAAGGCGTCCTCAATAAGGAGAAGGCAATAACAAAATATAAAAATAAAATAAGATATAACAAAAAATAAAATTTTTAACAAAATCCTCAATAGAGAGGAGGCGCCTTGGGGGGTCGCACACACCCCCGAAAAAAGTGTGCAACCCTTCTCCTCAGGAGCACAGAGAAGGGGTGCTCCCTTGGTCTTTCATCTTCCTCACCTATAGTCTGATGTAGAGTGAAGGCCCATTCACACGGGCCATTCTCGCCACTTTCACCCATCTTTCATAGAAACGGCTGGGGTGCAGCACCTCTCTCTCCATCCTGATCCTTCTTCCGAAATGATATCGGAAGAAACGGACCAGTTGTTGGCCAGAGAGAAAGGTGCCTGACCTCAGTCCTTTCAGACGCGTCCACCATACAACCTCTTTCGCCATGGCTATTACGCACAGAAACACCGCCTCTGCTTCATCTTTGAAGGGGGGAGGCGGCTTGATCATTACAATAGACTCGGTGGTCAACCGGATCGGTCCCACCCTTGACAGCAGTTGTTCGACATAGCCCCACAGATCGGCTACGCCCGAGCAGTGTACTAATGCGTGTGCAACGGTTTCCTCGTCGCACACGCATCTGGGACAGATCTTTTTGGCGGGGTCCCTACCCGGGCGCCCGTGTCTGTAGAGCCTTTCTCGAACGGGTAAAGCCCCTCGGTAGCACTGCCAGGCCAGGGACTTCTGGAAGTTGTCCATAGGTCCCGGGCTAAATGTCCTACCGAAAAGGCTGGCCAGTTCGTCCTCCTCCATGTCTAGGGCTTCTCCGAGGGCGTCGTCGCACCTGCTGCGTACCAGCCCTCTATAGAATGTTGCGGTGGAGTCTCCACTGATAACCGGATCCGCCTGCCAGAGGGCGGTGAGCGCCTGGGCACACTCAGTGTGCCAGGCGCCCAGTTTTCTCGGTCTTTGCTTGACCCAGGATTGCAGCTCGGTGAGTGAGACGAGTCTGGGAAAGGTTCGTCTCACAAACGAGGCCCACACCGGTTGTCCGGTGAGGAATACGTAGAGGTGCCGTAGCCTTAATGCGTGTTTACGCATCATTAGCCACGGCATCCCCAGCCCTCCTTTCGAAGGGTGTTGACAGCAGATGGATCTCCTCACCATAGGAGCCCGCCTCTTCCAAAGGAATTGGAAGAGCGCGCGC
Source organism: Eledone cirrhosa (assembly GCA_964016885.1). Taxonomy (NCBI): domain Eukaryota; kingdom Metazoa; phylum Mollusca; class Cephalopoda; order Octopoda; family Eledonidae; genus Eledone; species Eledone cirrhosa. Next base: position 292,953,503 of record OZ024742.1, read on the forward strand.
TCCATCTTGGTGAGGGTTTCCCTTGGGCAGGGCACTACGGTCAGGCGGTAGTAGATGACGGACGCTATGTAGGTGTTCGCCACCTCCGCCCGACCTTTCAGGGATAGTTTGCAACTGGCCCACTTCTGGGTCAGTGCAAACACTCTGTTCGTAACCTCCGCCCAGTTTTTCTCCACCTGGAGGTCCGGTCCGAACCAGACCCCGAGCAACTTCACCGGGCCCTCCGTCCAGCGTCCGACGACGCTATCGGAGGGCATCGGTCTGCCCCTCCACGTGCCGAGTTGCAAACCGATCGACTTGTCCCGGTTCAGCTTAGCCCCTGTGAACTTTTCGTACTCCTCCAGTAAGGTGCCGACCGCCTCGATTTCGGAGGCCGTCGACACCATAGATATATCTAGTCATAAACACAACTATATTACTGAGTCAAGGTGATAGCTTAATAGATATATCTGGTCATAAACACAACTATACTGAGTCAAGGTGATAGCTTAATAGATATATCTAGTCATAAACACAACTATACTGAATCAAGGTGTTAGCTTAATAGATATATCTAGTCATAAACACAACTATATTACTGAGTCAAGGTGATAGCTTAATAGATATATCTGGTCATAAACACAACTATACTGAGTCAAGGTGATAGCTTAATAGATATATCTAGTCATAAACACAACTATATTACTGAGTCAAGGTGATAGCTTAATAGATATATCTAGTCATAAACCAACTATATTACTGAGTCAAGGTGATAGCTTAATAGATATATCTAGTCATAAACACAACTATATTACTGAGTCAAGGTTATAGCTTAATAGATATATCTAGTCATAAACACAACTATATTACTGAGTCAAGGTGATAGCTTAATAGATATATCTAGTCATAAACACAACTATATTACTGAGTCAAGGTGATAGCTTAATAGATATATCTAGTCATAAACCAACTATATTACTGAGTCAAGGTGATAGCTTAATAGATATATCTAGTCATAAACACAACTATATTAGTGAGTCAAGGTGATAGCTTAATAGATATATCTGGTCATAAACACAACTATACTGAGTCAAGGTGATAGCTTAATAGATATATCTAGTCATAAACACAACTATATTACTGAGTCAAGGTGATAGCTTAATAGATATATCTAGTCATAAACACAACTATATTACTGAGTCAAGGTGATAGCTTAATAGATATATCTAGTCATAAACACAACTATACTGAGTCAAGGTGATAGCTTAATAGATATATCTAGTCATAAACCAACTATATTACTGAGTCAAGGTGATAGCTTAATAGATATATCTAGTCTTAAACACAACTATATTACTGAGTCAAGGTGATAGCTTAATAGATATATCTAGTCATAAACACAACTATATTACTGAGTCAAGGTGATAGCTTAATAGATATATCTGGTCATAAACACAACTATATTACTGAGTCAAGGTGATAGCTTAATAGATATATCTAGTCATAAACACAACTATACTGAGTCAAGGTGATAGCTTAATAGATATATCTGGTCATAAACACAACTATACTGAGTCAAGGTGATAGCTTAATAGATATATCTAGTCATAAACACAACTATATTACTGAGTCAAGGTGATAGCTTAATAGATATATCTAGTCATAAACACAACTATTCTGAGTCAAGGTGATAGCTTAATAGATATATCTGGTCATACACACAACTATACTGAGTCAAGGTGATAGCTTAATAGATATATCTGGTCATAAACACAACTATACTGAGTCAAGGTGATAGCTTAATAGATATATCTAGTCATAAACACAACTATATTACTGAGTCAAGGTGATAGCTTAATAGATATATCTAGTCATAAACACAACTATATTACTGAGTCAAGGTGATAGCTTAATAGATATATCTGGTCATAAACACAACTATATTACTGAGTCAAGGTGATAGCTTAATAGATATATCTAGTCATAAACACAACTATACTGAGTCAAGGTGATAGCTTAATAGATATATCTGGTCATAAACACAACTATACTGAGTCAAGGTGATAGCTTAATAGATATATCTAGTCATAAACACAACTATATTACTGAGTCAAGGTGATAGCTTAATAGATATATCTAGTCATAAACACAACTATTCTGAGTCAAGGTGATAGCTTAATAGATATATCTGGTCATACACACAACTATACTGAGTCAAGGTGATAGCTTAATAGATATATCTGGTCATAAACACAACTATACTGAGTCAAGGTGATAGCTTAATAGATATATCTAGTCATAAACACAACTATATTACTGAGTCAAGGTGATAGCTTAATAGATATATCTAGTCATAAACACAACTATATTACTGAGTCAAGGCGATAGCTTAATAGATATATCTAGTCATAAACACAACTATACTGAGTCAAGGTGATAGCTTAATAGATATATCTGGTCATAAACACAACTATATTACTGAGTCAAGGTGATAGCTTAATAGATAAATCTAGTCATAAACACAACTATATTACTGAGGCAAGGTGATAGCTTAATAGATATATCTAGTCATAAACACAACTATATTACTGAGTCAAGGTGATAGCTTAATAGATATATCTAGTCATAAACACAACTATATTACTGAGTCAAGGTGATAGCTTAATAGATATATGTAGTCATAAACACAACTATATTACTGAGTCAAGGTGATAGCTTAATAGATATATCTAGTCATAAACACAACTATATTACTGAGTAAAGGTGATAGCTTAATAGATATATCTGGTCATAAACACAACTATACTGAGTCAAGGTGATAGCTTAATAGATATATCTAGTCATAAACACAACTATATTACTGAGTCAAGGTGATAGCTTAATAGATATATCTAGTCATAAACACAACTATACTGAGTCAAGGTGATAGCTTAATAGATATATCTGGTCATAAACACAACTATACTGAGTCAAGGTGATAGCTTAATAGATATATGTAGTCATAAACACAACTATATTACTGAGTCAAGGTGATAGCTTAATAGATATATGTAGTCATAAACACAACTATATTACTGAGTAAAGGTGATAGCTTAATAGATATATCTGGTCATAAACACAACTATACTGAGTCAAGGTGATAGCTTAATAGATATATCTAGTCATAAACACAACTATATTACTGAGTCAAGGTGATAGCTTAATAGATATATCTAGTCATAAACACAACTATACTGAGTCAAGGTGATAGCTTAATAGATATATCTGGTCATAAACACAACTATACTGAGTCAAGGTGATAGCTTAATAGATATATCTAGTCATAAACACAACTATATTACTGAGTCAAGGTGATAGCTTAATAGATATATCTAGTCATAAACACAACTATATTACTGAGTCAAGGTGATAGCTTAATAGATATATCTAGTAATAAACACAACTATACTGAGTCAAGGTGGTAGCTTAATAGATATATCTGGTCATAAACACAACTATATTACTGAGTCAAGGTGATAGCTTAATAGATATATCTAGTCATAAACACAACTATACTGAGTCAAGGTGATAGCTTAATAGATATATCTAGTCATAAACCAACTATATTACTGAGTCAAGGTGATAGCTTAATAGATATATCTAGTCATAAACACAACTATATTACTGAGTCAAGGTGATAGCTTAATAGATATATCTGGTCATAAACACAACTATATTACTGAGTCAAGGTGATAGCTTAATAGATATATCTAGTCATAAACACAAATATACTGAGTCAAGGTGATAGCTTAATAGATATATCTGGTCATAAACACAACTATACTGAGTCAAGGTGATAGCTTAATAGATATATCTAGTCATAAACACAACTATATTACTGAGTCAAGGTGATAGCTTAATAGATATATCTAGTCATAAACACAACTATATTACTGAGGCAAGGTGATAGCTTAATAGATATATCTAGTCATAAACACAACTATATTACTGAGTCAAGGTGATAGCTTAATAGATATATCTAGTCATAAACACAACTATATTACTGAGTCAAGGTGATAGCTTAATAGATATATGTAGTCATAAACACAACTATATTACTGAGTCAAGGTGATAGCTTAATAGATATATCTAGTCATAAACCAACTATATTACTGAGTCAAGGTGATAGCTTAATAGATATATCTAGTCATAAACACAACTATATTACTGAGTCAAGGTGATAGCTTAATAGATATATCTAGTCATAAACACAACTATATTACTGAGTCAAGGTGATAGCTTAATAGATATATCTGGTCATAAACACAACTATACTGAGTCAAGGTGATAGCTTAATAGATATATCTAGTCATAAACACAACTATATTACTGAGTCAAGGTGATAGCTTAATAGATATATCTAGTCATAAACACAACTATACTGTGTCAAGGTGATAGCTTAATAGATATATCTAGTCATAAACACAACTATATTACTGAGTCAAGGTGATAGCTTAATAGATATATCTAGTCATAAACACAACTATATTACTGAGTCAAGGTGATAGCTTAATAGATATATCTAGTCATAAACACAACTATATTACTGAGTCAAGGTGATAGCTTAATAGATATATATAGTCATAAACACAACTATACTGTGTCAAGGTGATAGCTTAATAGATATATCTAGTCATAAACACAACTATATTACTGAGTTAAGGTGATAGCTTAATAGATATATCTAGTCATAAACACAACTATATTACTGAGTCAAGGTGATAGCTTAATAGATATATCTAGTCATAAACACAACTATATTACTGAGTCAAGGTGATAGCTTAATAGATATATCTGGTCATAAACACAACTATACTGAGTCAAGGTGATAGCTTAATAGATATATCTAGTCATAAACACAACTATACTGAATCAAGGTGTTAGCTTAATAGATATATCTAGTCATAAACACAACTATATTACTGAGTCAAGGTGATAGCTTAATAGATATATCTGGTCATAAACACAACTATACTGAGTCAAGGTGATAGCTTAATAGATATATCTAGTCATAAACACAACTATATTACTGAGTCAAGGTGATAGCTTAATAGATATATCTAGTCATAAACCAACTATATTACTGAGTCAAGGTGATAGCTTAATAGATATATCTAGTCATAAACACAACTATATTACTGAGTCAAGGTTATAGCTTAATAGATATATCTAGTCATAAACACAACTATATTACTGAGTCAAGGTGATAGCTTAATAGATATATCTAGTCATAAACACAACTATATTACTGAGTCAAGGTGATAGCTTAATAGATATATCTAGTCATAAACCAACTATATTACTGAGTCAAGGTGATAGCTTAATAGATATATCTAGTCATAAACACAACTATATTAGTGAGTCAAGGTGATAGCTTAATAGATATATCTGGTCATAAACACAACTATACTGAGTCAAGGTGATAGCTTAATAGATATATCTAGTCATAAACACAACTATATTACTGAGTCAAGGTGATAGCTTAATAGATATATCTAGTCATAAACACAACTATATTACTGAGTCAAGGTGATAGCTTAATAGATATATCTAGTCATAAACACAACTATACTGAGTCAAGGTGATAGCTTAATAGATATATCTAGTCATAAACCAACTATATTACTGAGTCAAGGTGATAGCTTAATAGATATATCTAGTCTTAAACACAACTATATTACTGAGTCAAGGTGATAGCTTAATAGATATATCTAGTCATAAACACAACTATATTACTGAGTCAAGGTGATAGCTTAATAGATATATCTGGTCATAAACACAACTATATTACTGAGTCAAGGTGATAGCTTAATAGATATATCTAGTCATAAACACAACTATACTGAGTCAAGGTGATAGCTTAATAGATATATCTGGTCATAAACACAACTATACTGAGTCAAGGTGATAGCTTAATAGATATATCTAGTCATAAACACAACTATATTACTGAGTCAAGGTGATAGCTTAATAGATATATCTAGTCATAAACACAACTATTCTGAGTCAAGGTGATAGCTTAATAGATATATCTGGTCATACACACAACTATACTGAGTCAAGGTGATAGCTTAATAGATATATCTGGTCATAAACACAACTATACTGAGTCAAGGTGATAGCTTAATAGATATATCTAGTCATAAACACAACTATATTACTGAGTCAAGGTGATAGCTTAATAGATATATCTAGTCATAAACACAACTATATTACTGAGTCAAGGCGATAGCTTAATAGATATATCTAGTCATAAACACAACTATACTGAGTCAAGGTGATAGCATAATAGATATATCTGGTCATAAACACAACTATATTACTGAGTCAAGGTGATAGCTTAATAGATATATCTAGTCATAAACACAACTATATTACTGAGGCAAGGTGATAGCTTAATAGATATATCTAGTCATAAACACAACTATATTACTGAGTCAAGGTGATAGCTTAATAGATATATCTAGTCATAAACACAACTATATTACTGAGTCAAGGTGATAGCTTAATAGATATATGTAGTCATAAACACAACTATATTACTGAGTCAAGGTGATAGCTTAATAGATATATCTAGTCATAAACACAACTATATTACTGAGTAAAGGTGATAGCTTAATAGATATATCTGGTCATAAACACAACTATACTGAGTCAAGGTGATAGCTTAATAGATATATCTAGTCATAAACACAACTATATTACTGAGTCAAGGTGATAGCTTAATAGATATATCTAGTCATAAACACAACTATACTGAGTCAAGGTGATAGCTTAATAGATATATCTGGTCATAAACACAACTATACTGAGTCAAGGTGATAGCTTAATAGATATATGTAGTCATAAACACAACTATATTACTGAGTCAAGGTGATAGCTTAATAGATATATGTAGTCATAAACACAACTATATTACTGAGTAAAGGTGATAGCTTAATAGATATATCTGGTCATAAACACAACTATACTGAGTCAAGGTGATAGCTTAATAGATATATCTAGTCATAAACACAACTATATTACTGAGTCAAGGTGATAGCTTAATAGATATATCTAGTCATAAACACAACTATATTACTGAGTCAAGGTGATAGCTTAATAGATATATCTAGTAATAAACACAACTATACTGAGTCAAGGTGGTAGCTTAATAGATATATCTGGTCATAAACACAACTATATTACTGAGTCAAGGTGATAGCTTAATAGATATATCTAGTCATAAACACAACTATACTGAGTCAAGGTGATAGCTTAATAGATATATCTAGTCATAAACCAACTATATTACTGAGTCAAGGTGATAGCTTAATAGATATATCTAGTCATAAACACAACTATATTACTGAGTCAAGGTGATAGCTTAATAGATATATCTGGTCATAAACACAACTATATTACTGAGTCAAGGTGATAGCTTAATAGATATATCTAGTCCTAAACACAACTATACTGAGTCAAGGTGATAGCTTAATAGATATATCTGGTCATAAACACAACTATACTGAGTCAAGGTGATAGCTTAATAGATATATCTAGTCATAAACACAACTATATTACTGAGTCAAGGTGATAGCTTAATAGATATATCTAGTCATAAACACAACTATATTACTGAGGCAAGGTGATAGCTTAATAGATATATCTAGTCATAAACACAACTATATTACTGAGTCAAGGTGATAGCTTAATAGATATATCTAGTCATAAACACAACTATATTACTGAGTCAAGGTGATAGCTTAATAGATATATGTAGTCATAAACACAACTATATTACTGAGTCAAGGTGATAGCTTAATAGATATATCTAGTCATAAACCAACTATATTACTGAGTCAAGGTGATAGCTTAATAGATATATCTAGTCATAAACACAACTATATTACTGAGTCAAGGTGATAGCTTAATAGATATATCTAGTCATAAACACAACTATATTACTGAGTCAAGGTGATAGCTTAATAGATATATCTGGTCATAAACACAACTATACTGAGTCAAGGTGATAGCTTAATAGATATATCTAGTCATAAACACAACTATATTACTGAGTCAAGGTGATAGCTTAATAGATATATCTAGTCATAAACACAACTATACTGTGTCAAGGTGATAGCTTAATAGATATATCTAGTCATAAACACAACTATATTACTGAGTCAAGGTGATAGCTTAATAGATATATCTAGTCATAAACACAACTATATTACTGAGTCAAGGTGATAGCTTAATAGATATATCTAGTCATAAACACAACTATATTACTGAGTCAAGGTGATAGCTTAATAGATATATATAGTCATAAACACAACTATACTGTGTCAAGGTGATAGCTTAATAGATATATCTAGTCATAAACACAACTATATTACTGAGTTAAGGTGATAGCTTAATAGATATATCTAGTCATAAACACAACTATATTACTGAGTCAAGGTGATAGCTTAATAGATATATCTAGTCATAAACACAACTATATTACTGAGTCAAGGTGATAGCTTAATAGATATATCTGGTCATAAACACAACTATACTGAGTCAAGGTGATAGCTTAATAGATATATCTAGTCATAAACACAACTATATAACTGAGTCAAGGTGATAGCTTAATAGATATATCTAGTCATAAACCCAACTATACTGAGTCAAGGTGATAGCTTAATAGATATATCTGGTCATAAACACAACTATACTGAATCAAGGTGTTAGCTTAATAGATATATCTAGTCATAAACACAACTATATTACTGAGTCAAGGTGATAGCTTAATAGATATATCTAGTCATAAACACAACTATATTACTGAGTCAAGGTGATAGCTTAATAGATATATTTAGTCATAAACCAACTATATTACTGAGTCAAGGTGATAGCTTAATAGATATATCTAGTCATAAACACAACTATATTACTGAGTCAAGGTTATAGCTTAATAGATATATCTAGTCATAAACACAACTATATTACTGAGTCAAGGTGATAGCTTAATAGATATATCTAGTCATAAACACAACTATATTACTGAGTCAAGGTGATAGCTTAATAGATATATCTAGTCATAAACCAACTATATTACTGAGTCAAGGTGATAGCTTAATAGATATATCTAGTCATAAACACAACTATATTAGTGAGTCAAGGTGATAGCTTAATAGATATATCTGGTCATAAACACAACTATACTGAGTCAAGGTGATAGCTTAATAGATATATCTAGTCATAAACACAACTATATTACTGAGTCAAGGTGATAGCTTAATAGATATATCTAGTCATAAACACAACTATATTACTGAGTCAAGGTGATAGCTTAATAGATATATCTAGTCATAAACCAACTATATTACTGAGTCAAGGTGATAGCTTAATAGATATATCTAGTCATAAACACAACTATATTAGTGAGTCAAGGTGATAGCTTAATAGATATATCTAGTCATAAACACAACTATATTAGTGAGTCAAGGTGATAGCTTAATAGACTGGCAACTGAAGTTGGCTATGGACAAGTGTACCACCATGCATTTTGGGAGTAAAAACCCAGCATCCACATACTCCCTCCACAACACTGATATCAAGAAGTCCTCTTGTGAACATGACCTGGGCCGAGGGTGTCTTGGCATCACTCAGCAAGACCTTTGTTAGCCCCTCTCCAGCCCTCTATTTAAAACTGTATACAGCTATGGTACAACCACACTTGGAATTCGCATCATCAGTCTGGAACGCCTATCTTGCTCAGAACATTGACCTCCTGGAAGCTGTTCAGAGACGTGCAACCAAGCGCATACTCTCCATCAGAGACCTACCATACTCTGAACACCTTGCTTCTCTGGGCATGGATTTATTGAAACTCCGACATCTGGCAATGTACTTTGTAAACACCCACAAAGTTATTAACCATCTCGCCAACAACAACCCTGAGCACCTTTTTGATCTCCATTTGTCTAACACACAGGGACATGCCTACAAAATCAGAAAACAGCACAGCTCCCATGACTTTCGGAAACATTTTTTCACGCTCAGAGTTGCTGAAGCATGGAACAAACTGCCTGCGTCAGTTGTTAGCTACCGAGACACTGCATCCTTTAAAACCCTCATGCTTCCTGAAATACGCCAAAACTACACCTGATGTACCCCTTCCATACATATGCACACATGTGTATATCATGACTCATGCACTGTTCATTTTCCTGACGTTTGTACATTACCCTATGTACTATACATACACTTTTGATGAGTTGTAAAGCACCTGAGCACTGTACACAATATTTTCATTATTATTATTATTATTATATATCTGGTCATAAACACAACTATACTGAGTCAAGGTGATAACCTGTAGTAGTAGATTATTAATAGATGTATCTGGTCATAGATACAACTATATTACTGAGTCAAGGTGATAGCCTGTAGTAGTAGATTATTAATAGATGTATCTGGTCATAGACACAACTATATTACTGAGTCAAGGTGATAACCTGTAGTAGTTTAATTATCAATAGATGTATCTGGTCATAGACACAACTATATTACTGAGTCAAGGTGATAGCCTGTAGTAGTAGATTATTAATAGATGTATCTGGTCATAGACACAACTATATTACTGAGTCAAGGTGATAACCTGTAGTAGTAGATTATTAATAGATGTATCTGGTCATAGACACAACTATATTACTGAGTCAAGGTGATAGCCTGTAGTAGTAGATTATTAATAGATGTATCTGGTCATAGACACAACTATATTACTGAGTCAAGGTGATAGCCTGTAGTAGTTTAATTATCAATAGATGTATCTGGTCATAGACACAACTATATTACTGAGTCAAGGTGATAACCTGTAGTAGTAGATTATCAATAGATGTATCTGGTCATAAACACAACTATATTACTGAGTCAAGGTGATAGCTTAATAGATATATCTAGTCATAAACACAACTATACTGAGTCAAGGTGATAGCTTAATAGATATATCTAGTCATAAACCAACTATATTACTGAGTCAAGGTGATAGCTTTATAGATATATCTAGTCATAAACACAACTATATTACTGAGTCAAGGTGATAGCTTAATAGATATATCTAGTCATAAACACAACTATATTACTGAGTCAAGGTGATAGCTTAATAGATATATCTGGTCATAAACACAACTATATTACTGAGTCAAGGTGATAGCTTAATAGATATATCTAGTCATAAACACAACTATTCTGAGTCAAGGTGATAGCTTAATAGATATATCTGGTCATACACACAACTATACTGAGTCAAGGTGATAGCTTAATAGATATATCTGGTCATAAACACAACTATACTGAGTCAAGGTGATAGCTTAATAGATATATCTAGTCATAAACACAACTATATTACTGAGTCAAGGTGATAGCTTAATAGATATATCTAGTCATAAACACAACTATATTACTGAGTCAAGGTGATAGCTTAATAGATATATCTAGTCATAAACACAACTATACTGAGTCAAGGTGATAGCTTAATAGATATATCTGGTCATAAACACAACTATATTACTGAGTCAAGGTGATAGCTTAATAGATATATCTAGTCATAAACACAACTATATTACTGAGGCAAGGTGATAGCTTAATAGATATATCTAGTCATAAACACAACTATATTACTGAGTCAAGGTGATAGCTTAATAGATATATCTAGTCATAAACACAACTATATTACTGAGTCAAGGTGATAGCTTAATAGATATATGTAGTCATAAACACAACTATATTACTGAGTCAAGGTGATAGCTTAATAGATATATCTAGTCATAAACCAACTATATTACTGAGTCAAGGTGATAGCTTAATAGATATATCTAGTCATAAACACAACTATATTACTGAGTCAAGGTGATAGCTTAATAGATATATCTAGTCATAAACACAACTATATTACTGAGTCAAGGTGATAGCTTAATAGATATATCTGGTCATAAACACAACTATACTGAGTCAAGGTGATAGCTTAATAGATATATCTAGTCATAAACACAACTATATTACTGAGTCAAGGTGATAGCTTAATAGATATATCTAGTCATAAACACAACTATACTGTGTCAAGGTGATAGCTTAATAGATATATCTAGTCATAAACACAACTATATTACTGAGTCAAGGTGATAGCTTAATAGATATATCTAGTCATAAACACAACTATATTACTGAGTCAAGGTGATAGCTTAATAGATATATCTAGTCATAAACACAACTATATTACTGAGTCAAGGTGATAGCTTAATAGATATATATAGTCATAAACACAACTATACTGTGTCAAGGTGATAGCTTAATAGATATATCTAGTCATAAACACAACTATATTACTGAGTCAAGGTGATAGCTTAATAGATATATCTAGTCATAAACACAACTATATTACTGAGTCAAGGTGATAGCTTAATAGATATATCTAGTCATAAACACAACTATATTACTGAGTCAAGGTGATAGCTTAATAGATATATCTGGTCATAAACACAACTATACTGAGTCAAGGTGATAGCTTAATAGATATATCTAGTCATAAACACAACTATATAACTGAGTCAAGGTGATAGCTTAATAGATATATCTAGTCATAAACCCAACTATACTGAGTCAAGGTGATAGCTTAATAGATATATCTAGTCATAAACACAACTATATTACTGAGTCAAGGTGATAGCTTAATAGATATATCTAGTCATAAACCAACTATATTACTGAGTCAAGGTGATAGCTTAATAGATATATCTAGTCATAAACACAACTATATTACTGAGTCAAGGTTATAGCTTAATAGATATATCTAGTCATAAACACAACTATATTACTGAGTCAAGGTGATAGCTTAATAGATATATCTAGTCATAGACACAACTATATTACTGAGTCAAGGTCATAGCTTAATAGATATATCTAGTCATAAACACAACTATATTACTGAGTCAAGGTGATAGCTTAATAGATATATCTAGTCATAAACCAACTATATTACTGAGTCAGGGTGATAGCTTAATAGATATATCTAGTCATAAACACAACTATATTAGTGAGTCAAGGTGATAGCTTAATAGACTGGCAACTGAAGTTGGCTATGGACAAGTGTACCACCATGCATTTTGGGAGTAAAAACCCAGCATCCACATACTCCCTCCACAACACTGATATCAAGAAGTCCTCTTGTGAACATGACCTGGGCCGAGGGTGTCTTGGCATCACTCAGCAAGACCTTTGTTAGCCCCTCTCCAGCCCTCTATTTAAAACTGTATACAGCTATGGTACAACCACACTTGGAATTCGCATCATCAGTCTGGAACGCCTATCTTGCTCAGAACATTGACCTCCTGGAAGCTGTTCAGAGACGTGCAACCAAGCGCATACTCTCCATCAGAGACCTACCATACTCTGAACACCTTGCTTCTCTGGGCATGGATTTATTGAAACTCCGACATCTGGCAATGTACTTTGTAAACACCCACAAAGTTATTAACCATCTCGCCAACAACAACCCTGAGCACCTTTTTGATCTCCATTTGTCTAACACACAGGGACATGCCTACAAAATCAGAAAACAGCACAGCTCCCATGACTTTCGGAAACATTTTTTCACGCTCAGAGTTGCTGAAGCATGGAACAAACTGCCTGCGTCAGTTGTTAGCTACCGAGACACTGCATCCTTTAAAACCCTCATGCTTCCTGAAATACGCCAAAACTACACCTGATGTACCCCTTCCATACATATGCACACATGTGTATATCATGACTCATGCACTGTTCATTTTCCTGACGTTTGTACATTACCCTATGTACTATACATACACTTTTGATGAGTTGTAAAGCACCTGAGCACTGTACACAATATTTTCATCATTATTATTATTATTATATATCTGGTCATAAACACAACTATACTGAGTCAAGGTGATAACCTGTAGTAGTAGATTATTAATAGATGTATCTGGTCATAGACACAACTATATTACTGAGTCAAGGTGATAGCCTGTAGTAGTAGATTATTAATAGATGTATCTGGTCATAGACACAACTATATTACTGAGTCAAGGTGATAACCTGTAGTAGTTTAATTATCAATAGATGTATCTGGTCATAGACACAACTATATTACTGAGTCAAGGTGATAGCCTGTAGTAGTAGATTATTAATAGATGTATCTGGTCATAGACACAACTATATTACTGAGTCAAGGTGATAACCTGTAGTAGTAGATTATTAATAGATGTATCTGGTCATAGACACAACTATATTACTGAGTCAAGGTGATAGCCTGTAGTAGTAGATTATTAATAGATGTATCTGGTCATAGACACAACTATATTACTGAGTCAAGGTGATAGCCTGTAGTAGTTTAATTATCAATAGATGTATCTGGTCATAGACACAACTATATTACTGAGTCAAGGTGATAACCTGTAGTAGTAGATTATCAATAGATGTATCTGGTCATAGACACAACTATATTACTGAGTCAAGGTGATAACCTGTAGTAGTTTGATTAGTATATTAGTCAGACAATGTACTTTTGGGGAATGAAACCAATTTTTATAAAATTGTTCTTAAAATAGATTATTTATTCAGACACACACTTACAAAGTAATAATCACTTTGTGATAGATTTATTGGGGAAGGTGTAATTTACAACCTTGGGAAGTATATATCATAGTTAGTTAATAATTTAGCATTTTTTTTTTTTTTGGTTACAAAATGAAAAAGAAGTTATACAATGATGGAAATATTAAAAAGAAAGATAAAAACAAAATTAAGTAATGAGAAAAGGGGAAGGGGTAAAGAAGGGAAGATCTGACTGTAAGGGAAAGTAGAGGAAAGGACTATAAATGCCTAGGGTGATGTGTAATGTATGCTGCTCCCTTCCACATTCCCTTTCTTTCACTATTTAATTTTTTTCTCTTTCTTTTTTATTTTTTTTAAACTAGTTTTCTGTCTGAATTTTGTTACTCATTAATAACTCATTAAGTAGATAGACAGGTATCATGTATGCTATTTCTAGCATCATTGCCATCCTGTCACACATTCATTTGGTAGTCGAATGGTGGCCGTGATATTCAATACACTATGGTGTTTGAAAATAACAAGGTTCATATACTATCTATTGAATGTTTTCTCTCCAATGAAAGAATGTCTTCCAATATTGGCTGTTTTATTTTATTGGAATAATTAATACTGTTTCTTAATTCCAGAAACTGCAGTCAGCGAGAAGATAAGAGCAAAACTTTCTAATATTAGTTTGTTGAGCTTGTATTCCCTCTAATGGATGTTTTGGCATTAGATAAACTATGCTATATAGAGAGAGCAGACCTCAGATCGCTGAAGCTCACAGTGGAGATGATGAAGGACCGTGACAAGTGGAGAGATGCTGTGCTGAATAGGACTTGTCCCACCCTTGCAAGCAGGGAAAAGTGGACATAAAATGATGATGATGATATATATATATGTACTTATGGGTTTACCGAACATTTATTATAATGTTCGATTTGTTTGTAAAGAAACAGCCCGAATTAAGCCGTACAGTGATCGGCAACCATCGTTGCCCTTTTGTTCAACACTGACAAAGGAACGATGAACTAGTTTCTAGCTTATTAGCTGTGTATACCTGCGTATATCAGCACTGTATACCTTCCTGTCAATCGATTGAACGTTTGAAAGTATATACTTTCCTAATGCATATTAACGGCTGAGCACCCTAATTTGCATATCGAGTGAGTTAGTCGGCCGGGCGCACCGAAAATGATAAATGGAAAAAATGAAATTTCATTTCTCACTCTTAGTATGGCTGATACTTAAATATAAGTATGTATACGTACATACATATATGTATACAGACGTACAGTAGTATGTATATACATACATACATGCACACATATATATATATGTACGTATGGGTTTACCGAACATTTATTATAATGTTCGGTTTGTTTGTACGTCTGTATACATATATGTATGTACGTATACATACTTATATTTAAGTATCAGCCATACTAAGAGTGAGAAATGAAATTTCATTTTTTCCATTTATCGTTTTCGGTACATCTGGCTGACTAACTCACTCGATATGCAAATTAGGGTGCTCAGCCATTAAAATGCATAAGGAAAGTATATACTTTCAAACGTTCAATCAATTGACAGGAAGGTATACAGTGCTGATGACAGCTAATAAGCTAGAAACTAGTTCATCATTCCTTTGTCAGTGTTGAAAAAAAGAGCAACGATGGTTGCCGAACACTGTACGGCTGTATACATATATGTATGTACGTATACATACTTATATATATATATATATATCCACTTCTACGAAATGTAATGTAAAGATACCATTTCTTCTTGTCTCCCAACCCTTCGGTTCATTCATCCATATATCTGTATAATTGCCCAGAATCCAAATCCTACTTTCTCAATGCTATTCTATAATTCTGTCTGGCTGTTCTAAATAATCTTGTGTATTTTAATCGCTTGTTACTGTTTATTGCTTTATTTAAAACCTTTTCCTCGCTAACTACCCATACCCCTCTCACCCGCCCCACTCTTCCACCATTATTATTTGGACCAATCATAAGTCAGCGGCCTATGCTATCACTTCTCCTGGTTGCTTTTTGATATGATGGATGGACTAAGGAATTTCTGGAGAGTCTGAAGTATCTGGACACTCGGAGACAATGCCAAAGATAACGACAAATTCACCTCATGCTGCCGGACGAAAGGGCAAGGACTCCTCTTTGTTTCGGCTGCGGATGGCCAACATAACCCCAACCCCATCCCCCTCACCCCTCCCCGCGCCCCACCCACCAAACGCAATCCAAAACTTCAGAGTTGGTACCATGAATGTAGGCACCTTAAAAGGCCGCTCTAACGAGGTTGTAGAAATGCTTGAACGTAAGGAGGTTGATGTTTGCTGTATCCAAGAGACTAGGTGGAGGGGGCGGGTCTGCTAGATTCATTGTGGGTAAAAAACGATGCTAGAAGCTTTTCTGGGTGGGAAAGGACAATGGGCTGGGAGGGGTAGGAATCATGTTAGCAGAAAAATGGGTGGATAAGATAATAGATGTAAATAGAGTGAATGACAGAATAATTAAAATAAGACTTGTTCTAAATAGAACTACTGTGACAGTAATATCTGCATACGCACCCCAATCCGGACTGCCTGGCGCTATAAAAGACAGATTCTATGAGACACTGATGCTCACTACCTCGCAAATAACCGACAGTGACTATATAATTATTGCTGGCGACCTAAATGGTCATGTTGGACAACATTGTGACGGCTATGATGGAATCCATGGAGGCTATGGGTTTGGTACTAGAAATGAGGAAGGCTCCAGAATCCTGGAATTCTGTGACGCAAATAACCTAACTATCTGTAACACTAACTTCAAAAAATGAGACAATCACTTGATCACCTACAGATCAGGGGAACATACCAGCCAGGTAGATTATATCCTTACCAGAAGACGTGACAGAGTGTCTGTTGTAAACACTAAATCCCTCCCCCATGAAGAATGCACGTCCCAACATAGACTGATAATTAGCGACCTCATAGTCAGGACGAGACGTACTCAACAACAGAAGAGGACTATCCTCAGGAGAAAAATATGGAAGCTAAAAGACCCCACAGCCGGTAATAAATTTAAAAGCATATTACTTGATGCTTTCGACAGTAAGGAAGAGCAATTAGAGTCGTACAATATAGAGGAACAGTGGGAATTCCTGAAAGCAAACCTGCTGATGGCGGCAGATGAAGTCTGTGGCTGGAGCAGGCCTATAGGCAGGAGGAGAGTAACGTGGTGGTGGAACAGTAAGGTGGAGGAGTCAATTAAGGCCAAAAAGCAGGCTTGGAAAGTATGGCGGGATGGGGGAAGTAGAGAAGACTATCAGGTGGTTAGGAGAGAAGCTAGGTGACAAGTGTGCTTTGCAAGAAGGGAAGCAGAGGAAAGAAAGTTCAAGCATGTTCTACAACGCGAGGACCAAAACCGTGAGGTGTTCAGGATTGCTAGGCAATGTGTCAAGGAAAACCGTGATATTGTCGGGGAGAAGTGTGTCCTTAATGATGATGGCGTACTTGCCATCACTGACGCTGATAAGAATGTAGCTTGGAAGTATCACTACGAAAGGCTACTAAATGAGGAGAATAAATGGGAGAAAGACAGTCTCCCCCACATCGATCCAATAGCGGGACCAGCAGTGTTAGTCGAAGGTAGTATAATAAGTAAGGCAATCAAAGATATGAAGGTAAGGCGGCTGGGCCTTCGGAAATAGTTGCTGAAATGCTGAAAGCTTCTGGAACGGTGGGACACACCATGGTCACCCGGATAGTAAACCAAGTCATGCAGAATGGGGTTGTTCCGAAGGACTGGCGTAGCAGCATCATCATTAACTGCTACAAGGGTAAAGGAGATACCCTAGATAGGGGTAACTATAGAGGCATTAAATTAATCGACTAGGTCATGAAGGTCACAGAAAAAGTAATAGCGCAACTAATCAGAGAGCGAATTGATCTAGATGAAATGCAGTTCGGGTTTGTGTCAGGTAAAAGTACCACAGACGCTCTTTTCATTGTACGACAGCTACAGGAGAAGTACCTAGCTAAAAGTAAACCATATACATAGCTTTTGTCGACTTGGAGAAAGCCTTTGACAGAGTCCCCCGTTCCATTATCTGGTGGGCTCTTAGAAAACTAGGTGTTGATGAATGGCTTCTGAGAGCTATACAAGTCATGTATAAAGAAATAGTCAGCAAGGTTAGAATTAACAACGAATATAGTGAAGAGTTTAGCGTAAAAGTTGGTGTTCATCAGAGCTCCGTTCTTAGCTCCCTACTATTTATTATTTCCCTTCAGGCTATAACAGTGGAGTTCAATACCGGCTGCCCATGGGAACTCCTATATGCAGATGATCTAACGCTCATAGCTGAATCAATGGCTGAACTAGAGAAGAAATTCCAAACATGGAAGCCTGACCTAGAATCAAAAGGCCTTAAAATTAACCTGTCTAAGACTAAAGTTCTAGTTTGTAGGAAGGAAAATAGAGCACCGGTCCCATCCGGTGTGTAGGAAAGGAGTAGGTAGAAACTCCATTTTATGTCCCAAATGCAACGTATGGGTGCATAAAAGATGTAATGGGATCACAGGTAAGCTAACTAAGAACATAGATTTTACATGTGGCCGGTGATCTGGTGCAATAAGTAGCAGCAAGTGCCCACTCATTCCAGTGCGCAGAGGGTTCTATAGAAATAGTGGACAGCTTCCGTTACCTGGGTGACAAAATCAGCAGTGGGGGACGGTGCTCTGAAAGTACAGTAGCTAGAGTTAGAACGGGATGGAAAAATTTCAGAGAGCTTATACCACTATTAGCCGCTAAAGGGTTCTCTCTAAAAATGAAAGGCAGGCTGTATGATGCCTGCATACGAACAGCAATGTTACATGGCAGTGAGACCTGGGCATTGTGTGCAGAGGATATACGCAGACTGGAGAGGAACGAAGCTTGCATGCTCCGCTGGATGTGTAATAGTAATATACGTGAACGGCAAAGCATAAACAAACTAAGGGAAAAATTAGAAATAAGAGGGATCAGATGTTGTTTACTCGAGAGAAGACTACGTTGGTATGGTCACGTGATGCGCATGAAAGACGACAGCTGTAAAAAAAAGTGCAGGGCAATAAAAATAGATGGTAGCCACAGAGTAGGCAGACCCAAAAAAACCTGGGACGACTTGATAAATTCCGACCTCACACACTTATACCTCTCCAAGACAATGTCACTGGACCGAGATCTTTGGCGCTACACAATAATACAGAAGACCCGCCTTACCTAAGTACAAAGTGAAACCTACTACAGTCAGTAGGCACCTCTAACAAAAATACACCCCCGTCCCACTACCCCCACCCCATCCACACCACCCCTTTCAAAGTAAAGTTATGTTGTTACCACAATATCCAAGCCGAAACAAATGAGGTCGTGTAGGTGTCACGACAAAAAAACACAGTCCACGCTGTAATGTGGCCGTGTAGGTAACACAGAAAAAACCTCCCAGTCCACACTGTAAACGTGGTTGGTGTTAGGAAGGGCATCCAGTCGTAGAAAACCTGCCAGACAGTCCTATGCGAGCAAGACAACCACTCTTGCCCAAGTGGGAAAACTCCCGTCCAAACCCATGCAAGCGTGGAAGATGGACGTTAAACGATGATGATGATGATGATGATGATATATATATATATATATTTAATCCCATAACTCCTTGTGAAGTCGTAGAGGTACCGTCATAGGGTGTGTTTAGGGCACTTTTAAACCTTGTGGAGCCCAACCCTCTCCAGGTCTGAACACAGCCAATTTTTTCTATATAGGAAGAACCATCGCCAATACTGGACTGGTACTTTTTTTTATCGATCCCAAAAGGATGAAAGATAAAGTTGACCATGGTGGGATTTAAACTCAGAATGTGCAATGAGGTGGGATGAATTAATATCATTGTTGTTTATTTTGAATTATAAATGCTCTGCTACTATAACTATTGACTCCTGAAGAACGAGGGGTAAAAGAGGCATTGAGCTTAACTTATCTTACCAATGAATAGTGAATTAACACACTATAACCTCATATATTATATATATATATATATAACAAAGGAATTGTGGTAAGGAACCAGATGGACCATAACGCACCAGAGTACTCAATACTTAGGGTAGTAGAGTGGGAAATAGGAAAAAGTATGACCCCGACGGCAGAGCTCAAGCCGTTTCGACGGCTATTTCTGGACTACTTTTTTTTTTTTTATGTGTCTCGTTTGTCCTCCATATTCCTGAACCATGAGATTACTTCCTGGGTGCTGACCCATAGGCTAAGTCTCACATTTTGCTTAACTTTTGGTATCACTCGGTCTAGGATCTTTTTACTGATTCTCCCTATGTCCGACTTTGTTGGGTTTATAAGCCTAATGGATGGTTTGCAGTCGAAGTCAGATTTGTGGTCCTTCAGTGTGAAGTAAGGAGTCCGTGGGTCTAGGGGTTCAGTGCGGCGACCCCGAGGCTGGAGGTAATTTGTTGTCGATCTAGATTTATGTCCTCGATAATTGAATGGTTAGCCTTTTTATAGGTAGAGTTTAGGCTGCTCCTGATCAGTATATGGTATCTGTGAGGGTTGACGAAGTAGAGGTTTCCAGTTTTGTCCGAGTGCACCATGATGTCGTTGGTGTTTTCATATTCTGTTATTTTGCTGCGGAGTTGTTGTAGGAATCTGTTGTGTCTGGGTTTGAATTTAAGGCTCTTGACCAGGTGGAAAATGTCGTTCTCGAAGGATGAGAGCATAGGGTTCGGAGGAGGAGATTTGTAGGTATTGAATCCGAATATCTCCTTGGTGTCGAAGTCCTGATTGTCGCGGTATCTATCGTAGTAAAAAGTTCTCCATCTTAGTCTTTTCGCAAAAAAGGTCGATTTTTTGCGTGAGCATCCGAAGGTAGAGTTTTCTCGGTGGGACTGGGATGTTCTTGGTGGAGAAGTCGATGTTGCATTTTCGCATCGTGCGGGTGAAGAAACTTGAGGTGGGTGGAAAAGTCGGGATATGGCGTGGTAGAGTCGGAAAGTGCTCTACTACAGAGATAGAAGCTAAATAACAAAGGAATTGTGGTAAGGAACCAGATGGACCATAACGCACCAGAATACTCAATATTTAGGGTAGTAGAGTGGGAAATAGGAAAAAGTATGACTAGTCCAGAAATCGCCGTCGAAACGTCTTGAGCTCTGCCGTCGGGGTCATACTTTTTCCTATATATATATATAAGTTTCTTTTATTTGCCACTAGGGCATCAAAAGTGGGACAAGTACAAAGGGGGGAGTTTACACAAAAAGGCGTCCTCAATAAGGAGGAGGCAATAACAAAATATAAAAATAAAATAAGATATAACAAAAAATAAAATTTTTAACAAAATCCTCAATAGAGAGGAGGCGCCTTGGGGGGTCGCACACACCCCCGAAAAAAGTGTGCAACCCTTTTCCTCAGGAGCACAGAGAGGGGGTGCTCCCTCGTTCCTTCCTCTTTTCCACCTACAGGCTTATGTAAAGAGAAGGCCCATTCACACGGGCCATTCTCGCCACTTTCACCCACCTTTCATAAAAACGACTGGGGTGCAGCACCTCTCTCTCCATCCTGATCCTTCTTCCGAAATGATATCGGAAGAAACGGACCAGTTGTTGGCCAGAGAGAAAGGTGCCTGACCTCAGTATATATATGTACGAGGTGAGTTTTATTGTAGCACAATAAAGCAATGCAAATATCGGATAAGTAGCACTCTACAGTTTGTAGGACTGGAGTATAAATAATATATATATATATATATATATAGTAATAATAATAAATTTGAAGACTAAAATCCAAAGAGGGCTCGATAAGGATAAATATATATCAAATATATAAGAACCGTAGAGTAAATATTTAATAAAATAACAGATTAAAGTTTAAGCAAAGAATCGCTGCTTTCACCCTTAACGGGACCTTCAGAAGATCCCGTTAAGGGTGAAAGCAGCGATTCTTTGCTTAAACTTTAATCTGTTATTTTAATAAATAAATAAATATATATATATATATATATATATATATATATATATTATAAAGTAACATTACAGGAGGCCAAATATGTTGAATTTCTTTAATTTTTTTTATTACTTTAAACACTATGCACGTTTCAGTGGCCAGGTTGCGTAAGAACAGAGTCGGGCAAGCTATGTGGCAGCATATTACTACGTCCGTCTCTGGATCAAAAGCATAGCACACACTTTTCCATCTTTGTTTTTCTTTGCTTGTTTCCTTAAATCTTATCATCATACCGTTGGTATACATCTATTACACCTGATGAGACCACCGGGTTCTTATGCAACCTGGCCACTGAAATGTGCATAGTGTTTACAGTAATAAAAAATTAAGGAAATTCAACATATTTGGCCTCCTGTCATTTCACTTTATATACATTTACTCCATTCCCGCACCACCAACATGATTTAACATTGAAGATGGATGATTTGTATAATGTTGAGTGCTTTTCTCATATTACACCAGAATTAACATTGCAGAATGACCAATTCTACCCAGTGGTAAACCACCAAATTTAAACGTATATACTGATTGATTGATTGCAGCTCTTAATGTTTTATCACACATCCTCTCTCTGAATTATCCTTTCCTTCACACAGAAGCAGTGTGCAGGAGAGAAGATTGCAGTGGTATGAAGTATGACAGCTGTATAAAAAGGTGCAGGGCACTCAAAGTTGATGGAAGCTATGGAATAGGAAGACTTAGGAAGACTTTGGATGAAGTGATAAAATCTGACCTTGCACAATTGCACCTCTCAAAGACAGTGATACAGGATCGAGATCTCTGGCATTATGCAGTAATACAGAAAACTCGCCTTTCCATGTATACAGGTTGAAGCATACATCTAGTATGCACCACCTTCTCTTCCCTCTTCCATACACCTCCCATGTCCTAACACTCCACCCACATCCTAATGTTCCATCCATGTACTAACACCCCACTCTAGATCTACCTCTCCAATCCCCATGCAATTCCACTATCCCAGCTTCCAGTCCACACTGTAAAGTGATTGTGTTGATGACATAACAAAAAGCACCCAGCCGACACTGTAAAGTGGTTGTGCAGGTCCCACAATAAAAAGTACCCAGTACACACTGTGAATGTGGTTGGCGTTAGGAAGAGCATCAAGCCATAGAAACCAAGCCAATATCAGTTCTATATGAGTGAGACACAGCCATCTGATCTGGCTTGTCTCCCAACAGGACAACTCGTCTAACTTGTGGTAAAAATAGATGTTAAACAATGATGATATCTGTATATATATAAAGACGAAGTTTTCTGTATGTGTGTGTATGTGTGTGGACAATTTTTAATGAGGGCTCATATATTCTAAACCATTCATGCGATTTCTTTGAAATTTTTTACACCTGTACATGATCTACAAAGGCTTTCAAAAATCGATATTGGGGCCTTTGGATACATTAAAAAAGTTTCGGTTATTTGTGTGAATTTTCGTGATTAAATAAGACAAGAGTTATCTTTAAGTAAGACAAGAGTTATCTTTCGTAATTCGGCTCATTCGGATTTTAATTTACTCTTTGTACTTGAAACAAAAGGTACACTTCCTTGAGACTAACAATATCATTTTGTATATTTCACAACCAGCAATTTTTAACAGATTACTAAGTTAAGTTATAGATTTGACATTGTATAATTTATCGTTTCAAGCTTGATGTTCATACATAAAGTGATGTCATAACTTTTACAATATTATGCTTTGTACATAATAGTGTCTATTATTCACTTCACTTCTCTATTTCATGATGCGCTTTTACTGTTGTCAAAAAAGTTTATACCTCGACTGGATTTCTGTTGTTACATGGTATAACGGATGACACCGAGCTCACATATTAATTATTTCGCTGGAATAGTGCCTAAGGTTTTCATGTTTACATAGATTACGTTTTTCTTCTATGTATTCAAATTTACTTTGTTTAGTTTAATGAGCTACATCGAAATCTACTTGAACCGTCCAAAGAACGGGTAGTTTAGCTAGTATATATATATATATATATATATATATATATATATATATATGATATGACAACCTCCCTTGTGTTGGAGGTCTACACAATAAACACACTGGTAGAGTTGTTATTAATGGCATCAGTTTCAGCGTTGGTATTGTTGTTGGTGGTAATGGTTGTTATAGTAGCAGTAATGGTGCCAGTGATAGTGGTAACAGGGATGGCTACGGTGGCGGCCGTGGTAGTGATGCTGGTGCTGTGGTTTTGATCATGGAGGTAGTAATGGATATGATATCGATTGTGGTGGTATTGGTATTTCCGGTGGTGGATATTCTGCTGCTCTTTCTAGCACTTATATTCCCAACAGGAAAATAGCTCCTATATAGATAGTTTCTAAGTAACCTCCCTTAGATCATTTACGTTTTAATGTATATATTATTTCGTGTAAATATATTTGTTCATGCATGATAGATATTATGGCGGCTTTTGTGGTGGTGTGGGCATCGGCGCGTATTGAAGTTGTGTGGTGATGTTGATGTTGGTCATAGAGCCAGTGGTCGATATGTTGGTGATGGAGGAGGTGGTAGTGGTGATTGTAGTGGTGTTGGTGATGTATTGGTGGTAGCGGTTGTGTTTTCGTTGGTGGTGGTAATAATTGTTTCTACTTTTGACACAAGGCCAGCAAATACCCAGTACATTACTGGTACTTTATTTTATCGACCTCGTAAGGATGAAAGGCAAAGTTAACCTCGACGTGATTTGAACTCAGATCGTAAAGGGACATAACTATGCTAGAAAGCATGGCGTCCAACCCTCTACCGATACTGCCAATCCACCGTCGTGGAGGTAATAATGGTAATCATGATAATACTAATCGTTACGGTGGTGATAGTATGTATGTGTATATATATATATATGTGTGTGTGTGTGTGTAGGGAGGCGCCGTGGCGGTGTGGAGCGCTGACCTCTACACGGCTGAAGCCCTCCAGCAGCTCCGTAACCCCCTCTTCTACCGCCCTCTACCCTCCGACCCCACACCCCTCTACCAACAAGTTTCCTCCACCATCCAACACCTCGTCTCCTCCCTCCTCCCTCCCACCGCTTCCCACCTCATCGTCCGCACCCCCACCCCCTTTATCTACTTCCTCCCCAAACTCCACAAACCCGACAACCCAGGCCGCCCCATTGTCTCCGCTTGCAACTGCCCCACAGAACTCATCTCTGCCTTTCTTGACTCCATCCTCGCCTCCCTCGTCACCACCCCCCCCTCCTACATCTCCGACACCAACCAGGCCCTTCGCCTGTTCGACTCCCTCACTTTCCTACCCGGCCCACACCCCTCCTCTTCACCATAGATATCAAGTCTACATCGATATACCTCACGCCGACAGCCTACGTGCCCTCCGGCACTACCTCGACCTTCGCCCCTCCCCCATCCCCTCCACCCTCCTTCACCTCACCCAGCTGGTCCTCACCCTCAACTGCTTCTCCTTCTCGGGTGAGTTTTACCAACAGGTCACTGGGATAGCCATAGGCACAAGAATGGGCCCAAACTATGCCAACCTTTTCGTTGGCCATGATGAGGCCCAAATCTTTGCCCAGTACACCGGCCCCACGCCTGAACTGTACAGTCGTTACATCGACGACTGTATCGGAGCCACAACCCTCACCCGAGAACAGCTCAACTCCTTTTTCTCCTTCTTCTGCTCCTTCCACCCCTCCCTCCACTTCACCACCTCTATCTCCACCACCCACGTCCACTTCTTGGACATCTCCGTCGCCATCGACCCCTCCAACCGCTCCCTCGTCACCTCCGCCTTCTTCAAACCCACCTCCTCCCACTCCTACCTCAACTTCACCTCCTCCCACCCTACACACACAAAACACTCCATTCCCTACTCCCAACTCTTCCGGATCCGCGGCCTCTGCAGCCGAGATACTGACTTTGAGTCCCGGGCCCTTTCTCTAGAACAATTTATTCAGTTGCTGCAGACAGATTGAACTCAACGTTTAAATATAAATATAAATTTAAAATGTAGTATAATTAATTAAGTAATTTAGTTAATATATAAAACCTGTCGATAAATCATTAGATTCCTTCACCTTTTTCTTTTTAAACTTTCTTCCTAAATATAAACAGATATAATAAACTACTTTAAAATGTCTATACTTACAATATCTTAAATAAAATATACGTAGGATAAATTTCTATACTAAATATAAGGATATCTGTAGAATCCTTGGTTTTTTTAAATCTTTTAAATTTTTGAATTTAAAAAAAATTTTTAATTCTTTTTGAAATTTTTAGAAATTTTTAGATCTTTAAATTTTTAAATTATATTGATATAATATTTATTTAACTTTTATTTTATTTTATTTTTATTTATTTTTATTAGTTTTGCTTTGATTCTGATAGCTTCTCATAATTCTCATAAGTCTACCCTTTCAATATCTTGATTGAAATATAAGTAGGATAATTTTCTATACTAAATATATGAAACATATTATTTTAACTTAAGATACTCTATAGTGTTTTAAAGTTATTTAATGCTTTGACATTTCTAGAATTCGTTTGTCCTTTTGACTATATTGATATAGTTGTATTTCCAAAATATAATCCTTTGGTATTTTAAATTTATATTGGTATAATTATATTTCCAAAGTATAATCCTTAGTAATATATTGATTTGATTATCTCTATACAAAAGTATATGTGTGTATTAACATGCATATAAAAGTGTTATAGGTTTTTTATGATTGTATATATGTCTGTATGTATACATGAGTGATGCATGATGACGCACGCAGATATTTATTTATACATATATAGGTGTATATGTATATATGTGTGTGTATGTATATGTGTAGGTAAAAGTTATGTTGCATAACCACGCAGTTTGGATTGCAGAAATATTAAATGCATGAATGGTAATCATATATATGAAGTCATGAATGTTAATCGTATATATTTATGTGTATATATACTGTGAACTTTTTATAACACAAGGAATGTATAGCAGTGATTAAGAGAAATCGTCTGCGCTTTATTTGTCTATATTGTTGACTTGAGTAAATATAATCTCTATTTTCAGGACGTGCGTGTATATATATATATATATATATATATATATATATATATATATATATATATTGTGTGTCTTTGCCTGAGTTACTATTCTCTAACAATGTGTACATTTTGGAGATTAAACCCAAATTTTGGTATATTGATCTCAAGGTTTAAACTAAACATATAGTCATTATTAAACAATGTTTAATTTCTCATATTATATATCTATGTCCCATTCATGATTATTAATATTTATATTTTTATTATTCATTTCATATGAATTGTTAACACAACTTAACATGACATGACGTAAAGTTTTCATAATCTCCCTCTCTCTATATATAACATTTCTCTCTCTTGAGTTTTTCTATCTGTCTGTTGACTTAATATCTCTCTGTTACTTTCCTCTGGTTTTCTTATTTCTTCCTTTTTTCTTCTTTCTTCCTTTCCTCCTGTCTTTACTTATCTCTTTCTTTTTTTTTTCTCCATGCATCTCTCTCTCTCCGATATTTCTCCACGTTTTTTCTTTCTCTCCGTCTTTTTCTTTCTCTCCGTCTTTTTCTAATTGTCCTTAACACTATGACTTATTAAAGTAATATAAACAAATCACTATCCGGATGACTTCCAAAAACAATGGTTGCATTTTAGTAGGGTACGTCAAAGCTTATTTGTAAAACTGTTATATATTGTATTTTGTCTGATGAAGGCATACCATAATTTAATTTGGTATCCCTGAAATATGTATAATGAAATAAATATGGTTTTATAAATATAGTTTCCATTTATTAATATCGTATATCTACTCCAAATACTTGTCGAGTGCTTTATATCAGTTATAAAAATATTTACTTTTTGTATCCCAACAATTTTAAATAGAACTTTTGCATATAAATATATATATATATATATATATATATATATATATATATATATATATATATATATATATATATAACTTATATATATATATAAATATATAGCATATATATATATATCGTTTCTGAATTTGTTTAGCAAGATTCTTTATCTGAAAACGTGTGTTGAAACCGATATTGTTATACTTTGGGAGGGTCATGTTGCCAGTAAGAAACACACGCACCAACCTAAAATTTATAAATTCTTAAATTTATAAATTTAATTTATAATAAATGTGAAAGCAACTGGTGCGTGTGTTTCTTATTGGCAACATGACCCTCCCAAAGTATAACAATATATATATATATATATATATATATATATATATATATATATAAATCAGGAAAGAAGGTTTACATGGTTTGCTATACAAAAAAGTTTTTAATCACATAGCTTACATTTGTTTCACTGAACTGGTATGTCTAGAGATCGCTATCCGCCTAATTTTGCGTCACACGATCGCCAATACAGAATTATAACCAGTCAGATCTTCGGAGCATGCGAGAATGAAGAAAATACACAGGCAAGAAAATAAAAGAAAATATGGAGTATTTTCTTTTATTTTCTTGCCTGTGTATTTTCTTCATTCTCGCATGCTCCGAAGATCTGACTGGTTATAATTCTGTATTGGCGATCGAGTGACGCAAAATTAGGCGGATAGCGATCTCTAGACATACCAGTTCAGTGAAACAAATGTAAGCTATGTGATTAAAAGCTTTTTTGTATAGCAAACCATGTAAACCTTCTTTCCTGATTTATTATTACTCCAAGTGTTTACAACATAGGAATTACAGCATACCCGCAGCTTCACTATGAAAACGCCTTGTTGAGTCAAACCAAGCCAAGCGTTAATATCATCCACTACCTGGAATACCATAACTGGACTTCACCTAAGTGGACTGCATTTAACTATTATTTGTTAATCCGTATATATATATATATATATATATATATATATATATATATATATATATATATATATATATATATATATATATATATTAGAAAGTGAGGGGTTTTTTTTCAAAATGAAAATAACCGAGGTTTCCTACACGAGTGAAAGTATAAAGAAAAAAAGATGAAATCGAAAATGCAACTGAAGTCTTATTTTTAAAAAAATATATATATTTATTTGGTTTCTTTACCGGTTTCGCAATTCTTCTGCTTTTCAAAAGTAGGTCTGTGGTTTTTCTCACATCTGCACACAAAAGTCAATGAATCCATATGACTGCTGTCCCTAAAACCAAGTTACTGGAATATTCTACGATTTTAGGTGTACCTCAAGCCACTAACTTCAGGTGTGAGAAAAATCACAGACCCTCCATCTCAACTCTACTTTTGAAAAGCAGAAGAACTGCGAAACCGGTAAAGGAACCAAATAAATATATATATTTTTTTAAATAAGACTCCAGTTGCATTTTCGATTTCTTCTTTTTTTCTTTATATATATATACTTGGGGAGGGTCATATTTGTGTAATATTGCCAGAATTAATAACAGAACACACTCACTGTTTGGTTGGTTTTCGCTTTTCGCTTCAGTGTCTTTTATATCGGTAATCTAATTTATTCGGTCCTCAATGATGCGATTGACTGACCAACGGTCAAAAATAATACAGATACAATATAGACACAAACACATATATATAGTTTATCAAAGTTCTTTCGTTGCACATCTGCAACATCGTACTATACGAACATGCCAGACAACAACACGACGGTAACATAGACAACATAGAAATTAGAATAATATCTAAACATAGAAATAACCCAGCAGATAGGCAAATCAGAGAGGCCAGTGAAATAGAACTTAGAAGGCCAAGGCTAAACAGAAAGAATGAATAGAATAACAACAACACCCAAACAATCAACACTGACCTAAGAGAAGTATAAATAAATAAATAGATAAATAAATAAATAAATACATACACAAGCACAATAACAACAAATACATATAAACACACACTAGTAAAGATAGAATACATTAACCAATACACAGTTACCCAATCACGAACACACATCCAACAAAACACTATACACACACGCAAACGCATGCGCAAAGAAGACAAAATAAATAAACAAATAAATAAATAAATAAATAAATCTATAAACAGACTAAATAAAGATGGCGTAGAAAATAAAATGCACCGGGAGGAAACAATAGCACCACTGACGATGTTGCAGATGTGCAACGAAAGAACTTTGATAAACTATATATATGTGTTTGTGTCTATATTGTATCTGTATTATTTTTGACCGTTGGTCAGTCAATGGCATCATTGAGGACCGAATAAATTAAATTAACCGATATAAAAGACACAGAAGCGAAAACCAACCAAACAGTGAGTGTGTTCTGTTATTAATTCTGGCAATATTACACAAATATGACCCTCCCCAAGTATAACAATATTTGTTTCGACATGATTTCATATCAAAAACCTCGCAAAACTAATTCATCGCCGTTATATATATATATATATATACATATAAGCCCACAGAGCAAATATTTATATAAGAACATTAAAGTTTAAGCAAGGAATCGCTGCTTTCACCCTTAACCGGATCTTCTGAAACTCATCGAATGATGCTGCAAGTGGTGGTGGTGACGGTGGAATTTTCGCTGCTATTTCTAGCACTTGTATTGACCACATATGTCTCGAAGCAGGGTTAAAAACTTTTCAGCGGGAAATAACTCAGACATGACTGGTGTGAAGTTACCTCCCATAAATAATTATTACTTAATGTAAGTATATGTGCATGTAGAAGGTAGCGAATTAGCAGAGTCGTTAGACTGTCGGATAGAATGCTTTGCAGTATTCGTTTCAGCTCTTAAGTTCAAATCCCGCCGAGGTTAAATTTGCTTTTCGTCCATTCGAGGTCGATAAAAAAGTACCAGTCTAGTACTGGATCAATTATTCCTCTATATGTCCTTCTCACTTCCATTCTCTCACTCTCTATGTATGTAGGGCCATTTAAGGTGGTGGTGGTGGAGCTTTCACTGCTATTTCTAGCACTTGTATTGACCATGTACATATCTCGAAGCAGGGGCAAAAACTTCTCAGCGGGAAATAACTGACATGTCTAGTATAAAGTTACCTCCCATAGACGATTATTATTTAATGTAAATTATGGCGGTGGATTGGCAGAAGGGCGGACACCATGCTTTGACGCATAGACTTACGGCCCTTGCCATTCTGAGTTCAAATCCCGCCGAGGTTAACTTTGCCTTTCATCCTTACGGGGTCGATAAAATAAAGTACCAGTAATACACTGGCATAATTGCTGGCCTTGTGCCAAAAGTAGAAACAATTATTTAATGTAAATTATATAATTTTTTTGATGGGGGGGGGGGGGGGTAAATGGTAATAGCGTTGGTAGTGACGCTAGTGATAGGGGTGATGTTAGTAATAATTGTCGTAGTGATGGTTGCGGTGTCATAGTAGTGCTTGTGAATGTAGTGTAGGTTGTGGTTGCAGTGCCCGGTTGTGGTAGGCATAGAGATGCACAGGTGCGCACATACACATGCACACAAAAATCAATGAATCCATATGACTGTTGTCCCTAAAACCAAGTTACTGGAATATTCTAACGATTTTAGGTGTACCTCAAGCCACTAACTTCAGGCTTGTGTAAGTTACGTATGTGCAGAAAAAATATTTTCATATTTTATTACAAATGATAGAGATGAAGCGAGGGTGTATTTGAATACATATAAAAATGAGAAAACTCATCGCAAGAACAGGTGTTAAAACAGCTAAATGCTGTCAAAGACAGCGATGGGCAAAAATGCCTCAGAGGACAGAGACCAGCGGCCTGTGGTCAACAGAGAGACAACCCACAAAGACTATAGAAAAGACTGAAAGAGAAGGAGGACAAGGAGAAGTGTTCTGGCATACAGAAGTGACTGGAAGAAATAAAGAAAGAAAGGTGCTGTACAAGACAAGTTTACACATCATCTGTACCAGCTCTCAAACCAATGCCCAGAAAATAACACCCAACAAATATAGTTATTAAATTTTAATTTAATATAAGATTATATTTCCCATATAAATGTGAATATTTTGTTACAGAAATCAGTTTTAATATTTTATATGATTTTCCTCAGTTATTTCATCATTTTTACCTTTATTTATAGAGAATGCTTTTAACAAATCATCTCAATGATATTTTCCTTTTGTATATATTTGCTTGTGAAAATGTGTGGCTTAGTGGTTAGGGTGTTCAGTTCACAATCATAAGGTATGAGTTTGATTCCTGGCAGGACATTGTGTCTTTTAACAAGACATTTTATTCCACATAGCTTCAGTCCACTCAGCTGGAAAAAATTAGTTGTACCTTTAACTTAAAGTCATGTAACACACTGTTTCGAACTGAATTTTCCTGAAAACTACGTAAAGAGTGAACATATTTCAGCAGCTGGAATACTCAACCACTTGCACGTTAATTTCATGGACAAGCTGTTCCATTGTTTGAACAACTGGAACACTTATTAGTCCAATACAACCCATACAAAATTATTGTTTAACAACATGGTTTTATATGAGCATAATTTTACATCAATGAGGTTCTATTATTGTTTTTCCAATTATGATTTAGAAGATTTTTTTTTTTTTATATATATATTTTCGTAAAATAATTGTGTCTGTAAAAAAATTTTGTAAATTAAAATTACAGAGAATGATTTCCAACACATTTATTTAAAGATAACTCTTTCTACAGTCTTTATGGATTACATATCTAGTCTTATGTATGTGAAAAAGATCTGAATTACCAAACAATCATTTTCAACATATTCAACAAAAACAGGGTTTTTTTCTCCAAAGTATATTCTTTTGTGTTTTATTAAGTCACTGATAAAGATAAAATATTTCCACATTTTTCACAACAATAGGGGTTCTTTTCTGAAAGTATTCTTTTGTGACTTGTTAAAATCCCTGTTACTGTAAAATATTTTCCACATAATTCACTGTGATAAGGTTTTTCTCCAATGTGTTCTTTTGTGTCTTGTTAAAACACTGATAGAGACAAAATATTTCCCACATATTTCGCAATGGAAGGGTTTTTCTCCAGTGTGGCTACGTATGTGAATAACAAGGCTAGAATGCTGACTAAATGATTTTCTACAAATTTCACAATGATAGGGCTTTTCCCCAGTATGACTACGTTTGTGAATAACGAGATTAGTATGTTGACTAAATGATTTTCTACATATTTCACAATGATAGGGTTTTTCTCCAGTGTGTATTCTTTTATGAACAACAAGATGCGAATTATCATTGAAAAATTTTCCACATATTTCACAATTAAATGGTTTTTCTCCTGTGTGTATCATTTTGTGTTTTGTAAGAATAAAATTAACAGAGAATGACTTCCCACATATTTCACAAGAATAAGGTTTTTCTCCAGTGTGTATTCTTTTATGTTTTGTTAAATTACTGTTAGAGATAAAATATTTCTTACATATTTCACAGGAATACATTTCTTCTTTAGTGTGTATTCTCTTGTGTTTTGTTAACAGACTGTTAGTGATAAAGTATTTCCCACATATTTCACAAGAATAACGTTTCTCTCCAGTGTGTATTCTTTCGTGTTTTCTCAACTTACAGTTAGAGATAAAATATTTCCCACATATATCACAATAATAGGGTTTTTCTCCAGTGTGTGTTCTTTTGTGAACTACAAGATAAGAATTATCAGAAAATGATTTCCCACATATTTCACAAAAATAAGGTTTTTCTCTAGTGTGTGTTCTTGTATGCCTTGTTAATTTACTGTTAGAGACAAAATATTTCCCACATATTTCACAATTATAAGGTTTTTCAAGCTTGTGTATTTGTTTGTGTGTGAAAACTTCATGCTCAGAAGGGAACGTTTTCTTACAAATCTCACAGTTATAATCAAGAATATTTTCACCTAATGATCTTTGTTCAGTAAATGTTTCACTATATAAAGGATACTCGTCACTGCATGTCTGTGTCTCTACATCTATATTGATAGAAACAGAAGTGTTAGATGTGTCCAAGTGGTCAACTTCCTCCATATTTATACTCCGGGGTTCTTAAAAGCTGAGAAATGACTGTAAGTATAATCTATTATAGTTCACTTTCCTGTCTTGCACCTAGAAAGCGTATTGCCGCTTAGATAGAATTTGTGTGACACGACTATTCTAGTACATAAAATTATTTCTGCGTTAAATAATGTGGGTATGATTAAAGAGATTTTGTGCAGGATAAAAAGAAATAGTGCGATAAAAGAATCGCCGCATAGATTCGACGTTCTTCTACTACAGTTTGTAACGGAACGGTTGGTTCACATAACCGTAAGTCAAGAAAATATGACAGTTTAAGACTGGTGTTGGACAAAGAAAATAAATGTGCGTCCCTGAAACATTTCGGAAGTTCTAGATTATCCACATACCATGAAATAATTGTTACACATGATGTAATTATCATAAATAAAATCAGGTATCCGGTGTCATTGATCATTTTTTCCTTGGCTAAATATCACCGGTGACATAAGTCAAAAGTCCCTAACATAATTTAATCATCCACCTTTAAACGTATCCATCCTATGATGAATAAATAAAAAAAAATATCACCCTGCAAAATAACTGCTAAGTATCAACGAGTGAGCTTCTACTTTATAAATAGCAGCCAAATTTTCCTCAAATCAGACACTACAGTTTTCAAAAAGTAAAGAGATTTCACAGTAATCGCAGACATTAAAAAAACAATAAAGGGATAATCCCGGTTGGAATGCCTTACAGCCCATAATATCTATTGCACATTGCTCAATCAATCGTCCAGTTAAATAACTTATGTAGCAGCGAATGAACACTACGTTGCCCTTTGGCCTGCTAGAAATAGCAGCCACTATTTGGGGATAGTGACGTAGTGTTCAAAATATACAAAAAACGACATTGTTATGGATAGAATACTTATCAAACATAGTTGTTTATATTATATATTTTAAGTATGGTCATTTGGTACAGGGTAAGGATAATTAGACTCATACCAAGGTAGAGATGATCTTCTTCTGAGTATCGAGCATCACTTGGTATCGATGCCTCCCAGAGGGGCATCAATACGAGAAGCGATAGTTAAACTTGAGTGGGTGGTTGGCCCACTCCTTCTCGAGCCTTGACTTAAAAATGCAGCAACTGCGATTGTTTAAAGGCCATAGCAAGAAAAAATATAACACACACCGCAACATTGTGGTATTTATCTTGTCCAAATACATAGACACTCTCTTATTAGAATACAATGAATGGTGTCTACAGACACGCACTGCTTATACGGTCTGATATTTACAGCAGTCACATTTTCCTTTATCACCGCTTTATATACTTCACCTACATGATCATATAAAACATATCGAGTCATAACAACAGATTTTATTCAAGCCACTTCTTTGATTTTCAAATGATTTACTTACTTCGGAATACCTTCTCATATTACAATTTCAATATTCTGGTAGAAACGAACTGAACTTTTTATACAGGCACTTGTATTTGTAAATGAAAATGTAAGTATTTATTTTATGTCCAGATTGTGCGCAAGGTGAAAGTTATAATTGGTTAGCTCGACCTCAGTACTTCTCTGCTATTTTATTTTATTGAACGCGGCGCTAAGTTAACCAAAGTTAACCCGCAGCAAGATTTCGATTCAGAACGTAAAGGGGGCGGGCATGGTTTTTCTATTTTTTAACGATATATCATAAAATTTTCTTCAATAAGCAAATAGTGCGGATTAAATTAATTAAAAAGTATCACCAAGAAAAAAGAAAATATGCATAATTAATTACACACTATAACAGGAGACGTTGGAGTTTGCCTCTAAAAGTTTAGGAGGTCAGGCAAGACACTCGCGATAGCAAGGCTAGGGTGCAGGAATAGCCAAGCACCCTCACGAGCAACAGCTGATACTTCAGTAAACCGAGCCGCCAACAATAACAAAAACATTGTCGGCAGCGGCTCAGCTACTCCGAACATTTTAAATGACACTGGCTAAAAATTTTAATTTACCCTTAAACCATAGTATTTCAGTAGTTTATTCCATTGGGTTTTTTTTGGGGGGGGGGGGGGGGGGGTTATAGTATTGAACCTTGAAACCTAGTAAGGATTATTACAGCCTGTTGAGGCTATAGAAGTATATTACTAATGACTCTCCAACAAGGTTCAGCAAAATGCATATGACTCCTTCCAATGACCATCAGAGGTTGCAGAAAGATTATTGTAGTCTTTATGTCAGATGCTCCTTCCAGGAGACATACAGAATGACCCATGATATGTGAGTGTAAGAACAATCAAGCCTTGCCTTCATGTGGTTTATGAGTGTCCAGGCATTGAACTCACAATAGCATTGATTCCACAGTGGTGTGGAAGAAACCTCTCTTAAGAAGATCATCTGATAGTGATGACTTCTAGAGGGCACTAGCTCCACCAAGAATAGTCGAGATGAATTTTTCCATTTTTTTCTGGGACACTGTAAATGTGGTTGATGTTAGGGAGGGCATCCAGCTGTAAAAACCCCAGCCAAATTTACAGTCCCATCAGAGCATGGTGTGACATGGCTAATTCTGGCCAAACTTGTCCTTTGATGCGGACGACCCATCTGACTCATGCAAGGATGTAAAATGTACATTAAACGGTTATGATGATGATGTGATGTTGCTTCCTAAGTATATGAAGAAGTCCAAAGATCTTAGAGATAAAATGGAGTTGATTCTTCATATATATGGTTTATTACAAGAAACAGTAGCAGTAGTAATGATGCTCTACAAATATATATGTAGGGACCTGAACTCCTCAAGTTATAGGGGTGAAATCATGATATATAAGAGTCTTGGGCACTTTAACCTAGTGAAGCTCACCCCCTCTCTAC
The DNA here is from genome assembly GCA_964016885.1 of Eledone cirrhosa. NCBI lineage: Eukaryota > Metazoa > Mollusca > Cephalopoda > Octopoda > Eledonidae > Eledone > Eledone cirrhosa. The sequence goes on from OZ024742.1 coordinate 292,990,969, forward strand.
GTCTAAATACAATCAATTTCTTCCAGAGAAAGGAACAAAGAAATAGATATAGAGAAAGAATTAACTTCAGTACTGGACTAGTTTCTTTTTCTTTTCTTTCATCAAGTTCAAAAGGATTAAAGGCAATGTTGCACTCCGAGTGCCAGAACAAATACTGCAAAGCATTCTATTTGACATTCTAATGATTCTGCCAATCAATCACCTTGCTCTACAAATATGCAAGAAGTAAAATATGATCTTTTGATGGAAACATCAATTTCTTCAATATGAATGCAGGCAGCTTGCAAGGTGATATACTTATATCGTTCCTGTTTGTCATTTGCCTGGGCTGTACTCACCACACTTCAATTGACAAAATTAACCCTTTAGCATTTAAACCGACCGTATCTGGCCAGGATTCTCTCACCTTTCTCTGTTCAAACCGGCTGTAATCGGCTGCTCATACTTATGTTCGTAGATTCGATATTATGTGAAATAAAATGTTTACTGTGAAAATACAATAGTAAATATAGAGTAATGTAGATGCTAAAGAGTTAAAGAAATCTGCTTCACTTTAAGAAAATCCATTTCCTCTTACACTACCCAGCCATAACAATAATGGGTGTGGATTATGCTGATGATATCACTCCTCAAATATCAAGCTACCACTGCCTATGTTTTTTCAATAATCAAGAATTTAGAGGGGATTTGGTCATATAACTAACTGTTACATTATTAAGCTGATGTTTGGGACATGACATTAACACAACAGATTCTTAAGTAAAACTATGATGGAAGGTTTTTCGATATATACAGTTTTGTATCATAGAATCGGGTCTGGTTTCAGACGAGTTGATGTCAAAAAGGTTAAGGTTGGATTTGTTTAATATAACTAGAGCTATTTGGGACAGGTTAGTACCAAAATGACTATTGCTGCTTGAGAGATTAGCACAAAAGTAAACATTGATAGTGATAAATTATTTCATTAGTCATTCATTTAAGTGGATCAATACACCTGGTAAAAATATTTAGATAGTATAAATTGATTTGTCATTGATTTAAGAGGCTTGAACATCTTAATTGGAATACCTAGAAAAAATATACTTTGTCATTCATTTAACCCTTTTGATAACAAACCTGATGTCTCTATATGAATGTCTTAGTATTTGTGTTCAGATAAAAGGTACTAAGTCAAATCCATTTAATGTGGGTACCAGACACTGTCAAGGGTATATACTGTCACCTCTTCTGTTCATAATCTTCATGGACAGGATTGATATGTGCAACCATGTTGGAAGTGGTATCAAAACTGGCGGATGTAGGATCAGTTGGCTGAAATTTGCAGAAGACATAGTACTACTTAACCCTTTAACATTTAAATCTTATAGATTCGATATTATGTGAGATAATTATGTGAGGTAAAGCCTTTACAATGAAAATATAATAGTAAATATCGAGTAATGTAAATGCTAATGGGTTAACTTGTCAGAAGGTGATCTCCAACATGCACTTAATAAGTTTGATGCCAAGTACTGCAATGCAGGAGTGAAAATCAGTGCTGCAAAAACTGAGGCACTCGTCCTCTCAAGGAAGCCTGTGCTGTGCACTCGACATGTAAGAGGAGTTCCACTGAAGCAAGTGGAGAAGTTTAAGTATCTTGGGGCTGTGTTCATGAATGATGGAAGGCAGGAGGCTCTAATTTAGTGCAAGAATTGGAGGAGCTGGTGCAGTAATGGGCCAGCTTCAGCATTCAGTCATTAAAAGAAGGGAGATAGGTGTAAAAGCCAAACTTGCTATCTTCAGTTCAGTATTTGTGCCAACCCTTACCTATGCTCATGAATCTTGGGTAATGACTAAAAGAATATGATCATGAATACAAGCGACTGAAATGGGGATTCCTCCAAAGGGTATTTGGAGTAACGTTACGCAATAGAGTGTGTAGCTCAGAGATCAGAGAGTTACTCCTGGTAGAATTGCTACTTCTCCGAATTGAGAGATCACAGCTCCAATACTACGGACATGTGGTTAGAATGTCTCTGGAAAGAATTGCTGGACAGATTTTATGGGCAAAACCAGCTGACAGGAGACCTAGAAGTAGATCCTGAGCATGATGGTTGGATAACATGAGGACTTTGCCCCCATGGCCCTCCCAGGAATGTGGGTGAAGAAGATAACAAACCATCCTTGTTTCTATAATATAGAGCTGTTTGTTTTAAAGTGTTTATGTAAAAACCTCTCATCATAATTTTATGTATAAGGTTCTTATAAAAAAAAAATTATATTGGAAGATTTTAATTTAAATAGGAACCCTTTAATATGAATGGATTTTTTTCATAGAATCAGGACCAATTTGGTATTGAAAGAGTTAATAAGGGTTTCTGATTTAGGCACAAGGCCAACAATTTTGAGGGAGGGGGAAAGTCAATTAAACCGACCCCAGTGTGTAACTGATGCTTTATTTTATCAACCTCGTAAGGATGAAAGGCAAAGCTAACCTCGGCAGGATTTGAACTCAGTAGTTTCATTACTAAATCACTCCAATATCATGATTATTTTGAAAATTATAGGCAGTATCTTTCACTAGAAATAGGGCAGTAGATGGCCATCTCTGTCTTGATCAATAGCCAATTAACAAATTATCATTGGTTGCTTGTCCAAGCCAGCCTTATATGATGATTCTTTTATTTCAGTCAGAATACCTTTATATTGGAACACAGCTTTAAAGGGATTTAATTGATCAAATTCATTCAGCTTTGTTTTGTGAAAGCATGAAGTTATGAGATAAACACATTCCTCTCTCTCTCTCTCTCTCTCTCTCTCTCTCTCTCTCTCTCTCTCTCTCTCTCTCTCTCATCAGTTCTGATGAGTGTTCCAGTTGTTTAAACAATGGAACAGCCAGCTCATGAAATTAACATGCAAGTGGCTGAACATTCCACAGACATGTGTACTTTTAACAAGGGAGGTGGGTGTAACAGCTCCATTCAGTATTTGTGCCAACCTTTAGGTAAAGGTTGGCATGGATACTGAATTGAAGATAGTGAGTTTGGCTTTTACACCTACCTCCCTTCTTATGATGACCAAATTTCACTCAGAAGGCATTGATCAACCCAAGGTCATATGAGAAGACAACCATATGGTTGTAAAGTGAACACCTTAATCCTCCAGCATTTAAACCGGCCAGAATCCTCTCACCTTTTTCTGTTCAAACCAGACATAACCAGCTGCTCATACTGATGTTAAGGTATTGTTCTCAAAATGAGTATCAAAATCTTGTAGATTCAATATTATATGGAATAATTATGAGAGAAAGTTTTTACTGTGAAAATACAACAGTAAATATAGAGTAATGTAAATGCTAAAGGGTTAATCACACAGCTATATCTATGCATATAATGGATATGAAGCTATTAAATTACATAATAAACTTGTTAAGCCCCAGTCATGTGTGAGCTGAAGATTAGTTAACACTTAATATCCTGTACCACATTAGCAATACATTCTTGAAAAGTATAAAACAGCACTGTGACTACTATGACTACATATTAACAATTAAAGTCTGTAGTTTTTCAAGAATTCTCACAGCAATTAGTCCACTAGTAAAGATGTTTTAAACATTTGAATTTACAAACCCATTTTTAGATATTTTCATGACAGGATGTTGACAGTTATTTAGTAAGATAATAATGATAAGTCAAGTAAATAATAGTGTGACAATGTTTTATTTGTAGTTAATTTGATATTCATCAGCACAAAGTCTTTACAGGTGTGGACATAGCTGTGTGGTTAGGACGTTTGCCTTACAATCTCATAGTTTTGAGTTCAATCCCATTGTGTATCGCTTTGGGCAAGTATCTACTACTAAACCCTTGGTTTGAACAATGTTTTGTGAACGAACATTTTGTAGACAGAAACTATGCAGAAACCCATTATGCGTGTATGTGTATATATCCATGTATATGTGTGTTTGGTGTATTTTTGACTATGTTCAGGCTTACTGTTTGTTTTTGTCCCATAGTTATTGATTTAACTAAAAAAAAGATTAATAAAATAAGTACTACTGGTGTTGACATGACCAACTAAACCCCTTCAAGTCTGTGCCTCAGCTTGGTCATAGTCTAATGATTAGAATCAGTTAAAGAATAAAAGAAAATCAGAGAAAATATCTTACTATATTTTTTAATGACAGATGCTGCTTCTGGTTTTATAATTTCTAAAATATTCAAGAATTTGGAGGGATTTAGTAATATAATTTTCTCATTATTAAGCTGATGTTTGGAACATAACTTAAAGGTTCTTACATAAAATTATGATGGAAGCTTTTTAAATAAATATGTACACAACCTTTTCATTATCGTATTTCTATTGAAAGATACAACCTCTGTTTTTCAAATAATTTTGAAAATAATCAAGAATTTGGATGGATTTAGTGTACCTTTCTCATTATCAAGCTGGTGTTTGGAAACAACTTTACACAGATTCTTACATAAGATTATGATGGAAAGCATTTGGGAAAACCTTTGTTACCATATTTCTAATAAAAGATACTGCCTCTGTTTTTCAAATAATTTTGAAAATTATAAAGAATTTGAAGGAATTTAATAATATAATTAGCTTTTGCATTATTAAGCTGGTGTTTGGAACATAGCTCCACAAATGTTCTTACATAACATGATGGAAAGTTTTTAGATAAATATAAACTTTAGATAAAAACAAACAGCTTTGTGTCATAGAACCAAGAACACTTTGATACAGAAAGAATTAAACCAGTTAAATGGCAGGTAACTCTAAATAGCATGTTCCGAGAAACCATTTTTCATGAAAGCATTAATAGTATTGTTTTTGTTTGTTTGCTTGTTTTTTTTTATTTTTGGCATTGTTACATTCAAATTGGAATATATATCCCCATTCTTTCTGTTTCTTTCATACACTCTCTTAAATTATTTGTATATTGTTCCATCATTTTCATTATTTGTATACTTTTATTAGTGAGATTGTTGTGTGACAAGTTTTCATAACTGATTATATAAATAAGGAGAACAAGGGAGAAGGGGTAAAGAAGGGTAGATCTGGTTGTATAGGAAAGGACTATAAATACCATAAATGAGAAGAAAAGGGTGGGAAAGGGTAAGGACTATTAAGCTACGGAAGAAAGAGAGAGGGAAGTGGAGAGGGTGACAGGCTCTGTGCCGAGGTCGGTGTTTCAACTGCACCCCATAGACAAAACAACAAAGGCATTTCCACTGACAATGGACATTGACACCTGCTGCAACAGGCACTCACACCTCGTGGGGCTGCTGATGTTCTGATTTTATGAAGGAGCTCAGTTGTATAGGGTCCGAGGGTACCTGAGGTCTCAACGGCGACCAGTGCAAAGAGGAAGTGGCTAGACAAGCCCTGGTATTTGCTTGCTATGTAAGATAGGTGTAGGCTGTGTGGTTAAGGAGTTTCTTAATGTATGTATGTGTATATGTGTGTGTGTTTATGTATGTATGTATGAATATGTGTTTTTTTATGTATATGTTACATAAACTAACAATTTTTCACAAAAGAGATTGATAAAATAAGTACCAGACTTTAAATAAAATAAGTACTGGCATCAAAATGATTCAGTAAATCCCTTTAAGATGGTGTCCCTGTATAGCTGCAAATAAATAACCAATAAAGGAATGTGGCCTTGACATATCCCCTATCTACATCAAACAACAGATTAATCTGTTAATTAATTGTGTTATCATACTAACAATTGTTGACTAATCTATAACCCTCAGGCCCATTCTTTCATTTATTATTTTGGTTGGCAATATTGGTAGCGTGTCGGACATCTTGCCTCAAGGCAGAGAGTTATGGCCCTTTACGTTCTGAGTTCAAATCCTGCCAAGGTTAGCTTTGCCATTCATCCTTGCAGGGGTCAATAAAATAAAGTACCAGTAATGCATTGGGGTCGGTTTAATCGACTTTCCCCCTCCCCAAAAATTGTTTTCTTTGTGTCTAAATCAGAAACCATTATTTTGGTTAAGATACGTTGAACTTTCTCCACCTCAATCATCATCATCATCGGTTTTATAGCCTTCTTTCGAAGCTTGCTTGAGTTAGCCAAGTCCTCTCCAGTATAGTATCTCTTCAGGTGTGTCTTTCCTTTGTCATCTGTTTTGTGAGGCTCTTCATCATCATCATCATGTTCCTGTCACTGGTGCAACCAGTCATTGGGGTGCCACTCTAGCTGCTTTTGCAGTTAGTCGTCACCACAGATCTCCATTCTCCATCATGTGTAGAAGGGTCCCAGTGTTGTGACCAGTCCAGTCTTTGATGGTGTCAAACCAGCATTTTCTTTGTCTGCCTCTCCTTCACCCTTCTTCGACTGCACCCTGATGGATGGTTTTGGACAAGGAGTTCTGGCAGGATATATGACCATACCTTACAGGATGAAAACTGATTGATGATAGGCCATAATTTAAAAGACTGGCCCACCTATACAAGCACAATGATGCTAAAGGTAAATGTGATGAGAGATCCTTTTAGCCACTCTGAAATGACCATAACAACATAGAGTAATTGTTGAGTAACTGAGAACCTCTCTGGTGGTGGTGTCAATGTAAAGTGGTTTATGATCAGAAACAATATAGAGGACCCCTGAAGTTGGTTGGGCGATAAAATGGACCCAATACGCTCTAGAAAGTGGTTGTGTTGGTGCCACAATAAAAGGCAAATGCTGTAAAGTGGTTGGCATTAGGAAGGACATCCAACTGTAGAAACCATGTCAAAATATGGTATGTGTAAGCTAAATATCCAACTTATGCCAGTATGGAAAGTAAACATTAAATGATGATGTTAATTTTTAGATATTTTCTGCTAAATCATTACAAGATGTTAAGAGTTTTTTTGTTTGTTTTTTTTCATTGTTTATTCCAATTTTAGGTAAACCTGGTATCAGATTCTACTGAGGCAAACAACAGCACTTATCAAGAAGACCTTCAAAATCTAAAATCAAAATGAAATTAACCTGTGAAAGAAATTCTTTTGTTGTCCATATCTTACTTTGTGTCTTTGGAATTGGTTCCTGGATTGCCATCAATGGTATTTGGGTTGAGTTACCAATTCTTGTGCAAAACCTACCTGAAGAATGGGATCTACCTTCATATCTGTCCATTGTCATCCAGCTTGCCAATATTGGCCCAATATCTTATACAATTATCAGTGTGTTTTGGCCAAATGTTCTTCATGAAAAAAAAATCATATTGACTCTCCTTATTATTGGATCTACTGCGTGTATGCTGCTATCATTCTTCTGGAATAAGATTACAGTAGTTGCTGGGAAGTCACACAGCTCTGCTTTGCTTATCTTAGAGTTCTTTGTGGCTGTCGTTGATTGTACTTCATCAGTTGCTTTTTTCCCATTTGTTGCCAATTTTCAGGAGAAATATTTAATAAGTTATTTCATTGGGGAAGGCTTAAGTGGCCTTCTACCGAGTTTTGTGGCTCTGGGGCAGGGTACTAATAATATTGAATGTAAGAATACCTCCATAATAGATGCTGACAACATTACAACATACATATTAATTCCTCATTCTTTGCCCCCTCGCTTTCCTGTACAGGATTTCTTTCTGTTCCTCTTCAGCATGATGGTCCTGTCTGGAATCTCATTCACATTACTAAACACTCTTTCAATTTGTAAGAATGAAATGGTGGTTAATGAAGGAGATTTCATACGCAAGGATTCCAAGATAACTCCATCAAATAGCCAAGAAACTACAACTTTAGAATTGAATAATAGAGACTCTTTTGTTTCAGGATGTGACTGTAGTGAAATTGGTGCTTCTGGTGAGTCTGTGGACCATCTTTACAGAGGTACTGATGATAGAACAGAAATCACTGCTGATAATGAAAATAAAGAGATAGTTTTTAATACCAACAGGCATATTTCTCTATCACTCTTCATCTATCTTATATTCCTAACAGCACTGCTGAATGCTTTATCAAATGGTGTTCTCCCTGCCATCCAGTCATATGCCTGTTTACCATATGGTAACTATCCCTATTTTCTGTCAGTATTACTGAACATTATGGCCAACCCAATCACATGTTTTCTGACATATTTCTTACCCACTACTCATGTAATTGCTTTCACCATTACAACCATACTGGGTTTGATCTTTGCATCATATGAAGTTACCTTGGCTGTTTTAAGTCCAAATCCATTTTTCAAGAATGAAACTTCTGGATCTGTTATTTTGGTAAGTTTTAACCATTTATTAATTCAATTCCTTTCTTTTTTTTCTTTAACTTCCACCTTCTATTGTTTAGTAAAATTATCAAAGCCATGTCATGTAATCATTATAGTAAACTCTGTAACTGGTGTCATGATAAAATGTACTTACTACACTCTGTAAAGTGGTAGTACTGGTGTCATGACAAAATGCACTTACTACACTCTGTAAAGATGTAGTACTGGTGTCATGATAAAATGCACTTACTAGACTCTGTAAAGTGGTAGTATTGGTGTCATGATAAAATGCACTGACTACACACTGTAAAGTGACAGTACTGGTGTCATGACAAAATGCACTTACTACACACTGTAAAGTGACAGTACTGGTGTCATGATAAAATGTACTTCCTACACACTGTAAAGTGGTAGTACTGGTGTCATGACAAAATGCACTTACTACACACTGTAAAGTGACAGTACTGGTGTCATGACAAAATGCACTTACTACACACTGTAAAGTGACAGTACTGGTGTCATGATAAAATGCACTTACTACACACTGTAAAGTGACAGTACTGGTGTCATGATAAAATGCACTTACTACACGCTGTAAAGTGACAGTACTGGTGTCATGATAAAATGCACTTACTACACGCTGTAAAGTGACAGTACTGGTGACATGATAAAATGCACTTACTACACACTGTAAAGTGACAGTACTGGTGCCATGATAAAATGCACTTACTACGCACTGTAAAGTGACAGTACTGGTGTCATGATAAAATGCACTTACTACACACTGTAAACTGACAGTACTGGTGTCATGATAAAATGCACTTACTACACACTGTAAAGTGACAGTACTGGTGTCATGATAAAATGCACTTACTACACACTGTAAAGTTACAGTACTGGTGTCATGATAAAATACACTTACTACACACTGTAAAGTGGTAGTACTGGTGTCATGATAAAATGCACTTACTACATACTGTAAATTGGTAGTACTGGTGTCATGATAAAATGCACTTACTACACACTGTAAAGTGACAGTACTGGTGTCATGATAAAATGCACTTACTACACACTGTAAAGTGACAGTACTGGTGTCATGATAAAATGCACTTACTACACACTGTAAAGTGGTAGTACTGGTGTCATGATAAAATGCACTTACGACACACTGTAAAGTGACAGTACAGGTGTCATGATAAAATGCACTTACTACGCACTGTAAAGTGTAGTACTGGTGTCATGATAAAATGCACTTACGACACTGTAAAGTGGTAGTACTAGTGTCATGATAAAATGCACTTACTACACACTGTAAAGTGACAGTACTGGTGTTATGATAAAATGCACTTACTACGCACTGTAAAGTGACAGTACTGGTGTCATGATAAAATGCACTTACTACACACTGTAAAGTGACAGTACTGGTGTCATGATAAAATGCACTTACTACACACTGTAAAGTGGTAGTACTGGTGTCATGATAAAATGCACTTACGACACACTGTAAAGTGGTAGTACTGGTGTCATGATAAAATGCACTTACTACGCACTGTAAAGTGGTAGTACTGGTGTCATGATAAAATGCACTTACTACACACTGTAAAGTGACAGTACTGGTGTCATAATAAAATGCACTTACTACACACTGTAAAGTGGTAGTACTGGTGTCATGATAAAATGCACTTACTACGCACTGTAAAGTGGCAGTACTGGTGTCTTAATAAAATGCACTTACTACACACTGTAAAGTGGTAGTACTGGTGTCATGATAAAATGCACTTACTACACACTGTAAAGTGGTAGTACTGGTGTCATGATAAAATGCACTTACTACACACTGTAAAGTGACAGTACTGGTGTCATGATAAAATGCACTTACTACACACTGTAAAGTGGTAGTACTGGTGTCATGATAAAATGCACTTACTACACACTGTAAAGTGACAGTACTGGTGTCATGATAAAATGCACTTACTACACACTGTAAAGTGACAGTACTGGTGTCATGATAAAATGCACTTACTACGCACTGTAAAGTGACAGTACTAGTGTCATGATAAAATGCACTTACTACACACTGTAAAGTGACAGTACTGGTGTCATAATAAAATGCACTTACTACACACTGTAAAGTGGTAGTACTGGTGTCATGATAAAATGCACTTACTACGCACTGTAAAGTGGCAGTACTGGTGTCTTAATAAAATGCACTTACTACACACTGTAAAGTGGTAGTACTGGTGTCATGATAAAATGCACTTACTACACACTGTAAAGTGGTAGTACTGGTGTCATGATAAAATGCACTTACTACACACTGTAAAGTGACAGTACTGGTGTCATGATAAAATGCACTTACTACACACTGTAAAGTGGTAGTACTGGTGTCATGATAAAATGCACTTACTACACACTGTAAAGTGACAGTACTGGTGTCATGATAAAATGCACTTACTACACACTGTAAAGTGACAGTACTGGTGTCATGATAAAATGCACTTACTACGCACTGTAAAGTGACAGTACTAGTGTCATGATAAAATGCACTTACTACACACTGTAAAGTGACAGTACTGGTGTCATAATAAAATGCACTTACTACACACTGTAAAGTGGCAGTACTGGTGTCTTAATAAAATGCACTTACTACACACTGTAAAGTGGTAGTACTGGTGTCATGATAAAATGCACTTACTACACACTGTAAAGTGGTAGTACTGGTGTCATGATAAAATGCACTTACTACGCACTGTAAAGTGGCAGTACTGGTGTCTTAATAAAATGCACTTACTACACACTGTAAAGTGGTAGTACTGGTGTCATGATAAAATGCACTTACTACACACTGTAAAGTGGTAGTACTGGTGTCATGATAAAATGCACTTACTACACACTGTAAAGTGACAGTACTGGTGTCATGATAAAATGCACTTATTACACACTGTAAAGTGGTAGTACTGGTGTCATGATAAAATGCACTTACTACACACTGTAAAGTGACAGTACTGGTGTCATGATAAAATGCACTTACTACACACTGTAAAGTGACAGTACTGGTGTCATGATAAAATGCACTTACTACGCACTGTAAAGTGACAGTACTAGTGTCATGATAAAATGCACTTACTACGCACTGTAAAGTGACAGTACTGGTGTCATGATAAAATGCACTTACTACACACTGTAAAGTGACAGTACTGGTGTCATGATAAAATGCACTTACTACACACTGTAAAGTGGTAGTACTGGTGTCATGATAAAATGCACTTACTACACACTGTAAAGTGACAGTACTGGTGTCATGATAAAATGCACTTACTACACACTGTAAAGTGACAGTACTGGTGTCATGATAAAATGCACTTACTACACACTGTAAAGTGGTAGTACTGGTGTCACTATAAAATGCACTTACTACACACTGTAAAGTGACAGTACTGGTGTCATGATAAAATGCACTTACTACCCACTGTAAAGTGACAGTACTGGTGTCATGATAAAATGCACTTACTACACACTGTAAAGTGACAATACTGGTGTCATGATAAAATGCACTTACTACACACTGTAAAGTGACAGTACTGGTGTCATGATAAAATGCACTTACTACACACTGTAAAGTGACAGTACTGGTGTCATGATAAAATGCACTTACTACACACTGTAAATTGGTAGTACTGGTGTCATAATAAAATGCACTTACTACACACTGTAAAGTGGTAGTACTGGTGACATGATAAAATGCACTTACTACACACTGTAAAGTGGTAGTACTGGTGTCACTATAAAATGCACTTACTACACACTGTAAAGTGACAGTACTGGTGTCATGATAAAATGCACTTACTACCCACTGTAAAGTGACAGTACTGGTGTCATGATAAAATGCACTTACTACACACTGTAAAGTGACAATACTGGTGTCATGATAAAATGCACTTACTACACACTGTAAAGTGACAGTACTGGTGTCTTGATAAAATGCACTTAGTACACACTGTAAATTGGTAGTACTGGTGTCATAATAAAATGCACTTACTACACACTGTAAAGTGGTAGTACTGGTGTCATGATAAAATGCACTTACTACACACTGTAAAGTGGTAGTACTGGTGTCATGATAAAATGCACTTATTACACACTGTGAAGTGGTAGTACTGGTGTCATGATAAAATGCACTTACTACACACTGTAAAGTGGTAGTACTGGTGTCATGACAAAATGCACTTACTACGCACTGTAAAGTGACAGTACTGGTGTCATGACAAAATGCACTTACTACACACTGTAAGGTGACAGTACTGGTGTCATGATAAAATGCACTTACTACACACTGTAAAGTGACAGTACTGGTGTCATGATAAAATGCACTTACTACACGCTGTAAAGTGACAGTACTGGTGTCATGATAAAATGCATTTACTACACGCTGTAAAGTGACAGTACTGGTGACATGATAAAATGCACTTACTACACACTGTAAAGTGACAGTACTGGTGCCATGATAAAATGCACTTACTACGCACTGTAAAGTGACAGTACTGGTGCCATGATAAAATGCACTTACTACGCACTGTAAAGTGACAGTACTGGTGTCATGATAAAATGCACTTACTACACACTGTAAAGTGACAGTACTGGTGTCATGATAAAATGCACTTACTACACACTGTAAAGTGACAGTACTGTTGTCATGATAAAATGCACTTAGTACACACTGTAAAGTGACAGTACTGGTGTCATGATAAAATGCACTTACTACGCACTGTAAAGTGTCAGTACTGGTGTCATGATAAAATGCACTTACTATGAACTGTAAAGTGACAGTACTGGTGTCATGATAAAATGCACTTACTACACACTGTAAAGTGACAGTACTGGTGTCATGATAAAATGCACTTACTACACACTGTAAATTGGTAGTACTGGTGTCATAATAAAATGCACTTACTACACACTGTAAAGTGGTAGTACTGGTGTCATGATAAAATGCACTTACTACACACTGTAAAGTGGTAGTACTGGTGTCACTATAAAATGCACTTACTACACACTGTAAAGTGACAGTACTGGTGTCATGATAAAATGCACTTACTACCCACTGTAAAGTGACAGTACTGGTGTCATGATAAAATGCACTTACTACACACTGTAAAGTGACAATACTGGTGTCATGATAAAATGCACTTACTACACACTGTAAAGTGACAGTACTGGTGTCATGATAAAATGCACTTAGTACACACTGTAAAGTGACAGTACTGGTGTCATACTAAAATGCACTTACTACACACTGTAAATTGGTAGTACTGGTGTCATAATAAAATGCACTTACTACACACTGTAAAGTGGTAGTACTGGTGTCATGATAAAATGCACTTACTACACACTGTAAAGTGGTAGTACTGGTGTCATGATAAAATGCACTTATTACACACTGTGAAGTGGTAGTACTGGTGTCATGATAAAATGCACTTACTACACACTGTAAAGTGGTAGTACTGGTGTCATGACAAAATGCACTTACTACGCACTGTAAAGTGACAGTACTGGTGTCATGACAAAATGCACTTACTACACACTGTAAGGTGACAGTACTGGTGTCATGATAAAATGCACTTACTACACACTGTAAAGTGACAGTACTGGTGTCATGATAAAATGCACTTACTACACGCTGTAAAGTGACAGTACTGGTGTCATGATAAAATGCATTTACTACACGCTGTAAAGTGACAGTACTGGTGACATGATAAAATGCACTTACTACACACTGTAAAGTGACAGTACTGGTGCCATGATAAAATGCACTTACTACGCACTGTAAAGTGACAGTACTGGTGCCATGATAAAATGCACTTACTACGCACTGTAAAGTGACAGTACTGGTGTCATGATAAAATGCACTTACTACACACTGTAAAGTGACAGTACTGGTGTCATGATAAAATGCACTTACTACACACTGTAAAGTGACAGTACTGTTGTCATGATAAAATGCACTTAGTACACACTGTAAAGTGACAGTACTGGTGTCATGATAAAATGCACTTACTACGCACTGTAAAGTGTCAGTACTGGTGTCATGATAAAATGCACTTACTATGAACTGTAAAGTGACAGTACTGGTGTCATGATAAAATGCACTTACTACACACTGTAAAGTGACAGTACAGGTGTCATGATAAAATGCACTTACTACACACTGTAAAGTGACAGTACTGGTGTCATGATAAAATGCACTTACTACACACTGTAAAGTGGTAGTACTGGTGTCATGATAAAATGCACTTACTACACACTGTAAATTGGTAGTACTGGTGTCATAATAAGATGCACTTACTACACGCTGTAAAGTGGTAGTACTGGTGTCATGATAAAATGCACTTACGACACACTGTAAAGTGGTAGTACTGGTGTCATGATAAAATGCACTTACTACACACTGTAAAGTGGTAGTACTGGTGTCATGATAAAATGCACTTACTACACACTGTAAAGTGGTAGTACTGGTGTCATGATAAAATGCACTTACTACACACTGTAAAGTGACAGTACTGGTGTCATGATAAAATGCACTTACTATGCACTGTAAAGTGACAGTACTGGTGTCATGATAAAATGCACTTACTACACACTGTAAAGTGACAGTACTGGTGTCATGATAAAATGCACTTACTACACACTGTAAAGTGGTAGTACTGGTGTCATGATAAAATGCACTTACGACACACTGTAAAGTGGTAGTACTGGTGTCATGATAAAATGCACTTACTACACTGTAAAGTGGTAGTACTGGTGTCACTATAAAATGCACTTACTACACACTGTAAAGTGACAGTACTGGTGTCATGATAAAATGCACTTACTACCCACTGTGAAGTGACAGTACTGGTGTCATGATAAAATGCACTTAGTACACACTGTAAAGTGACAGTACTGGTGTCATAATCAAATGCACTTACTACACACTGTAAATTGGTAGTACTGGTGTCATAATAAAATGCACTTACTACACACTGTAAAGTGGTAGTACTGGTGTCATGATAAAATGCACTTATTACACACTGTAAAGTGGTAGTACTGGTGTCATGATAAAATGCACTTACTACACACTGTAAAGTGACTGTACTGGTGTCATGATAAAATGCACTTACTACACACTGTAAAGTGACAGTACTGGTGTCATGATAAAATGCACTTACTACACACTGTAAAGTGACAGTACTGGTGTCATGATAAAATGCAGTTACTACACACTGTAAAGTGGTGGTACTGGTGTCATGATAAAATGCACTTACGACACACGGTAAAGTGGCAGTACTGGTGTCTTAATAAAATGCACTTACTACACACTGTAAAGTGGTAGTACTGGTGTCATGATAAAATGCACTTACTACACACTGTAAAGTGGTAGTACTGGTGTCATGATAAAATGCACTTACTACACACTGTAAAGTGACAGTACTGGTGTCATGATAAAATGCACTTACTACACACTGTAAAGTGGTAGTACTGGTGTCATGATAAAATGCACTTACTACACACTGTAAAGTGACAGTACTGGTGTCATGATAAAATGCACTTACTACACACTGTAAAGTGACAGTACTGGTGTCATGATAAAATGCACTTACTACACACTGTAAAGTGGTAGTACTGGTGTCACTATAAAATGCACTTACTACACACTGTAAAGTGACAGTACTGGTGTCATGATAAAATGCACTTACTACCCACTGTAAAGTGACAGTACTGGTGTCATGATAAAATGCACTTACTACACACTGTAAAGTGACAATACTGGTGTCATGATAAAATGCACTTACTACACACTGTAAAGTGACAGTACTGGTGTCATGATAAAATGCACTTAGTACACACTGTAAAGTGACAGTACTGGTGTCATACTAAAATGCACTTACTACACACTGTAAATTGGTAGTACTGGTGTCATAATAAAATGCACTTACTACACACTGTAAAGTGGTAGTACTGGTGTCATGATTAAATGCACTTACTACACACTGTAAAGTGGTAGTACTGGTGTCACTATAAAATACACTTACTACACACTGTAAAGTGGTAGTACTGGTGTCATGATAAAATGCACTTACTACACACTGTAAATTGGTAGTACTGGTGTCATAATAAAATGCACTTACTACACGCTGTAAAGTGGTAGTACTGGTGTCATGATAAAATGCACTTACGACACACGGTAAAATGACAGTACTGGTGTCATGATAAAATACACTTACTACACACTGTAAAGTGGTAGTACTGGTGTCATGATAAAATGCACTTACGACACACGGTAAAATGACAGTACTGGTGTCATGATAAAATACACTTACTACACACTGTAAAGTGGTAGTACTGGTGTCATGATAAAATGCACTTACTACACACTGTAAAGTGACAGTACTGGTGTCATGATAAAATGCACTTAGTACACACTGTAAAGTGGTAGTACTGGTGTCATGATAAAATGCACTTACGACACACTGTAAAGTGACAGTACAGGTGTCATGATAAAATGCACTTACTACGCACTGTAAAGTGTAGTACTGGTGTCATGATAAAATACACTTACGACACTGTAAAGTGGTAGTACTAGTGTCAAGATAAAATGCACTTACTACACACTGTAAAGTGACAGTACTGGTGTTATGATAAAATGCACTTACTACGCACTGTAAAGTGACAGTACTGGTGTCATGATAAAATGCACTTACTACACACTGTAAAGTGACAGTACTGGTGTCATGATAAAATGCACTTACTACACACTGTAAAGTGGTAGTACTGGTGTCATGATAAAATGCACTTACGACACACTGTAAAGTGGTAGTACTGGTGTCATGATAAAATGCACTTACTACGCACTGTAAAGTGGTAGTACTGGTGTCATGATAAAATGCACTTACTACACACTGTAAAGTGACAGTACTGGTGTCATAATAAAATGCACTTACTACACACTGTAAAGTGGTAGTACTGGTGTCATGATAAAATGCACTTACTACGCACTGTAAAGTGGCAGTACTGGTGTCTTAATAAAATGCACTTACTACACACTGTAAAGTGGTAGTACTGGTGTCATGATAAAATGCACTTACTACACACTGTAAAGTGGTAGTACTGGTGTCATGATAAAATGCACTTACTACACACTGTAAAGTGACAGTACTGGTGTCATGATAAAATGCACTTACTACACACTGTAAAGTGGTAGTACTGGTGTCATGATAAAATGCACTTACTACACACTGTAAAGTGACAGTACTGGTGTCATGATAAAATGCACTTACTACACACTGTAAAGTGACAGTACTGGTGTCATGATAAAATGCACTTACTACGCACTGTAAAGTGACAGTACTAGTGTCATGATAAAATGCACTTACTACACACTGTAAAGTGACAGTACTGGTGTCATAATAAAATGCACTTACTACACACTGTAAAGTGGCAGTACTGGTGTCTTAATAAAATGCACTTACTACACACTGTAAAGTGGTAGTACGGGTGTCATGATAAAATGCACTTACTACACACTGTAAAGTGGTAGTACTGGTGTCATGATAAAATGCACTTACTACGCACTGTAAAGTGGCAGTACTGGTGTCTTAATAAAATGCACTTACTACACACTGTAAAGTGGTAGTACTGGTGTCATGATAAAATGCACTTACTACACACTGTAAAGTGGTAGTACTGGTGTCATGATAAAATGCACTTACTACACACTGTAAAGTGACAGTACTGGTGTCATGATAAAATGCACTTATTACACACTGTAAAGTGGTAGTACTGGTGTCATGATAAAATGCACTTACTACACACTGTAAAGTGACAGTACTGGTGTCATGATAAAATGCACTTACTACACACTGTAAAGTGACAGTACTGGTGTCATGATAAAATGCACTTACTACGCACTGTAAAGTGACAGTACTAGTGTCATGATAAAATGCACTTACTACGCACTGTAAAGTGACAGTACTGGTGTCATGATAAAATGCACTTACTACACACTGTAAAGTGACAGTACTGGTGTCATGATAAAATGCACTTACTACACACTGTAAAGTGGTAGTACTGGTGTCATGATAAAATGCACTTACTACACACTGTAAAGTGACAGTACTGGTGTCATGATAAAATGCACTTACTACACACTGTAAAGTGACAGTACTGGTGTCATGATAAAATGCACTTACTACACACTGTAAAGTGGTAGTACTGGTGTCACTATAAAATGCACTTACTACACACTGTAAAGTGACAGTACTGGTGTCATGATAAAATGCACTTACTACCCACTGTAAAGTGACAGTACTGGTGTCATGATAAAATGCACTTACTACACACTGTAAAGTGACAATACTGGTGTCATGATAAAATGCACTTACTACACACTGTAAAGTGACAGTACTGGTGTCATGATAAAATGCACTTACTACACACTGTAAAGTGACAGTACTGGTGTCATGATAAAATGCACTTACTACACACTGTAAATTGGTAGTACTGGTGTCATAATAAAATGCACTTACTACACACTGTAAAGTGGTAGTACTGGTATCATGATAAAATGCACTTACTACACACTGTAAAGTGGTAGTACTGGTGTCACTATAAAATGCACTTACTACACACTGTAAAGTGACAGTACTGGTGTCATGATAAAATGCACTTACTACCCACTGTAAAGTGACAGTACTGGTGTCATGATAAAATGCACTTACTACACACTGTAAAGTGACAATACTGGTGTCATGATAAAATGCACTTACTACACACTGTAAAGTGACAGTACTGGTGTCATGATAAAATGCACTTAGTACACACTGTAAAGTGACAGTACTGGTGTCATACTAAAATGCACTTACTACACACTGTAAATTGGTAGTACTGGTGTCATAATAAAATGCACTTACTACACACTGTAAAGTGGTAGTACTGGTGTCATGATAAAATGCACTTACTACACACTGTAAAGTGGTAGTACTGGTGTCATGATAAAATGCACTTATTACACACTGTGAAGTGGTAGTACTGGTGTCATGATAAAATGCACTTACTACACACTGTAAAGTGGTAGTACTGGTGTCATGACAAAATGCACTTACTACGCACTGTAAAGTGACAGTACTGGTGTCATGACAAAATGCACTTACTACACACTGTAAGGTGACAGTACTGGTGTCATGATAAAATGCACTTACTACACACTGTAAAGTGACAGTACTGGTGTCATGATAAAATGCACTTACTACACGCTGTAAAGTGACAGTACTGGTGTCATGATAAAATGCATTTACTACACGCTGTAAAGTGACAGTACTGGTGACATGATAAAATGCACTTACTACACACTGTAAAGTGACAGTACTGGTGCCATGATAAAATGCACTTACTACGCACTGTAAAGTGACAGTACTGGTGCCATGATAAAATGCACTTACTACGCACTGTAAAGTGACAGTACTGGTGTCATGATAAAATGCACTTACTACACACTGTAAAGTGACAGTACTGGTGTCATGATAAAATGCACTTACTACACACTGTAAAGTGACAGTACTGTTGTCATGATAAAATGCACTTAGTACACACTGTAAAGTGACAGTACTGGTGTCATGATAAAATGCACTTACTACGCACTGTAAAGTGTCAGTACTGGTGTCATGATAAAATGCACTTACTATGAACTGTAAAGTGACAGTACTGGTGTCATGATAAAATGCACTTACTACACACTGTAAAGTGACAGTACAGGTGTCATGATAAAATGCACTTACTACACACTGTAAAGTGACAGTACTGGTGTCATGATAAAATGCACTTACTACACACTGTAAAGTGGTAGTACTGGTGTCATGATAAAATGCACTTACTACACACTGTAAATTGGTAGTACTGGTGTCATAATAAGATGCACTTACTACACTCTGTAAAGTGGTAGTACTGGTGTCATGATAAAATGCACTTACGACACACTGTAAAGTGGTAGTACTGGTGTCATGATAAAATGCACTTACTACACACTGTAAAGTGGTAGTACTGGTGTCATGATAAAATGCACTTACTACACACTGTAAAGTGGTAGTACTGGTGTCACTATAAAATGCACTTACTACACACTGTAAAGTGACAGTACTGGTGTCATGATAAAATGCACTTACTACCCACTGTAAAGTGACAGTACTGGTGTCATGATAAAATGCACTTACTACACACTGTAAAGTGACAATACTGGTGTCATGATAAAATGCACTTACTACACACTGTAAAGTGACAGTACTGGTGTCATGATAACATGCACTTAGTACACACTGTAAAGTGACAGTACTGGTGTCATACTAAAATGCACTTACTACACACTGTAAATTGGTAGTACTGGTGTCATAATAAAATGCACTTACTACACACTGTAAAGTGGTAGTACTGGTGTCATGATAAAATGCACTTACTACACACTGTAAAGTGGTAGTACTGGTGTCATGATAAAATGCACTTATTACACACTGTGAAGTGGTAGTACTGGTGTCATGATAAAATGCACTTACTACACACTGTAAAGTGGTAGTACTGGTGTCATGACAAAATGCACTTACTACGCACTGTAAAGTGACAGTACTGGTGTCATGACAAAATGCACTTACTACACACTGTAAGGTGACAGTACTGGTGTCATGATAAAATGCACTTACTACACACTGTAAAGTGACAGTACTGGTGTCATGATAAAATGCACTTACTACACGCTGTAAAGTGACAGTACTGGTGTCATGATAAAATGCATTTACTACACGCTGTAAAGTGACAGTACTGGTGACATGATAAAATGCACTTACTACACACTGTAAAGTGACAGTACTGGTGCCATGATAAAATGCACTTACTACGCACTGTAAAGTGACAGTACTGGTGCCATGATAAAATGCACTTACTACGCACTGTAAAGTGACAGTACTGGTGTCATGATAAAATGCACTTACTACACACTGTAAAGTGACAGTACTGGTGTCATGATAAAATGCACTTACTACACACTGTAAAGTGACAGTACTGTTGTCATGATAAAATGCACTTAGTACACACTGTAAAGTGACAGTACTGGTGTCATGATAAAATGCACTTACTACGCACTGTAAAGTGTCAGTACTGGTGTCATGATAAAATGCACTTACTATGAACTGTAAAGTGACAGTACTGGTGTCATGATAAAATGCACTTACTACACACTGTAAAGTGACAGTACTGGTGTCATGATAAAATGCACTTACTACACACTGTAAAGTGGTAGTACTGGTGTCATGATAAAATGCACTTACTACACACTGTAAATTGGTAGTACTGGTGTCATAATAAGATGCACTTACTACACTCTGTAAAGTGGTAGTACTGGTGTCATGATAAAATGCACTTACGACACACTGTAAAGTGGTAGTACTGGTGTCATGATAAAATGCACTTACTACACACTGTAAAGTGGTAGTACTGGTGTCATGATAAAATGCACTTACTACACACTGTAAAGTGGTAGTACTGGTGTCATGATAAAATGCACTTACTACACACTGTAAAGTGACAGTACTGGTGTCATGATAAAATGCACTTACTACGCACTGTAAAGTGACAGTACTGGTGTCATGATAAAATGCACTTACTACACACTGTAAAGTGACAGTACTGGTGTCATGATAAAATGCACTTACTACACACTGTAAAGTGGTAGTACTGGTGTCATGATAAAATGCACTTACGACACACTGTAAAGTGGTAGTACTGGTGTCATGATAAAATGCACTTACTACGCACTGTAAAGTGGTAGTACTGGTGTCATGATAAAATGCACTTACGACACACTGTAAAGTGACAGTACAGGTGTCATGATAAAATGCACTTACTACGCACTGTAAAGTGTAGTACTGGTGTCATGATAAAATGCACTTACGACACACTGTAAAATGGTAGTACTGGTGTCATGATAAAATGCACTTACTACACACTGTAAAGTGACAGTACTGGTGTCATGATAAAATGCACTTACTACGCACTGTAAAGTGACAGTACTGGTGTCATGATAAAATGCACTTACTACACACTGTAAAGTGACAGTACTGGTGTCATGATAAAATGCACTTACTACACACTGTAAAGTGGTAGTACTGGTGTCATGATAAAATGCACTTACTACACACTGTAAAGTGACAGTACTGGTGTCATGATAAAATGCACTTACTACACACTGTAAAGTGACAGTACTGGTGTCATGATAAAATGCACTTACTACACACTGTAAAGTGACAGTACTGGTGTCATGATAAAATGCACTTAATACACACTGTAAAGTGACAGTACTGGTGTCATGATAAATTGCACTTACTACACACTGTAAAGTGGTAGTACTGGTGTCATGATAAAATGCACTTACTACACACTGTAAAGTGGTAGTACTGGTCTCATGATAAAATGCACTTACTACACACTGTAAAGTGACAGTACTGGTGTCATGATAAAATGCACTTACTACACACTGTAAAGTGACAGTACTGGTGTCATGATAAAATGCACTTACTACACTGTAAAGTGGTAGTACTGGTGTCACTATAAAATGCACTTACTACACACTGTAAAGTGACAGTACTGGTGTCATGATAAAATGCACTTACTACCCACTGTGAAGTGACAGTACTGGTGTCATGATAAAATGCACTTAGTACACACTGTAAAGTGACAGTACTGGTGTCATAATCAAATGCACTTACTACACACTGTAAATTGGTAGTACTGGTGTCATAATAAAATGCACTTACTACACACTGTAAAGTGGTAGTACTGGTGTCATGATAAAATGCACTTATTACAAACTGTAAAGTGGTAGTACTGGTGTCATGATAAAATGCACTTACTACACACTGTAAAGTGACTGTACTGGTGTCATGATAAAATGCACTTACTACACACTGTAAAGTGACAGTACTGGTGTCATGATAAAATGCACTTACTACACACTGTAAAGTGACAGTACTGGTGTCATGATAAAATGCAGTTACTACACACTGTAAAGTGGTGGTACTGGTGTCATGATAAAATGCACTTACGACACACGGTAAAGTGACAGTACTGGTGTCATGATAAAATGCACTTACTACGCACTGTAAAGTGGTAGTACTGGTGTCATGATAAAATGCACTTACGACACACTGTAAAGTGGTAGTACTGGTGTCATGATAAAATGCACTTACTACACACTGTAAAGTGGTAGTACTGGTGTCATGATAAAATGCACTTACTACACACTGTAAAGTGGTAGTACTGGTGTCATGATAAAATGCACTTACTACACACTGTAAAGTGGTAGTACTGGTGTCATGATAAAATGCACTTACGACACACGGTAAAATGACAGTACTGGTGTCATGATAAAATGCACTTACTACGCACTGTAAAGTGGTAGTACTGGTGTCATGATAAAATGCTCTTACGACACACTGTAAAGTGACAGTACTGGTGTCATGATAAAATGCACTTACTACCCACTGTAAAGTGACAGTACTGGTGTCATGATAAAATGCACTTACTACGCACTGTAAAGTGACAGTACTGGTGTCATGATAAAATGCACCTACTACGCACTGTAAAGTGACAGTACTGGTGTCATGATAAAATGCACTTACTACGCACTGTAAAGTGACAGTACTGGTGTCATGATAAAATGCATTTACTGCGCACTGTAAAGTGACAGTACTGGTGTCATGATAAAATGCACTTACTACGCACTGTAAAGTGGTAGTACTGGTGTCATGATAAAATGCACTTACTACACACTGTAAAGTGACAGTACTGGTGTCATGATAAAATGCACTTACTACACACTGCAAAGTGACAGTACTGGTGTCATGATAAAATGCACTTACTACGCACTGTAAAGTGACAGTACTGGTGTCATGATAAAATGCACTTACTACACACTGTAAAGTGACAGTAGTGGTGTCATGATAAAATGCACTTACTACACACTGTAAAGTGGTAGTACTGGTGTCATGATAAAATGCACTTACTACACACTGTAAAGTGGTAGTACTGGTGTCATGATAAAATGCACTTACTACACACTGTAAAGTGGTAGTACTGGTGTCATGATAAAATGCACTTACTACACACTGTAAAGTGACAGTCCTGGTGTCATGATAAAATGCACTTACTACACACTGTAAATTGGTAGTACTGGTGTCATAATAAAATGCACTTACTACACACTGTAAATTGGTAGTACTGGTGTCATAATAAAATGCACTTACTACACACTGTAAAGTGGTAGTACTGGTGTCATGATAAAATGCACTTACTACACACTATAAAGTGGTAGTACTGGTGTCATGATAAAATGCACTTACTACACACTGTAAAGTGACAGTACTGGTGTCATGATAAAATGCACTTACTACACACTGTAAATTGGTATTACTGGTGTCATAATAAAATGCACTTACTACACACTGTAAATTGGTAGTACTGGTGTCATAATAAAATGCACTTACTACACACTGTAAAGTGGTAGTACTGGTGTCATGATAAAATGCACTTACTACACACTGTAAAGTGACAGTACTGGTGTCATGATAAAATGCACTTACTACACACTGTAAAGTGGTAGTACTGGTGACATGATAAAATGCACTTACTACACACTGTAAAGTGGTAGTACAGGTTTCATGACAAAATGCACTTACTACACACTGTAAAGTGACAGTACTGGTGTCATGATAAAATGCACTTACTACGCACTGTAAAGTGACAGTACTGGTGTCATGATAAAATGCACTTACTACGCACTGTAAAGTGACAGTACTGGTGTCATGATAAAATACACTTACTACGCACTGTAAAGTGACAGTACTAGTGTCATGATAAAATGCACTTACTACGCACTGTAAAGTGGTAGTACTGGTGTTATGATAAAATGCACTTACTACACACTGTAAAGTGACAGTACTGGTGTCATGATAAAATGCACTTACTACACACTGTAAAGTGACAGTACTGGTGTCATGATAAAATGCACTTACTACACACTGTAAAGTGGTAGTACTGGTGTCATGATAAAATGCACTTACGACACACGGTAAAGTGACAGTACTGGTGTCATGATAAAATGCACTTACTACGCACTGTAAAGTGGTAGTACTGGTGTCATGATAAAATGCACTTACGACACACTGTAAAGTGGTAGTACTGGTGTCATGATAAAATGCACTTACTACACACTGTAAAGTGACAGTACTGGTGTCATAATAAAATGCACTTACTACGCACTGTAAAGTGACAGTACTGGTGTCATGATAAAATGCACTTACTACACACTGCAAAGTGACAGTACTGGTGTCATGATAAAATGCACTTACTACGCACTGTAAAGTGACAGTACTGGTGTCATAATAAAATGCACTTACTACACACTGTAAAGTGACAGTAGTGGTGTCATGATAAAATGCACTTACTACACACTGTAAAGTGGTAGTACTGGTGTCATGATAAAATGCACTTACTACACACTGTAAAGTGGTAGTACTGGTGTCATGATAAAATGCACTTACTACACACTGTAAAGTGGTAGTACTGGTGTCATGATAAAATGCACTTACTACACACTGTAAAGTGACAGTCCTGGTGTCATGATAAAATGCACTTACTACACACTGTAAATTGGTAGTACTGGTGTCATAATAAAATGCACTTACTACACACTGTAAATTGGTAGTACTGGTGTCATAATAAAATGCACTTACTACACACTGTAAAGTGGTAGTACTGGTGTCATGATAAAATGCACTTACTACACACTATAAAGTGGTAGTACTGGTGTCATGATAAAATGCACTTACTACACACTGTAAAGTGACAGTACTGGTGTCATGATAAAATGCACTTACTACACACTGTAAATTGGTATTACTGGTGTCATAATAAAATGCACTTACTACACACTGTAAATTGGTAGTACTGGTGTCATAATAAAATGCACTTACTACACACTGTAAAGTGGTAGTACTGGTGTCATGATAAAATGCACTTACTACACACTGTAAAGTGACAGTACTGGTGTCATGATAAAATGCACTTACTACACACTGTAAAGTGGTAGTACTGGTGACATGATAAAATGCACTTACTACACACTGTAAAGTGGTAGTACAGGTTTCATGACAAAATGCACTTACTACACACTGTAAAGTGACAGTACTGGTGTCATGATAAAATGCACTTACTACGCACTGTAAAGTGACAGTACTGGTGTCATGATAAAATGCACTTACTACGCACTGTAAAGTGACAGTACTGGTGTCATGATAAAATACACTTACTACGCACTGTAAAGTGACAGTACTAGTGTCATGATAAAATGCACTTACTACGCACTGTAAAGTGGTAGTACTGGTGTTATGATAAAATGCACTTACTACACACTGTAAAGTGACAGTACTGGTGTCATGATAAAATGCACTTACTACACACTGTAAAGTGACAGTACTGGTGTCATGATAAAATGCACTTACTACACACTGTAAAGTGGTAGTACTGGTGTCATGATAAAATGCACTTACGACACACGGTAAAGTGACAGTACTGGTGTCATGATAAAATGCACTTACTACGCACTGTAAAGTGGTAGTACTGGTGTCATGATAAAATGCACTTACGACACACTGTAAAGTGGTAGTACTGGTGTCATGATAAAATGCACTTACTACACACTGTAAAGTGACAGTACTGGTGTCATAATAAAATGCACTTACTACGCACTGTAAAGTGACAGTACTGGTGTCATGATAAAATGCACTTACTACGCACTGTAAAGTGGTAGTACTGGTGTCATGATAAAATGCACTTACTATACACTGTAAAGTGACAGTACTGGTGTCATGATAAAATGCACTTACTACACACTGCAAAGTGACGGTACTGGTGTCATGATAAAATGCACTTACTACGCATTGTAAAGTGACAGTACTGGTGTCATGATAAAATGCACTTACTACACACTGTGAAGTGGTAGTACTGGTGTCATGATAAAATGCACTTACGACACACTGTAAAGTGACAGTACTGGTGTCATGATAAAATGTACTTACTATGCACTGTAAAGTGACAGTACTGGTGTCATGATAAAATGCACTTACGACACACTGTAAAGTGGTAGTACTGGTGTCATGATAAAATGCACTTACTACACACTGTAAAGTGACAGTACTGGTGTCATGATAAAATGCACTTACTACACACTGTAAAGTGACAGTACTGGTGTCATGATAAAATGCACTTACTACACACTGCAAAGTGACAGTACTGGTGTCATGATAAAATGCACTTACTACGCACTGTAAAGTGACAGTACTGGTGTCATGATAAAATGCACTTACTACACACTGTAAAGTGACAGTAGTGGTGTCATGATAAAATGCACTTACTACACACTGTAAAGTGGTAGTACTGGTGACATGATAAAATGCACTTACTACACACTGTAAAGTGGTAGTACAGGTTTCATGACAAAATGCACTTACTACACACTGTAAAGTGGTAGTACAGGTTTCATGACAAAATGCACTTACTACACACTGTAAAGTGACAGTACTGGTGTCATGATAAAATGCACTTACTACGCACTGTAAAGTGACAGTACCGGTGTCATGATAAAATGCACTTACTACACACTGTAAATTGGTAGTACTGGTGTCATAATAAAATGCACTTACTACACACTGTAAATTGGTAGTACTGGTGTCATAATAAAATGCACTTACTACACACTGTAAAGTGGTAGTACTGGTGTCATGATAAAATGCACTTACTACACACTATAAAGTGGTAGTACTGGTGTCATGATAAAATGCACTTACTACACACTGTAAAGTGACAGTACTGGTGTCATGATAAAATGCACTTACTACACACTGTAAATTGGTATTACTGGTGTCATAATAAAATGCACTTACTACACACTGTAAATTGGTAGTACTGGTGTCATAATAAAATGCACTTACTACACACTGTAAAGTGGTAGTACTGGTGTCATGATAAAATGCACTTACTACACACTGTAAAGTGACAGTACTGGTGTCATGATAAAATGCACTTACTACACACTGTAAAGTGGTAGTACTGGTGACATGATAAAATGCACTTACTACACACTGTAAAGTGGTAGTACAGGTTTCATGGCAAAATGCACTTACTACACACTGTAAAGTGGTAGTACAGGTTTCATGACAAAATGCACTTACTACACACTGTAAAGTGACAGTACTGGTGTCATGATAAAATGCACTTACTACGCACTGTAAAGTGACAGTACCGGTGTCATGATAAAATGCACTTACTACGCACTGTAAAGTGACAGTACTGGTGTCATGATAAAATACACTTACTACGCACTGTAAAGTGACAGTACTAGTGTCATGATAAAATGCACTTACTACGCACTGTAAAGTGGTAGTACTGGTGTTATGATAAAATGCACTTACTACACACTGTAAAGTGACAGTACTGGTGTCATGATAAAATGCACTTACTACACACTGTAAAGTGACAGTACTGGTGTCATGATAAAATGCACTTACTACACACTGTAAAGTGGTAGTACTGGTGTCATGATAAAATGCACTTACAACACACGGTAAAGTGACAGTACTGGTGTCATGATAAAATGCACTTACTACGCACTGTAAAGTGGTAGTACTGGTGTCATGATAAAATGCACTTACGACACACTGTAAAGTGGTAGTACTGGTGTCATGATAAAATGCACTTACTACACACTGTAAAGTGACAGTACTGGTGTCATAATAAAATGCACTTACTACGCACTGTAAAGTGACAGTACTGGTGTCATGATAAAATGCACTTACTACGCACTGTAAAGTGGTAGTACTGGTGTCATGATAAAATGCACTTACTATACACTGTAAAGTGACAGTACTGGTGTCATTATAAAATGCACTTACTACACACTGCAAAGTGACGGTACTGGTGTCATGATAAAATGCACTTACTACGCATTGTAAAGTGACAGTACTGGTGTTATGATAAAATGCACTTACTACACACTGTGAAGTGGTAGTACTGGTGTCATGATAAAATGCACTTACAACACACTGTAAAGTGACAGTACAGGTGTCATGATAAAATGCACTTACTACGCACTGTAAAGTGGTAGTACTGGTGTCATGATAAAATGCACTTACGACACACTGTAAAGTGGTAGTACTGGTGTCATGATAAAATGCACTTACTACACACTGTAAAGTGACAGTACTGGTGTCATGATAAAATGCACTTACTACACACTGTAAAGTGGTAGTACTGGTGTCATGATAAAATGCACTTACGACACACTGTAAAGTGGTAGTACTGGTGTCATGATAAAATGCACTTACTACACACTGTAAAGTGACAGTACTGGTGCCATGATAAAATGCACTTACTACACACTGTAAAGTGACAGTACTGGTGTCATGATAAAATGCACTTACTACGCACTGTAAAGTGACAGTACTGGTGTCATGATAAAATGCACTTACTACGCACTGTAAAGTGACAGTACTGGTGTCATGATAAAATGCACTTACTACGCACTGTAAAGTGACAGTACTTGTGTCATGATAAAATGCACTTACTACGCACTGTGAAGTGGTAGTACTGGTGTCATGATAAAATGCACTTACTACACACTGTAAAGTGACAGTACTGGTGTCATGATAAAATGCACTTACTACACACTGTAAAGTGACAGTACTGGTGTCATGATAAAATGCACTTACTACACACTGTAAAGTGACAGTACTGGTGTCATGATAAAATGCACTTACTACACACTGTAAAGTGACAGTACTGGTGTCATGATAAAATGCACTTAGTACACACTGTAAAGTGACAGTACTGGTGTCATGATAAAATGCACTTACTACACACTGTAAAGTGAAAGTACTGGTGTCATGATAAAATGCACTTACTACGCACTGTAAAGTGGTAGTACTGGTGTCATGATAAAATGCACTTACTACGCACTGTTAAGTGACAGTATTGGTGTCATGATAAAATGCACTTACTACACATTTCTAAAGTGACAGTACTGGTGTCATGATAAAATGCACTTACTACACACTGTAAAGTGACAGTACTGGTGTCATGATAAAATGCACTTACTACACACTGTAAAGTGGTAGTACTGGTGTCACTATAAAATGCACTTACTACACACTGTAAAGTGACAGTACTGGTGTCATGATAAAATGCACTTACTACACACTGTAAAGTGACAGTACTGGTGTCATGATAAAATGCACTTACTACACACTGTAAAGTGACAGTACTGGTGTCATGATAAAATGCACTTACTACGCACTATAAAGTGACAGTACTGGTGTCATGATAAAATGCACTTACTACACACTGTAAAGTGACAGTACTGGTGTCATGATAAAATGCACTTACTACACACTGTAAAGTGACAGTACTGGTGTCATGATAAAATGCACTTACTACACACTAACGTGACAGTACTGGTGTCATGATAAAATGCACTTACTACACACTGTAACGTGACAGTACTGGTGTCATGATAAAATGCACTTACTACGCACTGTAAAGTGACTACTGGTGTCATGATAAAATGCACGCAGTACATTCTGTAAGTTGGTTGGCATTAGGAAGGTCATCTAGCTGTAGAAACTATGCCAAACTTGAACATATGAGCAAGACGTGGTCATCTAACCTGTCTAGTCTCAGAATGTGACAACCGGTCCACCCCATGCCAGCATGGAAAACAGACCTAAAATGGTGATGCTGATAATATAATGATAAATAGATAATAATTATTACAAGCATGGAACAGTGGTTGTAAAATGATGATAGTCCAATGTACAAGTGAAATGACTGGATAAATATATCTATAAGAGCTATCAAATCATCTAGAATAGCTATGTGATCATCTGCCAATATCATCTGGATTAGCTGTCAGATCATTTAGTCATATTATTTAGTAGACAACCACCCAATATTAAGTCTACCATTTATAGGCTAAAATATCTAAATACCTTTAACACTTTTATGACCGCATTTCTAATGAAATACACTCTATTTCAATTAATTAATGAAGAATTTTGAGTGATTTACTAAAATTATTAATTGTTTCATTGCTATGATAGTAACTTAATGTAATGTTCTTATATAAAATTATGTTGGAAGATTTTAATATGACTCCTGTTTCTGAAGCTAAAAAAAAAATGGGAATAAATTACATCCTTGTGCATAATACAACCCTGAAGGACAGCCGTGTCTCTGTAACATTTTTGTTAACTTGTACTATGTTGTCCATCAAAATCTTGATCTGACTCTACAATATTCAATTTGTTATGGCATTAAAGAGTGTAAAAGAGCTGAAAATTTTGTGTAGAAGCACCTATTGGGTGTATTTGAAATGGGTATTTTTAAGCTTAGCAAACATTTCTGAAAATGTTTACAACATGGTTAGTGTTAGGAAGGGAACCCAGCTGTAAAAAACTGGCCAAAATGCAGTTCCATTTGAGCAAGGTTTGGCATAGTCAACTGGCCAGACTTGCCTCATCACGTGGACAACCCATCTGACCCTTGCAAGCATGGAAAATAAGACGTTAAACAGAGAATATGGTGATAATTGTTTCTACTTTAGGCACAAGGCCAGCAATTACCCAGTACATTACTGGTACTTTATTTTATCGACCCCGTAAGGATGAAAGGCAAAGTTAACCTCGGCGGGATTTGAACTCAGACCGTAAAGGGACGTAACTATGTTAGAAAGCATGGCGTCCGACTCTCTACCGATACTGCCAATTATGGTGATAATGATATATAATATGACTCTGACTCATTTTGTCCTTAATTTTAGTTCAAAATTTCCTGCATTATATATAAGAAAATGCAATATTATTGTTCTTTTTTCTTTCACTTTCTTTTTGCTTTCTCTTTCAGATTATATCATGGGTTCTTCTTGCAGTGTTTATAACTTATTCGAAACTCTCCATTGCAACAATATTCCGTCGACAAGGCAGGAGAGGCATGTATTGGTATGGCGCTATTTCCCAAGCAGGTTCAGCTATCGGATCAATTATAATGTTTATTTTTGTGAATGTCTTGCATTGGTTTGTCTCTGCAGATTCCTGTCCTAATTAGTTCAATATCAATCAGTTCAATCACTCCATTATTGATTTCAGCTCAACTAAAATTCAAAATAATATCTATCATTATATTTTTACTGACAATATAAACATATTTTAAAATTATATAAACTGAGGAAACTTGTGATGGACTGCTCAGCAAATAAAATGGAAAGAAAAGGAGACAATCATTGGATCAAACCATGGAAACAATATTTGCATTGGTCATTCCATTGTTACAATTCCTGGCAGAAGAAAGGAGCTGATCATCAGCTCAAACCAAAGATACAATGTTTCTGTTGATCTTCTCAATATTGATACTATCTGCCAATCACAATTCCTGGCAGAAGAAAGCAGTCAATTGTCACATTGGATCAAGAAAACAATATTTCCATTGTTTTTGTTTTTTTATTTCCTGTACTATGTGCTGGTTGTAACTCCTGACAGAAGTGTCACCAACAAATAGTGAGTACAAAGTCTGCCCTTTAAAGTGGAAAGTGTAATGTTATTAATGTTTTAGGTGTGTGGCCTAGTGGTTAGGATATTGATCTAATGATCATAAAGTTGTGGGGTTAAATTCCAGGACCATGTAGTGCATTGTGTTTTTTAAGTAAGACGCTTCATTTCATATTGCTTTTCATGATAGGATTGGAAAACATATCATTAGAATGCCCCAATAAACTTCCAACTAAATCAGTATAGGTGTGAGCTGTAAATTTAGATCATTTAACCCTTTCATGACTGCATGAATGAAATACACTCTATTTTAATTAAAGAAGAATTTTAAGGTATTTACTAAAATTATTAATTATTTCATTAGTAAAAAATTAGAAAGTTCTTATATAAAATTATGTTGGAAGATTTTTATTTAAATTGGAAATCTTTAAAATGGGTGGTTTTATTTCATAGATCCAGAGCCGGTTTTGGCCAGGTTGGTAACTAAAGGGTTAATGCAGAAAGCATTAAAAAACTAGCTGGAAATAATTAGGTGAGGAAAAAAATTTTTTCAGCAAGTATTGGAGACTACCACTGATATATTTTGGTTTTATAAGACATTTTCAATAAACTTAGCCCACACTGTACTTGTTGAAACAGGGATGAAAGAATCCTTAAGATGTACAGTAATGTGCACATGTACACATAGACAACTAATATAGTTTAGAGAGTATAAATTATAGATGGAAGGGGGTAATTCTTAAACCTCACTATCCTAAGCTAGAGTCTAGAGATGTTAATTGTAAATAAAAGGGTTTTATAGATAGAATATAATTTCTAGTTAGTGAGGAAGAGATTCTTGATATTTTATATCATGGTTTGATAAAGTATTATCAACATATTTGTACAATAGTTGAATAATATTATAGATTGTCTTCAATTTCATCCATATAGTGGAGGCACATGGCCTAATGGTAAGGGTGTTGTACTTATGATCATAATGTTGTGAGTTTGATTCCTGGGCTGGGTTGTGTGTTGTGTTCTCGAGAAAAACACTTCATTTCAAATTGCTCCAGTATAATCAGCAGAAAATGGGTACCAGCAATAGCTGTAATTTAACCATGGTTTAACCCTGTAATTGACTGTCGTCCTATCCAGGGGTGAGTTTTGTTCTCTCAGTTGCTTCACATCCCAAAACCAGGATAACCACTGGTCTGACAAGCCTCCTAGCTTGAGAGAGACTTTAGACTTTTAGAGATAAGGTATCTCTTGTTTAATGCTTTACATACTTAGACTATTGTATATTGATATTTTACATTCACTTTCCATACTGGCATGAGTTGGATGAGTCACTGTGGTCTGAATCAATTCTTAATCAGTTACCACCCTCCTAGATGGGTCAGGGGACCATGTCATGCTCATACATTCCAATTTCGACAAATGGATGCCTTTCCTAACATCAGCCATTTTACAGAGTGTACTGGGTGCGTTTTATCATGGGAGCAGTGCTAGAGATGTTATCTTATCCCATGCAAAAATAAAAAGTCCTCTCTACTCCATGTTATTTCAACTTCAGACTTGACCAAGAGTGTGGTTAGAAGGGTGGGGGAGTGATAGCCAACAGAGAAGACAAGGAGTGTATGCATGTTTGTGTGAAGGGGGGGGGGGGGGGGACAGAATGATAGTATGGTAGGGGACGGAAGGGGAGAGTGGTAACTATATGGTAATTATTAGTAGACTATTGTAATAATTTGCTAAACTCACTGTGGCTTCCATAAAACCATCTGCATGAAAACCAATATTGAAGTTAATTTTAAAATATTTAATGCAATAAACATTAAAAAGCTAACTAGAAATAATATGTAATGAGGAAAAGTCAATGTTAGTCAATTTTAAGGCCGTTTCCTCTACTAAAGCAAGAGCTTAGCTTTGCATGGCTCGTGATAGGCTTCATAGACATAACAAGGTCCTTTTTGAGGCAATGTTATACAGATAGATACCCTTCCTGGCACCAACCTCTTTTAGTTAGCTTTTACGATACACCAAGATATGATGTATCTATTCAATGACTAATAGTGTTATTATTAGACTTCTTGCTTTTCATGCTTACAGGGTCGTTAAAATAAGGCACTAGTAATGCACTGAGTCAATTTAATCGATTTCCCCTCTCCCCAAATAGCTGGCCTTGTGCCTATAGTAGAAATCCTTATTAGACTTCTTTAGCAAAGGGGGCATTTCACTGTACTTGCCAAAGTATAAATGTAAATTTACAACAATGCATACGAGTGTATGGAAAAAACTTTAGAGAATAAATCACCATCATCATCATCATTTAGATTTGTGTTCCATACTGACATGTGTTATATGGGCTACTACAGACCAAGTCAGTAATTTATCAGACCCACAGTCCTCTTAAATGGGTTTGAGACCAGCTATTGATCAAATATATTTCATTTAGAATTGTTTCTGTGGCTGGATATCCTCCCAAGAATAAGTGGGCAAAAAAAAAGAAGCAGCTCAACACCCTAACCACTAGGCCATGTGCCCTTGAATAGTAAAGTAAAGAACTACATATTAGCAGGACCAATAACAAGAAGTAGGGTGTTTAGTCAGTATATCAGTCTAGGGCCTGAAGAAGCAAGGATAGGCCTTTAAATATATGACACCACCACCACTGCCACCCTGCTATACACTGACACCTATAAAATCCCATTGTTCAGCCTCATTGAATTTTGAAAGGAGCTTTCCCAACCCCCAACACCAAGGTCCAAAAGCAGTCTTGTCTAGCTTTGTTAAATTTCTCTGGGAGGCTCTGTATCTTAGTGACAATCATCATTGTCATTTTAATGTCCACTTTCCCTGCTAGAAATTTAAAAGACATGTCTACCATAGTTTGGATAATTTTCTATCTAAATATGTCAAATGTTATTAAGTAGATAATAATATCTTAAATATTTGTCACCCTTTACATATGATATGGTTGCTTAGCAACTTTTATACACATTTTTCTGTTAGGTTTTATTTATATTAAACTGTCAACTCTTCATTCCAATGTTGAAATAATCTTATATATATACATGATAGTTAGTTGTTAATGTGGAGGAACTACAGTTTGATATATAAATCACCATCTTCATTATCGGTGTGGGTTGGATGGGGTTTTTCTAACACACACATATGTATTTATATATATATATATATATATATATATATATATATAAATGAGGTATTTCCGTAGGAAAGGTAAAGGAAAAGAGAGTGCTCTATGTAGGCTACAGAGCTTTTTAGTTACCACTGGTAAATGAAATAATTATCTTACGTTGTTTATTACATAACTATATATATGAAAAGGTATGTCCCCGACGGCAGAGCTCAAGCCGTTTCGACAGCTATTTCTGAGTTGAGAAATAGCCGTCAAAACAGCTTGAGCTCTGCCGTCGGGGTCATACTTTTTCCTATTTCCCACTCTACCACCCTAAGTATTGAGTACTCTGGTGCGTTATGGTCCATCTGGTTCCTTACCACAACTCCTTCGTTATATATATATATATATATATATATATAGGTCGTTTTGATGCTATGACAAAAAGTGCCCACTCCACACTGTAAAGTAGTTGTGTAGGTGTCTCAAGAAAATGCATCTGGTCGACACAGTAAGGTGATCATTTTGGTGTCACGATAAAAGGTACCCAGTCCACGCTATGAATGTGGTTGGTATTAGGAAGGGCATCCAGCCGTAGAAACCAAGTCAAAAGCAGATCTATGTGACTCACAACAGGACAACTCATCTACCCCATGCTAGCATGGTAAAATGGATGTTAAACAGTGATGATGATGATATATATATGTGTGTATATATGTATATGTATGTATGTGTGTATATATATATGTATGTGTGTGTGTGTGTGTGTGTGTCTATTGAGATGTATCTCATCATTTAACATCCCATTTTTCTGCTAGCAAGTGTTGATGATATATATGTCTAGGGTGGGTAAAATTCCCGAGATCCATAGACAAGTTCTCTCCAGCTGTCTCTGTCTCTCATTATCGCTGCCATGTCCTGCATCTCCAAGAGACCTGTCTGTCCTTGAGGCATCAACATATGTTAACCTCGGTCTTCTTCTTCCATTGTGTCCATGTTGATTCTGTGGACCGTCACTGCCTGATGATCTCACAGGCTTATGGAATCCCCAAGAAGATAGTGGACCTGATATCACTGCTTTACACCAACACCAAAGCCCAAGTCATTATACCTGATGGGATGACAGAGTTCTTTGAGATACTGACTGGAGTGCTCCAGGGAGTTACATTGGCTCCCTACCTTTTTATCATCGCAGTGGACTATTGTATGTGCCTTGGCTTTATTGTAACACCATCTCAGAGCAGGAGAGTTAAGGCAAAAAAGATATATATATATATATATATTCAAAAAAAGACACGGCAAAAAGCACCCAGCCCACACTGTCAATGTTGTTAGGAAGGGCATCCAGCAGTAGAAAACCAACCAGAAACACCTCTATATGAGGGAGACATGGTCACCCGACACAACTTGCCTCTAAATGGGACCTGTCTAATCCATGCTAGCATCAAAGATGGACATTAATCAATGATGATGGAAATAGGGAGCACACAGGACAAAGACAATGGGGAAAAAAACAATAGTCAACCTCTGGAAATCACTACGGTTTCAGTGCATCACTTACCATCAAAAGGGCAAGAGCTCAGTCATTGGGCAGTAACTCATTACAATATCTACACTCTACTTTAACTATCAAATACTAGTCTTACTAGTCTAAACTGATAGCTCCCAATGTATCTATGGTGATGATGATGATATATGTGTATATAAAGTGAAATGACATGAGGCCAAATATGTTGAATTTCCTTAATTTTTTATTACTGTAAACACTGCACATTTCAGTGGCCAGGTTGCATAAGAACCCGGAAACATATCAAGTAGTGGAAAATTCCATTTAGAAATGTATAAAAGTTGGAGTTAGGGTTAATTTTAAGAACTGAAGATTTAAACTGAGTGTTTAAACAAGTAGACCAGTTACGTTAATGATTCCAATTATAGAGTTGTGTAAATCAGGGACCTAAAAAACAAATAACATAATTGTTTCTACTTTTGGCACAAGGCCAGCAATTACCCAGTACATTACTGGTACTTTATTTTATCGACCCCGTAAGGATGAAAGGCAAAGTTAACCTCGACCATAATGTTAGTTAAGCTAAGCTCGGATTCCCCCTTTAGTTAGTGCTATTAGAAAAGCTATACACAATCCCCAGCTGTCCCTAGGTTCCACGCACCGGTCAGTCCCCAAATCATACTGGGTGTAATCCATATAGGCAAGGTACATACATTCAAACCAGGCTATCACTATAATATGAAGACACTATCGCATATTATGTAGCGAATGTATCCCAAGGGGTAGGTGGGACAATCAATCAGACAAATATATATTTAGTTAATAGTAAATATGCGAAGGATTATTTAATGGAAAGTATAATCATCATCATCAAACATCCACTTTTCCCTGCTTGCAAGGGTGGGACAGGAACTGATTCTGGCTTGATTTCTACAGCTGGATGCCCTTCCTAACACCAACCTCATTTACAGTGAGTGCTTGGTGCTTTTTTGCCATGGCACCTCCACGACCACTTTACAGTGGAATGATAGGGACCCCAGTCCCTATCATTTCATTTCTACAGCTGAGTAAACTGGAGCAATGTGAAATAAAGTGTCTTGCTCAAGGAAACAACACATCACCCGGTCTGAGAATTGAACTCACAACCTTTCGATTGCAAGGCCAATGCTCTAACCACTAAGCCATGTGCCTCCATTATATAATGTATAATATATAAAGGATGAGTGACATAATACATCGTAGTAGTCATGTGAGTGAAAGATAAACAATATACATACAAATATAAAAATATAGGAGTACAAAATAAATAGGGTGTAACATAAACAAATAAACTACAGAGCTCAAAAAATAGTAAAGCTTAGAAACTGAAGTTTCGAAAACAA
Source organism: Eledone cirrhosa (assembly GCA_964016885.1). NCBI lineage: Eukaryota > Metazoa > Mollusca > Cephalopoda > Octopoda > Eledonidae > Eledone > Eledone cirrhosa. The sequence continues at coordinate 293,029,847 of OZ024742.1, forward strand.
AAGTTAAGTTTGAAAAGAATAGAATATGGATAGAGTTGAAACCAGGTGAGATGTAGTGCATGGTTTGAGCAGTAACCGTCCATGCAGATACCCAGAAATCCAGAACCATAAGGGTAGAACCCAGTCAGTATAAGGTAAAGGACGTCATCAAGAGGAGGGGTCGTGTGGATGTCTGAAAGATCTCGTAAAGTCCTACAGAGTTTTGATTGCTCCAAGTCTGGATAGGTGATAATTCGGGGCCTGGTCCGAGTTGTGAGACAGGCTTGTTTATGCCACACAAAATCCTACTGGTATGTTATCAATCCCACAATGGTGGGATTGATAACATACATCAGTGAAAGGGCCTCTGTACTCCATTACATCAACTGGATAAGGAGCAATTATTCGTTTAAATTTGGTGGTTTACCACTGGGTAGAATTGGTAATTCTGCAGTGTTAATCATGACATAATATGAGAAAAGCACTCAACGTTATGCAACTCATCCATCTTTAATGTTGATTCATGTTGGTGGTGTGGGAAAGGAGTAAATGTAGTAGTCGTGGTAGTGAAAGATATGACAAATAACACAATGTTAGTTAAGCTAAGCTCAGTTGCTATCTGCTTCGGATTCCCCTCATAGTTCAATGTTATATTATATTATATTACGATAGTAGTAAGGTATGGTGATTATACTGACTGGGTTCTACCATTATGGTTCTGGATTTCTGGGTATCTGCATGGACAGTTACTGCTCAAACTGGGCACTACATCTCACCTGATGTCAACTCTCTCCTTGTCAAACTATACTCTCAAATTTAACTTTTGTTTTCGAATCTTCACTGTTTTTAAGCTTTACTATTTTTTTAGCTCTGCAGTTTGTTTATTTGTTTGTTACACTCTATTTATTTTGTATTTCTATATTTTTATTTTTGTATGTTTATTATTTATCTTTCACTCCCATGACTACTACTCAGTATTATGTCACTCATCCTTTACCTAAATTCACATGCACACACACACACATATATACACATGGCAGCCACCATGTGTATATATGTGTGTGTGTGTGCATGTGTGTATATATATATATATGTGTGTGTGTGTATATATACATAAGTATGTATGTGTGTGTACATATATATGTATGTGTGTATATATATATGTATGTATGTTTGTGTGTATATATGTATGTGTGTGTATATATATGTCTGTGATATGTGTGTCAATTATATGTGTTTGTTAGTATCGTTCAATACTATCATTTCTATGCTACACAATATATGACTAATGTATTTGTTTCAGTGTTTATTCACTGAAACAAATATATATACATGTATGTATATATGTATGTATTTATAAAAATGTTTTTTTTTTAAATCCAAAACTAAGAAAACAAAAAAAAATTAATGAATACCTAAATTATATTTTTTGGAAATGTGAACAAAATGAAAATACATTTTAAAATGGTTTTATTTATTTATTTATTTTTCGATAATTGTTAAATATGTAAATATATATTGGATTATTAATGGAAATTGCTGAGACCCATTTTCATACATTTGTTTGGTAAATATTAAGAATCAGTGTTAGTAAAACTTGAGATATAAGGACTAATTATAATTTAAAATCATGCACTAATTTCATATATTGAGTTGTTATCATATTGTAGGTTCTCAGTGTCCAAGAGAATTGTAGGAGCATTGCTGTGTACCAGTTTTCTCCATCTGCTGTAGTCATGTTCCAAATCTCAAGGATTTGCCTATCCACTCTTTAACCCTTTAATATTTAAGCCAGTCTTGCCCAGCCAGAATTCTCTTTTTGTTCAAACCGGCTGTAATCGGCCACTCATACTGATGTTAAGGCATTGTTCTCAAAATAAATGATATCAAAATCTCATAGATTCGATAATATGAAAATGCAATAGTAAATATAGAGTAATGTAAATGCTAATGGGTTAATGTTCTCTGTCCATCTTTTTCTTTCTCTGCCTTTTCTCATCCCTTCATAATTCTTTGTAAGAGGGTCTTTGTAAGCCCACTGGGATCTTGTTACATGGCCATACCATTTCAGCCCTATTTTCTTGACTTTGTGAGGGGTGCCAATATGGTGTTGACTTGTTTTGTGGACCTGTTTGTTTATGATATAGTTTATGTAAGAGATACCTAATAGGTTGTAGTGGCATCTTTTTTCTAGTTGTTGTGCGTTCTAATATTGCAAAACTATAGCTCCAATTCCAAGCTTTTATTCAATATCTAGAATATAAAAACAGTAATTAGTCTTGAAGAAATATAACAATAATATTTGTAAGAAAAGAAAGATATGCAATAAAACAAAGTTATATTGAGGATAGATGAACTTCATAACATTCTTCGCCGATTTTATTGTTCTTCAATATAGCGCTTGGGGGCTACGCGTATACGATTGCTTCGTCTCACGGGGTCAACAGGAACTTGCGGTAGGATGCTAGTGCTATTTGCCACGGGATTTAAATCAATCACGGTTTCATCTAAGAGTAGATCGTTACTGTGGTCGATGTTAAGTGGTCTCGGCATATCAGCAGGACTGCTAATCGAACTGTTTTCTTGGATGGATTGATTGTCATTATTTTGACAATTAATTGGGCCAGGGGAGAGGTCTGCTGTTGAGACTGTACTAGATCTTCCATTTTGATATCTGACAACCGCAAAATTAGCATTCACCATCTGTTCGATAATAACTTTATTCACTAATGGGTCGTTCTTTGTACGAATAAAGTTTCTAATATAGGCGTCGTTTCCAACTCTAAGCCAATCTGGTAGGGAAAATCCTAAGGAACCCTTTCGATCAAATCTAAATATGTGGTTATGGGGTGTCTCATTAGTCACTGTACAGAGAAGTGATTGTTGCAAGGCAAGGACTTCTGGTATGATATCTTCCCACTTAGTTTCTTTAAGTTTGCGCGAGTTAATTATGCATTGAATTCCTTTCCAGAGGACTCCGTTGTAGCGCTCGTTTTGGCCATTTCCTTGTGGATGGTACGGCGAAGTGCGCGTGTGGGATATACCATTGGATAAGCAGAAATGATCGAATTCTTTGGAGAGAAACTGAGTTCCTCGATCGGAGTGTATGAATGAGGGAGCTCCGAATATTGAGAAGATTTGTTTGAGACAGTTAATGACAGTGTTTGAGGTGATGTCACACATACCGAAAGCAAAAGAGAATCTGCTGAATTCGTCTACTGCAGTCAATAAGTATATGTTTCCTGCTTTTGAAGATTTTGGTTTTGGTCCAACGATATCGATTGACAGACATTCGAACGGCCTTGTTGACTTAATGAGTTTAGCAGATGGAGGCTTGAAGAATTTTGGCTTGCACTCCAAACATGATACGCAGTTTTTGACGACGTCGCGGATTTCGTCTACAGAAAAGGGCAGGTTATGGCGTCGGATATAATCGTAAAATCTAGTTACTCCTGGGTGTGCTAGTTGGTCGTGGAGTACTTTTAAATCACAGGGTGGCGATATAGCTGCAGCGATTCTTGAAAGACAATCGGCTTGGGTGTTGAGGTAGCCGGGTTTGTAGTCAATGTCAAATTGATGCTCTGATAGTTTTAAACGCCAGCGAGATATTTTATCATTTTTGATTCGTGATTTATTACTCGAGAAAATGAAGGCTACTGATTTTTGGTCAGTCCGTATAACCGTATGAAAACACTTCACGTATTGCGACCATCTCTGTACAGCTTCAATAATAGCCATAGCTTCTCGCTCCACAGTTGATTGTCTTTTCTCGGACGGTGTAAGTGTTCTCGACAGGAAGGCCATGGGCCGTTCGTTTTGAGAAAGTATAGCTCCGATTGTATCGCCAGACACATCTGTTTCTATTACCAATGCGTGGCCAGTTTTAAGAGGAATGCTAAGAGCGGCATTAGAGATATCTGCTTTCATGGCTTGTATTACATCTGTAGCTACTTTATTCAGCGGGAACGAGTCAGCTTGTAATAGTGGTTGGATTTTCTTCGAGTAATCGGCAATCCACCTAGTATTATAGGCTAGGAATCCAAGGAATCGTTTCAGTTGTTGTTTGTTTGTTGGGATTGGGTAGTCTAGTAGGGTTTTGATGCGTTCCTTATCGGGTTTCTTTACTCCGTTCTGAATGTTATAACCTAGTATAGATATACTCGTTTGGCAGATTTTACTCTTATCCGAGTTAAGAGTTAGGTTTTCTGTCTTCACGGCGTTTAAGAATGCTTCCACATTTCTATCATGTTCAGCTTTGGTATTTCCCGTGACTATGACGTTGTCAATATAGCCATAGGTTTTTAGTAAGTTATATTTCTCTATAACTTGATCCATAATTCTCTGAAAAGCAGGTACAGCGTTAGTCACGCCGAAGGGTAAGCGGCAGAATTGGTAGAGTTTGTGATTAGCCTGAAATGCCGTTAGAGGTTTGTCGATTTTTCTTAAAGGTACTTGGTGATACGCTGATTTGAGGTCGAATACTGAAAAATATTTATCCTGTGCCACTTTGTTAACAACATCCTCAATGTCGGGGGATGGATAGGCATCCAATTGTGTATACTTATTAATTGTCTGGGAGTAGTCTACCACGAGTCGAGGTTTCTTTCCGTGAACTATGAAGCACTGAGCTCGCCAAGGTGAAATTGATTCCTCAATGGTACCGGCTTCTAGGAGGCGAGTTATTTCGGACTTAATAAAATTGTCGTCTCTCTTGTTAATGAAACATCCCTTAGTGGCAACCGGCTTGATATTTGTCTCGGCTAAATCGTGGAAGACAAGAGGCGGATTAACTTCTATTGTCGGAAAGGTACAGCATAGTTGATTTGAAAATTTCATGGGAGGCCGGGCACTGCCAAGGTGGAGAATAATAGAGCTATGCTGGGTGAGGACATCCATTCCAATAATGACGTTTGCAACAAGACTTTTTGCAGTGATTAGGTTCACAGAGTATTCCTCGCTGTAGATACATATTGGTATGGATGTAGTACCAGTCGTCATTAATATTTTATTGTCGGCTAGTGTGATTGCCCGTTTTTCTTGTTTTACGCTCAAGTTTAATTCAGTTGCTATGCTATGACGTATAAACGGATCTGTGGAACCAGGATCGATTAAGGCCTTTAGTGTGGTGTCTTTTATAGTTATCGGGCAGAGAATAGCTTTAGACTGTTTGCCGGTATTTAATGAACATATAAGTGAGGCTGCTTGCTTACTGCTTTGGCAGTCAGATTTACAGACTGATTGCCAGTGGCCGATCTTCCCACAAGAATAGCATATGTCTTTTCTAGCTGGGCATTTATTTCTAGGATGCCCAGAAAGTCCACAAAAAAAGCATTTAAATTCACTTTGGGAATTAGCATTTTTCAAGTATTTCAGAAGAGGTTGTTTTGATTTTGTAGCTGCTACGGTAGGTTCTTGAGAGGATGTAGTTGACAGTGTTGATGAATTCAGAGAGACGTCTAGGTTGAATGATTTAGTAAAATCACTGGATAGTTCTATTGCATTTGCCATTGCTATGCAGTCTTTTAGGTTTGCTTGAGTATCGTCCAGCTCTAGGAGACGTGCTCATATAGCGTCTGATTGGACTCCTGCTACTAGTGAATTCAGGATCAACATATCTCTGTGGTCTTTAGCTGTGATGGCTTTACAGTTACATTTTTCCACTAAAAGGTTGAGTCTTTTAATAAACTCTCGGACGGTTTCTTCTTGCTTTTGGCGGCATGTTAGGAGTTGATGTCTGGCATAGAGTATACGACTGGGGGCTAAGAATTGAGTATCCAGGGTGATTAGTGCTTCGTTGAAGTTTTCTGCAGATTCGAGTAAACTAAATAGGTCGGCCCCAGCTTGTGAACGAAGGTAGGTCAATTTATGGTTGTCCTCTACTATGCCGTTTATGAGTAGGGAATCCACAAAACACTTCTGCCACCATCGCCATTGCTCGGATGTGGGGTGATTTGGGAATGTTGGATGTGGAATTTTTAATTGAGCCATTGGTATTGAGAATGTAGCAAGCTTTGAAGGTAGAGTAAGGGTGGAAACGAATACCACAAAACGTCTAGTCTCGGAACGAAACAGTTGTAACAAATATCATATTGAATAAAATTGTTGTGCGTTCTAATATTGCAATTCCAAGTTTTTATTCAATATCTAGAATATAAAAACAGTAATTAGTCTTGAAGAAATATAACAATAATATTTGTAAGAAAAGAAAGATATGCAATAAAACAAAGTTATGTTGAGGATAGATGAACTTCATAACACTAGTGCTTGCATCTTTCTCTGTATCTCTGTAGTGAGGGTCATGCCTCACTTGTTTACATGGAATTTTATAAATATGGACAAGTGGAAATGAATTCGAGAATGATTGATTTTTACTAATTTAAATGAATATTTGTGAAAATCATAGACTTGTACTTGTTTGGTAAGTGACCTGATTGAGACTGTTGAAATTAAAGCGATTATATCATGGAAGTCATTTTAGCCATATAATCATCATCTTTACTCTCACCCTGTACATATTTACTCTCACCCTGTACTTCCCTCGGGTTCACGTCTTTACCCCCCCCCCCCCCCCCCACCGACTTCTAATTCATATATATATACACACGTACATACATGAGGAGGTGTTGAAAAGTTCCTGGTTTTAAAGGTATGAAAGAGGCCTGGCTGGAGGTACAACCTTCCAAGTTCTTTTTACGGAGCTTAGAAGAACTGAAGGACCGCTGCAATAAGTGTGTGAATCTGAATAAAATCATAATTAACTGATCCTCCTGTATTTTCTTTTACTCAAAGCCAGGAACTTTTCAGCACTCCCTCGTGTGTGTATATATATATATATATATATATATATATACCAATTTCACCAGAACATTTAATGAAGTTATATTTTCTGTATATTTTCCCTGCAGGACAATTATGATAAAATGTTGAAACTTAAAGGTTTTCCTTTTTAAACACCCCTCCCTCCCCTTTCTACTATTACAGTCCATCCTTTATATCCATTTCACCTCCAGAAATATCCAAGTCCTCTATAAAGGCAGATTCTAAAAACAACTTTTTGTTTATGTAATCTCCATTCAATAAATTATTTATATTATTAACATGGATGACAAATAAATGTTATCTAAATGTTAGTTAACTATCATCAGATGAATATATTTTATTAATTACCATTATCAAATGTTAAACTATTAACCCTTTAGCATTTAAACCGACCGTATCTGGCCAAAATTTTTTCACCTCTTTCTGTTCAAACCGGCCATAGCCGGTCACAGCCAGCCACTTATATCGACATTAAGGTATTGTCCTCAAAATAAATAATTGTTTCTACTTTTTGACACAAGGCCAGTGCATTACTGGTACTTTATTTTATCAAATAAATAATATCAAAATCTCATAGATTCGATATTATGTGAGATAATTATGAGGTAAAGCCTTTACCATGAAAATACAATACTAAATATAGAGTAATGTAAATGCTAAAGGGTTAATGGTTTGTGTTGTTAGCTATGATTAACAAATGTAAGCTGTTAATGGTTATCTCATCATTATTATATTTTGCAAGATGCTGTGTATAATAAATCTTTACTAATTATTGGTTACATTATAGAATTTTTATTGTATTTTAGAACAGAAATATATTTTTTGGCTTGCTGATAAATGTTATTCTTGCGCTGTTTTTGGACCATTTTTATTATTATATATGTTTACACATGAAAGCCTGTAGCTCAGTGGTTAGGATATTCAACTTGTGATTGTAAGGTTGTGAGTTTGATTCCTTTCAGCACATTGTGCCTTTGAAGTAGGTCATTTTATGGTGCTCCAGTGCACACAGCTAGAAAAAATGAGGTCATAATTGTAATTTAAAGGGCCAATCTTGTCATAGATTGTGTCATGCAGAATCGCCTCAAGAACCACATGAAATGCTCAGACACCAGTACATTAGTTTCATGACCAGGCTGTTCCATTGATCAAATAACTAGATATATATCATTAGAACCTGACAGAGGTCCACTACATACAACACTCTCCAAATCTGTATGTATAATAAATCTTTACCAATTATTGGCACAGCATCTTGGACGTCATTTACCATCGCCTCAGGTCGACCCAAGCATTGATTGAAATTGGGTAGACAGATTTCATGAGCAAAACTAACCTGCAGGAGACCCTGAGGTAGAAGACCCCAAGCAAGATGGTTGGATAACATCCATGAGCTTGGCTCATCTTGTCTGGGGATCCATCAGATCAGTTGGAGATGGTTGCTTCTGACAGGATCCACTGGAAGGAGTGGTTGAGGACACTGCCCCCCCTCCCCACACAACCCTCTCAGGAATAAGTGGGTGAAGAAGAAGAAGAAACTGTTTGGAAGCCCGTCAGATGTACTGTACCAGCCATGTTATATAGTGTATCATGCTGAATCTCAGAATTATGTTAGGGTAAATGTATCTGGAATGCTCAGCCACTTGCACATTCATTTCTTGAGCAGGTTATTCTGTTGATTAAACAATCAGAACACTCACTCATCATCATTGTTTAACGTTCATCTTCCACGCTAGCATTGTTGAAACCAATGGAGGTTTGTTCATCCATCTACCAATTGGTTAAATTATAGAATTTTATTTTTTAGGTTTGCTATTTACTTTACATATACTGTCTATGGACCATTTAATTGCTGTTATATATTTTTACTGTTGAATTTTGTTTTCAAATTATTTAAATATGAAAAATAAATGTTTATTTTTTTCTAAATTTCTGCTTTCAAATTTTGTTTTTATTTTTTTTTGTGGGTAAAATAATGTGAAAAAATAAATAAAATAAAATTTTTGTAATTTAATTTAATGACCTAAAATTTCAATGGAATAAGAGGCAAAATAAAAACATACAGCTTGTTAATGCGATACAATGTCCTGTAAGTTACCAAATAAATTATTTTGAACAAAGTTTTTTTTTCCAATTGTCATTAGTTTTTTCTTCTTCTTCTTCTTCTTCTTCGCCAACTTATTCCTGAGAGGAGCATGAAGACAGAGTCCTGAAACACTCCTTCCAGTGAGTCCTGTCAAATATTAACCCTTTCATAATTATATTTCATTGGAAATATAGTATTTGTCGGTTTGAAAACAACCAAGAACAAATAACTTATTTCATTATTTAGCTGGTAATTGGAATATAACTGAACAAAGGTTCTTGCATAAAATTGTGACATAAGGTTTTTTGATAAATATAAACACTTTTTTGTATCAGCGATCCAAGAACAATCTCAAGCTACTTGATATCAGAGGATTAAAGAATGAAATTTAACCAAGGGTTAATGGCACTCGACTTTAAAATGTTGAATACAGCTATTCTTCACTTAACTAGCTTAAGGGACTACTCACTTTTATAATCATTAACGTTTTTTACAGTTACTAAGATAGTGTTTCTATTAGACCTTTAAAATTTCTTTATTTAGATTATCTACTAATATATAATGCTCTTGTGTTTTTGTACGTCACACAAAGGGAGGTAACTCATCTGTTTCAGTATCAAAAATATAAATACATACATCTAAATTATAATAAAGCAAGGGCTGCAGGACTGCGTACAGTTTATTTCTTTTAATCCCCTTGGTAAAATAAGTTGGATTACGTTGAATAAATAATGAATGAATATTACATAATTTATGTGCTAAATTTCTTTCATAAACAAATAATTTCGTAAAAATAAATCATCTAAAATTGACTTCTTTTCAAAGTTGCACTTCCGGTATATCGTCGCCACCACCACTTCAACTAGCATATATATAGAAAGAGAGAGTGTGTGATGAGAGAGATAGAGATTATGATTTTCTACACACTGACGCGTATGAGTGTGCACATACATACATCTATATGTATGAGTATATAACTATAATCGCGGAAACAAACTTATAAAAATACACACTCACGGACATAATTCACACAAATACACATACATTCACACATACTTTCACACAAACATACATACATTTATACACATACAGTCATGATAGCGTTCGATTTAATTGGAAATGGGAGGGTAAAACAAGTATAACGTTTTATTTATTTATTTATGAACTCTTTTTTTAAAAACTCATTTAATATAACTAGCAGAAAAACCACCCTTCGGGTGGTTTTCTGCTAGCTTGTGTAGTGTGTATATTGATATTATACGCAAGTATGTATGATACATCAGATAATACCGTAATTGACAATATACACAGAAATTGAACGAAGACTGTGTTACACTGTCTTCTGTAATCAGTAACGTAATCCATGATACATTAAAAAAAGACGATATTATATATCTGCTAGCATGTGTAGTGTGTATATTGATATTATACGCAAGTATATATGCATGTAGATATGATCAAATAAAATCGTAATTGACAATATACACAGAAATTGACCGAAGACTGTGTTACAGTCTTATGTAATCAGTAACGTAATCCATGATACATTAAAAAAAGACGATATTATATATAAACTGCATTAGAAGAAAATTAGTGACAGGAATATATGAATATTTATTTAAACGATCGCTAACCGGAAGTGTTGACATTTGAATATTTTAAAGAAGTGAATCTTTAAATAAGTAACAAAATATATTTAATGAACAGCCACGAAATTTAGTAGATAAATTATGTAATATTCATTCATTATTTATTCAAAGTAATCCAGCTTATTTTACTAAGGGGATAAAAAATTATAAACCGTACGCAGTCCCGCGCTTCTTACTTTATTATAGTTTAGATTAATCACTGTTGTACGCCCATATATAAATGTAATAGCATATAAATTATGTCTGATGCAGACACACACACATATTTATATATATATACACACACACATACATACCACACCACACACAAATCGTCTTCTGAAGTTAGTGAAGCTATTATTAATCCTCCTCAGGTGAAGTAACTTGCAAATTCTTCGTAATTCATGAAATGCAATAATACATCTAACGGACACACACACACACAAATATATCTATTCATACATAGACATATATATATATATAGGCGAAGTCTGGTCCGAAGTGCGCATGTGCGATGTCTGGTCCGAACTGACATGCACGAAGCTATTCATACTGCGCATGCGCGAATGCTGGTCCGTACTGCGCATGCGCGAAGGCTGGTCGGTACTGTGCATGCGCGTTGGTTGGCCCGTACTGCGCATGCGTGTTGGCTGTCCGACGTGCGCATGCGCGAAGGCTACTCTAAGTGCGCATGCACGATGGCTGGTCTTAAGTGCGCATGCGGTTTAGCTGGTCCGACGTGCGCCTGCGCGATGGCTGGTCTTTACTGCGCATGCGCGAAGGCTGGTCCGACGTGCGTGAGGTCTGATCCGTACTGCGCATGCGCGAAGGCTGGTCCGTACTGCGTAAGCGCAAAGGCTTGTATGACCTTTGCATGCAGGAACCCTGGTCTGTACTGCGCAGCGCGAATTCTGGTCTGTACTGCGCATGCGCGAAGGCTTGTCATAAGTGTGCATGCGAGAAGGCTGACCCGAAGTGCGTTGGTTGGTCCGACGTGCGCATGCGCGAAGGCTGTCGGTACTGCGCATGTGCGGAGGCTGGTCAGAAGTGCGCATGCGCGTTGGTTGGCCCGTACTACGCATGCGCGAAGGCTGGTCCGAAGTGCGCGAAGGCTGGTCAGAAGTGCGCATGCGCGAAAGCTGGTCCGTACTGCGCATGCGCGATGGCTGATCTTAAGTGCGCATGCGTGTTGGCTGGTCCGACGTGCGCATGCGCGTTGGCTGCTCCGACATGCGCATGCGCGAAGGCTGGCTCGACCTGCGCGAGGTCTGGTCCGAAGTGCGCCTGCGCGAAAGCTGGTCCGTACTGCGCATGCGCGAAGGCTAGTCCGTACTGCGCATGCACGAAATCTGCTCAGGAGTGCGCATGCGCGATTGCTGGTCCGTACCCAGCATGCACGAAGGCTTGTCCGAAGTGTGCATGCGCGTTGGCAGATCCGACGTGCGCATACGCGAAATCTGGTCCGTGCTGCACATGCGCAAAGGCTGGTCCGTCTGTGCATGAGCAAAGGCTGGTACGTACTGTGCATGCGATAAGGCTGGTCTAACCTGCGCATGCGTGAGGGCTGGTCTGTACTGCGCATGCACGAAGGCTGGTCTGTACTGCGCATGCACAAAGGCTTGTCCGAAGTGTGCATGCGTGAAGGCTGGTCTGAAAAGCACATGCGCGAAGGGTGGTCCGTACTGCGCATGCACGAAGGCTCATCCGAAGTACACATGCGCGAAGTCTGGTCCATACTGGGCATGCGTGGTAGGAGAGCGCATGCACGATTGCTGGTCTGTACTGCACATGCGAAAAGGCTTGTCCGAAGTGTGCATGCGAAAAGGTTGGTCATAAGTGCGCATGCGCGAAAGCTGGTCCATACTGCGCATGCACTTAGGCTGGACCGTACTGCGCATGCACGAAGGCTGGTTGATACTGCGCATGCGCGAAGACTTGTCCGAAGTGTGCAAGCGCGAAGGCTGGTCTGAAGTGCGCATGCGCGTTGGCTGGTCCGACGTGCGCATCGCAAAGGCTGGTCCGAAGTGCACATGCGCGTTGGTGATCCGACGTGCGCATGCGCGAAGGCTGGTTCGTACTGCGCATGCACGAAGGCTGGTCCGTGCTGTGCTTTCGCGAAGGCTGCTCCGTACTGTGCATGAGCAAAGGCTGGTACATACTGCCCATGCAATAAGGCGGGTCTAACCTACGCATGCATGAAGCCTGGTCCTTACTGCGCATGCGATAAGGCTGGTTTAACCTGCACATGCATGAAGCCTGGTCTTTACTGCGCATGTGCGAAGGCTGGTCTGTACTGCGCATGTGCGAAATTTGGTCCGGAGTGAGCATGCGCGTAGGCTGTTCCATACTGCGCATGCGCGAAGGCTTGGCCGAAGTGTGCATGCGTGAAAGCTGGTCCGTACTGCACATGTGCGAAGGCTGGTCCATACTGCCTATTCTCGAAGGCTGGTCCATACAGCACATGCGCTAAGGCTTGTCCGAAGTGCGCATACGCAAAGGCTTATCTGAAGTGCACATGCGCGACGGCTGGTCTGAAGTGAGCATGCATGACGGCTGGTCCTGACTACGCATGTGCGAAGGCCAGGCCGTACTGCGCCTGCGCGAACTCTGGTCCAAAGTGCAGATGCGCGAAGGCTTGTTCACAGTGCACATGCGCGAAGGCCTGTCCATACTGCGCATGTGCAAAGGCTGGTCCGAAGTGCGCATGCGCGAAGGCTGGTCCAAACTTCGCATGCACGAAGGCTGGTCCATTTTGCGCACGCGCGAAGGCTGGTCCGTACTGTGATAGGAAGGGGGCTGTGACAAACTATAGAAAACAGAGAACAGCATTCGCTACACCTGTGTTACTCATACATATAAATACATATGCACACACACACGTGTGCATGTAATGATTATTTTCTTTGAGTCTCTATGTGTATGTTTGTGTAGATGTGTGTATGTAATAATTAATTTTAACTAGAGTTCTTAGATTGGCTACACTTTTGTGAGTGTTTGTGTGTACGTGTTGTCCAAGGAGCCAAGTCTCTAGCAATATTGAAATAAATTAGAATTATCAAGAATATAAAACGACTGCAGTTGAAAGGTATATACAAATACACATCTACCCTTTAGCTGTCATGTTTGACGGCACAGGGCCAGCTAGTATGATAGTAAGAGTGCTGTCTGTCACGCTCACTTTATATTGAGAGCGGGAGCACCAAGGAAGCGATATATATATATAGAGAGAGAGAGAAAAGAGAACAGTGTTTTCAGGATGACAGAAAGAGGTAGGTAGCCAGAAAACAGAAAGTTATGACTTCACCCTCAACTATATAGAAAGAGGGGGTATCGCCAAGCGAGAGAGATGTACATAGAGAAAAGGAACATCATTTGTTTAGACAGAGAAAGAGTGTGTGTGTGTGTGACAGAAAGAGGCAGAGGATGTTGTCCTCATCTAGTTTAAAATTAAACCAATACTTGGTAACATTTCATACTCTCTTGGACTCTATATCTCTTGTTTGGTGACATTAAAGTAATATTTGAAGACATTTTAAGAGAAGGTCCTTGGAGCAGAACCTGGTGAAGCGAGGAATTTGTTTACTGACCAATTCACTTTATGCCCTTGTCTTTAAATAAGTGGCTGTATTGTCAAGTATTAGGGAACTGAACTGAGTAATATTGAGTCTAACCAAGGATTAGGGAGTAGGACACAAGGCATGTTCAATAAGAACTTGTGAACATGTCTAATACCCCCCTGTGTGTGTGTGGGGGGGGGGGGGGGGATAATTGGTAACACTACCATTTTGTCCTTTTCAAAACATCAGCTAAATGTAGCCTCGTGGTCACAGCAGACAGAATTGTGATGTGTTTCTCAGGAGGATAGCAAGGGCAATGGGCTGAAAGATTCACTCCAATACAACCATCACATCTTTTGTAAAACATGGGGTGGATGTTGCCTCATGGCCCCAGCAGACAGAATTGCAAATATGTTGCCCCAGAAGATTGTGAAGGAAAGGGGCTAAATGTAATTACTCTCTCCAGTGAAGAGAGCTATGAGTCAATTCAGGAAAATGAGAAATAACTGGAATCTGTTAAAAGAATTTTAATGATGATTAATGTAAAACTAGATAGAAAATGTTAGGAAATCAATCAATACCTTCATTTATTTATGTGGTTACCCATTTCTCAGGTTACTTGACCTGCTAGCAATAACAATCTCTGTTAAACTACTTTCTACAGTCTTTAACAAAATATTTTTACAACCAGAATAGTGCTGGAATGTTCAAAATTCAAAACATCTTACAAAAAAACACACACACACATACAATTAGAGCTTGCATCAATTCAACACAGTCAGTCTTTATGCTAGAGCTTGGCACATGTTCTGTATATTCTTTATCTAAAATCAACCATCTCCATTCATTCTGTAATTATGATCAACTAAACACATTTTCGCAGTTCATTTAGCACATTTTTCAGTTTACAATGTTTACAAAGCCACATTCAGCTAGAGGTTGGATCAACTCAACATGGTCTGTATTTACACTAGAGCTTGGATCAACTCAACATGGTCTGTATTTACACTAGAGGTTGGATCAACTCAACATGGTCTGTATTTACACTAGAGCTTGGATCAACTCAACATGGTCTGTATTTACACGAGAGCTTGGATCAACTCAACATGGTCTGTATTTACACTAGAGCTTGGATCAACTCAACATGGTCTGTATTTACGCTAGAGCTTGGATCAACTCAACATGGTCTGTATTTACGCTAGAGCTTGGATCAACTCAACATGGTCTGTATTTACACTAGAGCTTGGATCAACTCAACATGGTCTGTATTTACACTAGAGCTTGGATCAACTAAACATGGTCTTTATTTATACTAGAGTTTGGATCTACTCAACATGGTCCATATTTACACTAGAGCTTGGATCAACTCAACATGGTCTGTATTTACACTAGAGCTTGGATCAACTCAACATGGTCTGTATTTACGCTAGAGCTTGGATCAACTCAACATGGTCTGTATTTACACTAGAGCTTGGATCAACTCAACATGATCTGTATTTACGCTAGAGCTTGGATTAACTCAACACGTTCTGCATATTCTATGTCTGAAATCAACTGAAAACATCTCCATTCATTCTGTAACTATGATCAGCTGAACTGTTCTCTGTTCATTTAGTACATTTTTCAATTTACAATATTCAATATGGTAAAAAAACACTTTATTATTTAACTATTTTTGAGATATTTTAATAAATGTTATTTATTCAAAAAACAATTTACTTAGTCAAAATAACTAGCAGGACACAATATAATACCTCATCCTTAATAAAAATAACTATATAAATAAATTGGATAAAAAAAAACAATCTTCAGAAAGATTTCTAACCACCTTACTGTGAATAAACAAAATAATTGTGTAACAGGACCAGTATCACCAACATTATTGTATGCCACAATAAGAATTATCATTGCGTGTAACAGGACTAGAATTATTATACCGACCTCAGTATTTGACTGGTATTTTATTTTATCGAACCCGGAAAGATAAAAAGCAAAGTTGACCCTATTGGGATTTCAACTCAACTAAGTATTGCAAAGCATTTTGTCTACCACCCTTACAATAATAATATTATTATTTCTTTTTTTTTATATATAATAATAATGGTTTCTGATTTAGGCACAAGGCCAGCAGTTTGGGGGAGAAGGGAAAGTCGATTAAATCGACCCCAGTACGTTACTGGTGCTTTATTTTATCGACCCCATAAGGATGAAAGGCAAAGCTAACCTTGACGGGATTTGAACTCAGAATGTAAAGGACCATAACTATATGCCACAAAGCAAAATGTCTCATGCTCAACCAATTCTGCCAATCAATAATAATAATTGTTTCTACATTTGGCACAAGGCCAGCAATTTTTTTTTGGGGGGGGAGGGGGGGGTCAATTAAATCGACCCCAGTGCGTAACTGGTACTTTATTTTATTAACCCTTTAAGGATGAAAGGCAAAACTAACCTCGACAGAATTTGAACTCAGAATGTAAAGGACCGTAACTATATGCCGCAAAGCATAATATCCGACATTACCAATTCTGCCAATCAATAATAATAATAATAATAATGGTTTCTAATTTTAGCACAAGGCCAGAAACATTTTAGAGTTGGAAGGGAGTCAATTATATCAACCTCTATACTTGACTGGTACTTTATTTTATCAACCTCAAAAATATAAATGCAAAGCTGCCCTCAATGGGATTTGAACTAAGAATGCAAAAAGCTAGAACAAATGCTGCAAAGAATACTCTAATGTTTCTGGTAATCAACCTAAGGCTAGTAATTTGGGGAAGGGGAAAGTCGATTAGATCGACCCCAGTACATTACTGGTGCTTTATTTTATCGACCCTCCCGTATGGATGGAAGGCAAAGTTAACCTCGGCGGGATTTGAACTCAGATCATAAAAGGCCGTAACTCTATGCTACAAAGCATGGTGTCTGACTCTCTACCGATACTGCCAATCCACCGGTGAATCAACCTAAATAATAATTATTATTTCTACTTTTGGCACATGGCCAGCAATTTGAAGGGAAATATAATAATAATTGTTTCAAATTTAGGTGCAAGACCAGTAGTCCTGAAGCAAGAGGAAAGTTGATTGTATTGACCCTAGTATTTCACTGATACTATATTTCATGGACCCTATAGCAGTAATTGTGTAGAATGGACAACTACAGAGTTGCTGCTATATCTTCCTTCCATCAATGGATATTGTTGTTACAGCTCATACCTGTGTGGGTTTTAATTGGCCTCCAATGAGGCTGTAATTCATAGATTTCTCAGGTGTTTTAATGATAGGGACTACAATCCTATCACACACACATATACATACACCTATAAATGTATTGTTGTTGCAGCTCACACATGTAGGTTTAGCTGATCTACTATGAATTTGCATTGCAAGAGATTTCTTGAATGTTTTAATGATAAGGGCCCCTAGTCCTATCATGATCTGTGGATGAACCAATCAAAAGTCATCAAAATTCAATTATATTTATCTAAACTATAAATTAATTTGTAAGCTTTATAATCTGGGAGAAAAAAAGGGGGGATGGGGTAATGATAGAGCTTTGTATACGTTTTTTTTTTGTTTTTTTTCAAGTACTTTTAAAGAAAATTGTTTAATTTTTCCAGCAAAATGTATGAGAGCAATTAACAGAGTATTTAGACATAATGTTTTGGTCTGGTCAACAACAATAGAACAAAGAGTTGTGTGAGTCTCTAAACTTGTTCCATTTTGACCATCGAGATGAATGGAATCTGGAAGAAAGAGAAAGAAACATGAATTTGTGAAAGCCTATGGTAGTTTAACTCTTAACTTAACATTCTGTACTGCATGAAACAACATTAGCAAGAGGTGGTTAAAAAGTACAAACACCACTATGACTATAACATTAAAAATCAAAGTCTAATACTGCAAATTTTCACAATGATTAATAAAAATTATAAAAATACTATAAACATTTGAATTAACAAACCTGTATTTTTTTTTTATATTTTCTGCTAAATCATAACAGGATGTTAAGAGTTAAAGTTATTTATAGAAATATATATTAGATATATTAGAGTGTACATTTATTATTTTAAAACTACAGGGTGAGCATAAAGTCTTTCCCTGATTATAAAATACCATATCTCGGATACTATTTGAGATTTTTCACATGGTGTGAAATTCGATATCACTTAGATGTGCTCCGATTGACGAGTGGAGTCCATGTCAAAGTTCACTGAAGTTCATGTGTGAATGAAAAATACTTCTAGACATGCTTATAAGTGTGCCAAAATTTGTTTTAAGCTTGGTCACCTCTCTGTCACTCTATTTATTACCATCACACTTGTCATTTCTTTTCAGAAAGGGTTGTGTTTAAACTCCCTTCTCTTCACGATGACAACGATGATAATAAACACTTTAAAACAGTTTTGTGTCATAAAATCAGTTTTGGTATCAAAAGGTTTCTGATTTAGGCACAAGGCCAACAGTTTTACTGGTACTTTATTGTATCAACCCCGTAGGAATGAAAGGCAAAGCTAACCTTGTTAAATGTTAATAACATAATACAACCGTTGTTGTATGTATTAAAACCTATTGAAATAAATATATATACTTACATGAAATATATAAATAGGAAGATTTTTTTTTCTATTTGCTTTTATTTAGAGGCACAAAATTCTGATAGAAACTCTTAGTAACATCAAACATCATTTCAAGTGTACACTCTGGAAGTTCTCCACAAAATCGACCTGAAAATGAGAGTTTTGAAGAAATTGCTCAGTTCTATCATTCACATATTGGTGATGATGATGGTAATGGTGGTGGTGGTAATGATGATGGTGGTGGTAGTGGTGATGGTGGTGGTGATAGTAGTGATGCACCATATATTTTGAATTGAGGTTTTATAAGTCCAGTAAATATGTCACATTTTGGTTTTTCATGCATTTTCATGGAAAAAAATGCACAATTTATACACAGGTACATACAGTTTATATACCCATGTACAAATCACACTTTCAACTTACATTTATTTATCATGTATTTTGAATTGAGGTTTTTTTAGGACCAGTAGGTGAGTACATGTCAGTTCCTCATGTTATGTTTCCATGGGAAAAGGTGCGACTTATACAGATGTATACATGGTAAACCAGCTGTATCTGGTCAGAATTCTCTCACCTCTTTCTGTTCAAACTGGCCATAACTGACCACTTATACTGATGTTAAGGTATTGTTCTCAGATTAATAACATCAAAATCTCATAGTTTCTATATTATGTGAGATAAAGCCTTTACCATGAAAGTATAATAGTAAATATAGAGTATTGTAAATGCTAAAGGGTTAACCCTTTAGCATTTACATTACTTTATATTTATTATTGTATTTTCACAGTAAAGGCTTTATCTCACATAATATCGAAGCTACGAGATTTTGATGTTATTTATTTTGAGAACAATATCTTAACATTAGTATGAGTGGCCAATTATGGCTGGTTTGAACAGAAAGAGGTGAGAGAATCCTGGCCGGATATGGCCGGTTTAAATACTAAAGGTAGAATCGAGAAATACATACCAGGTGAACCAGAAAATAGAGTAAAAGGGGGAACAACTGTTTCTGGTGGCAAGACTGTATTGTCAGCAATAGCACAGCAATCCTTCAAGATACATCGGCGCCCCTAAGAGATGACAGGCAAGAGTGAAAGAGAGAGAGAGAGAGAGAAACATAAAATATTTAAATTGAAATATAGTGAAATCCATTATAACAAAATTCACGGAGTATAAAAAAAAATTTGTTGTATCGAAAAATTCTTTATAACAAGATTGACTTAACACATTGAGCGTGTGGCCAGGGATTGAAAAAAATTTTGTTATACTGAAAGATTCATTATAATGGTATTTGTTGTAAGGGAATTTTACCTGTATTGTAGGCACTGCTTCAGTATCTGATCTACTTTCTCACATCTTTCTTCCATCTTCACATCACTCCCAAGATCTAGCTAAACGCCCTCTCCATCTGCACCTCCCTCCATACACACTTTATATTAAATGTAGTTGTTATATTATTTAATAATCCCTTCACACCACTACATTTTTTATGCACCCACCCAGTACATGCTATACATTTAATGGAGTTCACTCCAAAACCCTTCCAGTACACTGCCACCTTCCTGTTCTTTCATCTCCTATTACTAAGTTACACTCTACTCACTCAATACTAAGTTATACCCCCTCACTCAATTCTAAGTTACACTCTACTCACTCAATACTAAGTTATACCCCCTCACTCAATTCTAAGTTACACTCTACTCACTCAATACTAAGTTATACCCCCTCACTCAATTCTAAGTTACACTCTACTCACTCAATACTAAGTTATACCCCCTCACTCAATTCTAAGTTACACTCTACTCACTCAATACTAAGTTATACCCCCTCACTCAATTCTAAGTTACACTCTACTCACTCAATACTAAGTTATACCCACTCACTCAATGCTAAATTACACTCTACTCACTCAATACTAAGTTACACTCTACTCTCTCAATTCTAAGTCACTCTCTTTCTAACTCACTCACTGAAGTTTTAAGTTATACTTACAATGACACAATTTTTTCCAACTTGAACAAAAGACCCAACCTGTGCTGCGTTGATAACAGAGTCTTCCCCAATGAAGACATGATCTCCGATATGGAGAGGGAAAAATGCTACACTGTAAATAGAAACAACAACATTAAATACATATTTTGAAATGTGAGGATAATCTACCAACAATATGGCATTCTTCTTCTTCTTCGCCTATTTATTCTTGGAAGGGTCATGGGGTTAAATAGAGAATGTATTCTCTGGCTGACTCATGTGTGCCAGGTGGCCTGGATATTTTGAAAGGCACCTAAGCAAAGGTAATCGGGAATGATAATCCACAATGACATATCCCCACGATCTGATGCCTCCTCCCCCAGTGCAAGTAGCATACAAATACTTCCCACACACACATACAAATTTAGGTCATCAAGGGAAACCAGGTACACCCCACAATATGTCAGACATCATCCACTTGCTTCAAGGCCACCTCTATGACACGACACTCACCTAGTCCCCATAGTACAATATCTGTATACCTCCAGCCCCAACCTCCACCAATGCCTCTCCAGCCAGACCAAGGATACTGAGTATCAAAGAATTATAATGACGTTGTGCTGTTGCTACAAGAGCTCCCAGTCCACTCTGTAAGGTGATGGTGTTGGTGCCAAGACAAAAAGCACCCACTCCCCCTTGTAAGGTGGTAGTGCCAGAGAAATGATCTAAAATGCACATGATGTAAAGTGGTTGGCATGAGATAAGGAAGGGCAAGTAGCCATAGAAACCAAGCCCAAACAAAGTGTACAAGCAGACCTAGCTACCTGACTTGTGTGACCTCAGCACACGAAGGCTGTCTAACCCATGCAAAATGTCTGTCTTAAGACAGAAGGCTCGTTAAGCTGGTGCTTCTTCTGGTTTTATGGCATGAAGTGACTGAGAGTGCAAAACTCCCCACTGGACAGGATGCCAGTCCATTGCAGGTCTAACCCATGCAAGCCTGGAAAATAGATGTTAAACAGTGATGATGATGATAATATATATATACACTGTGTACAGATGATGTGAGCAGTGTAGGATACTATAATGTCAAAAATAAAAAAGATTCTCCTTACCCTTTGCTAAACTTCTTGAAAGGTGGTCTAATGACAGCCTTAGCACTGATGATACAGTGTCGACCTATTCTGACATTAGCCAGATCACCTCGAATTATACAGTCTGACATGATGATAGTCTGTAAGACAAACAGTAGAATAAACATTTAAAGACAGACAGACAGACAAAAATTAATAAGTTAAAGATGAAATATTATACAGATAGAAAGTTCGAGTGGAAATCTGTTAAAAGATGATATATCTTAATG
The DNA here is from genome assembly GCA_964016885.1 of Eledone cirrhosa. Lineage (NCBI taxonomy): Eukaryota > Metazoa > Mollusca > Cephalopoda > Octopoda > Eledonidae > Eledone > Eledone cirrhosa. The sequence goes on from OZ024742.1 coordinate 293,051,835, forward strand.
AATTTAGCAGATACTGTATATATAATATATATGAAACCCTTAAAGCAAACATCAGCAATTTTTGCTTTTGTAATAACTCATATTTTTGTCCATGGACCCACATGTATATTATATCTTATCTTACATATAAACATTTGAAAAGGTCTGAAGCCCTCAGAGAAAACCTCAATGGCCTACTTTGAGGCCTGCTTATGGACATGTCCCACCTGTTGCCATCTCCTGGCTTAGAAGAACTTCAGTCCCCCATAACCATAAATGTTTAATTAGAGTTTCACTGAGAATTACATTACTTAACTAAATATCACTAAATTAATTTAGTTAATGAACCTGCAGTAAATTAACAAAATATAACAGTAATCATTGGATAAAGAAGTGCCAAGAGATCACAGTAGATGGAAACTGCAGTAGAGGAAGACTAAGGAAAAATCAGGGTGGAGATGGTTAAAGCTGATATCAAAATGCTGAATCTCACAGAGGAGATGACAAAGGAACACAATGAGAGCATGACAGTTGTGCTGGAGAAGATTCATCCAACACATGCAAGCATTGAAAAGCAGACGTAAAAATAATTATGAACTCAATATATCAGTAGACCATTCTTTCACTAAATTCAATTCTTGTTCCTTAGAATAAACCAATCTACCAAATTTTATAAAGGGGGAAATTCTTCACATTTGTTTTTACTTGTTTCTCTCTTTAAATTAGTCAGGAATGAAGGAAACATTGTCCTTGATAGGTTAGCCAGGAAAGGAAAGAAGCAATGTCTTCGGCCTTTGATAAGATAGGGGAGGAGGAGAGGGTGATGCTAATATATATATATATAGAGATATATATATTTGATTGCATTTTTTTCCCTGTACCTCAGTGGATTTTTTTTTTACTCTTAATGCTCTGCACCACATGAAACTACATCAGCAAAACATTCATGAAAAGAACAAAACTGCACTATTACTGCAGCACATTAAAAACTAAAGTCTTTACTCTAATACTGAAAATGTTCACAAAGGTCTGTCCACTAGTAAAGATACTATAAACATTTGAATTAACAAACCCATTTTTAGATATTTTCTTCAAGATAATTCCTGGATATTAAGGATTACAACTGTATTGAATAAAGAAATAATTGTAAATAAACTGACCTTTCCATTGAGGACAATATTTTGACTGCCACACAGAACAGATTGTCGACTGACTTTGTTTCCAGAAGCCTGAAGATGGAGAAAATATAATCACTAAATCAATTAAATACTTACACACACAATTTTATTTTATTGTTTCATTATCATACCTTCAATGAAATACACTATTTTAATTAATTAATGAAGAATTTGAGGGATTTTCTAAAATTATCAATTATTTCACATCTAAGATAGTAACTTAACATAGTTCTTATGTAAAATTGTTAAAAGATTTTGATTTAAATAGGAACCTTTTAAAATGGGTGGGTTTTTTTCACAGAACCAGAGCATAATTTTGGCTGAGTAGGTATCAAAAGGGGTAAACTGAATCATTTTTCTAGCAATTCAGATTCATACCACACTTGTGAAAGCCAAGTAGCAAGACAGAAAATTCAGTTTATATAATATATATTCATCATCATCATCACTGTTTAACATCCATTTTTCCATGCTAGCATGGGTTAGACGGGTTGTCCCATTTTGAGACAAGCCAGGTCAGATGAACGTGTTTCGCTCATACAGAATTGATTTTGGCTTGGATGCCCTTCCTAACGCCAACCACATTAACAGTGTGGACTGGGTATTTTTTGTTGTGACACCTACACAACCACTTTACAGTGTGTTGGGTACTTTATGTCATGACATCTACACATTATATATATATATATTTTTTTTCCTACAACAACCTGCATTTTGCACAGAGGCCTACAACCGAAGCCCCCTCTCACTTCATCCCATAACGGACAGACAAGGAATTTTATATGCACATTACATGGACAAAATTGACCAATGTTCCCACTGCATTGTGAATGTAATTGAAATCCCTATTTTCATCACTTCTACCTTCATTTACATCACAATATATATATATATATATATATATATCATCATCATCATCATCAACGTTTAACGTCCGTGTTCCATGCTTGCATGGGTTTGGACGGGGGTAGTCCCACTTGAGGCAAGAGTGGTTGTCTTGCTCGCATAGGACTGTCTGGCAGGTTTTCTACAGTTGGATGCCCTTCCTAACACCAACCACATTTACAGTGTGGGTCTGGGAGGTTTTTACCGTGTTGCCTACACGGCCACATTACAGCGTGGACTGTGTGTTTTTTTGTCGTGACACCTACACGATCTCATTTGTTTCGGCCTGGATGGTGCGGCACCAACATAACTTTACATAGAACGGGGTGGTGTGGATGGGGTGGGGGTTGTGGTGGTGGGACTGGGTGTATTTTGTTAGAGATGCCTACTGGCAAGGCGGGTCTTCTCTGTTACTGAGTACCGCCAAAGGTCTCGGTCCAGTGACATTGTCTTGAGAGGTGTAAGTGTGTGAGGTCGGAGTTTATCAGCTCGTCCCAGGTTTTTCTAGGTCTGCCTATTCCGTGGCTACCGTCTATCTTTATTGCCCTGCACTTTGTTATACAGCTATCGACTTTCATGCGCATCACGTGTCCATACCAACGTAGCCTTCTCTCAAGTAAACAACATCTGATCCCTCTTATTTCTAATTTTTTCCTTAGTTCATTTATGCTTTGCCGTTCACGTATATTACTGTTACACATCCAGCGGAGCATGCAAGCTTCGTTCCTCTCTAGTCTGCGTATATCCTCTGCACACAATGCCCAGGTCTCACTGCCATGCAACATTGCTGTTCGTATGCAGGCATCGTACAACCTGCCTTTCATTTTTAGGGAGAACCCTTTAGCAGCTAATAGTGGTATAAGCTCTCTGAACTTTTTCCAACCAGTTCTGACTCTAGCTACTGTACTTTCAGAGCACCCTCCCCCACTGCTGATTTTATCACCCAGGTAACGGAAGCTGTCCACTATTTCTATAGAACCCTCTGCGCAATTGAAAGAGCTACTATTTTGTGGGCACTTGCTGCTACTTATTGCACCAGAACACCGGCCACATGTAAAATCTATGTTCTTAGTTAGCTTACCTGTGATCCCACTACATCTTTTATGCACCCATACTTTGCATTTAGGACATAAAATGGAGTTTCTACCTACGCCTTTCCTACACACCGAGCACGACCATTTCCCAGAAGGGACCGCCGCCTTGTTTTCTTTCCTACAAACTAGAACTTTAGTCTTAGCCAGGTTAATTTTAAGTCCTTTTGACTCTAGGCCGTGCTTCCATGTTTGGAATTTCTTCTCTAGCTCGGCCATTGATTCCGCTATGAGTGTCAGGTCATCTGCGTATAGGAGTTCCCATGGGCAGCCGGTCTTGAACTCCTCTGTTATAGCCTGAAGGGCAATAATAAATAGTCGGGGGCTGAGAACAGAGCCTTGATGGACGCCAACTTTTACGCTAAACTCTTCACTATATTCGTTGTTAATTCTAACCTTGCTGACTGTTTCTTTATACATGGCTTGTATAGCCCTCACAAGCCATTCGTCAATGCCTAGTTTTCTAAGAGCCCACCAGATAATGGAGCGGGGGACTCTGTCGAAGGCTTTCTCCAAGTCGACAAAAGCTAAGTAGAGGGGTTTACCTTTAGCTAGGTACTTCTCCTGTAGTTGTCGTACTATGAAAAGAGCGTCTGTGGTACTTTTGCCTGACACAAACCCGAACTGCATTTCATCTAGGTCAATTCTCTCTCTGATTAGTTGCGCTATTACTTTTTCCGTGACCTTCATGACCTGGTCGATTAATTTAATGCCTCTATAGTTACTCCTATCTAGGGCATCTCCTTTACCCTTATAACAGTTAACGATGATGCTGCTATGCCAGTCCTTCGGAACAACCCCATTCTGTACGACTTGGTTAACTATGCGGGTGACCATGGTGTGTGCCACCGTGCCAGATGCCTTCAGCATCTCAGCAACTATTTCCGAAGGCCCAGCCGCCTTACCCGTCTTCATATCCTTGATTGCCTTACTTATTATACTCCCCTCGACTAACACTGCTGGTCCCTCTATTGGGTCGATATGGGGGAGACTGTCTTTCTCCCATTTATTCTCCTCATTTAGTAGCCTTTCATAGTGACACTTCCAAGCTACCTTCTTATCAGTGTCGGTGATGGCAAGTGTGCCATCATCGTTTAGTACACACTTCTCCCGACAATATCACGGTTTTCCTTGATGCATTGCCTAGCAATCCTGAACACCTCACGTTTTTGGTCCTCGCGTTGTAGAACATGCTTGAACTTTCTTTCCTCTGCTTCCCTTCTTGCTAAGTACACTTGTCTCCTAGCTTCCCTCCTGGCCACTTGATAGTCTTCTCTACTTCCCCCATCCCGCCATACTTTCCAAGCCTGCTTTTTGGCCTTAATTGACCCCTCCACTTTACTGTTCCACCACCATGTTACTCTCCTCCTACCTACAGGCCTGCTCCAGCCACAGACTTCGTCTGTCGCCATCAGCAGGTTTGCTTTCAGAAATTCCCACTGTCCCTTTATATTGTCCGACTGTAAATGTTCTTCCTTACTGTCGAAAGCATCAAGTAATATGCTTTGAAATTTATTTCTGGCTGTGGGGTCCTTTAGCTTCCATATTTTACTCCTGAGGATAGTCCTCTTCTGCTGTCGAGTACGTCTCGTCCTGACTATGAGGTCGCTAATTATCAGTCTATGTTGGGAGGTGCATTCTTCATGGGGGAGGGATTTAGTGTTTACGACAGACACTCTGTCACGTCTTCTGGTAAGGATATAATCTACCTGGCTTGTGTGTTCCCCGGATCTATAGGTGATCAGGTGATTGTCACGTTTTTTGAAGTTAGTGTTACAGATAGTCAGGTTATTTGCATCACAGAATTCCAGGATTCTGGAACCTTCCTCATTTCTAGTACCAAACCCATAGCCTCCATGGATTTCGTCGTAGCCGTCACAATGTTGTCCAACGTGACCATTTAGGTCGCCTGCAATAATTATATAGTCACTGTCAGATATTTGGGAGGTAGTTAGCATCAGTGTCTCATAGAATCTGTCTTTTATAGTGCCGGGCAGTCCGGATTGGGGTGCGTACGCAGATATTACTGTCACCGTAGTTCTATTGAGGACAAGTCGTATTTTAATTATTCTGACGTTCACTCTATTTACGTCTATTATCTTATCTGCCCACTTCTCTGCTACCATGATTCCTACTCCACCCAGCCCATCGTCGTTTCCCACCCAGAAAAGCTTATAACATCGTTTTTTACCCTCAATGAATCTAGCAGACCCACCCTTCCACCTGGTCTCTTGAATACAACATACATCGACCTCCTTACGTTCAAGCATTTCTACAACCTCGTTAGCGCGACCCTTTAGGGTGCCTACATTTATGGTACCAACTCTGAAGTTTTGGATTGCGTTTGGAGGGTGGGGGCGGTGGGGGGCGGGCGCAGATGGGGTTATGTTAGCCATCCGCGGACGAAACAAAGAGGAGTGCTCGCATTCTCGTCCACGAGGTGAATTTGACTTTAACTTTGGCATTTTCGCTGAGCGTCCAGATTTTTCTCTCCCTTCCACTCTCCAGGATTCCGCAGTTCATCCATCCATCCATCATATATCGAAGGCAACCGGGCAAGCGATAGTATAGGCCTCTGGCTTATGATTGGTCCGCGTAATAATAATAATGGTGATGCGTGGGGGGGGGGGGCTCTGGCTTATGATTGATCCACGTATTAAGAATGGTGGTGTGTGGGGGAGGGGTGTGGGGTAGCTAGCTGGAAGGTTATGATTGTTTAACAAGCGATTAACAAAAAGCAAAAATGCAAGATTTGTTCTGTTCAATACGACAAAAACTACGTATTTAACATAAATAACAAAAGAAAATACAGATTTCGGATTTTGCAAGATTGGATGTTTGGACTAGGTACGAAATTGAAGCGTGGAGTAGATAGAAAAATGTGTACGTTACGATTATATGAGGTACACCGTAGTAGGAAACAGCACTGAATTGAAACAGCAATGAATTGGCGAAAAGTGATTTTAAACATGAAGGGGAGTTTATGTTATATATATATATATATATATGTAGCTAAGAGAGAGAGAGAGAGAGGGAGGGGGAGAGAGAGAGTGAGTGGCTGACCGCAGTCCCTCGTGAAGTAGATGGAGGGTGAAGGGTGCCTGGGTGCCTGGGTGTAGAAGCGGGATTTTTGACTTTCGAAGTAGCATAATATATATTTAAAGGAATTTATAAGAAGCAGAATGGGAAGGATTGTTTTGTTTTGAGAATACGATAGAATTGAGGAATTGAGTAGCTAGCTGGAAGGTTATGATTGTTTAACAAGCGATTAACAAAAAGCAAAAATGCAAGATTTGTTCTGTTCAATACGACAAAAACTACGTATTTAACATAAATAACAAAAGAAAATACAGATTTCGGATTTTGCAAGATATATATATATATATATATATATATATATATATATATATATATATATATATATGGAGGAAGTTGACTTGGCAAGCTATTTAGAACACTGGTTTAACCACTTTACTTCCCTCCGAAGAAGAGATATTATCTTGAAAATTAAGGACATTTAAATAAATTTAAGGTAAAAGACTAATTGTCAACAATATCTTTTGCATTTGCATTTATATTCTATGTCCATACCTGCATTGTTTTGGCTTTACAAATACAAACGTTTATATATATATATATATATGTGTGTGTGTGTATATATATATATATACACACACACATTGTTTTTTCTCATATATTTTTTCCTCTCTCATTTTGAATCTATGATTTTTTTTGTTTTTGATTCATGTGATAGACAAAGATATTAACTAATTATTTGTTTAATTATTACGTTCTATACTTTAAATTTATCTTCCATCCTTTGTTACGATACTATCGTTCAATATATGGATAATATATGTAATATCCAATATTGATCCCCTTTTCATAAATTCTAACTACAATTTACTCATCATCCTATTTATTATATTTTTATTAACTTCAATCAAGATTTTAACCTTTAATTTCTAATTCAATCTGATTACCAATTTTAATTTCCATTGTGAAACCATAATATCTAGACCCTAGAATTCAGTTTATATTCTCTTTGCGGATGATGGTCAATTCTATTGTCTAAGCATAAATCAGGGTAGTGTTGAAACTTATACTCTACCGCAAAGTTTTGGACGTACAACTAGCAGTAAACTACAACTTAGTGGTTCACATGAAACCTGTGACCATGTCACTATACCAGCCTGGATGGGGGAGATTGATTGTTTTTTTGTTGGGGCTTGCATAGGGTAGTTTCGTTGTGTTTTGGGGTAGTAGTTAGATGGTCAACTTCCTTCACATTTGCCCCTGCGCAAAGCTGTGGAGGAGGATTAGGGCTCACAAGGGAAGACTTCAAGAACATCATCTTTGTCTGTTCCCTTGTCGTTTTAATTTGGATTGCCTTGAGAACGTAACCTTATTATGTAAGAAGCTGTCTGATGAGATCATGGCACTGGGTACACAAAATCATGTGGCCACTCTCGTCATTGAGATATGTATCACAGCCTTATCAATAAAGGACTTTAACATCTGAAACTACTTCGCATTTTCTCATTCTATATTAATATATATATATATATATATATATATATATATATATATATATATATAACAGAAATCTCATTGTTGAATTTTACCTTGTAGTGAACAGTTGAATTCCACTACTTTCTGATGAAGTGTAATAAATAATTAAGTAATGCATATTATTGAACAACATATATTGTAATCAGCATATGTAGACAATTTATAATAGACACAGAAACATGTAAAGAAAATAAATTCATAATCTCTTCATGCCGATATTTTATTTTTCTTGGTGCAATACTTGCTCATATATCAACAGTTTTCCAAGAGATGGGAACATAAATGGACCTGTTATTTTTATCTAAAGATATTTTTTACAATTCCACCCCACCTGTCCCTTCAATCTATCTAATTTCTCATTCTTTCTTCTGATGAAGGACTAGCATCCAGAACGTTATGACCCTCTTCCTGCTATTTCAAGCATTAGCCTAATATATTCCTTTCAGATACTGTACCGATTGTGCTGTTATTTCTGTTTGCCTTTTAAATATATATACACACACAAACACAGGTGTAAAATCCCGAAACTACTTGGTGCTGCAGTCGGGATTTTATATATCTCTATACTCACTCTGCATCTCCTCGTGCATTGAGTATTCCCATGATTAGTGGTCTCCTCTCTGAAATTGGATCTACACCTGGAGTTTACCTGAACTTACACCAGGAAATCTTTTCGTATCACTGATATTTTCTTTGCTTCTTGCATTATTTAAATACACCACAACTCTCTATCACTTTTGCTCCACTATACTCTTCTTAATTCCACCTTCTTCTCACCTGCCTATTTCTCTTTCACCCCAGTACCTTCATCATGCCCAATCTCAAATCTTTTCTCCACCAGCTCCATTCCACTCTCAAATGCTTCCTCCAACCTCTTCCCCCTTTTTGCATCCAATTCTCCATGCATCTCTCCAACCTCATCTTCACCAAAACAAAATATAACAGTCACATCAGATTTTTAAGTCGCTGTCTCCCCCACCACCTCATTCCCCAAGGTTTCTGCCTCAAGTTCCACCCCACCTCTTACTCCACTCCCACCACTGAGCCCATCCTTACCCACTCCTCTCACCAGCTCATGCGGGTGACTATTCGATATATTCTCACCCAAATCCGTTCTCTCGACCGAGATCTCCCCAATGCCAACCTCTATCTCTCCTCCACTTGCCACCCGCTTATCCTATTCATCCTTTACCACAATTGCCTACTCTTCAATTTCCTCACTTCCATCAAAAACAACAAACTTCGCTCCCCACCCGCTGTCACCACCAACCCTAACCCTACTATCCCGTCACCACTGAATCTGCACACGCTTTGCCTAACCACCTTAGCCTCTCCGCCACTTTACCGCCCTCATGTCCCTCCACAGTTGTCACTATACCCCAGGACCTACCACTCTCCGAAGGTGAGCGCTCCCTCCTCGCCTGAGGTTTGAGTTTTATACTAACCACATCAACCTGCGACGAGTTCTGCACATGTGCCGAGATTGAAAGGTTCTTCCGTCCACTAAAGCTTAAAGCTTTTTTTCATGACACACCATCAACACAGACAGATGACTTCACTCGTCTCAGTCGCCGGCAAACACACTGGACGCTGAGCTCTGACCAGTTCAGCACCCTTGACTCCTTTCGATACTTGCCAATGTACTGTAAATCGGTTCCGTTTCCACCAGCATTCTCATCACTTGAGCCTTATATGGGCCAAGCTCTCCGCTCTTCGCAACCTATGGCGTCACGATGACATTGTCATCAAACCCGTCGACAAAGGTGGCGCTGTGATGATATGGAGCATAGGGTGCGACCCTCTGCCAACTTCATGATACCCTATTTTATTGCCCTTTATCCTTCAACCCCACTCCTGGCTACCAACAACTCATGTCCTCCACCATTCATCAGCTCATCTCCTCCTCTCTCCTATCCCCCCCCCCCCCACAACCACCAACCTTATAGTACACACCCCTTGCAAACCCACCATCTACTTCCTCCCCAAAATACACAAACCAAATAATCCCGGCCATCCTTTCGTTTCCGTGTGCAACTGCCCCACCAATATAATCTCATAATCTCTAGGGTAGTGATGGGAACCAGAATAGGCCCAAACTATGCCAACTTGTTTGTTGGCTACTTCTCCCATTATGCTGGACCTACTCCTGAGTTATATGGTCATTATATCAACGACTGTGTCCACACTGTAAATGAGGTTAGTGTTAGGAAGGGCATCCAGCCGTAGAAAACCTGCCAGATAGTCCTATATGAGCGAGACACGTTCACCCGACCAACCTTGCTTCAAGTGGGACAACTCCTGTCTAACCCATGCTAGCGTGGAAGATGGACGTTAAACGAAGATGATGATGATGATGATGATGTATTGGCGCCACCTCTCTATCACATGAATAGCTTGACTGCTTTCTATCTTTTGTTCAATCTTTTCATCCCACTCTGTCTCTTTTCTTGATATCTCTCTCTCTATCGATTACACTCACCACACCCTCTCTGTTTCGTCCCGGCTGTAACACTTGTTTTTCATTTCCAACCTCACCACTCTCAGGCCCCAATGGTTCATTCCGTATCTGCCACTCCTTCACCCACGTAGTCTATGCTCTCCAGTGTTCCCTTTTCGGGGGCTTATACATTGGACAAACAGGATGCAGCTTGGATGCAGCTTGGACCGTTTTACTGAACATTTGAGTGACATGCAACTTGGTATGGATACTCCCGTCACCCGTTATTTCTGTTCCCTAGGTCACTCTTCCCTACATCTCTCAGTCTTGGGTGTCCTTTTACATCACGGATCACAGGCCTCGTGCACCAGGACTGAACAGAGTCTGATTTACCGCTTTGGGTCTTGTTTCCCTCACTGACTCAACTCCCCTACCCCTTCGTGCTTACTTCTCTACCCTTTGCCCCATCATGTTCACCCTGTCCGTTATCACACGCGCCTTTACATTCACCCCTAGATTCCTATGGCTCTCTTATGGTCAAAAACATATACTCTTACAGCTGATACAGACCAGCAAGATATGCACACATACCTCTACTTTTCCCTTCACAACTCTGTATATACACACACACTCCCTTATATTAACATACCTTTGTTCACAGCTTCATACTTACAAGCACATACACACTCTTTTACTTACATATACACACACATATCCTCTTAGCTTTGTACGGACATATAATAACACACACACAAGTATAGCTCTATATATAAAACGTTTTTTTTTTTCATTTCAGGTAGACACGCTCCATCATCCACTTTTCTAAAAAAGTATATCATACACAAAACGCCAGCATCAGCAGTTTTCCAAGAGATTGCAACATTGAACGAACCTGTTATTTTTCTCTTAAAAACATTTTTTCTAATTCTGCCCTGCCCAGTCCCTTCAATCCTTCTAATGTGTGTGTGTGTGTGTGTGTGTGTGTGTGTGTGTGTGTGTGTGTAATATATAGGTATTTCAAAATGACAGAAATGATTTAAAGAAACATTATTTCAATACTATACATAGCATTATATACTGTTGTTTTGAAAATAGAATATAGTGCTACTGGTAACATATAACACAGTACAACCTATGGCATGGTTGGGTTGTCTGCAACTAAACCAGCAACCCCACCAAGCCTACTCGGTAAGGAGGAGGATTTTGGGACTCTATAGGATGAAAAGCAAAACCTATCAAAGGGCAAATGAACTCATGAGAATCAACAGCCATCCAATTGTAGGTATATATGCTTGTAGATATATGATTAAGTACCTTGTGATGGAGTGGATTATGTGCTCATATGATCTTGAGGGCTAAACTAGTGGGTGTCTAACTCCTGGTAAGTTCAACTATGCCAGACAGGCTAAAGGGTAGATTAACCTCAACGGCAAAAAAGATGAGGTGGCAGTGTGTGGACATGTGACATCAGAGGAGGAACTGAAATTAAGACAATAGTGATTCATACAGGATGCCGAGCAGATAAAGGTTATATCAATGGTCAGGTTGAAATGATTTCATAAAGTGAAAGACTACAGCATGCATTGACAAGTAGCACCGGATGTATCAATGCACATATTAACCTACCCTACCACTTCTATTTTCACCCTTAAACACATTTGCCTTGGAACAAGGCAACCTCCCCAGTGTTGGTGCCACTATTAAATACACTCAGAACACTGAAGTGAGAGACATTTAACTGCTAACAACAGCATAGGGTTGAGAATGCTCTTCAGTCAAGACAATGATCTGACAATCTCTCTAATGTAGGTGCCACAATAAAATATACCCAGATTTATAGGTAAAGACATACCGGCCATGACCATCCTGTCTTTCTCGTGCCCCCCCCCCCCCCCCCCCACACATTTTACCATTAAAGACATACCAGCCGTGACCAACCCATTTTTCTCATGCTCCCCCCCCCCCATACATGTTTTACTATTAAAGATACCAGCAGTGACCAACCTGTCTTTCTCATGCTTCCCCTCCCCCCTACATATTTTACTCGTAATTACATTATCCAATATCGCTCATTGTCTGATGACCCTGTGATAAATAGACAAAACTCCATAGCCTTAATAAAATGAATATATATATATATATATATGAGAGAGCGAGAGAGAGAGAGAGAGAGAGAGAGAATCCTCAAGTCTGATGAGCTATCAATTCCAGAGTCGGGCCCAATCACTACCGATCGTCCCGTATGAATAGATATTCTGATACTTATTGTTCCTGATCCTTATTATTGTTATTTACACTGCTTCTTGAAGATACCGATAATGATGACTTGCCAAGCGTAGACTCCCACATCGGTAGCCGAACCCACATATTAACATTGAGTGCTCAAACTGGTGAACAAGTAATTATACATTACACACCAATACACTATATCTTTCTTTTATATAGAAATTAATTCATATGAAATCATCAGGAAAATGATGATTTCATACGAATGAAATAGTTCTAGTCATGTAGAAGTCATTTCTATATAAAATAGAGATACTTATACTCTAACAACATATTGAGTACTTTCTAAAACTGTGGTCGCCTCCCGATCCCCTGCGAAAATCTACCTATTATATAGATATGGGTGTGAGTGTGTATGTGTAAACATTATATATATATATATATATATATATATATATATATATATATATATATATATATATATTGTAAATGTCAATTTAATTACCCTGCGTCAACCACTGGCGAAAGATGACCCGGTATATTTACCCAGAGACAAGTAAATGGTTGTTAATTCTTACGTTGAAGTGTCAGAGTTATGAGTCAGACGTAAGATATAAACCACAAATTAAGTGACATAATGGTTCAGTCATCTGTTAAAGACATACGTTAATTCCAACATGGTTTAGTTTACTTACCGTTTCAATATATTCTGTCACTTCATATTTAACCTCAGGTAGTTCCATAGCTCCGATATAAAGATAATTAACTACAAAGGGCTAAGTGCCAACCCTATACCTATTTTAAGTATCACAAACTTATCTGCCCTTTGTTCAACGGTGTAACCTGAAAGTGTATCCGACGTAATGATTATGGAACACATTAATGGTTAGTAACATAAGCACAAGGCCAACAATTTTGGAGGCGGCTAAATTGATCTCAGTATTGGACTAGTACTTTATTTTATCAATCCCCTGAAAGATGGAAGATAAACTTGACCTAGACAGGATTTGAACACATAACGTAAAGGGCCGGAAGAAAACACTAACAAAACATTTTGTCCGCGACATTAATAAAATAACTATTTACAAATGTTCTTTGTACAACGTTCAAAATTAACAGGAATACTTTTAATTCTATCATATAATTCTATTTTCTAATTTAATGAATTTTCTTTATGAATTTAATTTACCATTAACGTTTTCCTGGTGAATAAATTATATGTTATTTCGATGTTATTCAATAATGGTTTCTGATAGAGACACAAGGCCAATAATTTGGGGGAGGGGAAAAAATCGATTTAATCGATCCTTGTGCATTACTGGTACTCGATAAAATAAAGTACCAGTAACGCACTGAAGTCGATTAAATCGACTTTACATTCTCTCCAAAGTTGTTGGCATTGTGTCTATATAGGAAACTTTAGTTTGGCATATACAGACTTGCCAACCTCTAAAACCCCAAACAGTGAGTACCATGAAAAAAAGAGCCCCAAAATGGGAAGATTTTACATAATGAAATCTATACCCATTTTCACATGAGAAGACAGTCAGCCTTTCTTTCTTTTCTTTTTTCTTTGGTCTGAGCTGGCTGTTCAAGAATGATATGACAGTGAGTACCTACGTTCTATCTAATCTCTTCGGGCTTCCCAACCTCTAAATATCCCAAATGAGGAATTATGCATACATACTTCTGAACAACAAACATACTTCTGCTGAATGGTCAATGCTTATTGTTTACAAACAGCAAAACAGCTGTTGTTTATTCCTAGCAAAACATGTTTATTTGGTCGCGGTCAACTGCTGGGATTGTGGAGTACGACGAGAACACAAATGAAAAGTTCCTGGTTTCGAACTCCGATAGAAACCTGCTACAAGCTGTGGTATTCTTTTTTTAAATATTTACATTTTTTTTTTTTTTTTTCGTCGAGGAAGTGACTTCGTCTGAAACTGTGTTGAAACTAAAACATTTACTGCATAGAAGTGCCATTTTTGCTATATAAAAACACACAAAAACTGTTAACTTTACTTTATATTTATCATTTATTTCCTGGTGTCAAACTTTTCATCGCACTGGCTCAGTTCCACTACAACTGGGTTAAAATGAGGTAACAGGTCAATTTTTATCGGTTTCAGGATTTTTCTCCTCTTTTCACTTGTTGATTATCGTTTGTACGGCTCTGGATTTTATGTTCTAATTAAAAGGTATTTAAGTTTCAAAGTTTCAACTTTTAAACCATGTTTATCCATCATAGAAATTAAGTAGATTTAGACCATATTTTTCCCTCTCATTTTAAAGGGAAGCCATTCTTACAGCTATTTAACGATTATTTCCCTTGCATTAAATTTTAGAAAATTTCCCCAAATTATTATTTTTTTATTTTATTATTAGTTATTGGCATAGAGTTACGGCCCTTTATGATCTAAGTTCAAATCGCGCCGAGATTAATTTTGCCTTTCATCCTTACGGAGTCGATAAAATAAAGTACCAGTAATGCACTGATTAATTGCTGGCCTTGTGCCAAACAGTAGAAACAATTATTAGTTATTGGCAGTATCGATAGAGGGTCGGACACCATGCTTTGACGCATAGAGTTACGGCCCTTGCCATTCTGAGTTCAAATGCCGCCGAGGTTAACTTTACCTTTCATCCTCACGGGGTCGATAAAATAAAGTACCAGTAATGCATTGGGTAGTTTTTGGCCTTGTGCCAAAAGTAGAAACAATTATTAGTTATCGAAGGGCTGTGAATTGACAGAGTTGTTACAGCGTCGAACAAATGCTTCGCTGTATTTGTTCAGCTATTTGCGTTCTGAGTTCAAATCTCGTTGAGGTTAACTTTACCTTTCATCCCTACGGTTTCGATAAAATAAAGCACCGTAGCCAGTGGGACCGATTTAATTGACTTTCCCCTCTCCTAAAATTGGTGGCATTGTGCCTAAATCAGAAACCATTATTAGTTTGGTAACTAAGCATAGAGATGTGAATGAATGCATGAAAATAGGTAAATAAAGTTACATGGAAGTTGGTGGGAAGTTTACCTGAACATACAGATAAAAAAAATCAACAGCACACAGAGATGTACAATTATTTTTGGTGATTTCTTTTTTTGAAAGTCCCAAACAAAGTAGAGAGCCACATAATGTAAGAGACTATAACATGGAAGAGAAACAAGACATAAAACCTACGTCAGACCTGTCGACTTTCCCCGTCCGACAGGGAGATTTCCCATCTACTTTGGGGTAGGTGAGAGATGTCTTCTCTTTTAAAAACGGGTATAGCTTTCATTATGAAAAATCTCCCCATTTTGCTTCATTTCTCCCCGTTTTGTGGAACTTTTTTCACAGTACTCCCCGTTTGGGTTTTTATAGGTTGGCAGGTCTGCTTACGTACATGTACAGACAAATACACACACATGCACATGTCAAAGACAAAGCTTGTAGAAGTAGCAACACACAAAACCACACACATATGCAAGCACACAAACACATACATATGCATACCACATACACACTTCAGAAAGTCAGGATGGAGTTTTACAAGATCAAACCGAAAAAGAGACACAAGAATAGTATTGAGAATATCACAGAATGTGTGATGAAAGAGCTTTGACAATAACAATCCAGTTACTAAAGTAACCAAGGAATGTATTAGTTAACTAACTAATAATAAAACTGGAGTGAAACTAAACTGGTGCATGTGTAATTATTGTCAACATGACCCACCCAAATTATAACATGATCTGTTTAACCCTTTAGCATTTACATTACTCTATATTTACTATTGTATTTGTGTAGTAAAGGCTTTATCTTACAAAATATCGTATCTATGAGATTTTGAGAACAATACCTTAACATCGGTATGAGTGGCTGGTTACAGATGGTTTGAACAGAAAGAGGTGAGAGATTTCTGGTCTGATACAGCTGGTTTAAATGCTAAACGAATAAACATAAAATTTCATATCAAGAATCTTACAAAATATAAAAAAATTAAGCTTTTAAATAATATTTCTGAAAATATTCACAAAAGTCTTTTGGAAATTTTTCTAAAAAATTTTAGTTTTGTTTTGTCATCTTTCACTCCAGTAACACCTTTATATTTCTATCAACATTGTTCCAGTAATGCACTGGTGTCGATTTAATTGACTTTCCCCTCCCTTTAAAATTGCTGGCCTTGTGCCTAACAATATTTCTATCCACATTGTTCCAGCTTTCTGAACATTTTATCACTTATTATATAAGTGATAAGATGAGTTATAAGCCCAGGCAAGGGGGTTTTATGGAAGACCAGTTTACCATATCACACACTATGTGAATACTGGTCCACTTGTTCTATGTATCAAGACTACCAATTGTACACACACATTCATGCATGCACCACATTTTAATATAGTTCTTTTAAATAATTGATGAAGTTTTCTTTGATATGTATATATTGTATCTGGGCTAAACTTTACTATTAAACAAACAGTCAATGACTATAGAGGAATTTGGGGAACAAAATTATTATCACAAAATGATATATATGCATATGTATGTATATCCGAGCAGAATGAACTAAGTGAGAAATTAGGAATAAGAGGGATCAGATGCTGTTTACTCGAGAGAAGACTACGTTGGTATGGTCACGTGATGCGCATGAAAGACGACAGCTGTATAAAAAAGTGCAGGGCGATCAAAATAGACGGCAGCTACGGAGTAGGCAGACCCAGAAAAACCTGGGATGACTTGATAAATTCCTACCTCACACACTTACACCTCTCCAAGACAATGTCACTGGACCGAGATCTTTGGCGCTACGCAGTAATACAGAAGACCCACCCTGCCTAAGTACAAAGCGAAACCTACAGTCAGTAGGCACCTCTTAACCAAAATACACCCCATCCCACTACCCCTACCCCCACCCCCATCTACGCCACCCCCATCGATGTAAAGTTGTGTTGGTACCACAACATCCAGTCCTAAATAAATGAGGTCGTGTAGGTGTCACGACAAAAAAACACACAGTCCATGCTGTAATGTGGCCGTGTAGGTAACACGGTAAAAACCTCCCAGTCCACACTGTAAATGTGGTTGGTGTTAGGAAGGGCATCCAGCTGTAGAAAACCCGCCAGACAGTCCTGAGCAAGACAACCACTCTTGCCTCAAGTAGGACAATTCCCGTCCAGACCCATGCTAGCGTGGATGATGATGATGATATATATATATACAAATGGAAGTACAGCATATTCGAAGCTCGAGCCGCAGCTAAGCCGACGAATGCAATCAGAAGTGCAGCCAAGCACTCGATAAGGTATAAAACCTTACTGGAGCAATGTGAAATAAAGTGTCTTGCTCAAGGAAACAACACATCACCCGGTCTGAGTTCAATTCTCAGACCGGGTGATGTGTTGTTTCCTTGAGCAAGACACTTTATTTCACATTGCTCCAGTTTACTCAGCTGTAGAAATGAGATGATAGGGACTGGGGTCCCTATCATTCCACTGCAAAGTAGTTGTGGAGGTGCCACGGCAAAAAAGCACCCAGCACTCACTGTAAATGAGGTTGGTGTTAGGAAGGGCATCCAGCTGTAGAAATCAAGCCAGAATCAGTTGCCGTCCCACCCTTGCAATCAGGGAAAAGCGGACGTAAAATGAAATGATGAATGATGATATATATATATATATATATATACATATATATACATATATTATATATATATATATATATATATATATATATATATATATATATATATATATAACATCCAGTCCAAATAAATGAGATAATGAGATCGAGATCATGTAGGTGTCATGACAAAAAACTACTCACAGTCCATGCTGTAATGTGGTCGTGTTGGTAACACGGTAACACTGTAAATGTGGTTGGTGTTAGGAAGGGCATCCAGCCATAGAAAACCAGCCAGATAGTCCTATATGAGCGAGACACGGTCACCCGACCAACCTTGCCTCAAGTGGGACAACTACAGTCTAACCCATGCCATCGTGGAAGATGGACGTTAAACGAAGATAATAATGATGATGAGGTACCTGACAATGCACAGGTATCTTATGAAAGTAACAATGATATATGAGTTAGACTAACTTATTTTAGTCTAGCTGACTTATACTCCCCTAAATTGAGATTTTGCCATAAGTTTAATATATTTTATTACTTCTCTGAGTTGATAATTCATTAGTATATTTTATCTATTCATTGAGATTTCATTTCATTTGAGTTTGAGTCCATGCTCAGGCCAAGTCGAAGACTCTACCCTCAAGATGTCTAGGTATTAGAGACAAATAACCTTTTAATTAATATTAACAACTCCTTCATTGTAGATTAGATTTATACGGTTTTTTTTTATTTTGCCTCTATTTCTAGTGGCATTATAAGCCTGTTGTATTGTCCTATAGAGAGAGATTTGTTCATTTAATAATTCTGCAACAGGACACCAGTGGTTTCAACAATGAAATGGTCTGTATACTTTATGATCAATATCTCCTCTTGTTCCAAAGAATTCTTCCCTGGTGATAGAATAAGTTTGTCAATATTGGTTATTCCTATGATTTGAAATGGCTGGTATTGTTTCTTTTGTTCTTGAAACCATGGTTGGGAGACGATTATAATTTAGACTCTCTGGCTTATACTCTCCTAAATTGAGATTTTGGTATAAATTTAATATATGTGTGTGTATATATATATATATATATATCATAAAAAGTTGGGGACTGATGGCCGTTTCAACAGCACTGGAAATAGCTGATGAAATGGCAAGAGTTCAGCCGTCAAGGCCCAACTTTTTACAATATTGGCATACTCTACTATCCCAAGTATTGAGTAGTCTGTTGAGTAATGGTCTAACTAGTTTTAAACTGGTTCTATGGTTCTATCCTGATATATATATATGAAAAAATTCAAGACCTCGATGACTGAGCTCCGGCCATTTCAACAGCTAGATCTGAGTAGTTTGGATCTAGCTGTTGAAACAGCTGGAGGTCAGCCGTTGGGGTTGGGGTCCTGAATCTTTTCATATTACCCACTCTACTACCGCAAGTATCGAGTACTCTGGTGAGTAATGGTCTAACTGGTTTTTACTGCCTCCAATCTGATATATCTATATATATATAGATAGATATCTTTCTATATATATATATAGATAGATAGATATGAATATGTATATACATATATATATATATATATATATATATATATATATATATATATGTATGTGTGTGTATATATATATATAAAATGATTTCAACATTGGAATGAAGAGTTGACAGTTTAATATAAATAAAACCTAACAGAAAAATGTGTATAAAAGCTGCCAAGCAACCATATCATATGTAAAGGGTGACAAATATTTAAGATATTATTATCTACTTAATAACATTTGACATATTTAGATAGAAAATTATCCAAACTATGGTAGACATGTCTTTTAAATTTCTAGCAGGGAAAGTGGACATTAAAATGACAATAATGATTGTCACTAAGATACAGAGCCTCCCAGAGAAATTTAACAAAGCTAGACAAGACTGCTTTTGGACCTTGGTGTTGGGGGTTGGGAAAGCTCCTTTCAAAATTCAATGAGGCTGAACAATGGGATTTTATAGGTGTCAGTGTATAGCAGGGTGGCAGTGGTGGTGGTGTCATATATTTAAAGGCCTATCCTTGCTTCTTCAGGCCCTAGACTGATATACTGACTAAACACCCTACTTCTTGTTATTGGTCCTGCTAATATGTAGTTCTTTACTTTACTATTCAAGGGCACATGGCCTAGTGGTTAGGGTGTTGAGCTGCTTCTTTTTTTTTGCCCACTTATTCTTGGGAGGATATCCAGCCACAGAAACAATTCTAAATGAAATATATTTGATCAATAGCTGGTCTCAAACCCATTTAAGAGGACTGTGGGTCTGATAAATTACTGACTTGGTCTGTAGTAGCCCATATAACACATGTCAGTATGGACACACTGCCAGATCATGCATTCAATTACTGAACTGGGTGGTACATTGTGTTTTAGAGTAAAACACTTCATATTGCTCCAGTTTAGTCACACTCCACCATGTCTCTAACAATATTGTATTGTAATTCCCACACTCCATCTTACTACCCACACTCCATACCACTACCCACATTCCACTGTACACTCCATATTACTGCCCACACTCCACTATACACTTCATATTACTGCCCACACTCCACTGTATAGTTCATATCACTACCAACATGTGGTTCTTATATGAAATTATGTTTGAAGATTCTAATTTTAATTTAAATTAAAAAAAGACGTTAAAATGAGAAGTGGTTTTGTTGCATAGAATCAGAGTTGGTTTTGACTGAATTGGTATGAATAGGTTTAAATTTATTCAACTTGTTCATGTTGAAGCCAGTAAATTTATTGACAAGTGATGTCAGACAGAGCTTAAGGTAATACAAAGAAGATTATCAATAAATAAGAATTAATGGCTATCAAAATGGAGGAAAGTGCATATGAGGTGCACTATTGCATGATGGTAACTTTAAACATCATATACTGCACAAAACCACATTAACAAAACAAAATATAAAACAGCCCTATGACTGCATCACATTACAATAAGAAGTCTTTACTCTAATGTTGCATACTTTTACAATGATCTGTCAAGTAGTAAAGATACTATAAACATTTCAATTAACAAACTACATTAAACTGCATTAGCAAGACATTCTTGAAAACTACATAACAGCATTATGATTGCATCACATTATAAATCAAAGTCTTTAGTTTACTGCAAATTTTCTCAACAATCTGTCTATTAGTAAAAAAAAATATAGTATAAATATTTGACTTAAACCCATTTTTAGATATTTTCTGCTAAATCATTACAGGATGTTCAGAGTCAACTAACAACCACATATATTCACTGTACGTTTAGCATAATTACCTGCATTACATTAAATATGTATGTCTTTAGTGTAATCAGCGATTTGTCCACTAGTAAAGATACTATAAATACTTAAATTAACAAACCTGTTTTTAGACACTTTCATTATAAGATGTTAGAAAGAGCTCAAGGTAATACTAGTAGAAACTTATCAATAAAGAGGAACAAAGGTTTTATACATGGCTATCAAAATAGATTTAACACTTGCAATTTATCAAAATACAAAGAATATGTGTGGTGTGTTTGACACACTGCTGGATATAAAGATATCTTAACAAAATGGCATTGTATTGCTGTTGTGGATGTGGAGAGAAAAGAATTTTGTCTCTTATTTTGCATTTCTAGACACAGCCACATATGGAGATGCATAGCTTAGTGGCTAGGATGTGCTGCTCATGGTTTTAAGGCCTTGAGTACATTGTCTCCTTGAGCAAGGCCCTTTATTTCATGCTGCTCCAATCCACTCAGCTGGAAAAAAAGGCATTGTACTTGTAATTTAAAATGGCCAACATTGCTATGTTGCTGTATCCTGTTCAATTTCCATGAGAACTAAAGGGTACACATGTCTGTGGAATGTTCAGCCACTTGTACATTAAGTAGGCTGGTCTGTTGATTGAATCAACTGGAACACTCATTCTCAGAACTGATGGACATCTAACACATACACACACAAATATATACATTACACATACTCATAAATATATATATCATCATCATCATCATCATCATTTTACATCCGCTTTTCCCTGCTTGCAAGGGTGGGACGGGAACTGATTCTGGCTTGATTTCTACAGCTGGATGCCCTTCCTAACACCAACCTCATTTACAGTGAGTGGTGGGTGATTTTTTCCGTGGCACCTCCACGACCACTTTACAGTGGAATGATATAGAGCCCAGTCCTATCATCTCATTTCTACAGCTGAGTAAACTGGAGCAATGTGAAATAAAGTGTCTTGCTCAAGGAAACAACACATCATCCCGGTCTGAGAATTGAACTCACAACCTTTCGATTGCTAGGCCAATGCTCTAACCACTAAGCCATGTATATGTGTGTGTGTGTACGTGTGTGTGTGTGTGTGTATATATATATATATATATATATATATATATATATTTTGTCGCACCAACGTGAGGTATATGATTTTTAATGCGATGAAATACCAATGATCGTTGGCAAATCACTGATGAGGGACTCATTTTATAATATGTAATCCATGTGCAACCATGCAGTATTCTTCTCCCCATATTTTTCATATATATATATATACATATACATATAGTAAAGATAGAAAATAAACAAATAAATAAATATATAAACAGACTAAATAAAGATGGCGTAGAAAATACAATGCAACGGGAGGAAACAATACCACCACTGACGATGTTGCAGATGTGCAACGAAACAACTTTGATAGACTATATATATGTGTTTGCGTCTATATTGTATCTGTATTTTTGACCGTTGGTCAGTCAATGGCAACATTGAGGACCGAATAAATTAAATTAACCGATATAAAAGACACAGAAGCGAAAACCAACCAAACAGTAAGTGTGTTCTGTTATTAATTCTGGCAATATTACACAAATATGACCCTCCCCAAGTATAACAATATTTGTTTTGACACACGATTTCATATCAAAAACCTCGCAAAACTATATATATATATATAGTTACAATTTGTTTACTACTCTCATTAATATTACTATTATATATATATATATACATAGAGAGAGGGAGAGAGAGAGCGAGAAAGAGGCAGACAGATAATATAATGGTGATCAGATTTCGTTAGGGGAAATCGAAGACTATGTCAACATGCAATGGCACAAATGTAAACATTGTTAAATTCTGAGGAGCTGATTTACCACCAGTGGCGGACTGGGTTTTAAAATATTGGTTGCCAAGAGATGAAGGGGGCCCACCTACATATAGAATGCTAGCATTGGCCCCTAAAATACTACAGTGGGCCTTGTAATGCTAATGTGAGCCCCATGGAGCCCATTTGCCATTGGGCAACCTGGCAAGTCTACCACTGTATATATATATATATATATTTAATATAGAAATGGCTTCTACAGGGCTAGAACTGTTTCATTTGGGAGAAATCATCAGGAAGCCTGATGATTTCTTTTGAATAAAAGAGTTCTAGTCCTTTAGAAGCCATTTCTATATTAAATATTTATACTCTGCTATGTATTGAGTACCTTACTTACTGTGGTTACCCCCGATTGAACCCGGGATAAACTTATATATATATATTATTGGAAATTGAGTTTTCCTATAGATCCCATTGGACAAGCATTTCTAGATATTACTCACCTCTTCATTGGGAAACATGTGCCAGTTATGTAATAAATGTTAGTCCTTCAAGTGTGAAATGCTATGTTCATGTTACTTATTATATTATATTATATATACTAGACCACCCATCAACCATTGAGTCACGTTCACCTAAAATTATTATTTTTAAATCCTGTTCACTTAAAAAGAATATTTAAATAATTAAAATATACACAGACATGTATATAATGTAAAGTGAAATTGGAAGGCCCATATATATATATATGTGTGTGTGTATATATGTGTGTGTATATATATGTGTGTATGTGTGTGTGTGTGCATACATATATATATATATCGAGGCACATGGCTTAGTGGTGAGAGCATTGGCCTTGCAATCGAAAGGTTGTGAGTTCAATTCTCAGACCGGGTGATGTGTTGTTTCCTTTGCACATTGTTCCAGTTTACTCAGCTGTAGAAAGGAGATGATAGGACTGAGGTCCCTATCATTCCACTGTAAAGTAGACGTGTAGGCGCCACGGAAAAAAAATGCACCCAGCACTCACTGTAAATGAGGTTGGTGTTAGGAAGGGCATTCAGCTGTAGAAATCAAGCCAGAATCAGTTCCCGTCCCACCCTTGCAAGCAGGGAAAAGCGGACGTAAAATGAAATTAATATATATATATATGTGTGGCTGTTTGTGACCTATATACACTGGTCACAGACACACACACACAAATATACATATACACACACAGACACATACACATATATATACACACACATATATATACGCAGCACCACCATCAGCTCTCTCTTCCCTTTTCTTTCTTTGTCTCCTTCTCTCTCTCTCTCTCTCTGTGTCTCTCTTTCCATCCACTTTGTCACAACCTCTATCTCTTTCTCTCTATCTTTCTCTCTCTCTCTATTTATGAAGGTACCCGGAGAAATCCCATACCTCAGGAAACCGTGCTCCAATTTACATAAAACTTGTTTTATTCCATTTGTATTCCCATTTCAGGGGCAACTTCCTTTCAAAGTATTTTCTCATTATGTGCCATTTTAGCAATATTAAATTACAGACAAGCACACAATCTCAGAATTTTAGTATTGTATATATATATATATATATATATATATATATATATATATATATATATATATATATATACAAATGAATATATGATAGGAATAAACACTAATACAAGTATATAAGTGTTTGTATTGCAAATGACCAAGTTAGTCCCATAAAACCGGCTGCTATTTCTAGCGGCACGAGTATAGGACGGGCTAGACGCTGGGTCACATATGCGTTCAACAACACATTTCTCTCAGTCTTCCTAAGTATTTTGAAGTGAAACTTACCAATTTCTGGATACCTGCAGAAGAGCAGGAATAGGAAATTTCACTTAATTGTTGCAAAACAAATTTAAAATTTGAAATTTAAATTTGTCCAGGTATCACGGCTATTGCCAACATAGGTTTGTTTTTATTGATTTATTATTTTAAATCGAGACAGGCAAACTGTATTATTTTAATTAGTATTTTTCAATCTAGCTAACTTAGTCATTTGCAATACAAACACTTGTATATTTATATGTGTTTATCCCTATCATATATTCATTTGTATTACACGGCTCAGAAATATCCCTTTCTTTGAGCTATTTAATTGTAAAAGACTATTTGAGTTTATAACTCTATATATAATATATATATATATATATATATATATATATATATATATATATATAATGCAATGAAATACCTATGACCGTTGGTAAATCACTGATGGGGGACTCATTTTATAACATGTTATCCATGTGCAACCATGCAGTATTCTTCTCCCCATTTTTTCATATATATATATATATATATATATATATATATGTATATGTATATATATATATGTATATATATATATATATATATATATATATATATGTATATATATATATATATATGTATGTATATATATATATATATATATTTATATTTATATATATTTATATTTATATTTATATATATTTATATTTATATATATATATATATATATTTAATAATAATTTTTCTGCTTTTGGCACGGATCCAGCGACTGGCCAGCGCATCACTGGTACTCTCTTTTGTTGACTCCGTGGAGAGCCATAACTCTATGCTGTAAAGCAATTATAGTAATACTGGACTGTAATACGATCGGCTTCAACTATACAAACTCTTGAAAGTCAACAGTTGACATAATCTGGTAATCTTGTATCAGTAATGACGGTAATATATATATATATATGTGTGTGTGTGCGTGTAAGTGAGTAGAGTAGCGTGTGTGTGTGTTTGTTGTGTGTGTGAGTGTTGCTGTGTGCACGCATATGTATGCGTGTGTGTATGTCGTACGTATAAGTGTCAATAAGTAATTTTTTTTTTTTTTTTTTTTTTTTTTTTTTTGCGCGGGGACATAGAAATAATCGGGCTGGATGCCCGATCGCGCAGTTAAACCACTGGGAGTGAAGAACCCCTAGCCCATGTCAGGGTATTCTTCTAGGAGAAGGCATCTCAGGAAACTGGGTTAACTCCGATATAAAACCTGCGGCTCAGTAGTTACCGATGATGTTGATCTTTTCTTCTTTTCGGGTTATAGCTACTGTCGCTCAGAGAGTGGGATTGGTTCAGTGCACAGTCTTTCCTCACTTTAAAAATATTCGTCACGCACAGGCATTGCACGAGTGCATTAATAATTATTAATAGTGTAGTATTATTATTATTATTATTATTATTATTACTATTATTATTATTTTTTTTTTTTTTTTTTTTTTTTCTCCCCGTTTTTTTTTTTTTTTTTTTACCAATTCAATGATGTTCCAGAACAATGTAAACGAGATAATTGCCAATTTGGGTTCTGGAACAAAAAAGATCATTGGCAATAAGGGCAGGGGCCCCAAGTTATCACAACCTGGGCCCGCCCGTCATCGTGCCATTGTAATAGAGCCAAACAGGGCATTTAGTCTTGGCTGCTGGAACGTACGGACGCTGCTTGACAGGGATTCTTTGGAGCGTCCTGAACGAAGGACCGCTCTTGTTGCGAAGGAGCTTCGACGTTACGATCTTGACATCGTGGCTTTGTCTGAGACGAGGTTAGCTGGAGATGGTCATCTTACGGAATTTTGTGGAGAATATACATTCTTCTGGAAAGGAAGAGATGAAGGAACCAGAAGAGAGGCTGGGGTAGGATTTGCTGTTAAGACTGTACTGGTGAATAAATTGGAAGAATTCCCAGTGGGGATTAGTGAGCGTCTTATGTCCATGAGAGTTCCGCTGGACAAGGGAAGATATGCTACCCTGGTGAGTGTGTATGCTCCAACTATGAATTCTGTCGATGAAGAAAAACTGTCCTTTTACCATGCCTTGAAAGGTGTTTTAAGAAATATCCCTCAGGCAGACAAAGTCATCGTGCTTGGTGACTTTAATGCTAGAGTGGGTAGGGATTTTAACACATGGAATGTAATCGGAAGGCATGGGGTGGGAAAGTGTAACAGCAATGGTATGCTCTTGCTGCAGATGTGTGAGGAGCTGGATCTGTGTGTTACCAACACCATGTTCCAACAAAAGAACAAATTCAAGACCACATGGATGCATCCTGCATCTAAGGAATGGCATCTTTTGGACTACGTCCTAGTCAGGATGCGTGACAGACAGGATGTGCGGTGTGTTCGTGTTCTTCGTGGAGCTGAGTGCTGGACGGACCACCGCCTGGTACGCGCAAAAGTGAATCTAATCACCAAACGTAAAATCCGGGCTCCTGGTGTTACCCTGCCCAAAAGATTGAATGCTGCTCGTCTTAAGGATAAAAATGTGAAGAGGACATTGGAAGAAGAGATGCAGGCTGCAGATCTTGGTGAGGATTGGCCGACCCTTAAAAAGTCGGTTTATGATGTAGGCAGACGTGTTCTGGGATTGGTGCAGAGAAAACATCAGGACTGGTTTAATGAGAAAGATGTGCATATAGATGACTTGTTGGCTGATAAGAGGCGCGCTCTGTCACGCTACTTGACGGCAAGACCACAGGAGAGGAATACGTTGCATGAGGAGCTCAGGGATGTAAAATCACGTGTTAGGCGGAGTCTTTCTCAGATGAAGGATCAGTGGTGGAGTGAGAAGGCTGGTGAGATACAAACTGCGTCTGATTGCAATAACACAAAGCTGTTGTACAGTCTCTTGCGTGAGGTTTATGGACCGTCTTCTTCTCTGGTGACACCGATTCGCAGCAAGGATGGCAAAGAACTTCTTCGTGACTCACAGGGAATTCTACGAAGGTGGCGGGAGCACTTTGATGATCTTTTGAATCAGCCGTCTGTCGTCAGTGAAGATTTCCTCAATCTCATTCCGGAAAGTCCTGTGAAAGTAGCTCTCGCAGAGCCTCCGACACTTGTGGAGGTTGCAGTGGCTATTTCGAAGCTGAACAGTGGAAGATCTCCAGGTATGGATGGCATACATGCTGAGCTCCTACAATATGGTGGTGAGAGACTCCTGCAACATCTTCACTCTCTGTTTGGAAGGATATGGGCTAATGAATCCGTGCCTGAGGACTGGAGAGATGCAGTAATGGTGGTCTTGTACAAGGGAAAGGGTAACAGGAATGATTGTGGGAACTACAGAGGTATATCATTGCTTTCTGTCGTGGGGAAAGTTTTATGTAGGGTGCTTCTGGACCGTCTGCTGACACACATTGCAGATTGTGTCCTTCCTGAAAGTCAATCTGGTTTTCGTGTTGGACGCGGCACTACTGATATGATCTTCTCAGCTAGACAGCTCCAGGAGAAGTGCATTGAACAGGGCTTGGATCTGTATCAGGTTTTTGTCGATCTGACAAAGGCTTTCGATACTGTCAACAGAGATGCATTATGGAAGGTTCTCCAGAAACTTGGTTGCCCTGATAAGTTCCTTGCTTTAGTTAGGTCTTTCCATGACGACATGAAGGCTTGGGTTAATGTCGGAGGTAACATGTCGGAGCCTATCTCAGTAAAAAATGGAGTGAAACAGGGGGATATTCCAGCACCGACCCTGTTTGCCATATACTTTGCAATGGTTTTCTGTATTGCATTCAGGAATTGCGAGCATGGTGTTTACATCCGATATCGAACCTCAGGCAGCATATTTAACATCAGGCGCTTTGCTGCGAAGACAAAAGTATTTACATCAGTCATAAGAGACCTCTTGTATGCAGATGATTGCGATCTTGTAGCGCACACAGAGAGTGATATGCAGCACATTTTGAATGTATTTTCTGACGCTTGCACTGCCCTGGGTTTGACTGTCAGTCTCAAGAAAACCGTCGTCATGTACCAACCTGCACCTGGTAGGCAGTACACTGAACCA